>OX155972.1:20140652-20740652 GCA_944548615.1 Micropterix aruncella
AAATTGTTCATTGGATAGCACAATGGGATTATGAAACTGCACCCACTGGTTAGTTTCGCTACCCAACGCAGATCGCCGAATTTTCTCGCTGAACGTTTTTAACAGCTTTGGTTTGTTCCATCGGTTGAGTGGCTTTAGATCGTTTCGTTAGTACAAAGTAGGCTAGACGACTTCAGTTATAGTTCACACATAAATTGTAGTTCATCTTTTCTTATATACAAAAAATAATGCAATAACAACAGTGAGATAGAGAACAACAATACTTCTATGATAGTGAAATTAATAACAAACTAAAAACAGGGTTAAATACTAAACAATATTTAAAAAAAAAACTTCAACTTTTGTTTGTCAGCGTGTCTCATTGGTTGCCACTTTTCTTGACCCGCGTTTTAAAACTAGTTTCCTGGGATTTGTTCAAACAGAAAGAGCAAGACCAAAAAAAAAATAATTTAGAAGCTCTGAAAATGAGTTGTGATGAGTCTAGTAGTATTGAGTCTGATGGTGATTCGTCTGCACTTCGTAAGAAAAGAAAAAACAATGAAAATGATAATACGATTTAAATATACGTCAGATTCTGGAGCTGTTTTGAGGAAATCGCTACAGATAATATGCACAATGATGAGGGTGTGCAGCAAAGTTCTACAGCACATGAGATTGATTTTTATTTAAAAACTGTTCACCTAGATCGAACGTCAGACCCTTAGGGGCTCTCTAGACGATCAAACATGCTTGTCAAGCATCGCGTCGCGGGCTGGGAAGGGATCGCAAACCGCAGGATCGTAACTCTCAGAAAAGACCATCGTCAGACTGCTTAACATCCGAGCGAATGACGTCAGCATTACTCCATACATATTACAGAAATGAAGTCCCTGCAAATACGCCGGTACGTATTTGTCGGTAACTAATACGGGTCGGTCTAATAAGCTGCGCAATATAATGGACTATATTTTTGTGACATGTCATTCTATTGTTATTCAGTCTGGCCATTTTTATCTAGATCTGTATTGCATCCACTGTCTACTGATGAATTTTCAGCTTTTTCCAAAACAATTTGGGTACTAATTAAAATTACACCTTTCCTAGTACGCCAGCGCCAGGTGTCCCGGAGTCTGACCTGCTAACTCTACCCCAGCATTCTATGGTCAAAATACTGTCTGATCTGAAAGTATCAGCTTTTACAAAACTCTTGCACTTTTTGTCGCTGCCTCTTGCACTAATACTTTCCACAAGGCAACGTTGACCGCCCGCTGCTTCGAACAATTTTATTTGATACGAATTTCTTTCTTTTCTTTTATTTATTCAAGAAAATATAAATGAATTATTTAAACACAATGATTCTGCGATTCCCATTATTTTTTTATGAACAAAATCCACATGTCGCTTTAATTGCCCTTTCCATGTATAAACACGATCGAATTCTGCACATCGCTACTTCTTTAATTTCCTGTCAACAGCGTCTACGTGTATTTTCAAACTCCCTTGCTGTGCAAACGCACGGTCACTTTCACCACACGTATACTTTTTATATTTTATGAACAACATCCACATGTACTTTCAAATCCGCTCGCTGTGTAAAAACACGTTCGCATTCACCACATGGATGTTTCTTTAATTTCCTGTGAACAGCGTCTACGTGTCGCTTCAAAAGCCTTTGCAGTGTAAAACCACGATTGCACACTTCACAAGAGTACTTCTTTAATTTCATGTGTAATGCGACTACATGATCTTCCAAACCCCTTTTCCGTGCAAAGGCACGATCGCATTCTCCACACGTATACTTTATTTTATTTTTATGAACAACATCCAATGTACTTTCAAATCCGCTCGCTGTGTAAAAACACGTTCGCATTCACCACATGCATGTTTCTTTAATTTCCTGTGAATAGCGTCTACGTGTCGCTTCAACCGCCTTTGCAGTGTAAAACCACGATCACATACTTCACAAGAGTACTTCTTTAATTTCAAGTGTAATGCGACTACATGTTCTTCCAAACCCCTTTTCCGTGCAAAGGCACGATCGCATTCTCCACAAGAGTACTTCTTTAGATTTTTGTGAATTGCGTTTACATGTCGCGTCAAATCACATTGCTGTGTAAAAGAAATACTACATTTCCAACACAGGTATTTCTTTAATTTCCTATGAACTACGTCCACATGATTTTTCAAACGTCCTTGCCTTGAGAAAGCACGGTCACACTCGCCACACCGAAATTTCAATAATTTCAAATGAACAACGGTAATGTGTTTAGTTAAACTATCTTTATACGAATATTTCCTGCCGCACGTCGGGCAATCATGTGATTTGACACGTCCACCACTAGAACCTCTATGACCAATATTACTACTTCCAGAGGTTCCAGCTTCGATTGGTTCTGGTTTTATAATTAGAGTTTCCCCTTCGTCGAATTCAAGTACATTCCCTCGTTCGTCTGGTAAGAAATCGCCTAGAGGAACACTCGAATATGCATCGTCAGAATCGACCTCCGTTTTAACAGCGACATCCTCTTCAATCTTGACAGTCACGTTACTGTAATGCTCCACACATTTCTCATCCATCTCGGTATTAATAAAGTGTCAGTTTACTAAGAAACGCACGTGACTTTATTTAATAGGTAAAGATAACGATTTCAACTGCAGTGACACGGACTAGGCGAAGGAATACGACTTGACAGCTGTCAGTTGCCAACAAGATGCCATTTTATCATTTTGGTTATTGCCAGTTATAACCGTGAAGTTATAAGCCCACCGTGTTTTTAAGAAACACGGCAGAATCACCAAAACCCGAAAGAATGAAATTACTATAAGGACGCCACCTGTCTGTTATAGGGAAAGACGGAAACTAATATATATATATATATATATATATATATATATATATATATATATATATATATATATATATATATATATATATATATATATATATATATATATATATATATATATATATATATATATATATATATATATATATATATATATATATATATATATATATATATATATATATATATATATGTATATATATATTTATATATATTATATATATATATATATATATATATATATATATATATATATATATATATATATATATATATATATATATATATATATATATATATATATATATATATATATATATATATATATATATATATATATATATATATATATATATATATATATATATATATATATATATATATATATATATATACCTATATATATATATATTATATATATATATATATATATATATATATATATATATATATATATATATATATATATATATATATATATATATATATATATATATATATATATATATATATATATATATATATATATATATATATATATTAGTTTCCGTCTTTCCCTATAACAGACAGGTGGCGTCCTTATAGTAATTTCATTCTTTCGGGTTTTGGTGATTCTGCCGTGTTTCTTAAAAACACGGTGGGCTTATAACTTCACGGTTATAACTGGCAATAACCAAAATGATAAAATGGCATCTTGTTGGCAACTGACAGCTGTCAAGTCGTATTCCTTCGCCTAGTCCGTGTCACTGCAGTTGAAATCGTTATCTTTACCTATTAAATAAAGTCACGTGCGTTTCTTAGTAAACTGACACTTTATTAATACCGAGATGGATGAGAAATGTGTGGAGCATTACAGTAACGTGACTGTCAAGATTGAAGAGGATGTCGCTGTTAAAACGGAGGTCGATTCTGACGATGCATATTCGAGTGTTCCTCTAGGCGATTTCTTACCAGACGAACGAGGGAATGTACTTGAATTCGACGAAGGGGAAACTCTAATTATAAAACCAGAACCAATCGAAGCTGGAACCTCTGGAAGTAGTAATATTGGTCATAGAGGTTCTAGTGGTGGACGTGTCAAATCACATGATTGCCCGACGTGCGGCAGGAAATATTCGTATAAAGATAGTTTAACTAAACACATTACCGTTGTTCATTTGAAATTATTGAAATTTCGGTGTGGCGAGTGTGACCGTGCTTTCTCAAGGCAAGGACGTTTGAAAAATCATGTGGACGTAGTTCATAGGAAATTAAAGAAATACCTGTGTTGGAAATGTAGTATTTCTTTTACACAGCAATGTGATTTGACGCGACATGTAAACGCAATTCACAAAAATCTAAAGAAGTACTCTTGTGGAGAATGCGATCGTGCCTTTGCACGGAAAAGGGGTTTGGAAGAACATGTAGTCGCATTACACTTGAAATTAAAGAAGTACTCTTGTGAAGTATGTGATCGTGGTTTTACACTGCAAAGGCGGTTGAAGCGACACGTAGACGCTATTCACAGGAAATTAAAGAAACATGCATGTGGTGAATGCGAACGTGTTTTTACACAGCGAGCGGATTTGAAAGTACATGTGGATGTTGTTCATAAAAATAAAATAAAGTATACGTGTGGAGAATGCGATCGTGCCTTTGCACGGAAAAGGGGTTTGGAAGATCATGTAGTCGCATTACACATGAAATTAAAGAAGTACTCTTGTGAAGTGTGCAATCGTGGTTTTACACTGCAAAGGCTTTTGAAGCGACACGTAGACGCTGTTCACAGGAAATTAAAGAAACATCCATGTGGTGAATGCGAACGTGTTTTTACACAGCGAGCGGATTTGAAAGTACATGTGGATGTTGTTCATAAAATATAAAAAGTATACGTGTGGTGAAAGTGACCGTGCGTTTGCACAGCAAGGGAGTTTGAAAATACACGTAGACGCTGTTGACAGGAAATTAAAGAAGTAGCGATGTGCAGAATTCGATCGTGTTTATACATGGAAAGGGCAATTAAAGCGACATGTGGATTTTGTTCATAAAAAAATAATGGGAATCGCAGAATCATTGTGTTTAAATAATTCATTTATATTTTCTTGAATAAATAAAAGAAAAGAAAGAAATTCGTATCAAATAAAATTGTTCGAAGCAGCGGGCGGTCAACGTTGCCTTGTGGAAAGTATTAGTGCAAGAGGCAGCGACAAAAAGTGCAAGAGTTTTGTAAAAGCTGATACTTTCAGATCAGACAGTATTTTGACCATAGAATGCTGGGGTAGAGTTAGCAGGTCAGACTCCGGGACACCTGGCGCTGGCGTACTAGGAAAGGTGTAATTTTAATTAGTACCCAAATTGTTTTGGAAAAAGCTGAAAATTCATCAGTAGACAGTGGATGCAATACAGATCTAGATAAAAATGGCCAGACTGAATAACAATAGAATGACATGTCACAAAAATATAGTCCATTATATTGCGCAGCTTATTAGACCGACCCGTATTAGTTACCGACAAATACGTACCGGCGTATTTGCAGGGACTTCATTTCTGTAATATGTATGGAGTAATGCTGACGTCATTCGCTCGGATGTTAAGCAGTCTGACGATGGTCTTTTCTGAGAGTTACGATCCTGCGGTTTGCGATCCCTTCCCAGCCCGCGACGCGATGCTTGACAAGCATGTTTGATCGTCTAGAGAGCCCCTAAGGGTCTGACGTTCGATCTAGGTGAACAGTTTTTAAATAAAAATCAATCTCATGTGCTGTAGAACTTTGCTGCACACCCTCATCATTGTGCATATTATCTGTAGCGATTTCCTCAAAACAGCTCCAGAATCTGACGTATATTTAAATCGTATTATCATTTTCATTGTTTTTTCTTTTCTTACGAAGTGCAGACGAATCACCATCAGACTCAATACTACTAGACTCATCACAACTCATTTTCAGAGCTTCTAAATTATTTTTTTTTTGGTCTTGCTCTTTCTGTTTGAACAAATCCCAGGAAACTAGTTTTAAAACGCGGGTCAAGAAAAGTGGCAACCAATGAGACACGCTGACAAACAAAAGTTGAAGTTTTTTTTTTAAATATTGTTTAGTATTTAACCCTGTTTTTAGTTTGTTATTAATTTCACTATCATAGAAGTATTGTTGTTCTCTATCTCACTGTTGTTATTGCATTATTTTTTGTATATAAGAAAAGATGAACTACAATTTATGTGTGAACTATAACTGAAGTCGTCTAGCCTACTTTGTACTAACGAAACGATCTAAAGCCACTCAACCGATGGAACAAACCAAAGCTGTTAAAAACGTTCAGCGAGAAAATTCGGCGATCTGCGTTGGGTAGCGAAACTAACCAGTGGGTGCAGTTTCATAATCCCATTGTGCTATCCAATGAACAATTTTACTTTCCTCGCATGACCCGGGAAACAATTGAAATAAGAAGAACCCCGATCTTCACTAGAGACGTCGGTTACAAACTCTCTTCTACATGGAACCCTTCTCTTAAAAAGTTCTTAATGCCCATCGCCGAGCGCAAGGACGTAACACAATGATACAGTGACGTTGATACAGTGAGTCTTGTGTGCAAGGCGGATATTCAAAATTCGCGCGCGCCAAACCCGCCACCCCACCATCGTTATAATCAGCTATGTAAATAACAGCAGCAGTTTACCGCCTACCCACATATGACGATTGACAGTATTTAAGTCTACCCTGGACAATGGCGGAATTCGTTTTTATCCTATTTATAATTTCAAACAACCACGATACACTTCAAACTGTTTGTTTACTTCAAATAATACGCTAAGTTTTTAAACGAAATAAAAATATATATATTCGTTGTATTTTGGGCCAAAGTAATTTCTAGTAGTAGTAGTTCTTTCTGGTTATTGTTAGGTTATTTTTCGGTTAGTGTCGACATAACAAGCCCCTATTTCGTAAAACGTCGTTAATTTTAGAAATACGTAGTCTTAATTTCTCAATAACATTTCGTTTTTAATTAATCTTTATTGATAGAATTTAGAAAGAATAAAATGCTACGTTGGTATATTTATGGCGACATGACACGGCCCGTAGCATGTTCGATTCCCGACTGAGTCTTCATTTTTCGTTGGGATAAAATTATCGGAATTTCATTTTGAACTACGTCGATCTATAGCAATAACTAGACACACACTTACACACGTTACATGCACACATACTATTATGTATTATGCATACTATTATTCAGTATTATGATGGGCCCGACTCCGGTCGGTGAATTCCATGACAGCTCCGTTTGTATTTATTGTAAACCCCCTGATCATCAGGATGACAACAACGAAAGAGTTGTGACAGCCGGAGAGACGGTGGACGGCGTGAAAGAACGCATCGGGTCGATGGCCTTGCAAGCCAGACCCGATTATTTATAAAGCAAAAAAGAAAAAAAAGGAAATATGCCCCCAAGCGGCCTATCAGGGGGGGAGAATTCCCGCTACCCCAGTAGAAACCCCAAACAACGACACGGCTAAAACGACACCGGACCTTGCTTGCCCTATCTGCGGGAAACAATATAAACGATTAGCATGGTTAAATAAACACATTGCTGGGCACGATGATAGCGACGCTGCACGTCAGTGTCTTAAACCGTCGCAAGGAGTCACGGACAGAGTTGAACCTCACATGTCCCTTGACTCCACATCTGCCCGCAGTTTGTCACCCGACCGGTCTCCTCTACCCGCGCAAATCGTATCCTTCCCTCCTCTAAAATTCCCTTCACTTGCGAAAGAGGACTGGGAATTTCATAATAATAATTTAACTTCTATTCTTGACCACTCTGTGAACCGTAATGCCCCTGCCAGCGTCCAGCTGTCATCCTTCCAGGTGGCGGTCCATGAATACTTCTCGGGTGTTTACCCAAAATCTACCCATGTCGACCCGGTTTACAGAGAAAACGCATTTAAGGCAAAGCTCCGTAGGCAAAAGCGGCTACTTCGTCGCCAGTTACGTGAAGCCAAGAAAGCCGGGGATAAAGCCCTCTGCCACAACTTCTCGCGCGCGTACCGCTCTATACTAAAACTCATACAGAGCGTAGCAACGCAAAACGACAAACGCAAGGCAGCATTTCTCAAATCCAAAGAGGAAGCCCGGTTCGACAAAAACCGTTTTAACTACAGCAAAACGGTTTTGTCTGCCGCCAAGGGAAAAATCCAAATCCCGGAAGATATGGCCACGGAATACTTTTCGACCACGTATGAGGACCCAATGCGGCTCCATAATTACAGCCCTCCGCCGGGCATTACACCTCCGCCCCTGCCTACGGTAGCTTTTGCTTCTCAACCTCCATCACTAGATGAGATTCTTAATCAAGTAAAGAGGAAGCCGTCGGGCTCTACTCCGGGTCCCGATGGTATTCCCTATTTAGTATACAAAAAATGCCCCTGCCTTCTGCAATATTTAGGATCCATCTTCCGAAATATATGGAATAGCGGTGTAGTCCCACAGAATTTTGGCCGAGCGACAGTCATCTTAATTCCGAAGGTCCCAGTTTGCACCGGACCAAAGGACGCTCGGCCCATTGCTCTCACAGACACTGTGGCCAAAATCTTTTTTAGCATAGTCCACACGAGGATGAGCGAATTCATGCACCGGAATGAGTACCTTGGAGTATCAGTTCAAAAAGGCTTCATGCGCGGCGTCTCGGGCTGCCTCGAGCACAACTCTCTCCTGGCTGCTGCCATCAAGGATGCGAGACAGCACGAACGCCAAATCAATGTATGCTGGCTCGACCTAGAGAATGCCTTTGGGTCAGTCCGACACAGTCTCCTCCACTTTGCACTCCGCTGGTACAACTTCCCACCAGTCGTGCGTGACATTGTAGCCTCCTACTACAACTGTCTGACTTTCCATGTTAAAACGCAAGAATGGACTACCCGCTCTATACCATATTCAATTGGACTATTTCAGGGCTGTTGCCTCTCCCCGACGATTTTTAATATAGTTTTTAATATACTTCTGGAAAGCCTGAGCCAGTTTGACAGGAAGTGGGGCTACCGTTTTAAAACAGACGGCCAATACACCTCGTCGTGCCTCGCTTTTGCCGACGACCTAACTTTCATCACCAGAAGCCCCAAGCAGCTTTCCCTGCTATTACAGAAAGTGGAGCTTTTCTGCGACTGGTCAGGCTGTATAAAAGTGAAGCCCTCCAAATGTTTTTGCCTTGGACTCGCCCGCATGGGCACAAAATTTACATCCTATGACCCCAAATTGGTCTATAAGGGCTCTAATATCTCCCTTATAGACCCAAACAATCATTTCAAATTCCTCGGCAGAAAAATCACCCATCAGGGAAAAGACGTCTCGGGCGATCATGTTATAGAGCATTTCAAAAGTTGCCTGGCGAAAATAGATGCCTTGCTAATTTCTGGCCCTCGTAAGGCCTGGATCTATGACAATTATCTAACGTCACATTTGTCATGGCCCTTTCTTATTTACGATTTTACCAAAACCCAACTGTCCCGTCTAGATGCACTGGTGACAGCTAGTTTAAAATCCTGGCTGTCCTTAGCCAAACCAGCTGACCCCTCGACTCTCTTCAGGTCCAAACAAAATTTTGGGCTAGCGCTTAAACTGCCCTCTCTGCTCTACGCCAACTCCAGAATAACCAAAAATTCGATTCTGTGCAATTCCAAAGATCCGGCAATATCGAAGCACGTAATAAGTGGCTGTAGTGATTCAAATGAACTACAAGCCCGCGTAGACTTCCACAAAAGGTTCCTTACTGGAATCAGCCAGAATGGCACTGGTCTGGGGTATGGCAGTACAACCACGAGCGACGTGGACTTGAAGAAGTCTCTTTTGCGGGGAGATTACGACAGCAAGAGTATGGCTCATGCTATTGGCCTTCAATGCCAGAATGACTGGACAACAATTGGTGACTTTTGCATTCCACCTCCAATGCACTGGAAGGTAATGCTCTATGACTGGACGCCAGAGATGCTGAAATTTTATTTGAATGCCTTTCAGCATACACTTCCAGACCCCAGTAACCTCGCTCGTTGGAGCTTTGCCGAGGATAGTTCTTGTCCCCTCTGTAGCAATACCCCTTGCACAGCTAGACACATTCTAGCTGGCTGCAAGGTGGCCTTAGATCAAGGACGGTACACTTACCGCCATGACAAAGTTCTCGCTGTTATTCGCGAGGTAATTAGTCTCTCAGTGGCTCGTGCCAACAAGGGTTTGACAGTATCCTCCAAACCCCCAATACAGTTTGTGCGGGATGGCTCTAAAGGCAAAAAACATTTAACTACAAAACCTTTCTCAATAATCGAGAAAGCTACAGATTGGACTCTGGAGGTTGATTCGGTCTCTAAGCAGTATAAATTCCCTGAAAGTCTCGGATGCACAGCCCTCCGTCCAGATATAACTCTTTACTCTCTATCTCGGAAGGTGGCTCTTATTGTAGAATTAACTGTTCCATGGGAATCAAATATCCCAAAAGACCACGAGTACAAATTAAATAAATACCATGATCTTGCAAATGCCGTAACCCGGAACGGCTTCACTGTTCACCTTCACGCGGTGGAAGTTGGCGCTCGTGGCCTGCCAGCTAAATCTCTATTTCACCTCTTTAAAGATCTTGGCCTTTCCAGAAAAATAATCAACTCTTTCTTAGAAAAATTATCTAAAACTGCGATTTGCGCATCTCAAATTCTATGGCTTCGAAGGGGGAGTGAATGGGTGGCAAGGTGAACGCTCACATGTGGCAAGACAGCTGTCCTAAACCTACCACAGCCGGTTCGTAAGTCCGGAATCCACTGCTCACCCCCCAGAAGTGTAAAAAATAGTATTATGATGGGCCCGACTCCGGTCGGTGAATTCCATGGCAGCTCCGTTTGTATTTATTTATTATAATAAACACTTCATAGGATGGTTGAGTATAAGAAACTGTCGTTTGATTAAAAAACCCGCCCATTGTGAAATTTCACAATAAAGAGTAGAAAAGTAGAAACAAACAAACATTATTTATAAATTTATTCATTGCCCACGTGACTCGCTTATTCGAATAATTTCGGACCGTTAATATCAGGTTGCTGATAATAATGAATGATTATACTTATGGCGTTTAAATTACACGAAACGCAACGTGTAGATAGCACTCATAGTTCTGTGAGGGAGCACCCCTCACTAGACTCCAGTTTGTTCGGTGTTAGGTCGTGGTAGGTATCAACTTACGAGTTAACTCCGTATTGAAAGTCGGTTTTGAGTGAAGCAGAAGGCATTTATTGAATCGATTGAAAGTTTGATATTGCCAGTTATAATGCTTCCCGAATAGGTTATGTTGTCGTGGAATGTATTGATGCGCGACTGCAGTTACGAGGGTATATGGATGAGGATTGTATTTGCTCACGCCCACGTGACTCGCTTATTCGAATAATTTCGGACCGTTAATATCAGGTTGCTGATAATAATGAATGATTATACCTATGGCGTTTAAATGACACGAAACGCAACGTGTAGATAGCATTCATAGTTCTGTGAGGGAGCACCCCTCACTAGACTCCAGTTTGTTCGGTGTTAGGTGGTGGTATCAACTTACGAGTTAACTCCGTATTGAAAGGCGGTTTTGAGTGAAGCAGAAGGCATTTATTGAATCGATTGAAAGTTTGATATTGCCAGTTATAACGCTTCCCGAATAGGTTATGTTGTCGTGGAATGTATTGATGCGCGACTGCAGTTACGAGGGTATATGGATGAGGATTGTATTTGCCCACGCCCACGTGACTCGCTTATTCGAATAATTTCGGACCGTTAATATCAGGTTGCTGATAATAATGAATGATTATACCTATGGCGTTTAAATGACACGAAACGCAACGTGTAGATAGCATTCATAGTTCTGTGAGGGAGCACCCCTCACTAGACTCCAGTTTGTTCGGTGTTAGGTGGTGGTATCAACTTACGAGTTAACTCCGTATTGAAAGGCGGTTTTGAGTGAAGCAGAAGGCATTTATTGAATGGATTGAAAGTTTGATATTGCCAGTTATAACGCTTCCCGAATAGGTTATGTTGTCGTGGAATGTATTGATGCGCGACTGCAGTTACGAGGGTATATGGATGAGGATTGTATTTGCCCACGCCCACGTGACTCGCTTATTCGAATAATTTCGGACCGTTAATATCAGGTTGCTGATAATAATGAATGATTATACCTATGGCGTTTAAATGACACGAAACGCAACGTGTAGATAGCATTCATAGTTCTGTGAGGGAGCACCCCTCACTAGACTCCAGTTTGTTCGGTGTTAGGTGGTGGTATCAACTTACGAGTTAACTCCGTATTGAAAGGCGGTTTTGAGTGAAGCAGAAGGTATTTATTGAATCGATTGAAAGTTTGATATTGCCAGGTATAACGCTTCCCGAATAGGTTATGTTGTCGTGGAATGTATTGATGCGCGACTGCAGTTACGAGGGTATATGGATGAGGATTGTATTTGTGCTCCTAGTATCTTGTACTGTGCACGGCTCGAGTCTGTGGGAATGCAGACTGATGCTTCTCGATAAGGAAAGGAAGGAAAAGGAAACCAAGGAGCCGGACTCGTTGAGCGACCTCGTGAGAGGAGTACCGAGTATGCCGTCGCAACCTTGGGGGAGGTGATCACTCGAGGAATGATACTTTTGTTGCTTTTTCGCCGGTTTATATAGGCCGGGAAATGATGCAATTCGAAATATTCCGAGTAAAAGTATTGTTTCATCGTGCTTATTCATCGCTGCACGAGTCAAAATAATAGCTGAATTGTGTCAGTGTATTTCACTGGAAATCGATGCATTTCTTGATTTGTTGTTCTATTGTCTTTCTTGTAATCTTCTATTGTCCTTTTTTTCTTTTCGAATTATATTAGTTTATTACTATTTTTCATGTTTTTACACCATCTACATCATGTGCATCTAGATGCAGGCCTGAGAAGCCTTGTTAGATGTGAATGGCGCAATTTGCTACGTAAGCTGTATTTATCTTACGCTATTCTTTACAATGTATAAGATATTTACTTCGGTAACAATGTAACTACTTTTCTTTGTACAAGTATTAAATAAATAAATACATTGTTAGGCTGCATCCACACGCTTGTCAAGCCTTTGCAAATTCAAACGTGTGGATCTGGCGTCTGGCTTGGTTTATGTAGGCTTGCAGCCGCTTGCCGCCGATCCGATCGAGTGTCGGTTTTTGTGCGCAAATCAAAGGAGGCTAATGGCAAACGCTTGCAAGCAGGATTGGAATTCGTACTATAATTATAGTATTTGCAATAAAATTCCGTGCTGTGTACTATATGCTATCCCAAGGCCAAGATAGGTACGATGCAAAATACTATTATTTCTTAATACGCTTATACGGATCAATGTTACCTTGATTTTTTCATAAAGTTTTTGACATTTCTTTAAATATGGCAACATCAAACATAGGGTCGCCGACCGGGGATTAACAAAGACCCAATGTGACAACAGAAATAGAAATGGAGGGGGGCACCAGTTTTGCATGCGGCAAACTTGCACAAATGTCACTTTTGACAGCTCCAAATTTGTTGAGGGCAGATTTGCAGGAGGCAACCTTGCAGGCGGCAACCTTGCAGGCGGCAACCTTCAGTACAGTTTTTAAGTTTTTCTGTTAGGTTAGGTTAGGTTAGGTTTTTCTTTCCCTAAAATCGAAGTGACATTAATTACCGGCATCCTTGTAGTGGATGACTTTTATACATCAAAATAAACATTTAAAAAAATGTTTAAAATTTTTCTGTTAGGTTAGGTTAGGTTCTCGAAACGTCAGTTTGACATTTGCAAAACTGCCTTCTGCAAGATTGCCTTCTGCAAAACTGCCGCCTGCAAGAATGCGGCCGTCTTGCCGTCTGCAAGATTGCCGTCTGCAAATTTGCCTTCTGCAAGTTTGATGGGACCCGAAATGGAGTGCGAAGGCGGGCTCGCGCGAAAGAGGAGCCCACGGAGAAAATGCTGGCCACTCGCAGCGCGACTGGCGGCCGAGTGAGTGTTACACCATACAGCGCTTTACTAATTAATGGTGGCGCGACCAGCGTAGTGGCGCTGCCAGTAAAAATCTGTGTACGCGTCCGTGCTGGTCGCGCCTCCAAAACGGTTGCGCAACCAAGCGGACACCAGGTGAAATACTCTACATAGAGCTGTATACATTTTGTTGGTGGCGGCGACAGTTGCGCCACCGTGGTGTCCCGTTGGAATAGGTCCGGTGAGATACTCTCCGTAGAGCTGTATATGTTTTGTTGGTGGCGGCGATTGGTTGCGCCACAGTGGTGTCCTGCCCGGGGGAATAGGGCCGGTGAGATACTCTCCATAGAGCTGTATACATTTTGTTGGTGGCGGCGACTGGTTACGCCACCGTGGTGTCCCGGTGGAATAGGGACAATGAGATACTCTCCACGGAGCTGTATACATTTTATTGGTGGCGGCGAGTTGTTGCGCCACCGTGGTGTCCCGGTAGAATAGGGCCGGAGAGATACTCTCCATAGAGCTGTATACATTTTGTTGGTGGAATAGGGCCGTACGACTAAGAGATTGGACGCAGGCGACCACCTGTTTGACCGTACGGGCTTTTCTATTTCAGGGCTATAGTGTTGTGTGACATCGCTGAACCAGGCAGGTACATTTTAATATTTTTATTTTCATTATTATTCCACAGATGTAGAAAAAATTACCATTTGTCTCAATATCGTAAAATAATCATAAAAATCAGGCAAAAACGGCTTCGTTACTTGTTTTTACCTCGCTTTATGATTTAATAAGAGGCACTTTTGTTGATTTATTACAAAAGTAACCTACATAGTAGATAAAAACTGAGAAAAATACTAGATGTTACTATTTTTATATCACTGCTTGCCCTTTATGGTACATTTATTGAAAATGTAATGCAAAAAATGCAAAAAAAATATAACGATATCTTAGAAATTATTTATTACGAAATATATAAAAAACATATTCGGATTATTGAACGTTATTTTTTAGTTTCTGTAATATTATTTAATTTTCTAAAATATCGTTTCATTACATGAACCATAAAGAGCAAGCAGTGATACAAACATCTAGTATTTTTCTTACTTTTTTACCTTTTTATAAAAGAAATCCTATTTCAAAAATCATTAAAATTAAAATTTGTTTTTTTTAAAACGGCATTAAGTCTCATTTATTATATTATTTGATAATGGAGTACATTTTTATTACGATTTTTTGTAGTGGCAATAATTCTGCAACAATTCACAGAATTTAAATCCGGCCCGATTTTTTTTTTCTGTAGTGCGCGCGGTTCTATGTGCGTCTATAGTTCAAAAAATCTCTGGAAATAAAACGCATAGCAGTGCGCGGTAGACGATCAAGCATGCTTGTTGCGGGCTGGGGGGGATCGTAAACCGCAGGAAATACCTATGCTCTTTTTTTTCAATATTGACCAAAAATGCCTAATACGGTCAGTCCTTTACGGTCACGTGGACTACGGGCGCGGTCTCTCTTGTAAGTCCGGGACTCTACCGTCTACATAAAAAAAACTATTTTGAATATTCATATAAATATCTTAAATCTTCTATTTGGGTCCCATCAAACTTGCAGAAGGCAAATTTGCAGACGGCAATCTTGCAGACGGCATTCTTGCAGGCGGCAGTTTTGCAGAAGGCAATCTTGCATAAGGCAGTTTTGCAAATGTCAAAATGAACTAACCTAACCTAACAGAAAAACTTAAAACATTTTTTTTAGTGTTTAGTTTGATGTATAAAAGTCATCCACTACAAGGATGCCGGTAATTAATGTCACTTCGATTTTAGGGAAAGAAAAACCTAACCTAACCTAACCTAACAGAAAAACTTAAAAACTGTACATACTGAAGGTTGCCGCCTGCAAGGTTGCTTCCTGCAAGGTTGCCTCCTGCAAATCTGCCCTCAACAAATTTGGACCTGTCAAAAGTGACATTTGTGCAAAATTGCCGCATGCAAAACTGGCGCCCCCCTTCTATTTTAATAATGAATGAACGATAGGTATCTTCATTGTACACAAAATAAACGGGTCCCATCAAACTTGCAGAAGGCAGATTTGCAGACGGCAATCTTGCAGACGGCATTCTTGCAGGCGGCAGTTTTGCAGAAGGCAATCTTGCAGAAGGCAGTTTTGCAAATGTCAAACTGACGTTTCGAGGGTCGGCATTTTTGCAGACGGCATTTTTGCAGAAAATGAAGTTAGAAGCAAAACATCGTATTTAAAATTTAGTGTTACCAGAGTAGAAATCGACAAAAGCCGCGTTTTCATATGTCAGGGTACGGAAACCAGTCCACTTCTTTGAGTGTCCTCTCCATCGCGGATCTCAGCAATCAACTTTCGATTTTAGGGAAAGGAAAACCTAACCTAACCTAACCTAACAGAAAAACTTAAAACATTTTTTAGAATGTTTAGTTTGATGTACTGAATCATCCACTACAAGGATGCCGGTAATTAATGTCACTTCGATTTTAGGGAAAGAAAAACCTAACCTAACCTAACCTAACAGAAAAACTTAAACCATTTTTTTTAATGTTTAGTTTGATGTACTGAATCATCCACTACAAGGATGCCGGTAATTAAATGTGGAGAGGTAAAAATATTCACCACTTTAATTTACCCTGACATGATAATTTGCTACTTCTTTTTCTAAATTTAAAATTAATAACATATGACCGCTTTACTGCTTTATTTTTGGTTTGTAAAATAATATAAAATTATTTTATTCATGTAATCATGTCCTAATGCGCCATTCTCAAACGTTGCTAACTTCGGGTTTGTATGCAAGTTTGCTTTCTGCAAGAATGCCGTCTGCAAAAATGCCGCCTGCAAGGTTGCCGCCTGCAAGGTTGCCGCCTGCAAGGTTGCCTCCTGCAAATCTGCCCTCAACAGATTTGGAACTGTCAAAAGTGACATTTGTGCAAGACTGCCGCATGCAAAACTGGCGCCCCCCAAAATAAACTCGAGATAGAAATATTTCTATATTGTAACCCTGAGGCGAAAGACAGCAAAGTAATAGTGATGGGCGATCGGGCCACCTATCCGAACAGTCGAATAATTTACTTTTAGATGACTCTTTTTGCATCATTGTCAAATCGATTAAACTATTGATTACCCAGGTTATTTTAAATTCTACGCGATTTTCGCAATTTGATAAAACAATCTAAATTAACGATAGACTTTCCAGATAATTTATATTTTTTGTAATAAATCAACAAAAGTGCCTCTTATTAAATCATAAAGCGAGGTAAAAACAAGTAATGAAGCTATTTTTGCCTGATTTTTATGATTATTTTACGATATTGAGACAAATGGTATTTTTTTCTACATCTGTGAAGTAAAAATATTAAAATAAAAATAATAACATGTACCTGCCTGGTTCATTGATTTCACACCACATTATAGCCCTGAAATAAAAAAGCCCGTACGGTCAAACAGGTGGTCGCCTGCGTCGGATATCTTAGTCGTACGGCCCTATTCCACCGCGTCACCAACAAAATGTATACAGCTCTATGGAGAGCATCTCATCTCTATTCCACCGGGACACCACGGTGGCGCAACCAGTCGCCGCCACCAACAAAATGTATACAGCTCTATAGAGATCTCATTGGTCCTATTTCACCGGGACACCACGGTGGCGCAACCAGTAGTCAATAAATGTATACAGCTCTATGGAGAGTATCTCACCGGCCCTATTCCCCCGGGACACCACTGTAGCGCAACCAGTCGCCGCCACCAACAAAATATATACAACTCTATGGAGAGTATTTCACCGGGACACCACGGTGGCGCAACAAGTCGCCGCCACCAACAAAATGTATACAGCTCTATGGAGAGTATCTCACCGGCCCTATTCCACTGGGACACCACGGTGGCGCAACCAGTCGCCGCCACCAACAAAATGTATACAGCTCTATTTAGAGTATCTCACCTGGTGTCCGCTTAGTTGCGCAACCGTTTTGGCGGCGCTACCAGCACGGACGAGTTCACAGATTATTACTGGCAGCGCCACCACTCTGGTCGCGCCACCATTAATTAGTATAGCGCTGTATGGCGTAACACTTACTCGGCCACCAGTCGCGCTGCGAGTAGCCAGCATTTTCCCCGTACGCTCCTCTGTCGTGCGGATTTTGTTGTTGTCAAGACGTTTGTCGAGTTGCAGCGTACGTTACGGTGGATAATTTCGATACAGACAAGTTTATTATCGAAATTCCAAGCCGACCACCTATTTGGGATTGTTCCTCACCGGATTATTGCAATAAATTATTCTAATATTCTTTTTCATATTTAACTTTTTTTTTCCTTCATACATACAGCATAAGTGCTAACTCTTCGTCGTCCATTTTAATACTGTGTCCGCAGTATGGCGATTCTGGTGTCTATCTGGGTATCTAATCTGGTGTCTTGACTTGGTAGCTCAAATATACCACGGTGCGCGACTAGTTGCGCCGCCACGGTGTCCCGGAGGAATAGGGCCCTTATGCATAACCCCCAACATGCATAAGCGACAATATTA
Organism: Micropterix aruncella; assembly: GCA_944548615.1. NCBI lineage: Eukaryota > Metazoa > Arthropoda > Insecta > Lepidoptera > Micropterigidae > Micropterix > Micropterix aruncella. The sequence continues at coordinate 20,158,993 of OX155972.1, forward strand.
GTATGAAATAAAATTAAACGTTCTATATTATGAAGATCCTCCAATGCGCATCGTTAGTGTTTGTGAATGCTGAATTCACTGCATAAAACTAATGTTTTTATTAATAAAATTACAATGAAAATCATCCAATATGCGTAGGTATACTCCAATTTTGTCGATTAATATAAATAGTGTGGCAAAGACTTGACAGCGCTTGTTCGCTTACGCTTGCAATAAGATTTCTAAATGTGGTTGTGTGTATCGTTGAAAATTCATAAAATTTTGCCCGAAATGCATTGAATTAAATTAGTAGGGCATCGATATTGCAAGTTCTGCTGATAGCCCCGGGGGAGGCAAGCATGGTACCTACCCCGGGCGGCAATAAGTGGGCGCCAAATTCATGTGTTTGAAAACAAAACTTGTTTCATAAAGCGCCTAGCATTAATGGCACGCCGTATTATCGATTGTTCATTTAATTTTGGAACGCATCCTAAGTGGATTTACGAACGCGTGCGCGTGTGTGTGATGTCTCTGCCAGGGGAATTCCTGTCGAGTCTATAAAAAAGTCTTCCCACAGACAGAAATGGACAGAAGTACACGAGCGGAGCCGAATAATTCCGAAAAGCCGAACGTCAAGCGACGCACGGTCGCTATTTATATGGCAGATTAGGTGTGCGAGTAATTCTCGTTGGTTTCCTTTGTAACTAACTGCTATTTCAAACGTGTCACTATAATTATTAGTTGGTGGTAATTAATAGATTCTTTTGCGGAAAGAAAAGCTCGTTGTGTGAATCTGTATCAAAATCAGATAGTAAAGTTTACTGAAACCTAACGATTGAAGGTGTGCGTGTGTGTACAGTCTGGATTGTGCCTTCTCTATACTGGCTTTATGTATTCATTGCCACATAATAAAAAGTTATTAACAAATGGGTATTAAAGAGTGCAAATTTATTTAAGGGTTCTTATTCCGCGGTCACAACAAAACCACCCGATATATTTTAGTACATCGGAGGCTCTACTTTTAACTAGCTGAAAGCGACCGTGGGTTATCGGTCAAAAGTCGATTTTGAGTTAAGTATACAAAAATGGCTAGTAACACGAGCTCTATCCAAGACAACAGTGGGTTTCCTGAGAAAAAAAAATAACCAACTTATCATGATAACTCATTGTTGATTGTTAGTTTTGCATAAGGCAACATCGGGTTAATGGAAACAACTAATTTCAATGTGAACTTCTAAATTTGGGACAATAACTCAAAATTTGAGTTAGGATCGAATTATATATATAAATTTATTTTCGATCGAATTATAATATAAATTTAATTTAGGAATGACTCAGAACCGAAGACCAACTAGACAAGTTTTAGAAAATATCATATTAAATTAATACCCAGAATGAAAACATCATTTGGACAAAGACATTACTCTTTCATTACGCCGAGATTTTACAGTCTGATTGGAAATTAAAATGAATTTGACATTTAGAGAATTCAAAAATAAATTAAAGAAATGGTTATTGAATCATGACAGACTAACCATACATCAATATGGAATTTGAATCTCAACCCACTGTTGTACTAAATTTATCATAAGACAATCCACCTCACTGGGACGGTTAATAAGCTAAAGTTTAATGCAACAGTTTCCATTTTTTTAATTTTTATAAATTAAATATCGAAATTGAGGGTTATATTTTTCATAACAATTAAAGCAAGAATACAGTTGGAACTTATTAAAGCAATAATAAAAAAGCGTTTATATAAAACTGTTTTTTTTAAATAACCTACTATCGCAGAATCTTCCATATAAGTACCTGTATTTTTTGAACAGGACTGTTTATTACGCTGAAAGTTATGATGAGTACCATAATACAACTAGAAAAAATCGTCGACTCGAATCGTGTTGAATTTAGAAATATCTACCGTTAAACACTATGATCTGACGCCGGGCGCACTGCGCAGGCGCGTGGCCGCTATTTTTTACGCAAAAGAACTGACAAGTTGTCGTTTGTCCTGCTGTCAGCCGGCGATTCTGAATGTGATGTCCTCTTTTCTGGAATCATCCATTTTCAACGCGACCCTTTTGGACACGATAATCTACCACGCGAGCGAGACAAGCGCCTTCCTCTGGGATTTCGTCAATTCCGGCGCCACGTCCACCGAGAGTTTGCCTAAAATCACGCCCGTGCTGTCCGTGTACGAGCATATCACCGATGTGCTGCACTTCGACGAGTTCCAACTGCTTCTACTGAAGACTTTCTCGTTTATGCTCGTCGTGACGCTCCTCCTCATATTGATCTCCTGGAAAGTGTACGGAAAGAGGATCTCTGAGAGGTTTATGAAGCCCGGTAAGTTTTGATGAGTCATGTCTTTGTTACCCATTGTTTTCGCGTTATTTATAAACAGGCATATCGCTAGGGCTGCCAGATGTCTGGTTTTTGACCGGACAATCCGGTGTTTTTATTGTCTGTCCGGCCAAGAAAATCTTGGTAAACCGGACAATAAAAATGCCTGTAACATCTGGGCGCTTGTGCTTGGGCCGACCACTGAAGTAGGAACTAGGATTTTTGGAATTTATATAGGTATCCGGCCCTCCTTTGGTATTATTGCAGTATAGGAACCTCTTCTAGATTGTTGATTTTTTAACGTCACCAGACTATTATATTTACCACGCTGATTCCGAATCTGCAATAATCTTTTTTCGGTCTCAATAAATAAGTGAGATGATATAGGCATTCAAAAAACCGCCAAAACCATACATTTTGGTAGGTTAAGTTGGTTTTTTTCAAAAATAATACATTAAACACCTATTTGGTGGTAGTTTAGATTCGTTTTTTTTAAACAACCTTAAAAAGTGAGTTTAAAAAACGTTTTTTTTTTAATGTAAATTTGGTCTTGAAATTTTACACGTCTGAAGCTTTTTTCTTTCACATTTAGCATTACAATGATCGAATCTAGTAGTCTTTCTTTATTTTTTCGATTTCTGAGAAAGGTACCTATACTGCAATAATTCCCTACTTTTTTCCATAGCGCGCGCTTCATCATTCCAAGTTATTTTGAAAAATAGTTTAAAAAGAGTTCATTTGCTTTTAGCAATATTTTATCTAACGGTAGATGGCATAGCGCTCTCAAACCCATGTCAAACTTTTATTTAACAGCCAAGTACTTTAAATTTTAAAATTAAAAAAAATCAAAATATTTTTTTTTTGGAGTTTTTCTTTTTTTTAATAAAAATTACTTGTTTGTACTGGTTTACCCCTTTGAAGAATGCCGGTTAATTAAAACTCATCCCCTGTATAAGTCAAACTCGGTTGACGGGTTAATATAAGTGCTAGTTGCACTAAATTCAAAGATGACGTCTTATGCAATAGAACTTAATTAAAAGCAGTGGCATGGAAAGCTAATAAAAAAAACGTAGATATCCTGAAGTTTAGCAATCTACGGAAACTATCCCTAAGGCCGTAGTCCTGCCCGGGCTCGCACTTCATGCGTGGAGGCCGCCGGATGGGTGTTGACCCGTGAGTGTGACCAACCCTGAACAGAATGGGTCTTCGTGGCCAACTCAGCAAGTGTAGCTGGGGATTTAGTGCAACAGTTTGTATGGGAACCCTGCATTTTGTGATTAAAGGCTCATACTTGGCACAATTGTTCCTTAGGTGGTCCTGAGTAGATTAAGACCGGGAGCCATTAGGGGCCGCCCCGCGGGTGGCGGGGGGAGGGGGTGGAAGTTTGATTCTACCGCGCGTTACTTTGAGCCCCATATCTCTCGGACTATGTGTACTAGGGCAAGTGGAATATCATTTTCGGGTAACTCAATAATAACTAATTCATTTCTGGAAGAAAAAAAATACCTATCCATAGAAAAAATATGGAATAATTGGTAAAATTCAAAAATCGTTGACATCTTTTTTTTACTTATACGAAGTTTACTTTTTAACCATAAGAGGTATCGGTATGCAAAAAATATATTCTGAAAGCCTCACTTACCTTAATTACAGATATATATTTTTTATTGGACTGCTATTGTAAAATGTGAGTGAAAAAAATATAATTCATCGCACGGCAGACCGTCGTATTACGTTCGTAACGTAGAGACGGGCATCGAGCCAAGTTAGGTAAGTACTTATTGGATTATTTAATTTCTGCGATTGGCCAGTGAGGTAAAAACAAGAAGTTCAATCGTTATTATTATTATAACAACTATATTATTATTGTTTTTTCTATTTAATAAAATAATTCATCATTCACACACCGTACCTAATTATTTGTGCTTAACATACCTTAAATACTTACGGAAGTATTATTTTTTCTGTAATCCCTACTATTTCGTCGGAAAAATAATAGCAAGTATTATATACAAGTATATACCTACCCATACCTACTTAATTACATAAGGGAGGGCATTTTACCAATTAAATGTTATAATGTTCTGAGAAGTTCGTCAAGCTGCAGGGCGGCGCGGGCACTACTCGCTCGTTTGAGCGAGCAGTGCCCGCTCCTTTGGTGACCTTTTGATCCATTCAATCAGTTCAGTAGTAAACAGTGAAAGAATTTGCCTGCCGCGCGAAGAATTATTAAAGCACTTTGAAAATGTGTAATTTTTGGGTCGAAAAAGCTATCGCAAGTTTACGGGGATGGCTTTGGACCAAGCAGATGAAGAATTGAATGCCACATTAAAAGAAGATGTACATAGGTTGGACCTATTTTTACACTTACATTCATCTTTACGCTAAATAGTTTATGATTACTTCTACAAAACCTTTCTCCAAAACTACAAAACCTTTCTCAATAATCGAGAAAGCTACAGATTGGACTCTGGAGGTTGATTCGGTCTCTAAGCAGTATAAATTCCCTGAAAGTCTCGGATGCACAGCCCTCCGTCCAGATATAACTCTTTACTCTCTATCTCGGAAGGTGGCTCTTATTGTAGAATTAACTGTTCAATGGGAATCAAATATCCCAAAAGACCACGAGTACAAATTAAATAAATACCATGATCTTGCAAATGCCGTAACCCGGAACGGCTTCACTGTTCACCTTCACGCGGTGGAAGTTGGCGCTCGTGGCCTGCCAGCTAAATCTCTATTTCACCTCTTTAAAGATCTTGGCCTTTCCAGAAAAATAATCAACTCTTTCTTAGAAAAATTATCTAAAACTGCGATTTGCGCATCTCAAATTCTATGGCTTCGAAGGGGGAGTGAATGGGTGGCAAGGTGAACGCTCACATGTGGCAAGACAGCTGTCCTAAACCTACCACAGCCGGTTCGTAAGTCCGGAATCCACTGCTCACCCCCCAGAAGTGTAAAAAATAGTATTATGATGGGCCCGACTCCGGTCGGTGAATTCCATGGCAGCTCCGTTTGTATTTATTTATTATCATAATATTATTTTCAACATAATATTATTTTACACATCACAGAATTGATTGTTTTGACTGAAACCCCTGACTAAGTGGCTTCTCGCTGGATCTGAATTGGTAGATACCGTTTACAGTTTTGAGCCGGATGTTTTGTATTTTGTTACGGAGAACAGCGCAACAGATGAACACGGCAGCCATCTTTCTGACAATGCTGCAAATAAGAAGAACTTTATTCTAGACCTGCAATCACCGGTAGCTACAATAAATACTCCAGGAAATCCTTTTGTCGAACAGTCTCCAGACTTCTATGTACTGAAGTTGTAAATGCAGTATTCAAGAAAGAAAAAAGCGGCAAAGAGTTATTGATTTTATAAAGCTATTGCTCTTAAATACATAACATTTTTAAAGGAAGATTACACACAAACTAAAAAAAGTTTACTGGATCCAACCAAACTTAGTAATATCTCCTTATGTTGTATAGTCATTCTCAAGGCCTCTTATTTTTGCTTTCGTTTTGCTATCACTCTTTTTCTACGTGTTTTAATAACTTGTATAAATATATTGTGTATATAGTTGTTGTAAGTATATACACAATATAATTATACAAGTTATTAAAACACGTAAAAAAGAGTGATAGCAAAACGAAAGCAAAAATAAGAGGCCTTGAGAATGACTGCAGTCTATTCAGCAAACTTTATATTGCAACCTGTAAGCACAGAGTAGAAGATCTCGATTCATTCTTGGCGTAAGAAAACCAAGCCAGTCCTCTAGCGCTTTCTTCAATGGTAAAATTGCGATCTGGAAGAAGGTCAGACCTACTAAAATCGATTACCAGTATTTTTGGCACTGCTATCGTTCCAAACGCCCCACAAGTCTCAGAAAAAATTCTAGATAGATCTACATTAGTCCACATGCTGAGTTCTGGCCATAGGAAGACGTTGGAGAATAGGTACACCAGTATGTATACTATTTCTTTGCAAAGAACTTACAGGGTATTAACATTAGATATGGTTTGGGGCATATAACAATGAAAGCATAAAACATATTAACAGAGAAGAAAGTTCAAAGAACACGGATTACTGCTACGACGAAACTACCTAAAGGTTAGGCCAATTTGATGATGAACAATTCCTTAAGGAATTATGTTTGCTCTAACAACGGCAAGGAAGTTTGCAACATGGGTGGACCAAATATTTTAACCGATATCACACATGATACAAAGCGTACGCTTCTTCGTGGTTATGTGATACGTAACCACGAAGATGTGGACACTCGCATGATGGTGCATGTCTCTGACACTGTCGCTCATGGCATGACAAAAATTATGCTATTGACTGTGGATACTGACTTCGCAGACCAGCGGCAGCAGAAGTGCAAATTACCACAATTACCCAGCGGAAGAGCTGTGGTTGCACAAAGGTACTGAAAAACACCACCAGTACCTCTGCTGTCATGATATTGCGACTGCCTTAGGTAAAAATTATAATGTTTGTTTTATATTAAGTAAGTATAGATAGGATATATTAAGTATATAACATACATAACATTTACGCCTTGTCCAATTGGTGGCTAAAAAGCGCTCTTGGACGTGGCAAAATATTTGTATTAGGTAGTAAATCTAATTACTACTCTAATACTTACTTAACATACATAGGTTGTTAAGAATTTAGCTATTAGATTGGAAAAATAGTATCTTAGAAACTTTGGAACCCACTAAAAGTTGTTCATTGTAAAATCTTATTACAAAACAGAATAAACGCTTATTAATTAAAAGAGTCATCTAATTTGAATGGGTACCTACAAGAGTTACTCATCCTACTAACTAAAATAGTCAGCAAAAAGTTAAATAATCAAAATAGAAGCCTAATAATTAAAATAGTCAATAATTCGAATAGGTACGAAAACGTTCTAAAAGTTGTTGATAGTAGGTAATATACAAAGTAGTCAGTAAAGTGTTAAATAATAAGATTAAAGTTAATCATACATTTAAAAATTAAAAGTACAAATTCATCATCTAAATTGGTATAAAATTTGTAAAGTCATAGCCCATACATTTTTCAGTTATATGGCCACGAAGAGCGAGTGTGTTGCCCCTGTTTCACCTGAAATGAAGCGAGAAATTTGAAAATGGGCATTCAAAAGAATAGCTTATTTTCAGTCTTTTACTACTTTATTCTAGCAATTAAGTGAGTATGGGTAGGTATGTGCTTGTGTCATATATACTACTTACTCAATTTTTTTCAACGAAGTGGTAGGGATTGCAGACAAATTAATAATTAGGTATTTAAGGTATGTGCACAAATATCAGTTAGGTACGGTGTGTGAATGATAAATTATTTTTATTAAATAGGAAAAAACAATAATAATATAGTTGTTATAATAATAATAACAATTGTACTTCTTGTTTTTAACTCACTGGCCAGTCGCAGAAACTAAATAATCCGATAATATACTTACCTAACTTGGCTCGATGCCCGTCTCTACGTAACGAACGTAATACGCCGGTCTGCCGTGCGATGAATTATATTTTTTTCACTCACATTTTACAATAGCAGTCCAATAAAAAATATATGTCTGTAATTGAGGGAAGTGCAGCTTTCAGAATATATTTTTTGCATACCGATACCTCTTATGGTTAAAAAGTAAACTTCGTATAAGTAAAAAAAATATGTCAACGATTTTTGAATTTTACCAATTATTTCATATTTTTTCTATGGATAGGTATTTTTTTTCTTCCACAAATGAATTCGTTATCATTGAGTTACCCGAAAATGATATCCCACTTGCCCTAGTACATATAGTCCGAGATATATAGGGCTCAAAGTGACGCGCGGCGGTATCAAACTTCCACCCCCTCCCCCCGCCACCCGCGGGGTGGCTTCCGATGGCTCCCGGTCTAAATCCACTCAGGACTACCTAACGAACAATTGTGCCAAGTATGAGGCTTTAATCACAAAATGCAGGGTACATCGCACTAAATCCCCAGCTAGTGCCCATTAGCTCCCGCCGAAGCCAGTAGTTTATCAGTTGTTGGCACTGCATTGTAGGGTGACGTCGCGTCGTATGGAAAAAAAATACTATTGAAAATGATGCATTTTTTCTGACCGACTTAATTAACGTTTGTACACCCTTAAGAAATACCTACGGCTGACTGACTGCGTGTAAACAGTGTGAGTCGGTTCTCGGCGCCAGCCATGACGCCTATATGTAAATCTTCAATCTATCAATGTAAATCTACACATACTATTATTTATCTTAATATGAAATGATATGATTTCAGCAACGTCTCGTGCGATTGAAGAACTGAAGGAAAGCGTATCAAAACTGAAGCTACCGAAAGAACACACTCCGAGGATTTAGTTCTAACTGATGCAGACAGAGGTCGCCAATATGTCGGATAAAATCAAGAAATTTTTCGCAAAGAAGAAGGCGGATGCGAAGTTCAAGTTGGCAGGACCTGGTCACCGGCTAGCTGGTGATGGATCTACTCCCTCAGTCAACCAGGGCACTAAGGAAAGAGTCAATGTTAGTATTACAACCTTTCACCATTTCGGGGGGGTTGACTGTAAGATGTTCGTTTCTAATCTTTATTGTGAAATTTCACAATAGGCAGTATATACTTGAGTATGGCTATACATTCTGGAACTCCTACTTATGCAAAGATGTAAATGTCCTGGAAAAGATGCAGTAAAAAGGCAACCAAAATACCAGTGGGCCTGAACAATAGGAATTTAGAAGATCGCTTGGAATTACTTAGACTGACTACTCTCAAACAAAGAAGACAAAGCCCCGCCGCCGCCAGGCTGCAGCACACTTGCGGCTTGGCCGCGGCGGCCAGCGAGATGCTGAATATATGGAATCGCCGTCGGGCGCGCGTACTTGGGCCGCGCTGCCAAGTGCGCGTGGCGATTCCATACATTTCGTAGTATCTCGTTGGCCGCTGCGGCCTGGCCGCAAATGTGCGCTGGGGCAAAGAGGGGACCCGATTGAGTCATATAAGATTCTCACAAATAATATCACCTGGGTTAGAGAATATTTACAAATTCAACGTCAACACAAATCTTCAAGGTCACAGCAAGAAATTCAACCTTGCAAAATTTAAATCCGATCCTCTTAACCCCTCCTCTCGCGAAGTAAAAATTCAGCTATCACTTTTGCTCGCGACATTTTCGCGCGTAAAATCGACGCGAGTCGACGACCTTGATACAAACGACCATAACTTGTAAACAACTCTACTGATCATAAAAAAAGTTACTGTAAAATGATCGCATTGAAATTTGACATATAAAAAATTATAACCTGGAAATTGGGGGAGTCGGCTGTTGGTCCCGCAAGGGATGTTAGGGAGTTACCGGGTTAATAACGTCTTGCGTAATAGAATGGTGGACATGTGGAATAACCTACCGTTTGAACATATTGTTTATATGATCTGAATAGCTTTACAAGATCTGATCTGGGCATATCAGCAAAGCTGCCTGTGCAAAATAAATAATAATAATATTTGTCTGTTACAGGTACCTAAAAGGATTGAGCCATCAGATGAGAGCCGACAGGCAGCACTGGCAGCATTAGCAAGGCTTTCAAACCAAAAACGTGACTCGCCAATATTCAACACGTCTCTACAAGCTGTCAAGGTATTCGAAATAATAGATAAATACTGAAGAATTACCCTAATTTTGCAAATTCTGTGACCTAGAACTTTTTACTGGTTAACTTCATGTGGTGGAAGTTAGCGCTCTTAGCCTACCAGCCAAATCTCCCTTTCATTTATTTAAAGATCTTGGTATCTCAGAAAACATTAATAATTATTAATAATAATAAACTGTTTATTAGATCTATCTTCTCCGTCGTTCCCTCATTACTGAGGATCGTGGCCACTAGACAACAGTTTGCCTACGAGGCTCCTCCACTTCGACCTGTCTTCTGCATGGCGGGTCGCAGATTGTATTGACCCTTTTGTAACTTCTTTGATGAGGTCGTTCCATCTGGCCGGTGATCTGCCTCTGCTTCTTCTTTCCTCCACTTGACCCCCGGAAAGCATTTTCTCCAGATTCTCTGGGTTTCTCCTGGCAACATGACCGAAGAACTGCAGGACCCTTCTCATGCATACGGTGGAGAGCCTCACTTGGATGCTGACTTCTTCCAGGACAGATTTGTTGGTGCGGCGTGCTGTCCATGGGATTTCTAGCATTTTACACCAACACCACATCTCCAGTGCAATTTTGTGTAATATTATTTATTAGATCTATCTATAAATAATATTACATAAAATTTTAACAAAAAAGTAACTGACTCCATTATTTTTGTGCAGCAGCCGTGTCATGTTGATACTTAGAACATCATAATTGCTTACGCATACAAAATTTTGTGTATGCTGTTGACCGTTGAGGAGTTCGCTCGTCGGAAGCCAACCCTGGGTACCGCAGTCCTGTCTTGGTGAAACTTAGAACGGGCTGTCGTAATTGAATGTGTATACAAAATTTCGTGTGTGCTGTTGACCGTTGAGGAGTCCCCTCGTCGGGAGCCAACCCTGGGTGTAGAATCAGGTCATGCTTACCATAAAAAAATATTTTGTCATCGAAATTGAATCAACATGTACATTTTCAACTTCATATGATAATATTTGAGAAGTTCCCTCAATTCCTCATGGATCCCATCATCTGAGAAGGATTGTGATAAAAATGAGACCAATCTGCAAGTATATCCTTTCAAAAAAAAAAAGAGTTTATCAAATCGGTTTATAAATGGCAGAATTCTGAGGAAACAAACATTAAAAAAAAAGATACAACCTAATTGATAACCTTCTACTTTTTTTTTGAAGACTGTTAAAAATGAAATGCTGTTCATTGGTAACCGCTGAACCATTAGGTTGAACGGCTGAACCGATTAGGCAATTTTTTAAGCTATTGCATAGCTTTTATCGCGGGCTAGGCCAGCGCGGCGACCGAATGAAGAAATTTCTTAACGAAAATGAATGATTTTAAACTGATAATTACGTCTAAACGAGTACTGCTTACGATTCGAAAAAAATATATGTTAAACAAGAACATTTTCCTAATATTCTTAGATTTGAATATTTTAGATTTTGTTTATATTACATAGTGTAATTAATTTGTGAAATTAGGTCTAACCGAACACAAAAATGACTACTACGCAAATACTATCTGGCGTATTATTATGAAACCTGCACCATTTTAAAGATAATTTAATTGTCTATCTTTTTATCTACGATTTTTTTTCAATAATCCGTTTTTTTTGCTTTATCGAATAAAAAATTCGTGCGCGGCGCTCTATCGGAAGACGTTTAAATTATTCCGAATCATTTGCTTCCGCAGATGATTCAGAATAATTTCAACGTTTTCCGATAGAGCACAGTTATCTGATATCAGAAAAAATAAAATAAATAAATAATTATAATTGCATAAGTTGTTAAAAATGCTATGCAATAGCTTTACCGCGGCAGTCTCCGAGTGCCACACGTATTTTTTTTTAAATATTCGTAATAGTCCAAATAAGGTCCCAACAGAAAGAAAAACTGGGAAAAATTACCTGGAAAATTGGAAAATTCGAGAAAAACTGAAAGTGCCTTTTTTCTACTCCCGATTCGAACGATGGATATCCGTAATTCTTTTTTTGAATAGGAATGACATATTAGGTTGTTTATTTTTTTGTTTTTACCGCTATGCTCTCGGGATGGAAATATTTCAAACAAATGTATTCAATTTAAAAGATCTTGAGAAAAATCCAGAGAAACACATTCCAGCCTAAATTAAAATAATATTATATTTTTCTACATTTCTGTTGTTTTGCGATCTGTCCAACAGATTATAAATAGGATAGAAAACGAATTTACCGCGTGAAATTTGTAGCACCTTACGTTTCGGTGACGTTGCAGCCGCCGTTGTCCAGGGTAGACTGAAGAGCTGTCAATCCGTTTTTTTGCGGGTAGGCCGCATACCGCTGCCGCCACTGCGTAGGTTATAACGGTGCTGGGGGGCCGGGCTCGGAGCGTGCGAATTTTGAAAATCCGTCTTGCGCACAACACTCACTGTATCCTGTCTTACGTCTTTGCGTTCGGCGGCGGGAACATTTTAAGAAGAGGGTTCCACGTAGAAGAGAGTTTGTAACCGTCGTCTCATTGAAGTTCGGGGTTCTTCTTATTTCAATGGCTTCCTGGATCATGCGAAGAAAGTAGAATTGTTCCTTGGATAGCACAATGGGATTTTGAAACTGCATCCAGTGGTTACTTTCGCTATCCAATATATGTTCGCAGATTGCCGATTTTTCTCGCTGAACGTTTTTAACAGCTTTGATGTGTTCTGTCAGTCGCGTGGCTATGGGCTGTTTCGTTTGTCCAACTAGGCTAGACCGCAACTGCATTCGACTTCATACACACCCGGGGTTTGCAGTGGTAATACATCCTTTACAGGCCTCAAAATTCGAGCTATATTTTGGGTCGGTTTGTAGATCGTTTTTATATCGAATCTGTTTAGCATCTTACTTATTCGATCTGTCTCGCCCTTGACCTATGGTAAAAATGCTCTTGATCTGCTGGGTTTCTGAGTTTCGTCTGTATTAGATCGAGTGCGTGTCTCGTCATATTTTCCGTATCCATTTTTCCTAAGGAATTTCACGCGGTAAATTTCACCCGTAAATTCGCGGGTAAATAATTTAACGCGGTAAATTCGTTTTCTATCCTATTTATAATGTCAAACAACCACGATAGTCTTCGATTTTATGTCCAAAAGATGTTGTTATTTTATTTAAATTCCAATTTATTTATTTCGGTATTGATGTGTATTTTGAAATGTGCCAGAATTATGACTTCGCCCAAACGCTGCTATACTCCGAAATGCCATGATATCTTACTTAGAATTAACTGTGAAACCTAACTTCACGTTACCGACATGTATTTTCCACCGATGTATTAGGTCGTTTTTTTTCAGTCCATCCAAGCAACCACAAGTGTTTCTATTTGCGTTTGCCATTAGTCAAACTTTGTGACCCAACATCGTTTCTACATCTACGTACTGATAATGGTAAATTGTATGGCACATAATTGTATGGCACATATAATAGAAGCCTGTCAACTTTTGCCATTGCTAGAGAATGACACTAATTGGGAATACTCCCTCCCAGATGCTGTGATTTCGTTAAATGCTCATCAAATACGAACATTGTTTTCGATAATTATCTTAACCCTTTGTAGCCCAAGATCTTCAAACAAAAAATAATGTAGATAATGAGATAGGTTTAGGCAAATAAAAAAACACGTATTTCTCAGAAATTCAAAAATATTTAATACTAGCTGTGCCCGCGACTCCGTTCGCGTACATTTCGATTTTTACGAAGCATTAGGTGCAATAACATTTTTTATTGCGTGATTTAAAGGGATGCTAATCATATGGTAAGGTGGTAGCAGTCGTCATGATCTTATTGTAACGCTTCTTTGTAAACGATGTTGTGTGTTGTGTTATGGGGAGTGCAGATGTAAAGATCGTTACTGCTGTTCACTCTTGAGCAAGCAACATACAGCTGTCCGTGAGAGAAGCAGCTCGTGCGGAGATCTACACCTGCAGTGCGGAGCGTCTGTCCCTGCGACTTGTTTATAGTCATAGCGAAACAGACGCTCACAGGGAACTGTACACGCTTGAACTCGAACGGGTAGTTGTTAGGGATGAGAGGGATACGCGGGATGAACACGTCTTCCCCTCGGCCGCAACCTGTTAGTATGGTCGCCTCGATGACGTTTCTTTGTAACGACTTCACCAGAAGCCTGGTGCCGTTGCATAGCTTGGGGGTGCTTAGGTTTCTCAGCAACATTATGGGAGCACCAACTTTTAACGTTATCGTATGTGCCGGAAGTCCAGGAGCATTCAAAGAGTTGAGAAACTCGATCGGGTAGTTAGTCGCGTCGCCATCATCAACTACCCTATTAATGGCATGGAACACCATTTCGGGGGCCTCGAACATACTTAAAATTGCGTTATTAATAGCAACCGCCTCATCATTTTTTGGGGTGAGAATGGCTCTTTCGCAGAGCCAAGAGCTTTCCTTGCTAGACAGATTTTCTATGTCAGGATAAACTTGGGCGATCAGCTCATTAACCGAAGTAACAGTTTTACATAATGAAAGTGGAAGCTGAATTTCGCCATTCACTTCGGTCATTGTACCATTACCTATCTTCAACAGCAGATCAGAGAACTCTCCCGTCAGTGAATCCCCTCCGAGTTGAGCTCTCATATTGACGGTAAGTGAGAGCTTTTTTACATTGGACCAGAGAAGGGATCGTTTGAGACAGGCGTTTACTTCATCAGCGCGCGTACCTCTGCTGATGACGGGGAGAGTCTGACGGAAGTCACCAGAAAAGAGGAATGTGACACCACCCATAACTTTGCTATTGTTTCTCATATCCTGTAACGTGCGGTCAACAGCCTCCACTGCTTTTTTGTTTGCCATCGTGCATTCATCCCACACGATGAGAGCACAGTCTCGCAGCACTTTTGCTTTTTCACTATTTTTTGAGATGCCGCAAACAGGATTGTCGGAGCGATCTAGATCTATAGGTATTTTAAACATTGAATGAGCTGTCTTACCCCCGGGCAGTAATGTTGCTGCTATCCCAGAGGATGCCACCGCAAGAGCTATGTCGGCATCTTTTCGAATTTTTGCTAAAATTAGATTTATCAAAAAAGTCTTTCCAGTTCCTCCCGGGGCGTCAATGAAAAAGATTTCACCCGATTTAGATTTAACGCTGTTCACGACTCGATTGTATATATTTGTTTGTTCCACAGTTAGTTTTGGCTCATTTTCTCGAACCAAACTATTCATTTCGGCAATGTTATAGCTCGTCTCAGCGGCATACTCCTTGCTTATTGTTGCGTCGTTCATCATCTGAGGAGAAGGAAGTCCGTATCCACCCAGAGGATTTCCGCCGATAGAGATGACGAAATCCTGAAGTTGTAATAAACCACGATTTTCTATGTCGGGTCTACATTCCTCAACATTGAGATCAGGGGTACGTCTCTGAATCTCCCTCGTGATGTCTTCACAGAAGATATGGCGGTACTTCTCCCATAGATCGCTTGGATTCGACAGGTTACAGAAGACCAACATAACAGCAAAAAGTTGGCGAAGTTTAGCGGCGTTGTCACTGATGCAAGCCTCTCGCAATGTGTCATCCCAGTTAGAATCGTCTTCAAGCAGATGTAGTGCTCTACATGCTGCTTGGTAAGTTGGATGAACTAAGCCGTCCACAGATTTAAGGCATTCGAACGACGTCGGTCCTCGTACGTGATGAAGTAGCAACCGTAGAAAGTAGCATTCGCTATTGCTTGGATGTACTGTGTACACCCTACCGAGTACGTTTTCTCTAAAGATGCCAGTAACACCTTCTACGATACTACCACGCTTCCTACGATTGAAGACGCCACGTTGTTTGTCGAACGTATAGTATGATGGCACGTCTTCGTAGAGCAATGTTTTAGCGAATTCGTCATCTTGGCAGAGTTTGAAGAATGCCATTAACGTCGTATTTTTTGGATCATCGACTCTATCCCTCACGTTATTCAAAGTGAAGTAGACGCGCTGCCCATTCTCGAGATGGACAGCCAAATGAGTAACGGGAGGAAATCGTTCGTGTATAGGAAACGACAGGATGCGCCAAACTGCTTCCGAACTGCTTACATATCGTCCAGATTGGTACCGCAACACTTCGTCGTGTTCGTTTTGTACCCCGAATGTCGCTTGGTCGCTGCCTTTATTTACATATTTGCATATGTATTTAATGGACTGGACGCTGCTACATAATTCGACGTTTATGTGTGTTTGGAAGGCTCTTGAGAGGGTCGGTGAGTGCGGAACAATCCACCTGTTATCTACTTCAATAATTTGACCGCGTATACGAATTTGTGCAGTGAACCCGCCTTCTTGGGGACTCCTGCGTTGGTATAAAGGGTAGCCGTCTGTACCCGTCACCGTTTCCGTAGTGAACTGTTTAGGAAATTGTTTACTGCAGCGACCGTCCTTCATGCAAGGCGACTGCATGTTCAAAGGTCCGCAAGGACCATGAACCATGTGCGTTTTGACGATTTCATATAGTTGAGGATCGTTTTCGGGATTTGGTAGTTCCGCGCATATGACTCGATCGATTTCATTAGGCCTAATTTTTTCTTCCAGCCACAGGAGTATGTGAGCATGGGGGAGACCTCGTTTCTGCCATTCGACAGAATACATGAAGCATCTAGCACCACCAAATATCTTCTTCTTGGTGATTAAATCCATTAGTATTTTTAACTTAAGATGAAAAACTCTCGAGATCAAGTCATGTCTATCATAAGGAAGTTGTCCAGGTAGAAGTTCCTTCTTTATTTCTTTCCACTTGGGATTGGTCGTGATGGTGATAAAGAGATCAGGTCTTGAGTACTTTCGAACGTAACAGAACGCATCTTGAGTGCGCTCGTGCATATATCTCGGGCCACCTGTGAAACTGGATGGTAATATCACCAGGCGACCCAAGTTCTCCCCACCTCCATCCTGCCTCAGCGCATCTTGTAAATGTACATACTCTTCAGATCTCAGTTTCTTTTGGTTCGTTCTGATAAATATTAGTCTTTCGGTCTCTATCTTTGCGTACATGTCTACTAAATATTGATTAAATAGCTTACGAAAGTAGTGAAGGTGATTGTATACATCCTGTCGAATCATTATTCGATAACAGTAAAACTGGAGAGCGGATGTTTTTTTTCTATTGTTCTCTTCGCGCGTCACAGGATCCACATTAAAAACCATAAAGTTATACCCATCTTCACCGTGGCAGAGTAGCAAGGGATATTGCAGTGCATCGTAAGATCTATGTGTTTCGCATATCCTTAACAAACGGTCATCGTTTGTACGAAGAACGATATCTCTTTTCTCACACTGCTCATTCACCAGCAATACGGCTACCTCGTTCGTTGTTGGTTCGTTGTATCGACCTCTGTGTGCTGTCGACGGCCTTCGGTCTGCATGTATGACTAACTTATAGTCATCCCGATTACCAGTAGGGAGAGATTGTAAAGCCGTCTTGAAGTCTTTTACATACGGATTACACTCATTAAGCATCGACTGAAGATTTTGTACTAAATTTCTATCTATGTTTGAAATGTGTGACATTCTTGTGTCAGTTTGAGCTTCATAATCTGAAATGAAGTAAATCTGAAGGAATTTTGCTATTGCGTTTTCGACTGGAAGCAATGATCCTATGCGATGATAAACTTGGCCTTGTATTTTAAAAGTTGGCATGAATGGGCCTTCTGATATTTCATTGCCCCCAAAAGATGTCATTTGGAAAGCACTGTTGTAAGAGCGAATGGCATTAAGGAATTGCGCTGAGGATGGATGGTCTCCGTTCAAAAGCGACTTAAGTGGTTCCGGAGGTAGTTCTATTGGTTCCAAGTGAACCTTTCCCGATGAGCAGCACAATCCATTTGACTCATTTTTCCACTTTAAGGCCTTACAGTAACGACAAACGACTTCCATATCCCCAATCTCAGACTCCTTGGCATAGTTTATTTCTGGGTTATAAGAAAACCCACTTTTATATTTTTCAACCCAGTACAAAATGTCAACAACAGCTTCATTCCGCCCCCCATCTATGGATAACTGTAACTGTCTGTTAAGACTGTGCATTTGACGTCGACATTCCAATCGATCATTCCGCTCATTTTGAGACAAAGATGCTCGGAACGTCGCAATCTGTTGTTGGTTTGCATATAAAGCACTTTCTCGTTCTTGACTTAACAGGGCATATCTGTCTCTACTGGCAGCCAGACGTTCAGCTTGTTGTGTTTCACCCTCCCTTCGAAAGGAATCCAAGTGACGCTCTCGATCGGCAGCTAAACGTTCTTCACGCTCTGACTCGGACTCAAGTTCACGCGTGCGTGTAGCGTATTCACGCATAGCCGTCAAACGCTGTTCTCGAGCTTCATCAGACTCGTGTTCACGTACGTATGTAGAAATATTGCGTTTTAATAATAATCGTCGTTCTCGCGCTTCATCAGATTCGACTTCACGCGTGCGTGTAGCCTGTTCACGCATTACCGACAACCGCTCTTCTCGAGATTCAGCTGACTCGAGTTCACGCATGTGTGTAGCGTGACCACGCATAACCGACAACCTCTGTTCTCGCTGTTGCGAGGACTCCATGTCTAAAGACAAAGCATTCCGCTCGCGATTTGATTGTAGGCGTGCATCTCTTTCTTGCTGACTTTCAGACTGTCTCGCGAGTCTAGCTTTTTTCGCTTTTGAAGACACAGAGTTGAGATTAGTTCTTTTCCTAATTGGCGGCATTGTATAAAAAAAAATCCTAAAAATTATCACACATTATTAAGATTATTAGTATCGATTATTCCTACTCTTTCATTTTAGCTAAGGTACCTATGCTTTCAGAATAAACTACATACTTACGAAATTAATACGAACATTCAACTCAATTCAAATAAAAACCAGTCAAGTACATAGGTACTATTCGGTAATGGAAAGTAAAAATTATTGCCTAATATATATTCGCAATAACACCTTTATTGCACTTAAAATTAATCAATATTCAAATGAACATACATAGAACTAAACAAAAATGCTAACTAAACTAAACACAAAGCTATCAACTCAATTCAAATAAAAAACCATTCAAGTACATAGGTACCTACTATCCGGTAATGGAAAGAAAAACTTAAAAAAAATAAGACCCTAGAAAACGTTCCCGGCAGTTAGGCAAAATACCTAAGTAGGTACCAAATACCTAAGTAGGTACCTACATAGGAACATCTATTAGTGAAAGAATTGTTAAAATCGGTTCAGTAGATCCCGAGATTACCCCTTACAATTTAACAAATATACAAACACACAAACTTTACTTCTTTATAATATTAGTATATTAATCAATAATCAAATGAACATACATATGTAGATCTAAACAAAAATGCTAACTAAACCCAAAGCGATGAAACAGATTAAAAAAAATAGCGTTCGCTCGAAACAATGCATACGAAACACCACGCTCCGCGCTCTACACGCGACACGTCCGTGCAGGTCGAGTTTGGCGTTCTATATGGCGAGCGTCCCCGCTCTGGTCCGTATTTATAGACACTCGCTCCTCGCGCCCCGCGTCATAAACTCGCACGCGCCCCGCGTCATAAACTCGCACGCGCCGCGCGCCAGGCGAAAATGCGATCAGAGTTTTTGATCAGTACTCCGTCATTTTACTACTTCTAGCGATGATTTTTGGCATACTCTTCTTTTAGATGTATGTGATTATAATAGTGTAAACAAAATCTGAATAAAATCACCTCATTCAACATAATAAGCAGCTAAACATGCAGATACTCGAAAAAATAAATTAGGTTTGTATGGGGGCCACGTCTTATCATAACTGGAGCTAGAATTTAAATAGCCTATCCTGTGTCCCAGATGTCTATATGTTTTTATACCAAATTTCATCAAATTCGGATAATTGGTTTAAGAGTTATGGAGGAACATACATACATACACACATACAGAAAAAAATTCTAAAAATCGTGAAATTAGTTTCAGTATCATATATTGAGCCTATAAACACAATATCTCTGAAAACAAACTAACTTACTCCATGACCGACCCTTACAGATTTATTATTGGTATAGATTAATCATTTATTTGACATTTAAGGGAATGTGACATTACTGTAACATTGAGTTGAACGTATAAAAAAACATTTATGTTGTATGGAAAAATTTGAAACAATTATTTTGTTTATTATAGCATAATGTTACACTGCATTTTTCGCAAATTGTTTGTGAAACGCCAGTGCACTTGGGAATCTTGCAACGTATCCTTTTTTTTACCCAAATCGGCCAATGACCGACCTGGTCCTACCTTACTGCCAATGGAGGAACATGTTGCGCAGGGCCCTTATGTTTCTTGGCTTGAATTTCGTCTTCTAAAGACATTCGACTCTTGATGTTAGGCTTCAGGCCAAGCTCGCATAAGGTCTCGCCTATCTCAAGTCTAAATTCTGCTGAAGTCATTTGTTTGCCGTTGAGATATTTTGCCTTCCTTACTCTTCGGTATAATAACCAAGAATTTGCCATAGTCAGTTCCAGTAAATGTTAGAACATCCTAACTTGCCATCTTTTGCTTCGAAATTTTGAATGGATAAAATTATATTCTTACCTACAGGTTTCCACGAAAACCACACAATTGTATACACTTTTTATATTTTTTTATCAGTCATTCAACACCTGCCTTAGTTCTAATTTATCACTTTCATCAACGCGCAACATTTAAACTCTCATAAGTCGCTTAGTTACGCTATCTATGATTTTTACTCGATACTAAGTGGTAGGGTACAGTAGTGCTAGACGGATTCAAATGAACTAAATGAATTTAGTGCCTTATTTAGGGGGATTTTAGGGGGATTAGTAGTTTGTGACAGAAATGTCACATGAAGCTATAAAGGGTTAAAATACTTTCCATCGAAATTATAAAATGAGCTGGTGAGTTGCTTTATCGGCGTACGCTGACGTAACGCATACAAGCATATCAGAATACCTAGCGGGCGGCGGCGGCTGCAGGCCCAGCAAGGTTAGCGTTCAGCGGCGGGTGGCGAGTTCGGAGTTCACCGTTCACTCCTCGGGCGTGTAATAATATTCCGACTCCGGTCGGTGAGTTTCACAGCAGCTCTGTTTGTATTTTACATTGTTTATAGACGCTTCATTAATGCTTCCAGGCTCAAGTGAAGAAAGAATTGGAAGCTGAAAAACTTGCTGAATCCAGTACAGAGGCTGATCCACCCACCAAAGATGTTGTTGTTTCCCCTCATCAAGCTGCTACTGGTGTTTATTTCAGGTAAGGATCAGTGGTATACTTAGCTTAGGCACTAAACTAGCCCAAAGCCCACTATTTCTCAAAGTTTTTTACTTCTTGTGTTTTATTAAAATGGCATAACATGCATTTTTGTTAAGCACTTCTTAGCCATTCCCTCCATAATTTTCTAAAACCCCTAATCCTTTCACTACTTTAAATTTTATGTAACATTATCAAATACATAACCCTAGTGTGACAGTCAGTAGGCAGCTCTATCGAACGTTTATTATTTCAAGTACGTAAGTGATTATTCCAAGTACGCTGCCGAGACATTATCATATATTCTGTTAAAGTAAAATTTTGGGAACCGCTCTTGGTCTATAAACCAAAAATACATAAATGTACATAATAATTATAAAGAAATTTCTGCTCTGATGGCACACCAGTCACCACCTATCAATTGTTTATGTGATGTGACAGCCGCAGCGTATTTAATTATTTCGAAGATGGGCTCGTGTTAACCTACCGTTCCTTCTGTCTACTGTGACAATACTATTAAGTTTTTATTTGTTTCCAAATTGCAGATGTCCTTTAGTAAACGATGCAGTGTTACCGCGTGACGAATGGAAAGCGAACATAAAGAAGTTCCTCTACGACCAGTTAGCAGAAGAACGAGGCTTAACTGCAACACTCATCATACAATCTTGCAACACCAATAAGGAAAAGGTATTTAATTCTTCTCATTGTATGACCCTTCAGAGCCTGGGGATGGACATCAAAGAAAAAACATCGATGTTACCATCGATACCAACATCGTAACACAAACATCGATGGTCGAAATATCGTTAACAAATCATCGATGTTTAGATCATCTAAACATCGATATTTTCTTGTATAAAACATCGTTCGTTAGTCTCATTTTGCTGACAGTCCCTATATGTTTTATTCTAATAAATCAATAATAGAGATGAACACAGTGATACTATGTATAATTCAACAAAGGTGTTAAAAATAAAACAATTTAAAAAAGTAATTAAATCTAAATTAGAAATAGGAAATAGCAATGTCTTTTGCAAAATTTGTCATTTAAAAAGTTAAGAAATATTAATTTCGATAAAGTATTATTTTTCATATAATAATGGAGTAAAAGATAACATAATGTATAGATGAGAAATATCAAAGGAGAAACATTGATGGTGTAAAAACATTGATCATCGATGCTTTTCATACATTTGTAGAACTGTCAAGGATTAGGGTACATACAAATTACACTGCTGCTAATCCAGGAATTCCAGCTAACACTTGTTTAGGGATTTATCTCGAATCAGGCCAGGCACTGGAGCGGAGTAATTGAAATACGATGATTGTGGTCTTAGTGGTTTATTGGTCAGCTCTCAGATTCAGACGGGTGCAAGTACATAGGTGCCGTATAAATTTTATACAATGCAACATATAATGAATTAACCCCTCAAGCGGCGGGTGTAAATCTTGGCAGTCACCTGTCATTTCTGAGAGTTGAAGGTCAAAAATATAGCACTTTAGAAAAACTTAGAATTGTAGAATGATCGCAATGAAATTTGAAATATGTAACAAAAATCCAAATTTGCGAGGCATGTTATGTTTCAAAAACATGTTGCACGTGTTAGATTGTCGGATAGGCAGTGAGGCCTCAACGATCTAATCACTATTTGTACGACGGTGGCTCGGCGAAAATGAAACAGTAACTGTTGATTCGGATTTATTGTGTATGCGCCGAAGGCTGGCGTGCGAATGCATAGCGTCTTAGTTGCGACGGCTGTTATATTGAAAGCAGCGCCAATGCTTATGGCAGTGGCGCACTAAGTATTACATTTAGATTAATTAACATTTAGATTAATTAACATTAACATTAACAGTGCTGTTACTAAACAATTTAAGACGGGGTACGTAACACTGCTCCCCCCTAGAGATTTGCTTAGAATATTAAAGTTAATCTCGATACATTGCTTGTAGTAGTTACCACGTATTTAAATTGTGCTACATGCTATGTTAGTATACATTGAAAAACGCATGTTGTTAGTATGTAAACAATTGTGAAATGCTGTAAAAATATTGAACAATTTTGTAAATAAATTGTTGAATTGCGTACAAAATTAAAACACATATATTTTTTATATAATTAGAGGCTGTAAAAGACCTTGTAGAAAAAAAACATTTGTTAAGTCATTTTCACAGAATGCAGCCTTGAGCGCGCATTTATTTTCACTAGCACTGCACTAAACCATGGCGTGTTGACCTGGAGTGGCTGCTGCGGTGCTGGAGCTGGTTGTCCCTGGTGGCGGCAGAAGGTGAGGGCGGGCGATTTCCATTCGGACCCACTTCCGGATACCTTGCCGACATCGTTGATGGCAAAGGGCGACGAAAATGATGGCTATCAAGATGACTGCGATGATTATGAGTGTGTCTGATAGTCGGTTCGTGTTTTCCATTTTAGTTCCAGCGATAATGACTTCGTCTTTGCTTTGTTGAGATCCCATTTCGCCTTGTAGTTGCAAGAAATTGGAATAATGATACTTGTGTAGGAGAAAAGGATCTTTGGCGGCTGGTTCCAAGTTGGTTAGCCCTGGAGCGAAATAGGATTGGTGTTAGGATGGTAAGGTAAAAAGGCGGTTACTACTCGCTCGATCTCAGTGAAGACTGATTTCCTTTGTCTCTTGGTGTGACGATATAAAATGGTATTTTGAAAAAGTCACGTAGCAGTGATGTCATCCGTCTAAGAATCGGACTTTCTTGACGATCCGCCCGCTGCGCGTGCGATAATGCTCTTTTGCCTTATCGCATTTTTCGCGCGTGGGAACGGAATTTTGCTGGGTGGTCTGACGATTCGTTTGAGTCATTATTTTGTCGCTTGAAACTTCTTGTGTTGTTTCATTTTGCATTTTCAGATCGCTGCCCTGTGAGATGAAATACGCGGGTTTGACGCGATCAGCCGACATTACTTTTGGTTTTCCTTTTATGGATAATTCGAACGTTTTATTGTTTCGTTTTATCACTCGAAAAGGTCCAGAATATGGTTGTTGTAATGGCTTCCTGACCATATCATCTCGCAGGAAAACGTGAGTGCAATCCTTGAGATCTGGATGCACGAAAACGTTGTCTCGGGTGCATTCTCTCGTTGGTTTAGCTGATAGGTCTGATAGGTGTTGTTGAAGTCTTTCGACGAACGTAGAGTCCAACTGCTTGTGTTTGGTTGGCTGAATTAACTCTCCAGGTAAACGTAATTGTTTGCCGAATGTTAATTCTGCTGAGGAGGTTCCTGTGTCCTGTCGAATGGCTGCACGCATACCTAGTAAGACTGTTGGTATTTCGTCGAACCAGTTTGTTGTGTTTTGCCTAGCCATAAGTGCGGCTTTCATTGTGCGATGGGCGCGTTCTATCTTTCCATTTGCTATCGGGTGAAAGCTTGTTGTTCGTAGTTTCTTAATACCAAGAACGTTTGTTAAATTTCGAAATAGATTGCTTTCGAAATTTGTACCTTGGTCTGTAGTTATTTTTTCGGGGCATCCGTATCGCGTGATCCAATTATTGTACAGAGCTTTTGCTGTTGTTTCTGCGGTTTGGTCGGGAAGCGGAATCGCCTCGAACCAGTGTGTCGCTCTATCGATAATCGTTAGTAGGAAGCGACAACCTTGAGAAACTTGTAACGGGCCAACAAAATCGATATGTATGTGATTGAAACGATCAGCTGAATCGAATTTTTCAAGCTGCGGTTTGTTGTGTCGAAATGTTTTCGACTTCTGACAAGGGATGCATGCTTGGGTCCACTCCTTAATTTGCGTGTGCATACGAGGCCAGATGAATCGTTGCGTGATTAATTTCCGGGTGCCACGTATGCCTGGATGCGCGATATTATGGATGATATTGAATGCTGTGCGACGGAATTTCTCAGTGAGAAATGGTCGGATTTGGTCTTTTCCTGTATCACAGATGATAGGTTTGCTGATTCCTGGGAGTGTAATTTTCATCACTTGCGAGTTGTAGCGGAGGAAATTATTTGCTTCGTCGTTATTCTGCTGTGAGAGTGCTAATTCTTCGTAGTTAATCTCGGTGGGGCAATCGATTGCTTCTATGCGAGATAACCAGTCTGCGACGGTATTTTGATCTCCTGGAATGTGTTCGATTTTGTTGCAAAATTGCTGGATATAGTCTAGTTGACGAACCCTACGAGGAATCTCGTTTTTTGCAGACGCGTTCTTGGTGAATGCGTAGATAATCGGTCTGTGATCTGTATGGATAGTGACGTCTTGACCTTCAATGAGTCGACGGAAATGCTTGATTCCTAGGTAAATCGCTAGAAGTTCACGATCGTAAGTCGAGTAATTCCGTTGAGTTACGTTCAGATTTTTGGAGAAAAAACCTAAGGGTTGAATAATTCCATTTATCTTTTGTTGTAAGGCCGCTCCAACGCCGGTGTCTGATGCGTCTGTAGCTAGAATTAGCTGTGCTTCAGGTGCTGGGTGAGCGAGTGTGAAGGCATTCTTTATTGCATCCTTACATCCTTGAAAAGCTTGAGAAGAGATGTCGTTCCATATGATGCGAGTTTTGTCATTTTTCTTTGCTCCAATTAAATATTTATTTAATTCTGCTTGATGTTTAGCAGCGTGTGGAGTGCTTTCTCTGTAGAAATTTATCATGCCGAGGAATCGGCGCAACTGCTGAACGGTATCGGGTCTCTGAAAATCAGATATGACCTGCTGTCGGTCTGCGATTGGCGTAATTCCTTTTTCGTTCACATGATACCCTAAATATTCTACTTCTTTTTTATTAAACTGGCATTTTTGAATGTTGATCGTGATGCCATTTTCGTCCAAACGATGTAAAACCATTTTAACGTGTTTAATGTGCTCTTGCTCGTTTGCTGACGCGATGAGGATGTCGTCGATATAGCAAAATACGAATTCTAGGCCCTGTAGAACTGCAGTCATGAACCTGGAGAATGTCTGAGCAGAATTTCGTAGGCCGACTGAACATTTGAGGTACTCAAATAGGCCGAAAGGCGTAATTATTGCAGTTTTTGGAACGTCATCATCATTAATCGGAATTTGGTTAAATGCCCGAACCAAGTCGATTTTTGTAAAAACTGTTTTTCCGTGTAGGATATAAGTGAAATCCTGAAGTCTGCTAATTGGAAATCGATCAGCGACAGTGACGGAATTCAAACGACGGTAATCACCGCACAAGCGGAGGTCGCCATTTTTCTTTTTTACACAATGCAGAGGACTCGCCCACGGGCTTGAGGACGGTCTGCAGATATTTAAGTCGATGAGCTCTTGAATC
This sequence comes from Micropterix aruncella, assembly GCA_944548615.1. Classification (NCBI taxonomy): domain Eukaryota; kingdom Metazoa; phylum Arthropoda; class Insecta; order Lepidoptera; family Micropterigidae; genus Micropterix; species Micropterix aruncella. The sequence continues at coordinate 20,185,467 of OX155972.1, forward strand.
TCTTTTTTGACTAGTGCATATCTGTCTGGAGGAAGAGGTCGTGCTCTGGCGTAAACAGGAGGTCCAGTTGTCTCAATGAAATGCTTGACGTTGTGCTTAACCTCACTGTTTGGCAGTATGTTCGGTCGTGTGATGTTTGGAAACGATTCTAGGATTTTTGCAAAAGGGTCTTCTCCATTAATCAATTTAATGCACGGAGAGATTGAATTGTCGAGTGATGCGGTTGCTGAGACGTTCGTGAGATTGTCTATCAGTCGATGGTGCCCTAAATCTACTAGAATGTTGTATCGCGCTAGAAAGTCGGCTCCTATAATAGCTATCTTAACGTCGGCGATTATAAATTTCCACATGTAAATACGTCGAAGGCCTAGATTCAATCGAAGGGTGCGTTCTCCGAAGGTGCGAATCTCCGTGCCGTTAGCTGCGTATAACTTAATCGACGTTGGATGTGCTGGATGTTTTCCACGGGGGATGACCGATACGCCAGCTCCAGTATCTATTAAATATTTAATGCCACTAGTTTTGTCAGTTATGTTGAGGCGGTATGATTGAGAACCAGTGACAGCGTTTGCCTCAGTTTGCTGCACTGATTCTAGTTTTCCTTCTTGCCAAAGGTGCAAGGCTCTTGGCATTTTCGTGCGTCGTTGCCAAAACGTTTGTGGAAGAAACAAATGCCCTTATTTGTTTTTGGCTTATCCTCTGCGTTTTGATGGTTTGACCGAGAGTGCGATCGGGAGCGCGAACGGGAGTGATTTCCTTTTTGGGAATATCTCGGTCTGCCTCGTTCGTACGACTTCATCGACGTGGTTAGTTCGTCGATTTTTTTGTTAGCTCTGCGATGGTGTGTTCCATTGAGCGTTGTTTGGAAGAGGAACGGTTGTTATGCGATGATGAAGCGGCAACTTCATGAATTTCGTCCGTTCCAGTGGTGTTCTCCAAAATTGTGTCGGCCAGTTTGGCCAGTTCCGGAAGATTGCTCTGGTCCGAAACTGCGAGAATGGAACGCACATGCTTGGGTAGGTGGCCAGCCCACATGATCCGTAAGGCTTCATCATTGACCTTGGCACCGGCCAAGTCTTTCATTCTTCTAAGAAGCTGCGATGGTTTTTGGTCACCTAGCTGCATATCGCTCAGTAGTTTCTGAAATGAGCGAAGCTCAGAATCTTCATAAACGCTAATGAGTCGAATTTTAATCGTTTCATATTTTTCGTCAGTGGGAGGATTTGTAATTATGTCGCTGACCTGGCGGAGATCATCGAGTTGAAGTTTCGCAATGATGAGCTGATACTTAACTTCGTCAGTCGCCTTTTGTGGAGCAATAACAGCTTCGAATTGCGCGAAGAACAGTTTGGGTTCAGAACGCCAGAAATCCGGAAGTCTGTTTGCATACGACATAGCTGATAGTCGAGGATCCTCTACTGTATTTGGTTTAGGAGTCGCCATTTCAAATAGTAGTTACTCAATAAAAATGTAGAAACTTATGCAGAATGCCAAAAGAAATTAAAAATAAATAATAAAATCTTAGCTTTTTGAAGTCTTGCACGGCTATATGCACGGCTTGTGTGTGCCTGTTGACGTAGAGTGAACGTTGACGTTGGGTCACGACGCGCGGTGTGTGGCAGGCAGAGTCGTGTCGGCGAGCGGATTGATTTCTCGGAAATTCGCCAAATGAGATAAGCTCGACGGTCCAACGCTGATAAGGGTACGTGCGCGGAACGAGAAATCACTGGCTTTATTAAAAGTACAACACTGACTCTATTGCTGATGCATTCACACCTACTGTTTCGAAACCACCGCCGATTTTTGAGAAATAATCCACCAATGTTAGATTGAAGGTGCGTAAATTCAAATGTCGGGTCGCCAATGTTAGATTGTCGGATAGGCAGTGAGGCCTCAACGATCTAATCACTATTTGTACGACGGTGGCTCGGCGAAAATGAAACAGTAACTGTTGATTCGGATTTATTGTGTATGCGCCGAAGGCTGGCGTGCGAATGCATAGCGTCTTAGTTGCGACGGCTGTTATATTGAAAGCAGCGCCAATGCTTATGGCAGTGGCGCACTAAGTATTACATTTAGATTAATTAACATTTAGATTAATTAACATTAACATTAACAGTGCTGTTACTAAACAATTTAAGACGGGGTACGTAACACACGCATTGCAACATGTTTCGCTTGTATTTCTCGTGTTTTTTATATTGGTCTTACTCAGTTTTTGAGTTGTTTCGTAATCATGGTTCAAAATCTCAAAGCATATCGCCAAAACAATCAAAATCGCTAAAAGCTTTGACATTGGACCTGTCATAATAGAAATATCCGTATTGCACGGCCCAATAAAAAGTGACCCTTCTGGTGTTCTTGCCATGACAAAAAAACAAGAGATTTACTTAAAAATCGAGTTCAAAAGAACCTTTTTAATGAATGTAATAAATATTACATTAATATTACTATTTTATTGTGAACATGAGTTGCTATGAGTTTTTTTTTTATCTCCTAAAGTTGGTTTAACGACAGTCATTTCCGGTCTGTCAAACCTTGCCACCGTCATTGAGGTGGGAGATTGTTTCCAAGATGGCGCGAGGAGGAGCACTGCTGACTCGCGCTGGGAGACAAAAAACCCGCTAAAAGCGAAGTGATCCGCGAGGTTGTGTGCACCAGAAGTGCGGCGTTTTAAAGTAATGTGAGCAAGGTCCTATTTTTTGGTAAGCGTTTAATTCTTTTGGGGTTTCAATTAGATTAACGAGTTTTGTAGTAATAGTGTTTTTCTCTTTTCGTCACAGCGTGTTTTTACTTGTGCCGCCTTTTATTTTCCGAATGTAAATTCGACTCCACGAATCGGCCAACCGTGCCCGGAGTTTTCTCGCCTGGATATTTCCAAATTGAACATTTAAAACGCACAACATGTCACATGTCAGAAGAAGAGATTGAATGAGCTACCTACCTGCTGATTAAAGGATCTTGTTTTTATAACTTTAAATTTGTAGTTTTATTTTAAAATTGCGAAGGTTTATTCTCTGTTTTGCCAAATTTAGTGACAAACCAAATCCTTTCCCCGACCCTGTGGTTATTTTTTCATTTTTTGGTCATCACCTAACCTAACATGGTATTTTTAACTTTTCCCGCGTTTTGGATAAATGCGGTGGCACTCTTGTTTCTTGTGTTGGTATAACGCGACAGGATCTCTAATTATACGTTATAAATATAAAACATTAAAACCTCATTTTGTAAAACAATTACATGATTATGAATAATTATTAGAAAGTTGGAGAACTGAAAAAAGTCGTACCGCGCTCGTACCCGTTTTGGCACGTTACTGAGCATCGATTACAACACATCGTACCCGATTCGGGACGTTACTGTCTTGAGAGGCTAAACCACAGATAATCCTTTTTTACGCATTAAAATTACTAAATTGGTAAACAAATATGTTTTTATAATAAATAAAAGTATAATTTATAAAGCATGTTAATTCTATATATATATATATATATATATATATATATATATATATATATATATATATATATATATATATATATATATATATATATATATATATATATATTATTCTATATGTTATTCTAAACAAATATAAAACAACAAATAAGCAATATAGTAACATAACAATATTTGGGTTTAAAATGAATCTACAATTTGAATTTATGAACTTGAAGAAGTGTTATTTTGACAATCAGTGCACAAAACTTTGGTTTGAGAGTGTCGTTTACATGTAAAATAATTACAACTGAAGCATTTCATTGACGCTGTAGTATTTTTCTTTTCCAATACACATTAATACAAACCACCAGCAAAGCGTGTAGCTTTGCTGGTGGTTTGCCTGCAGGAATTTTGATTATAGGAATATTATATTAAACTGCAGGAATATTATATTAATTAATAATTAAAGAGAACATTAAAATGTATAATACTGACATAAGCGGGCGCGCAGTATAAAGTATACACAAGACATTCTTAATACAACTAAAGCTTGCTAGAAACTGCAAAACACAAAAGCTGCCAACCACGCTCCGGCTACGTGGAGGGAATAATGTCTTCAAGGTTAAAAACCGGTTATATCCAGAACGGTTTTAAAGGACCATTTTATGCTGAAATTACAGTTTCTCGTATAAATTTTATACGAACGCGTCCGCTGAAAAGTTAATAAACGAACTTCAATCAGCACTTTCTCATCTTCCAAATGTAGCCCATAAATTTTATTGTTATGGGTACCTATTATTTACTGTTATTTTATTCCTTGCTTAGCCGACATAAACTACAATAATATATTTTTCAACTCTACAAATGACTGATGGCTCTATACATTTCTTTCTTTACAGATCAAAACTTGTGTGGAAACTCTATGCAAATATTTACAAAACATTGTTGAGAATCCGGAGGACGAAAAATACCGCAAAATTAAGATGTCGAACAGGTAAACTTTGATTTTATTCGTGCATATATCTTTTTGCTAAATTACCAGGCCTGTAAATGATTCGATTCCTATTTCTTGTCTCAAAATACCTCCAAAACACTGGATAAGACAAGTTCATATCCCAGGATCGCAATTAATGTAAATCAATGTTAAATTACATACTTTATTTATTTTTATTTTATTTATTTATTTTTTTTTAATATTTAGGAATTATTTTTACACAATGATTTTGCGTCTTTAACCAGGCAGTGCCTGTTCCAAATAAAACCCCAATTTTATATGATATTATTTTTAAAAGATAAATTTAGTTTCATGAAAAATATGTTAAGAAATTGTTATAGTAAATTAAAAAATAAAAATATAATAAACAAAATAATCATTAAAAAACAAAATATATATTAAATAATAAAAGTAGTAAAGAATAATTAAAAAATAAATCCAAATATAAAATACTATGTTATAAAAATAAAAAGCTTAAGTCAGTCTGGTTTACATTTAGGTAATTTATATTGTTAGAGATGTGAGGGTGTGTAAATTGTGTGTATGTAAATGTGTTGCTATTTTTGAAATGTCTTTAGGATACATTCAGTTTCCGTTCTTCTTATACTAATTAACCACCGAATGAGACTTTTTTTAAGAACCACCTGTGTCAGACCCGAAAAAACGAAGTGTTTTCCTAAAATATTAATTAATCTCAGAGCAAGGTAATTGGTCTTGTCCAAACAATGTAAATCTCCTGGTCGCCTGCGCTGATCTTGTGTTCTTAGCAGGGAACAATGTGTCTGCTTGCGTGCTTAACAATTGGTAGATAGTTTCAAGAGGTGCAAGAGTTTAGAAAGCTGGAATATTCAGAAAGATTCCACTGCACACACTGCAACTGCACACTGAAGGATCGTCTGATCAGGGCTGACCTCATTGAGATGTATAAGATCCTTAACGGATGTTATAATTGCCCCGAGTTGTCTAAATCTTTAATCGGAACCACATGCATCATCTGCTAGGACACGACTTTAAACTGGAGAAAATAGGATTCCACAGCGATCCCAGGAAACACACCCTAGCCAACCAGACTGTGGACCAGTGAAACAGTTTACCTGCTGAAGTGGTTGAAGCGTGTAGTGTCAACATATTTTAAAAAATCGGTTGTGTTACCCTAAGACTTTTCCGGGAAGACTTCCCAGAATCAGCTGTAAGAGTCATAGGAATGTTGGAAGATGCATTATCTTTGTAAACAACATTGGAACTTATAACATTTTATTTTATTTCAATTAAAATCGAAACATTCGTGTAGTGGCATAACGCCACCTAGCAGAAATCCAGTGAAACAGCTTAGAAAACGCGCGTCTGCATTTAAGCAAAGACACGAACCGCAGCCGTGGTTAAACAGCAACAAACACAGAAAAGAGGTTGTGTTAGCTGCCTGCAACTTTTCAGCAGAGAAAATACAATTATAACAAATTAAAAAAGGTTAACCGATTTCAACCACAATCTTTTCAACCCTTGCTTGAATTTCAACTCAATCAGATGAACCGGGTGGGTTCGGAAATGGTCTGATACGTTTCCTAAGGAACGGGTGTGGTTTTGACCTGATGTCAGCTACTCTTGAAACGACCCATTGGCCACCCGATCCGGTGTGAAATACGGGCAAAGGGCACCTTGGTCCGCTAAAATTCGAACTGAATTACTGCTAACATCAGGTAGAGGCCACGCAAGCGACTTTGGACCTGTGACCAGATAGGAGTACGGAAAAATCAGGCCAGATTTGGTATCTGCATCTGGATCACTTTCCAATGCCTTGCATTAAGGCACTGGACTCAGAGGCTTGTTAACGTAGCTAGATGGACTGTTTCGTCTTCATGTCATGTCTCTACGTTTATCCCCTGGTTGAAAGAATGGTCAATATTGTTATACCTTCCTGCTGTGTAGAGATTGTCTATTGTTCTTGTAGTTGTTGGGTAATGCCATAGGGAGGAAGATGGGTAGATTTGAGTATATAGCCATTCACATTCACCTCTATTTATGTATATTTCAGACATTTCAACGAGAAGGTTCTACCGATCGAAGGTGCTCGAGACCTGTTATTGGCTGCAGGATTTTTGGAGCAAAAAATCCCCAGCGCGGAAGGAACTGATGAAGATTTTCTAGTCTTTGTGCCCGAGAATGAATCGTCCATCAATGAGCTTGTCGTAAGTTTTTTAATAATAATAATAATAAACTCTTTATTTGCACTTAATAAGTATACAAAAAAGGCGAGCTTATTGCCACATGGCAATGTCTTACAGCTAACCTAAACATAGTGGTACATGCGGGCATTGTGAAAATAAAGATTATTACATAACATACAGACAAGTGGAAGAATTTAAGACTAATAATGCCCGAGGAGAGGAAATTGGGAGAGGAACAGGAGAGAAAGGGAAGAACTGGTTACTTCTTAGAAAGGTAGTAATCCTTTTTAAGAAGTAACCAGTCCAGTTCAGTAACCTTTTTTTTTCTTTAGCTCTTTCTTTTAACCACTCGGCTACTAATTTTTAGAGCATTTTACATTAATTTTTGATGAAAAATTCCTATAAAATAAAAAAAGCCCATGACGGACGGGCAATGGCGGCCGCAAGTACTTGAGGCGGGCTTTTGCTTTCGTATTTCTGTTTGTCATTTTTTGTTTGTTTCTAACAGACGTTAATTGATGCTCTTCAAACGGCCGAACCAATCCCCTTGGAGTTAGACAGGAATTTGCAAGTTTTGTTGCCGTCTCAAGTCGCCAATAGAACTGAATTACCGCCTGCTTTCTACGCCATCTCCGCAGAGGAAATCAAGAGAGAGCACCAAGCCAGGTAAATCAGTAGTCTTCTGCATTTTCAACTCCGTCGAGCGCACCATCTAAGGGGCACAGTTCAAAAACTTTTATTTGACCCCTTTTAACCTTTAAGCGGGCGCGTGGTCATTTGTAACGGCAGCGGTCACGCGAACACTTAAAAGACCGATATTTCAGGGATTAAAAACACTAATTAATAAATAATCATTTATTTTTTAATATACAAAGTGTTTTTACTGCACGGGCATTTTTTAGTGGATGAATCAGTACAACGAAGTAAGCAACTTTTAATAATTTTTTTTTGGAAAAAACCAAAAAAAACATTTTTTGTTTTTTTTTTTAACTTTTAGCCACCTGACCTATATTTCAGATACACTACCACCTGACGTCGGTCATAGAGACCGCCTGCGTATTTTCCATTTTATGTTAACCACTCCTCTCGCGAAATAAAAATTCAGCTATCACTTTTGCGCGTGACATATTCGCGCGTAAAATCGATGCGAGTCGACGACCTTGATACAAACGACCATAACTTGTAAACCACTACACCGATCATAAAAAGAATAACTGTAAAATGACCGCATTGAAATTTGAAATATAAAACATTATAACTTTATCTCGTAAAACAATTAAGATAATAATGAATAAATATTACAAAATTGGCAAACTGAAAAAACTCGCCTATAAAATCATTTCGATTTTTTTGTCACAAAATACGTAAAATATGCAAAAATTGTAAATACAGTTATGTTCTTTATTAAATGCTTTACCAAAACCATTTTTTCTTTTACTTATTTGCATACAAAAATATTTATTTATTCAGCCAAGAAAAATTTTATGTACATATTCTCGTAAAAAAAAAGTTTTTTTTGTTATTATGTTTTTGCCTTGGACTCGCCCGCATGGGCACAAAATTTACATCCTATGACCCCAAATTGGTCTATAAGGGCTCTAATATCTCCCTTATAGACCCAAACAATCATTTCAAATTCCTCGGCAGAAAAATCACCCATCAGGGAAAAGACGTCTCGGGCGATCATGTTATAGAGCATTTCAAAAGTTGCCTGGCGAAAATAGATGCCTTGCTAATTTCTGGCCCTCGTAAGGCCTGGATCTATGACAATTATCTAACGTCACATTTGTCATGGCCCTTTCTTATTTACGATTTTACCAAAACCCAACTGTCCCGTCTAGATGCACTGGTGACAGCTAGTTTAAAATCCTGGCTGTCCTTAGCCAAACCAGCTGACCCCTCGACTCTCTTCAGGTCCAAACAAAATTTTGGGCTAGCGCTTAAACTGCCCTCTCTGCTCTACGCCAACTCCAGAATAACCAAAAATTCGATTCTGTGCAATTCCAAAGATCCGGCAATATCGAAGCACGTAATAAGTGGCTGTAGTGATTCAAATGAACTACAAGCCCGCGTAGACTTCCACAAAAGGTTCCTTACTGGAATCAGCCAGAATGGCACTGGTCTGGGGTATGGCAGTACAACCACGAGCGACGTGGACTTGAAGAAGTCTCTTTTGCGGGGAGATTACGACAGCAAGAGTATGGCTCATGCTATTGGCCTTCAATGCCAGAATGACTGGACAACAATTGGTGACTTTTGCATTCCGCCTCCAATGCACTGGAAGGTAATGCTCTATGACTGGACGCCAGAGATGCTGAAATTTTATTTGAATGCCTTTCAGCATACACTTCCAGACCCCAGTAACCTCGCTCGTTGGAGCTTTGCCGAGGATAGTTCTTGTCCCCTCTGTAGCAATACCCCTTGCACAGCTAGACACATTCTAGCTGGCTGCAAGGTGGCCTTAGATCAAGGACGGTACACTTACCGCCATGACAAAGTTCTCGCTGTTATTCGCGAGGTAATTAGTCTCTCAGTGGCTCGTGCCAACAAGGGTTTGACAGTATCCTCCAAACCCCCAATACAGTTTGTGCGGGATGGCTCTAAAGGCAAAAAACATTTAACTACAAAACCTTTCTCAATAATCGAGAAAGCTACAGATTGGACTCTGGAGGTTGATTCGGTCTCTAAGCAGTATAAATTCCCTGAAAGTCTCGGATGCACAGCCCTCCGTCCAGATATAACTCTTTACTCTCTATCTCGGAAGGTGGCTCTTATTGTAGAATTAACTGTTCCATGGGAATCAAATATCCCAAAAGACCACGAGTACAAATTAAATAAATACCATGATCTTGCAAATGCCGTAACCCGGAACGGCTTCACTGTTCACCTTCACGCGGTGGAAGTTGGCGCTCGTGGCCTGCCAGCTAAATCTCTATTTCACCTCTTTAAAGATCTTGGCCTTTCCAGAAAAATAATCAACTCTTTCTTAGAAAAATTATCTAAAACTGCGATTTGCGCATCTCAAATTCTATGGCTTCGAAGGGGGAGTGAATGGGTGGCAAGGTGAACGCTCACATGTGGCAAGACAGCTGTCCTAAACCTACCACAGCCGGTTCGTAAGTCCGGAATCCACTGCTCACCCCCCAGAAGTGTAAAAAATAGTATTATGATGGGCCCGACTCCGGTCGGTGAATTCCATGGCAGCTCCGTTTGTATTTATTTATTATTATAATTTGTGACTACTTATGATATTTTTTTATATAAAATTCTTTCAAAATAACTTTATTACTACATCACACTTCGCAAGGAGAGGGGTTAATAACATTTTTAAAAGCATTCTAAAATGTTTTTTCCTATTACGGTCTTCAAACACTTTACAAACGCTGGGTTCACAATTCTTCACATTTTCTGCAAATTCGGTTGATTACAAAACCTTGGGGGGGTCAGATCGCTGATTATGTCTGTTGACATGGGAAGGGGGGGGTCAAAAATCCCAAAAACGTGATAACGTAATATGTGGACGGCCCCTTAATTTATTCAGTTTATCTGATCATAAAAAAAAATATAAAAAGAATCCTGTCTGTTAAATGATATAGGATAACAGAATAGGCAACTTGATAATCAGTGTTTCCGTTGTTCTTACAGGTTAGAAGCTGTTGAAAAAAGCCAAATGCTGAGAACCAAAGCGATGCGCGAGAAGGACGCTCAGCGAGAGATGAGGAAATACCACTTTGCCGTCATAAGGATTCGGTTTCCTGATGGAATATTCCTTCAGGTGCTCAATTTAAAAAGTATTTTGTTTTATGCCGATGATCTGAACTATAGAACTTTATATTTTAGTGGAAGTAGTAATGGGGCTACGATTAGGCTCGCGAAGAACTTGGTGTCCTCTATTTGCCGACGACACCAAGCTCTCTACAAACCCACTCATAGCTCACCATGGTTGCTTTCTTCAATGCAGATAAATGCACTGTTATACATACTGAGTCTGAAAATCCACAGCTAATATATACAATTAAGGGGGGGGGAAATATAGCCTCTTATAGGCATACCGCAGGGATCTTGTTTGGGTAACACTCTTTTCCTATTATACATGAATGACATTACATCTGTCACATCGCGAGCTGAGCTGATACTTTACGCAGATGACACATGCTCAGTAATAGAGAGCGAGAGTGTACCATCGTTAACCAGCACTACCCAACTTGTGTTAAATGAGTTAGGTGCATGGTTTGACGCTAATGGCCTGGTACTCAACATTAACAAAACTAATGTTATGTATTTCAGCCTTAGACCTACTAAAACCGAAATATATGTGACCGTCAATAACGAAGAATTAACTCAGGTATCCTCAACAAAGTTCTTGGGATTCGTAATCGATAATGAGTTACGATGGCACCTACATATTGATGCTTTATGTGATAAATTGGGAAGAGCTATGCACTCTATCGCATCGCTTCATTTCTCGATTTATCATACGCCATATAGTAAAACGCCTTATCTGTGAGGTACCTCTTAAGGCGTCTCTTACACGTCAAGAGATTGCGCCTGCCTAATGTGCTCGCTGAGTTTGTTGTAAACCGCTGGGCCGGCGATATAGGCTAGCCTCTCCAACTTGGATAGTACATGACTTACCGAACGTAGCATGCTACGGGATCTCTTTGGATAGTGGTGATGCACACCATTCACTTCGAAACGGCTAGATTTCTGCGAACGAACAGCGCTACTTCCATTATATAGATGGATGGCAGCGTCATGATGCAGCGATCTCTAAACAGAGGCCTAGCTGGCAAATCAAGCGCCACGAGCGCTATTGTGCGGACTGCACGCTTCTGAATAACGAAGGCCCTCTGCCTGTCGGCTGCTCGCCCCCATAACTCCGCGCCGTACGTAAGCAGTGAATGAAAATATGCAAAGTAACACATGCGCAGCGCGGATAAATCGAGAAATGAAGTGGAGTATATACTATGACCGCCCACAAACAACTGTTTGGACACTCGTTGAAGTTGATATGACAATTGCAGCATCAAACCCAGAAAACCCTTTTTAACAAATCGTGTAGTTGATGCTTGGAGTGCATTACCAGAGAAACACTACCGAACGAACACTTCTTAGTATGATTACTCGTGTCTGATTACACAAGAAGAAGGAGATACTATCTTCTTCTTCTCCGTCGTTCCCTCATTACTGAGGATCGTGGCCACTAGACAACAGTTTGCCTACGAGGCTCCTCCACTTCGACCTGTCTTCTGCATGGCGGGTCGCAGATTGTATTGACCCTTTTGTAACTTCTTTGATGAGGTCGTTCCATCTGGCCGGTGATCTGCCTCTGCTTCTTCTTCCCTCCACTTGACCCCCGGAAAGCATTTTCTCCAGATTCTCTGGGTTTCTCCTGGCAACATGACCGAAGAACTGCAGGACCCTTCTCATGCATACGGTGGAGAGCCTCACTTGGATGCCGAGTTCTTCCAGGACAGATTTGTTGGTCCGGCGTGCTTGGCATGGGATTTTGGTACGTATCCGAGCCTTCAGGGTCCATGTCTCCGATGTATAGAAAAAGATCGAGAAAACCAGAGCTCGAACCAGCCTGACCTTAGTCCGCTTGCTTATACCCCGATTCTTCCACAGCCTTTCTAGCTTGCTCATGGCCGATCTTGCCATCTGGTTTCTGCGTGAGACTTCCTTTTCACAGTTTCCATCGTTGCATATCATGGAGCCCAGATAGTACAGTATACAATATATAAATACTTTATCATTTCACAATACACGATAAATATCCAATGCAGATATATATCGGATAAATAATTATATCTGATATTTTTATATTTATATAAATAACATGATATTTTCAAGCCCTGCTTGCTATATGTGACTCGCGTGCTATATGTGAATTTCGCATATGTAAATATGCGAAACATACTGACGGCTCGTATTTATTTATTTATTCGTTTTTCAGGGCACATTTTACGTGTACGAAGCGATGAAGGAGATCTACGAATTCGTCCGAGAGAACTTGGAACATGAAAACCTGCCGTTCTTCCTAAACAGCCCCTCAGGACACCGACTCAGCCTGGAGGAGGACGGAGACAAGTCCTTGATAGACCTGTTTCTGGTGCCCGCCACCATCCTGACGTTCCTGTGGGACCCCAGCGTGGCCGAAGAAATCTCCCATTCGGAGCAGAAAGACGTCTACCTCAAACCCGAAATTATGCTGATGGTTCATGAGATGTAGAGAGGTGTGATACCCTGCGCTAGCATTCCAAAACTTTTATATCAGAGCCTTGCCCACTTTTGCATTTTTATTTTAGGCTGTTCATAACGACATTTTTAAAGTTTTCTCATAAGTTTGTAATATATTAAAAGTTATAGATATTGGGTCGTATAAAAAGTCCCCGCGGTTTTTTTGTACATTTTTGAACAAAAAAATCTATTGAAAAGCAATTTTAATCAAGTACATATTGACCATATATGACCTTTTGCCATTTTTTGGGTAGCTTCATAATTCCATCGGTGTAGAATTTCTGTGATTTATCGTCGAAAAACTTTGCTAAGTGATTTGCAGCGGCGCTTCGGTCGGCCAATTTTTAACCATCAAGAGAGTTTCACAGAGGCCGAAACAAATGACAGTCAGATTGTGCAAGGTCCGGGCTATACGGTGGATGCATCAAAACTTCCCAACCAAGTTCCGTCAATTTTTTCCGAGTCATCAAAAATGTGTGTGACCGCGCATTATCATGACGGAACACAACTCCCTTTCTGTTGGCCAACTCTGTTTGTTCTTTCTGGATTGCTTCATTCAAAAGGTCGAGTTGTGCACAGTACAGGGCCGAATTGATGGTTGTGACAGGTTGCAGTAGCTCATAATAGATAGTTCCCTTCCAATACCACCAAACACTCAGCATAACCTTGTTTGCCGACATTCCAGGCTTTGAAGTCGTTTGTGGAAGGTCACCAGCCTTTGACCATGGTCGTTTGCGTTTGATATTCTCGTATTCCACTCATTTATTATCACCTGTAATGAATCGCTTGAAAAATGGTTCAATTTCATTGCGTTTCAGCAGCATTTTACTGATGGTAACTTGGTCAATCAAATTTCTTTCCGTTAATTCATATGGCACCCACCATCGAGGTTCTTTTTGTAGCCTGCTCTTTTCAAATGATTCCAAACTGTCATGTGGCTGATGTATAGTGCCTCCGCTATTTCCTGACAGCTTGCGTGCCGGTCTTACTCCACCAGTTGCAAAATTGCATCGACTAATTTGACTGGCGCTGACCAGAGCGAGGTGCATCTTTAATATTGAAATTTTCTGGAACGGAATCGAGCAAACCACTCCTGGGTTCTTCGTTCACTCACAGCATTCTCACCGTACACATTAAAAATTTCAGCATGTATTTAACCCTTCGGCTACGTAACGACCAAATTTGGTTGCACATCAGAACACCGTTGACTACGTAACTACCAATATTGGCGGCTTGCTCCCGGAGCGCACAATAATATTATTTTATAATTCGAACGCATCCTAAAATCTATAACAAATATCTCATTATTACCATAGATACATAGACGGCTGCTGTAATAATTTCGCGCATATTACTGGTAAAATTCCATTGTGAAACATCATATTTTTTTTTCGAGAATACATCAAAAAATTTATTAGTTTTATGAGCTAATACCTAAATATTTTTGTATGTAAATAAGCAAAACGAAATATTACCTTTGATAGAGAATCTAATAAAGATCACGATAGTATTTACAGTTTCTAAATAGGGATACATATTTTTCCATTAGACGAGTACAAGTTAAAAATGACGAGTTTTTTTTTCTCACTTTTTACGACTTTCTCATGTTTATTCATAATTATCTAATTGTTTTAGAAAATTAGATTTCAATATTCTATATACGAAATTCCAATTATTGCACAGTTATTCTTTTTATGATTGCTATAGTAGTTCCATAGTTATGTCGAGCGCGGCGATATTTCAAGAAATTCCAATGAATTGCAGCGGTTTGCCATGAAATTATGCCGCTACTCGAAGGGTTAAAGCGTTTCTACCTTTTTTATAGTAAAGAAGCATCACATAGCGTATTTCTTCAGATATTGCACTCATTTTCAAATCTTATCTTCACAAAAAATTATCTTCACAAAAAATCTAACCTTTAAGCCCATGTCACCTTTTGAGCACATGTTCGTCAATCGGGTGAGTGTTGCCAGATATATAGTCAACAACACCATCTAGTGGCAAAAACCGCGGAGACTTTTCATATTACCTAATACTATTGATTTACAAAAAAATGTACGGTAAGGCCTTTAGGCCTCACCGTACCGTAAAACGTAGCTTTGGGCCATCAAATTTTATGGTTTTGCGATGATTGGAAGTCATTCATTTTTAGTTTTTAAACTAAATTTGTCGTGGTTTTTTTTTTTAAATTCAAACACTTCCAAACATTTCAAGTTCATGATAATGTTTTGCGGAATGCATTGTTTTAAATTATTTTATCAGTAATCAAACGGTATCTATAACTTCAATATATTAGAAACCTATGAGGAAGGAAAAACGCAATGAACCATCTTAACGCTTCAGGCCTCGACCCCTCAGCCAATTGACAAGTTGCTGTCCCAAATATTTTTGTAAAAATTAGTAAAAAAAATTGAATTATGACACTGTCTCATCAAAACATTATTTACTGCCAAACCACTGTACCCATAATTAAAATGAAACATAATAATATAAAACAAATTAAATTAAAATAAAATTAAAACGGGGCCGTCACGCTGAATCGTGTTTTGGTCGATATCGGCCAATCGGGGCCTGAGGGGTTAATGATGGAACTTTTATATAAAGAAGGATGCAGACGCTTCTTTTATCCCCCCTTTCAATGCAATGCGACCAACGAAACAAACAGCGTATTCATAAAATAGATATTTTTCCCCTGGACATCCTGTATAAAATGTTCCTTTTAAATTGTACCACCTATTTATGGGTCATCCTTTTGTTATGTTTGCACAGTATGAATAGTAGCTGTATTATTATGTTGTATATATTATCAAAGTGTAACCATTGATTATATAGTGTATTAGATTGCTCACCGACTTACTACAATATGGAAACCAGTATTATACTACGAAATGCAACGTGTAGATGGCACTCATAGTTCATAAAATTAAGTATTATGTTGAAGATGACATCTTTCGCAGTATAACATTATGGAGGCGCATTGTAAATGGCTCTCTAAACACGCCTAATAAATAAAATACAAACGGAGCTGCCATGGAATTCACCGACCGAAATCGGGCCTATCATATATAATTATTACACTTCTGGGAGGTGAACGGTGAATTCCGGACTAACGACCGGCTGTGGTAGGTTTAAGACAGCTGTCTTGCCACATGTGAGCGTTCACCTTACCACCCATTCACTCTCCCTTTGAAGCCATAGAATTTGAGATGCGAAAATCGCAGTTTTAGATATTTTTTTTAGAAAGGAGTTGATTATTTTCCTGGAGAGACCAAGATTTTAAAAATCAAGATCCCAATTCGATAATCAAAAAGTTGGATAATTGGATTTTTCTTCGAAAAACGGTCTACTTATTACTGTGTGTATATTTAAAATGGGAGTAAATACTATTTTTAATGAAAAAGAGATTTTAATTAATTAAATGAAAATGCAACACTTTTTAACACGCTTTTATTAGGTTGGCCTGTATGTAACTAACTATGTAATGGAATCTAAGGTATCTAATTTAACCATCTTCCAAGGATCGTAGCGTCATGAAAATTGGCAGCTGTATGTAGTTCTGATAACAATACAATAATATGGTACTGTCGAACTGATCTAATGATGGAGTCGGAAGATATGAACTGGAACTTTATGATGGAACATCGTATCATAGCTGTGTTTGGACTTGTTAGAAAAGTCTTGGAATGAACTTTGACCACGATTAGGTTTCAAGGTCTGATGAAGAAGCCGGAAGATAGGCACTGGCATTCCATGATGGAATATCGTATTATAGCCGTGTTTGGACTTGTTAGACCTTTCTAAGGGCAAGACAACAAGACAACAGTCTACAAGACCTTTCTTGTAATGAACTTTGACCACGATTAAGTTTCAAGGTCTGATGATAAAGCCGGAAGACAGGAACTGGCATTCCATGATGGAATATCGTATCATAGCCGTGTGTATGTTAATATCGTATCATAGCCCAAAAGCGTGTTTTTAGTGTTTTTTTAAACTATTAATTATTTAAGCATACTTATAAGTGCTGTACATTATTAGTACAGTATGTACGTACCGTATTGTAAATGCAAGTCATTGCTTGCTGAAGATCTCGGTCAAAGTAGGGGACTGTCCATTAATCACATGAGGCTCGAAATGGGGGGGGGGGGGGAAGGGTTCGTAAAAAATCACGAAATATTACAAGGGTAGAGGGGGTGTAGTGAGATATCACCTGTATATTTTTTTGTTGAACGTGCGATTTCTTGATTCGCCGTTGCCAGTACAATTATATGTTTTTCACAGGATTACAGCTTTCCTTTATTATTTTTATACCAGTCAGAACCTTAAAGTTATGTCTGGACATTTTAATCACGGGGCTTATTTTTCTAGAATTAAGTTAGATTATACCTGTATTTAAAGATATTATTCTGATTTTTTTTAAAGATACTTTTTACCAAAAAAAATACATGATTTTGGGTAGGGGGGGGGGTTGTTCTAAAACCTCACCACGGGGGGAAGGAGGGGTTAAAAATTTGCAAAAAAAACATCACGTTATTAATGGACGATCCCTAAGCTGTTTGAACGTTTTCATCCGTTTTCGGGCACCCAAGTCGCGCATCCGCTTGACAGTGAGAAGTTGCGTGTGTTCACACTCGGGCTGACGCTCTATCCACTTCAACGCAATTTCACGGCCAGAGAATGCTTCACTAACTGATGGTCCCGTGTCTGCTTCAACTTCAACATTAAGGTCATCTTCTTGGACACTTTTTTCTCTAACACTTTCAATAAGTTCAGATGGCACTTACAGTTCCAAAAATTTAATAATCTTATTATGTCCAATATGGCGGCGTTCATGGTATAACAGCATGGGGACGCACTTTAAATAGCTCTCTAAACACGCATATTTGGTATAAAATAATAATATAATAACAAATGATTTTTAAATTCATGCTAAAAGCATTATTTACACAAAGATGTCAATTTTTGATTTGGTATACAGGTTTCAACATGTAATCATTACGCACTTTAATGTGCTTCAGTGCACTTAAATGTGTTTAATAGGTGGCATTCTATCTATCTGTATTATTTCTGGGATTTAATCAGCCTAGATAAAAAAAAATATAGATGGCGCTGATGGCGCTAATAAATTTATTGGTTAAATTACTTGTTTTTTTATAATCAAACAGTCCTTTATAAAAAATCATTATTAATGTTGTTATAGATGACCAAATAAATTGCTATTAGTTTCTCCATCTGCTATTAGCGCCACTTGCATTTCGCCGTTTCAGAAGGGTTGCCAAAATGTACTATGGCGTTGAGCAATCTAATACCATATATCGACGCTCGAAAGGCAATACTGACTAAGCGACATTGAGTAAACTTTACAGAAAAGTGATTTAAAATTTAAATATTTAAAAAAATATATAATCTGATTTCACCGAATTGTAGGATATCTATCCATCCAACAATAAGGTGAAAGATTTTTTTTATATTTTAGCTTTGAATTTATAAATTGTAAAGTTTACTGTCGCTTAGTCAGTATTGCCTTTCAAGCGTCGATATAATTAATGCTCCTACATAACCGAAAAATTGACTCGCTTAGGAAGTCACGGTCTTCCACTCCGTTCCAGTCAGGATAGTAAAAATGCAATTCCTACCTACTCTTATAGTTCTTTTATTACTTATTCCTTCATAATTCACGCAGCTAGACTGAAACAAGCTCGCTTCTAATATCAGAAACGCACTAACCGTCTCTACTTGTCAAGTATCTGAAAAAGCATTTTATGTCAGTAAATTCCTAGTTATCCCACGTCTTGTCCCATCCTCTCCTGTCTTTCGCTCCTTGCACTCTAATCCTAATTATATATTTTTTAAATCTTGCTTAGGATTCTGTATTGTATTAACCTAAGAATGGATGACCCCCTATCATATTTTAATTATTATACCTATATGTTAATTCACATTCTAAAATTTACGGAAATGAATAAAGGCACTTCAGTGTTATATTTTTGTTTTTTTTTCTAAGTCTTGAAATTAGGGGCTGACGACTGAAGCACATAATTTTGTTTTAACCGAAAGCCGAAACAAAATTTTCTAAAGATTTTTTTCAATTATTCTCATTTTTATGACGTAAAACTAGTGGCTTTAACTGTCCTAACTATACAAACGAAAGTGATACGTCCGCTATATTATCATACCAAAAAATTTATAAAAATTATATATTCACAATTTTTTATAAAACCGATGATATATTTTAGTATTTTTATTGAGAAATCTAATGAAAGAAAACCAAGGGTTTGCCTACCTTAGGGTGGTTAAAAAAAACTAGGAATGACATATGAAGAGAGGGGGGGGGGTAACATAGCCCAAGCACCATTTCTGCAAAAATCAAGCTGGTGGGGAAAAGTAAGAACTATGATTCTGTAGTCGGTTTCATGATTCCACCGATAGAGCGCGCGGGAGAGCCATCGCACTGTGTTGCCCTTAGTTATTGTTTACGAATCGCCCGAGGCAAGATAGTGTCATGCGACAATGTGGCGAAGCAATCCTGGCAGATCCTGTGTCCGGCGATTGCAATTTACTGAAGAAGAAGATGAAAATGTCTTCAACGATGACTACCAGCCGTCTGATGACAATTCCGACACCGAAACTTTAATAATTGTAAGTGGCACTTGGCATTGTCTTCCACCTAACCTCAATTCCCAGTGTTGTCGCTTAGCATCTCAGCACTGTTCTTCATTCCTTTATTGGTAAAACTTTGATCTTTTACGTTTATTCTTAAATTTAGAGTAAGAGAATAACGTTCTAGTCTTCATTATTCATTGATAATTCCACTCTAGAATGTGATATACCTTAAAATTTTAATAACTTTTTGGTGCAACATATTGCCAAGCGCCTGGACAAAAAAAAACAACAAAAAATACAAAATAGGCCTAATGTTAACAAAAATGGGGTGATATACTCACGAAGATATGTTTAATTGCTTTCGAAACTCATGTAGCTTCCAAATAATATCCCCAGATTTGAGGATTTGATAAAACTTTCAAATGCGTTTTTCTCGAAACTTGAATAATGGCGCTTGGCACTCCCCCGACTTTTTCATATCATCTCTGCCGAGTGTTTTTTTATCAACTTTACAGAAATGACCATTAAGGTAGAGATCTCGGATAGCAAGGCAGCTCTTATGGCACTAGCCTCGAGTGCCATTATTTCAAAGCTGGTTCAAATCTGCGTATCACTACTAAATTTTCTGGGCGAAAATAACAGGGTAATTCTAAGATGGGTTCTGTAGGGGAGAGCAGGCAGGCTTCATACACGGGGAGCATTAGTACAGTGGAGAAATCTACATTATCCAATACATTGATGTGTTCGCGTTATTATATATAACAATATTAGCGTTATTTTACCTACCCCTAGAAAGCGCATCGTACTCAACGTTTTTTATTTCATTTAACAAAAAAAAAATTTTTTTTTGTTTTTCCACAATTTTATAAGATGTTAATATTGGTCTAAATTTGAGTTCAAATTCGGACCAATATATTCTATAATTTGTTTAATGTCTGTAGAGGAGAGCAGGTAGGCTTCGTGTAGAGGAGAACAGGTAACTCCAAAGTCGACTTGAGGTAAAAAATAGAAAAATCCTCATCTACTCTGACAGCAGAGCAGCATTGGACGCTCTGGCTAAATCCACCAGAGAATCTTCTGTAGTCTGGGAATGTATGCAAGAGCTCAACAAATTGGAAATAACCAACAAAATCACCTTAATATGGATACCGGGCCATCATGGCATACCCGGCAACGAAGAGGCCAACAGACTGGCAAAACTGGGCACACTGGAATGCCCGGTGGAGCCAGTTGTAGGGGTCCCCTTCGCTACAGGTAAGAAAATCATCAGGGACTGCTTGGAGCAGGAACATCGGTCATCCTGGAAACAGAGCAAAGGATGTTGCCAGGCAAAAGCCACGATGGAGCAATCACTTCCAAAGAAAACCAAGGCCCTACTTCATATGAGCAAGAAGAACCTTAGAACCACTATCGGTCTCCTCACTGGACACACGACTTAGAGCACGTCTATTCAACCTTGGCTTGACCGGGAGTAAGGACTGCCGAAGAACCTGAAGTCAGCATACACATCGCTGGTCGCTGTCCAGGCCTCGCCGCAAAAAGACAGTTTACTGGGACGAGCCTTTCTCGAACCCAGCGATTTGCCCAACTTGAAAGTCAGTGATCTGCATGGACTGGTAAGCAGTACCAGGCTACTAGCATACCACTGACTCAACCACAAAGTGGATAGTTACAAAAGATTTTCTATATCCAGGTCATCATGGTCTGGAAACAAGCCCCCCACTCCGTTTACTACTACCGTCAACGGCAGCAACTTTGCCTACCATTATCCTTACCAAAATCCTTAACAAAACATTGTATATCTTTTGACCTCGTAAATAGAGAAACACTAAACTTACTGGGTAAATCTTAATTAGACGACTGGCAACACTGATAAGGTTGCAGGTTCGTAGAAGTTCACATTCTGCTGTCATAGGCCAAAGAAAGTGGTTGTGTGGTGGAACAACATTTTAGTGTGCTCATATCTTTTGTGGTCCAGGCCGAAATACGTGTGGTAAGTACTTCATTGTTACATTAAAAGTTGTATAATATGGTCTATTTTGTATATTCATTAGCAATTGCTAAGAAAAAATGAATTTAAGGCATCGTTTAATGCTAGGCAATTTTGCCACAGGTTTGCGCAATTTCGTCAACCAACTTTGCCTATCACCAGGGTTGCCAATTGAAGTCACAAATATATATTTTTTTTTTACTTTCAAGCGACTGGAAGAAAGGATTGTTTGTGATATTTCGAGATGAGATTTGACTTAGGTGTGATATGACTTATTTGAAGTTTATGTAGCCAAAGGGTTGGTAGGGCCGTGGTGGGGCATACTCTGCTGGAAAGTATGTCTCTACAAAATGCCACGTAATGCCAGGTTGCGATCGACCAGCAACACTACCATCAAGTCCGACTCCCTGGCGTCCCCGTCGCGAGGCCTGGGCAATGTGACTCTGGTCATAGCAGACAGGGAGCGGGCGAAAGGCGGTCCTCCGGCGCCTCAAAACAGGAAACACCCAGCTAAGGGAAGGAAATCCCCGACAGAAAAACCGCTCACACCGTAACCCTGTGGTCAAGTCTTGCAGGAACGGGGGCCTTGGCTTAACCGCCCGGGATGCGAGGAAGACAACCTCTATAAAAAATAACCCTAATCCTACGGTGAGGCACGCGCTTACGGGATGGATGGCTAATAGGTTAATTAGTCCTTAGCGACCAACCTCGGCAGATCAGGCAATTGTCGTTGTACTCAGCCCTCTCGCAGGAATGGGCGTCACCCTGCGAGTGACCCTACTTCGACCCTACTCGTGGGAACCACATGGATGAAACTTTTACAAAAACAAACTCCAACCAAACAAAAAATTCCTCTGATAAACCGCTTATCCAGCAAACTTTCCACAAGAGCTTCTTTGAAGCAAGACCTCGGTCTCAATCTGTCTGTGAACTACAAACCTCTTCATTGCAAACCATTTCTAAGAATGCTGTAGAATCCCCACTCACTGTTGCCAAACTTAACCAACAACAACCAGATTGGCAGATGGTCCCAACACACCAGCAAACAAAAAGGAAAAGACCTAACACTCCACCTAAGGACACAAACATTTCCTACACATCTCCAAATAGATTCCAGGAATTAACACTCGACGATAATCAGGAGATCGACCAGACAGTGCAAAAGAAGGTTAACAAACCCCCACCAATAATTTTATATGGTATAACTGACCTAAAGAAACTGACAGACTTTATTGAAACTGTGCTAGACAAATCTGACTACTCCTTCAAGGTAATAACTAGGCAGCAACTGAGGATCACCTGTAATAGCATAGACACCTATAAAATATTGATCAAAGTGATAAGAGAAAAGGGTCTAATAGGCCATACCTTCACCCAGAAAGACGAAAGGCCATTTAGGATCGTCATCCGGAATCTTCATCCAACCACTCCACACGAAGCAATCAGAGAAGCAATCGAAGAAACCGGCAATTCAGTGAAAGGCGAAATTATAAATGCCCGGTATGGACCCAATAAGATTGCACTTTCCACATTTTTTGTCAACTTAGAACCGAGTCCAAATAACAAGACAGTTAAAAGCCTAAGATACATCTACAATACGGCAGTAACTATTGAGGATCCCAAAAAAAGAACAGTAATTGTCCAGTGTAAGCGATGTCAGCAATATGGTCATTCTAAGAACAATTGCATGAGACCATTTAGGTGTCTTAAGTGTGCTCAAGGCCACAACACGATAGAATGCCCTAATAAAGACAGGAGTACTCCGGCTAAATGTGCACTCTGTCAAGGAAACCACCCGGCAAACTATAAAGGCTGCCAAGTATACCTTGAAATACATAAAAGAAAACTGTCAAGAGGACAACAGACAGAACGCCCTGCCAAATCTACAACGAAACTTCCACCACCACTACTATCCACAACTGCATACCCAGCACTAAATCCATCAAGAGCTACACCTATTGTATCAACTAACGAATTACCAATAAAAAGACATCCCAAAACTGCTGCACTTGCTGTAAGGAATGAAGAGAATCCCGAACCCAATGAATTGATAATGCTTCTCACAAAACGAGCTGAAAAAATCGACTTACTCATCCAACAACTGAGCACCTTAATGGGGCTAATCACAACGCTTGTTAACAAACCATCGGTATAAGCCACCTCAGAATTGCTACTTGGAATATAAACGGGTTAACCCCGAATAGACAAGAAGCAGAAATGCTACTCACAACTAATAAATTGGATATCCTGCTTGTATCAGAGACCCATTTTACTCTACAAAGTTGTCTGCGAATTCCAGGTTTCTCTATTTACAACACTCTTCATCCAGATGGAACAGCTCATGGAGGGACTGCAGTCAGTGGCGGCGCTAGACCACACTTGGACGTCGGCGAAATTAGGTTCGCGAGGCCTTTTTTATTTCCCAGTCCAAAAGAAAACGTTAGATTACATGAGCCGAATTATAGTGAAACTAATGTATAAGTAAACGAGTTTTATTGCTAATCAAATGATGTTAAAAATTACACAAATAGAAATTAAAATAGACTTTTCGGCTTTTGGCCTCACCTCAGCCGCTATTTCAGCTTCAATTGATAGAATTGATAACGCAGATAGTCTCTCTTGGGTCATCATGCTTCTCAAGTAGGTCTTAATCAATTTTAACTTTGAGAAGCTTCTCTCAGCGGAAGCTGTACTGACGGGAACTGTGAGCAAGATTCTAATTGCTATGTAAACATTTCGATATATTTCTTCCAAATTATTTTCTAAAAGGTACTGAATGAGTTATCTCGCGTCGTTGACAGAGTCAAGTGAATTCGCCTTTAAAAGCTGTAGCTCTTCTTATAGCTCGAAAGGCTGTATGTCACTGTTTTCGCCGTCGCCTTCCCGCAGTATTGCACCTAAATAATTACAATGCTTGAGAAGGTCCTCTTTTGATATCGATTTCAAATAACTGATATCATAAATAAAACCAAATTGTTCAAAATATTCATTGAGCGCTTTAAATCGACATTCGGTGTCGACTATAATAGCATCTATCATTGTGTTAAAAAAGTTAACTCTGTAATGCATTTCAAAAGATTGAATAGGTTCATCAATATGTTCATAATCGAACATTCGTTTTTTTCTTGGCTGTTCTTTTTTCTTTAAATTGACACTGAATTTCGAAAGTACTTTTCTCCACAAATAAATTTTAAATAATTTGTAAAACTTTTGCGAGGTCCCCTCAGGTGCGAGGCCGTCGGCGGTCGCCGACGTCGCCGACGCCTAGCGCCGCCACTGACTGCAGTCATAATTAAGAACTGTATAAAGCATCATGAACTCCCGGAATACAAAACTTGTCAAATTCAGGCCACATCTATTCTAGTGGAAGACCTGCTTGGCAACCTTACAATTACATCAGTATATTGTCCGCCTAAGCACAAGATAAACGAAGCTATGTTTTCTCAATTTTTCAATAACCTTGGTGGTAGATTTTTAGCTGGAGGCGATTGGAATGCTAAACACACTTACTGGGGATCTAGGCTTACATTGACAAGAGGTCGGGAACTGAAGAAATGTATTGACAATAATGCACTCAATATTTTGAGTTCAGGGCAACCAACATACTGGCCTACCGACAACAAAAAAATACCAGATCTTCTAGACTTCTTCATTATAAAAGAAATTTCCCACCTCTACCTGAGTGCAGAATCCTACCTAGATAGCACATCGGATCACACACCAGTGATAGCTATAGTCAGTACGTCAATTATCCACCATGACAAAGTTCAGCATCTTCATAATAAGAACACTGATTGGGAATGTTTCCGAGATTATTTAGGTGCTAATATCGACTTGAAGATCCCGTTAAAAAATGATGAGGATATTGAGGATGCTACCAGATACTTCACAAACCTTATTCAAGAAGCAGCTTGGAAATCAACACCATACCAAAAGCCGAAACATGAAGGTCAGAACTATCCACTAGAAGTCAAATACAAGATAGCCGAGAAACGTCGACTACGACGCGTGTGGCAAACAAGCCATCACCCAACAGATAAGTGTGCTTTAAATCGAGCGGCAAAAGAGCTCAAGAAAATGATTTCATTTATCAAAAATGAAACCTTCAAACGACATTTGGAATCTCTCTCGGCAACTGAAAAAGATGACTACTCCCTATGGAAAGCCACTAAACACTTCAAACGACCTCAGCAATTAATCCCTCCTTTAAAGATATCGGATAACCACTGGGCACGAAGAGACAGTGAGAAAGCTGAATTGTTCGCACAATTTCTGGAAGGCGTCTTTAAACCCAATGTTGCCCCAGTAGACGCTAGTGAAAAAGAGATTGACGAGGAATTGGAATGTGATTTCCAAATGAGCATGCTTCCAAAACCTGTAACTCCTGCTGAAATATGTCAGGAAATAAGAAATCTTAAAATGAAGAAGGCTCCAGGATTTGATCTGATAACTCCCAAAATATTGAAAGAACTTCCTAGAAAAGGTATCGTGTTCTTAACTATCCTTCTCAATGGGGTCATTAAAACATCTCATTTTCCGCGTCTTTGGAAGGTGTCACAAATAATAATGATCCACAAAAAAGGGAAATCCCCGAATGAGGTTGCATCATACAGGCCTATCAGCCTATTACCGATACTTTCAAAATTATGTGAAAAAATCCTTTTAACAAGATTGAAACCAATTCTCGAGGCTCAAAAAATTGTACCAGACCATCAATTTGGATTCAGAAGTGAGCACTCCACTATCGAACAAGTACACAGAGTGTCTAAGGAAATAAGACAATCGCTAGAAAAAAAGCAATACTGCTCTGCAGCATTCCTAGACATTCAACAGGCATTCGATAAAGTCTGGCACAAGGGACTACTATACAAAATTAAAAAATGGCTTCCCCATACATTGTATAGTATCTTCGAATCATACCTCACCAACAGAATCTTCCAAGTCGTCCAACGAGAAGCAGCCTCGAACTTCTATGAGATAAAAGCTGGTGTGCCACAAGGATCGGTATTAGGACCTGTTCTCTACACAATTTTCACATCTGATCTACCTCTAACTCAGGGCGTAACTACTGCCACATTTGCAGACGATACAGCCATCCTGGCTAGTAACTCTGACCCGCAAGTTGCCTCCGATATGCTCCAACTGGAATTAAATCAGGTCTATCAGTGGCTGAAACGTTGGAGAATCAAGGCTAGTGCAGCCAAATCCCAACACATTACTTTTGCTCTGCGGAGAGGCGATTGTCCAACAGTGAAACTGGGAGAAGACATACTACCCCACAACAACTGCGTCAAATATTTAGGCATGCACTTGGATAGACGTCTCACCTGGAAAGACCACATCAAAAATAAAAGGACTCAATTGAATACTAAATTCTCAAGTATGAACTGGCTGATAGGACGTGGCTCATGCCTTTCCCTAGAAAACAAGATGCTAGTTTATAAGGTGATCCTTAAACCGATATGGACTTACGGCATCCAACTATGGGGCACAGCCAGTGACTCCAACGTAGAAATCCTTCAGCGATACCAGAACAAAGTTCTGAGGTCCATAGCAAACGCCCCATGGTTCACCCGGAACAGTGAGATCCACGAACACCTCAAAATGCCGACGGTTAAGGAAGAACTGCAAAAGTACAGTGCAAGATATAAAATGACACTGGTAGGACACGTGAATGCCCTAGCCTCAAACCTAACAAACTTAGGTGAAAATATAAGAAGGTTAAAACGCTTTGATGTGGCAGACCTGATTGACAGACACTGACACTAGAGCAGTCAATTAATATTAAGAGGAGACTCTTCGAGGGAGGAGTCATCTTACACGCCTTCAACTCAACAATACATCTGATTATGGTCTTCAATGCTGCGACCAATTGCAGATAGAAATCAATTGAAAAAAAAAAAAAAAAAAATGTAGACAAATGATGCAAACCATTTTTTTTTAATTACATAGGGCGTGTGTGTGTGTTGTCATGCGCGCGTGTGTGTGTGTGTGTTTGTGTCCATCCGCCGACATGAGCCTAAACAGCTGCACTGGTTTAGTTCATATTGCTGTATGTATGATTGCTAAATGACAGGATTATTGTAACATGATCGTTTATATGCAATAAATAATTTAAATGTTATTTACACCATGTTTTCTTTCAAGCTTACCTACACCCAAATCTTGCATAGATCAATATTTTTTTCATACATGTTGTTTTATTCTTTACCTTCGACAGCAAAATAAAGAAGAAACTGGGAAGAAACTGAGGTGGGATTTCACGTTTGTTTTTCTTCAGGGTACCTACTAGTGTCAGCTGCTTCTTTTTTTAACATATTCATTAGCTCAACTGAATTGTCAGTGGTCACGTTTCTGTGCGTACCGTCGCAAACCTGCCTGGGTAAGTTTGTTCAACCTTTGGCACTCAGCTGGTAGGCCTACACCATCAGAATCTTTTCCTTTATAGATGTAACCGTCCAGCAGATAGCCAGTTTGGGCATCAGTAAGGCGTTTGATTTTCAGACCATATTTGTGCGGTTTCTTCGGGATGAACATTTTAAATTTGCACCTTCTACGAAAGGCTACCAGCATTTCATCAATGCAAGCATAACTGCTGATGGAACAGACATTTTTACAGTTTTGAATTAGCATTTCAAACAGTTCGGTAGGTATATGGCAAAAGGGTATATCTGTCGTTTTCCTAATTGTGCAGGACAAGCAAAATAAGGTTTATAAAAATAATTTTAAAAAAACCATAACTGACAGAATATTCAGTTGTTCCATGACTTGTGGCAATATGCGTGTGAATTTAATTAAAACATAATATAGTTTACATAGTCTTTTACTTTCTTAAATTTTCAAGAAAATTCCCTAGATAGTCCCTTTTGTAATATAAATAATTTCTTATTAATAGCACATTGACCATTTTGCCATTGACCAGAAAAACTAAATATATTTTTAAATCATAATAAACATAATTAAATGAATAAAAAAGATAAAGGTCAAATAAAACATTCAGTTATGTATGTTTAGTATTTATTTTAAGATGATAGTACCAAAACAAGATAATGTTTTATTTATTTTTCTCTTTATTACAAGGAATTGAAACAGCACTGGGCTTAAATAAGTCATTCTTCTTCAGAATCGCTCCTCAGATCTTCGTGAACATCAATGGATCTGGTGTTATGTGAAAGTTTTTATAAAAAGTGTGGGTTTCCTTTGGAATAAAGGCCAAAAGCGACATTAAATCTTTATATTTTTGACTGAAATTGATAGCTGGCGATTATACGGCGTAAGATTAATGTTCGGTGGAAGCTCATTGCGAATGATGCTCAGCTTGTGAAAGTTTGGTGTTTTGATTGTTTTTGATAAGTAGATTGAGCTGGCATCTTCTTTTAATATTTTGATAAGTCGGTTCTGTTTCCAATTAACAAGTGCACCATCATCAAATTTCAAGCGTCTGACATAAGGAGACTCTGGATTTTCGTATAGCCTTTTAAAATGCAAAAAATCCCTGTTTCATTTTTTAACCACCATTTTATTTCCTTTTCCGGATGGAATTGGAAAGATGTTTTTGATATTTCATGGGCAGACAGACTTTTGTTGTGTTTTATCTTCATATTGAAGCAATCGCAAGTACCGCAAGTATCATTGTAAGGATGTTTAAATGCCAAGTTACATTTTTATTAAATATTTCCATAGGTATTTGCAGTTACTTTGCAGTTATATTCTTGATTTTGCATGTAGTCACATAATCATTACATATTTTATTTTAATTTAAATCGGTGTAGATATTTTTTGGCCGATTTATTACGTGAATAATGGCTTTCATAAGCAGGAAAAGAGTTGATGTGATCCAAGATAGTTTTTTTCTCCGTAGACGACAATTTATGTTTTGGCTGATGTTTACCACGTTGATCAGTCAATTTCAGCGTTCGTGTTTTTCTTGTCTTTTTAAGAGCAATCCCTATTTTCTTTCTGGTGATTGCCAATGTTGACTCAAACATTTTAAGACATACCTACTCTCCCTTCTTGCCACTGAATTTTAAATAGTACAAAATACTTGTTTGTTTCTTCCCTTTATAAGCTCTACGATTTTCGCACAGTAGTTCCTCAATCATTGAAATAATATACTGTGTTTGCAAGTCCACGTTACCGAGATTCCAGTACGCAGTAAATATTGATAGTCTGTCTTCTTCATTAATTTTTGTAGTAGGTACACTTCATTCTGCATGGTCTACAGCCGTCTTTCATATGTTTGGGAGATAAGGTTTGGCCCTTTCTGTTGACATAGGTCTTTCCAGAATATTTCAATTTCTTGTTATATTGTGTTTCCTCAATAACCGTGGGAGAACGTGCCCCACGCCTATTTTCGGGTTTTATTGGTAATAGTTTGCTCAGCTCTTTCTACCCCAGTTTGCTCTTGGCTCCTTGTAGTAACCTCGGGAGTCATTGTATAGCATCATCATTTTGGAAACATTCGGTAGCAATATCTTGAGCTGTAGTTCCATAGGCAAGGTCTGGAGATACTGTCTGGTCTGGAGGACTGTCATTTTTGGGATGTTCCATGGAGAACACATGTGCTGTTGCTGCATCGACAAGGCATGGAGATGCATATGAATCTTATTGCCATACAAAATCGTGACCATTAGAATCAGATAATGATTTGACAAAAGGTAAAATGTGCCTATGAATCCTTTTGCCGTATAACCTCGTATACTGTAAAATACAGATAATGATCTGACAAAAGGTAAAATGTGCATATAAACCATTTTATCATAAAGCTAAATAAATGAATAAGTAGAAAAAAGGGGTAAATGTGCAAATAAATCTGTTTGCCACGATAATAAAAATAAAAGATAATTCAATAATTTGACAAAACGCAAAATATACAAGTAATTCCTTTTGTCACATAACATAAAGTATGAAAAGAATAGATGGACCCCATATTTTATTATGGCATTGTGAAAGAAAGCTCTAGAGAGATATATCCTTTTGCCAGAAAAAAAAAGCATTTTTTTTACCATACTTTGTGCAAAAAAGTCTGTTTTAGGAAAAACGACAGATATACCCTTTTGCCATATACCTACCGAGTTGCAATATTGGTGCAGCTAAATCACTGCTGCGGCGTTCAATTCGGCTATTCGCATCATCAAATCGAAGACAATTGAGCAGTACTTCGAACCTATTTTTGCTCATTATAAAGCGTTAAATTCTCTGCCTGTTCCATCTTAGCTATACCATTACGTGTAATGCGTGTGGTTTTCTTTGAAAATGGCAGTATAGTACAGCATACCAAAAAAAGCCTTCAATTCAATTACATCTAGATCATGAACAGCTGTTTCCCTATGGTAATAAGGTCGAATTTCCTATTTTTTTCATTTGTATGCTATATTTTCTTCTAACATATTTCATTGAAAAACAAGCTCCACAAATCCAAGTTCTTCGTATTTTCGTACAGAACACGTCGAAATTTAGGTTTGAGGTCGGGTGGTAGCCTTATAATGTTATGCTGCATAGTCCTTGATCTTGAAACTGGAGGATGGGTAGACCAACGAAACCAGTTCTTGCCTAAGTAGTTTCGGTACATTGACAGTGGAACATCATCATCGGAAGATAAATATTCCATCGGCGACCCGATGTCGTTTTCCCGTTCAGTGAGTTGAAGGTCAGACCCATCACCTTCCACTTCTGAGTCGGACTGACATTCGCCTTCAATGATCTGATCCACTGGACCATCTTCTTCGTCACTGCAGTCTTCATTCGAAAGTTCTGGTATAGTCCAGTTTTCCGAGTCTGTGTCAACTTCCTCTAACCATCGAACTATATTTTCACCCATGCGATTCATTGTTAGCCCTAAAAACTATAATTTAACAAAATTACGTAACCACCTGACGTCGGTCTAACGGACTGCACGCAAAAAATAATTACCTGTAATTTTCAAACGCGCGCAGGTCCGGAGCTGCCGAGGGCACGGGACGAACTGGCGGGGGAAGGGAAAAAGTACAGAGACTCACGATTGCGTCACGTGCATAATAACGGAATAATTTGAAAAATAAAATCGCTGGAGTCTCTGAGACCGACGTCAGGCGGTTAAGGATTAAGTCGCGTACTTGTTTGTACTGATTCACTTCCTTCAAGAATGCCGGTCACAAAACAAACAATTGTCACTAAAATAAACAATTGTATAGTTAAAAAAAAAGTATTTTACTAAAAAATGTGTAATTATTGAATAAAATATTTTGCAAAGTTGCAACACTAAGCTGAATTACCTAACACTATATCTTTTTTCAGCCTCGTATTTTAGCTTAGTCGCTATGAAATGAAATGTTATACTTGTAATAAGCCTTCGTTTTGTATAAGTGGCAAAGTGTTACAACAAACTTCGCAAGTGGATACAAAATTACCCATAGTCTTTTGTCTATGGCCCATGTAAATCTAATGGACTATAGACAAACTTGGCATCCTAATATTTTCAACAACCACTCCTCCCCTCCGGTGTAAAACATAACAAGGCAAGTGCCTTGCGGCAACTCCTACATTAGCTAATAATTAAACCGCTGGAATGCGAATCCCACCGATCAGTGTTTCTTTCCGTTGCGACAACTCGCGGGCGGCCGATCTCCATATTTATGCAATTATGTAATTACAGTAGAACTTGAATCGCTGATTATTTGAAATTAAATGGGAAAACCGTAACCGTACTGATTGTTGATAATTCACCAACTCATTCCACCAAAGAATTGTTGGAAAAAGGCAATCGCCAGTTTAAAACAGCCTTTTTGCCGCCAAACGTCACAAGCTTGTTACATACAATGGACTAGTCTGTTATCGAAACCATTAAACGGCTTTACAGGAGGCAACTTTAAACCCTTTGAGTAGCGGCATAATTTCATGGCAGACAGCGGCAATTGCAATTTCTTGCAATATTGCCGCGCTCGACAAAAAGTACTATAACTATGGAACTACTATAGCAATCATAAAAAGAATAACTGTGCAATGATCGCATCGAAATTTCGTATATAGAATATTGAAATCTCATTTTGTAAAACAATTAGATAATTATGAATAAATATGAGTCGAAAAAGTGAAAAAAAACTCGGCATTTCTAACTTGTACTCGTCTTACGGAAAGATACGGAACCCTATTTAGAAATTGTTAATACTATCGTGATTTTTATTAGATTCTCTATCAAAGGTAATATTTCGGTTTGCTTATTTACATACAAAAATATTTAGATATTAGCTTTCAAAAAATTTTTATTTCTCGAAAAAAAAAAAGTTTTTTTTATGAATACGCCGAAATTAATTTTCAAATACGCCGAAAACTTCATATATTTCAGCGAAAAACAAAATAATATGTATTTTGTCAATGAATTAGGCAAACATGGCCCTTTCTTATTTACGATTTTACCAAAACCCAACTGTCCCGTCTAGATGCGCTGGTGACAGCTAGTTTAAAATCCTGGCTGTCCTTAGCCAAACCAGCTGACCCCTCGACTCTCTTCAGGTCCAAACAAAATTTTGGGCTAGCGCTTAAACCCTCTCTGCTCTACGCCAACTCCAGAATAACCAAAAATTCGATTCTGTGCAATTCCAAAGATCCGGCAATATCGAAGCACGTAATAAGAGGCCGTAGTGATTCAAATGATCTACAAGCCCACGTAGACTTCCACAAAAAGTTCCTTACTGGAATCAGCCATTCCTTACTGGCACTGGTCTGGGGTATGGCAGTACAACCACGAGCGACGTGGACTTGAAGAAGTCTCTTTTGCGGGGAGATTACGACAGCAAGAGTATGGCTCATGCTATTGGCCTTCAATGCCAGAATGATTGGACAACAATTGGGGACTTTTGCATTCCGCCTCCAATGCACTGGAAGATAATGCTCTATGACTGGACGCCAGAGATGCTGAAATTTTATTTGAATGCCTTTCAGCATACACTTCCAGACCCCAGTAACCTCGCTCGCTGGAGCTTTGCCGAGGATAGTTCTTGTCCCCTCTGTAGCAATACCCCTTGCACAGCTAGACACATTCTAGCTGGCTGCAAGGTGGCCTTAGATCAAGGACGGTACACTTACCGCCATGACAAAGTTCTCGCTGTTATTCGCGAGGTAATTAGTCTCTCAGTGGCTCGTGCCAACAAGGGTTTGACAGTATCCTCAAACCCCCAATACAGTTTGTGCGGGATGGCTCTAAAGGCAAAAAACATTTAACTACAAAACCTTTCTCAATAATCGAGAAAGCTACAGATTGGATTCTGGAGGTTGATTCGGTCTCTAAGCAGTATAAATTCCCTGAAAGTCTCGGATGCACAGCCCTCCGTCCAGATATAACTCTTTACTCTCTATCTCGGAAGGTGGCTCTTATTGTAGAATTAACTGTTCCATGGGAATCAAATATCCCAAAAGACCACGAGTACAAATTAAATAAATACCATGATCTTGCAAATGCCGTAACCCGGAACGGCTTCACTGTTCGCCTTCACGCAGTGGAAGTTGGCGCTCGTGGCTTGCCAGCTAAATCTCTATTTCACCTCTTTAAAGATCTTGGCCTTTCCAGAAAAATAATCAACTCTTTCTTAGAAAAATTATCTAAAACTGCGATTTGCGCATCTCAAATTCTATGGCTTCGAAGGGGGAGTGAATGGGTGGTAAGGTGAACGCTTACATGTGGCAAGACAGCTGTCCTAAACCTACCACAGCCGGTTCGTAAGTCCGGAATCCACTGCTCACCCCCCAGAAGTGTAAAAAAAAAATAGTATTATGATGGGCCCGACTCCGGTCGGTGAATTCCATGGCAGCTCCGTTTGTATTTATTTATTATTTATTTATTTATATACTGTGCGCTCCGGGAGCAAGCCGCTAATATTGGTCATTACGTAGTCAACGGTGTTCTGATGTGCAACCAATTTTGGTCGTTAAGTAGCCTAAGGGTTTAGGAAACTTTTAGTAGATGGCAAAGACATAGGTGTATTGGCTAATTACAAAAAAAAAAATTTGAAAGATTGACCTTAATGTCAAAGTTGAAACTGACACGGGAACATCAGCTTTTTTCTTTAAAAATAGTTTTTTCTGCCCATTTTCAACATACATACAGTAATTAACTAAAATAACCCCTTTTTTCAGAAAAAATCCAATTATCCAAATTTTGGATTATCCGAATGGGGTCCGGTCCCAGATGATTCGGTTGATTGGAGTTCTACTGTATATGCGAAAAAAGTCGCTTTCATTGTATAAGCCACCATTATTTATTAGTATGCTAGTACTAACACAAAGAATTCATTCCCATGGCTAGCTTTCTAAGGGTAAAGTCACTAATTGTTTCCCACAACTGTCAATCTAGACCAGAGGTTCCCAAACTTGTTTGTGTCGTAGCCCCTTTGCCATGTTTTTCGTTTTGGGTAGACCCCCTACTTATCTGATATTGATTTTTGTAAATTTCTAACTGTAGTGAAGCTTAAAGCAAAAACACATGTTAAGTTTTATACATTTATTAATTGATTCACTATAATTTGTAATAATATTCATTATAATTTGTGTGATAAACTACCAGTTTATATTTTTTTTTTATATATTTTCTTAGCACTTTCCTTTTTGAGATTCAGAAAACGAATAATAGTAGATTGTATCACTCGGGCGCAAAATATTTTTGGCTCGGGCGTTTTTTGAATCCAGAGCGAAGTGAGGGATTCTACTTTAGAATCCCCCTATAGAAAGTATGGACTGCCTATGAGTTATTAACTATTTTAAAGAGGTGTCAAATCGTAATATTGGCGTCGTTCCTATTTGTGATAGCGGCATTGATCGTGACATTTAATTGGATTTATGAGACACCAACTTTTCGATTTCAGTACAAAAGGCGTGTAACCTAAGGCGTAGGTAGATTTTTCCAGGCGTAAAAAACGAAGGTAAATTGAATTGGAGGAGGCCTACAGTCCATTTGTCTCAATTTCGCCGTTTAGTAGAATTCTGAACGTAGAGAGGGATTCAAAAAAGCGCCCGAGCCAAAGATATTTTGCACCCGAGTGATACACTCTACTATTATTCGTTTTCTGAATCTTAAAAAGGAAAGTGCTAAGAAAATATTTAAAAAAAATATATTTTTTTAAAAACCCACCCTCTATGAGAAATACCATTTCATCACCCTCTATGAGAAAATAAAAGTCGCCTCATATTTTATTGTAATATTATTATTTAATAAAACATAGAGTATGAGTATGCTCAGTTCTAATGCTTTCAGGAGTTAAATCTATACTTTCACTGTCACTTGAAGAACTCATTTTTCAAAACAAAACGATGAATTTCTTACAATCCGTGAAAATTGTCAAAAACGCGGGCGACAAAAACGTTCGGGCGTTTTTAATTTCATTTGTTTTTTTTATTCAGCCGTCGCGCGTCGGTGCGACTAGGGGCCTTCGTACCAGCCAGTCTTTATTCAAACAATATTTGCATTCGATTTCTTCGGCGCTGATGACTAAGATGTTCCAAATTCAAAAAGTGCGCCGCAAAGATAATTCCAGCGCACTTATTCAAAAAGTGAGCCGCAAAGATAATTGCGGCGCACTTATAAAGTTTCTTATAGAAAACACCACTTTTGGGCGCACTTAACCCCTAGAACCCCGATTGGCCGATATCGGCCAAAACAAGATTAAGCATGTAAAGTACTTCGAGACCGAATTAGCGATGGTCTACTCAACACAGGTGCCATTAAGGTAAGACCAGCAAATCTGACCTTCAAAGCGTCTTAACCCCTAGAGCCCCGATTGGCCGATATCGGCCAAAACAAGATTCAGCGTGACGACCCCGTTTTAATTTAATTTTATTTTAATTTGTTTTATTTTATTGTTTTATTATGTTAACCCGCACCGCACGTAACATCCATTTGGGGACATGTATGGCGACCGCCTACAATGCGTAACGTCCGCTACGGGGAGATCGCGCTCGCCGCTGCGAAAAATGCAATTTACGATTCGAATCGTCGTGCTTTATGCTTTCTGACGGCTGAAATACATGGCCGAATAATCTTTAATCCGGCGGCCAGCGGCGATAATAATTAAAAAGTCAGCATAAACGTCAGACGGCAGTCGATCGGCCAGCGCGCGGCGGCCGCGTAGTTCCGCGAAATGTTTGTTTTGTGAAGTGTTTTGTGAAGTGTTTTGTGGATATAAGTGCAGTGTATACCGGATAAAAGTGAGTAATTTCCATTTTTAAGTAGTTTAGGCATTAGGATTAGTCAATTTAGACAGTCCATTTGCTGTTTTTCACGAATTTTCGAAGAAAACACTTTGGCAACAACAAACGGCTCGCGAAAAAATGGCCGTTTTTATTTTGTAATGTTTGTGAAATATTCCGATATATCGCGAAACATGACGTAATGTCGCTTTAATTTACTAATAAAATAGGTATTGCTTCATTTACATCCTAAGTTATCACATAATTAGGCGTATTTTGAACATTATATGTTGTTTTCTAATATGGCTCGCGAAAATGAAACTTGTTTTGATAATTACTATGAGAGAAAAAAGTGCGATTTTCCATAGTTTTTCGATGAAATGTGACTCTTTGGAGTATAGTAATTAGTTATTAGACATATAATAAGTCTATGATAAGACAATATAATTGAAAAAATCTAACGAATTTTATATTATGGGCATTCAAAGTTTATTATTAGG
Source organism: Micropterix aruncella (assembly GCA_944548615.1). NCBI lineage: Eukaryota > Metazoa > Arthropoda > Insecta > Lepidoptera > Micropterigidae > Micropterix > Micropterix aruncella. The sequence goes on from OX155972.1 coordinate 20,222,553, forward strand.
TTCGGACGTGGAAACTCTCAAAACTTTAGATTTTTCTATAATATCAGACAAAGCTCAAAGTTCTGGTGTGATTTCTAAGAAGAAGTGATGTAGTAATAAAGTTATTTTGAAAGAATTTCATATAAAAAAATACCATAAGTAGTCACAAATTAAAAATTAAAAAAAATTTTTTTTACGAGAATACATACAATTTTTCTTGGCTGAATAAATAAATATTTTTTCCGTATTTTTGTATGCAAATAAGTAAAAAAAAAATATCGTTTTGGTAAAGCATTTAATAAAGAACATAACTGTATTTACAATTTTTGCATATTTTACGTATTTTGTGACAAAAAAATCGAAATGATTTTATAGGCGAGTTTTTTCAGTTTGCCAATTTTGTAATATTTATTCATTATTATCTTAATTGTTTTACGAGATAAGGTTATAATGTTTTATATGTCAAATTTCAATGCGATCATTTTTCTCTTTATCTTTTTTTAATCCGTTTAGTGGTTTATAAGTTATGATCGTTTTTCTCAAGACCGTTGACTCGCGTCGATTTTTTGCGCAAATATGTCGCGCGCAAAAGTGATAGGTGAGTTTTTACCTCGCAACGTGAGGGGTTAATATGTTTTATTTTAATAATGGGTACAGTGGTTTGGCAGTAATTAATGTTTTGGTGAGACAGTGTCATAATTCAATTTTTTTACTAATTTTTACTACATTTTTTTGGGACATCAACTTGTCAATCAGCTGAGGGGCCGAGGCCTGAAGGATTAAAGGCGAACCAAGTCGCCCTTTTCGAAAAGATGGGATGAAAACGCATTTGTCTCACATTCGTATTTATAGTGACGAATTGAACAAGTCAGTGCAAGTTCGCGAAGCTCTGAGACAAAAATTGTCAAGAATTTTTACTGCGCGTATGCTTGTAACAAGATGATACTGGTATATCATTATGGGTATATCATTTTACAAGTTCAAAATGTATTGCGACCACAAAGCGAATGCCTACATCCTACAACTTACACACTTTTATAAACATATATAATATTTTTTTTACTTCATAGGTACTTTTATAAATAGTGTATATGTCTTTATATTATAAGATAGTATAATGTAAGTAAATAGGTACTATCAGTGTATGTTGAGATCCACTATCGTGGACCCCCATTTTCATTTCATGAACCCCCATTTTTTTTTCGCTTTTGTAGACCCCTTGCAGGTTGTCATAGACCCCGGGGGGTCGATATAGACCACTTTGGGAATCACTGATCTAGACAATGAAACAATAAGAGTAATAAATGAAAATATATTTCACAATTAGAAGTGTCCTATTTTTGTTCATTTAACTTAAAATATGCAGCTTACAGCTGAAATTATCTTACGGCGTGGCCTCGTCGTCAACGCCGTCGAGTTCAATGGGTAATTCGGGCTCGTTGGGTGCAGAAATGGCTCCGTTGCAATTTTGCACCTGCAGAGGGGCCACTGTTCTCTCCGAGGCGGCGTTCGTCTGATCCTCCACTTCTTTTTCCAACCTTTCCAAAGAGCTACTCGGAGGGGGAGGCGGTGTGTTCTCTATGGTTATCGATCCGGTGCAGTCGCTAACTTTGTAGATGCCCACGAGTCGGTTGGCGTTCTCAAACATATTGTAACGCAGGGAGATAATGATGAATTGGGCGTTCTTTGTTCTCTCCTAGAACAAAAAGGAAATATTATAGTTAATACGAGTAGTTAGTTCAAAAGTATGGTAGTTGGTAGTGGGCCTGAAGAATAGGAATTATGATGATCGCTTGAAATTACTTGGAATTACTACACTCAAACAAAGAAGACAAAGAGGGGACCTGATTGAGACATATAAAATTCTAACACATTATTACGATGTACCTGCACTGAAGAATATTTACAAATTCAACGTCAACACAAATCTTCGAGGTCACAACAAAAACCTCAACCGTACAAAATTTAAATCTAATCCTCTCAAGAACGTTCTGCCAAATAGAGTGGTGGACATTTGGAATAAACTACCATTTGAAGTGATTAGTGCAATCTCTGTCAATCAATTTAAAAACAAACTCGATTTGTACCTAAAAACTTGTTAATATTGTTTACATTATATTGGTAACCCGCACAGCACGTAACATCCGATTCGGGACATGTATGTCGGCCGCCTAAAGCACGTAACATCCGATACCGGACAAAGCGCTCGCCGCTGCGAAAAATGCAATTTACGATTCGAAACGTCGTCGGCTTCTGCTTTCTGACGGCGCAACGATATGGCCAAAATATCTTTAATTCAAGATTTCTGTGTGGCAATATCGAACGGTGATTTAAAAAGTGAGCATAGACGTCAAAACGGCAGTCTCCATCGGCCACCGCCGCGGCCGCGTATAGTTCCGCGAAATGGTTGATTAAAACAGTGTTTTGTGCAGTGTTTTGTGCCATTTACCGGAGAACAGTGAGTAATTTGCATTTTTAAGTAGTTTAGGCATTAGGATTAGTCAATTGAGATAGTCCATTTGCTGTTTTTCATGAATTTTTAAAGAAAACACTTCGGCGACAACAAACGGCTAGCGAAAAAATGGCTGTTATTATTTTGTAATGTTTATGAAATATCCCGATATATTGCGAAATATGACGTAATGTCGCTTTAATTTACTAACAAAATAAGTATTGCTTCATTTACATCCTAAGTTATCACATAATTAGGCGTATTTTGAAAATTATATCTTGTTTTGTAAAATGAATCGCGCAAAGAAACTTGTTTTGATAATTACTATGAGAGAATAAAGTGCGATTTTCCATAGTTTTTCGATGAAATGTGACTCTTTGGAGTATAGTAATTAGTTATTAGACATATAATAAGTCTATGATAAGACAATATAATTGAAAAAATCTAACGAATTTTATATTATGAGCATTCAAAGTTTATTATTAAGTTCGGACGCGGAAACTCTCAAAACTTTAGATTTTTCTATAATATCAGAAAAAGCTCAAAGTTCTGGTGTGATTTCTAAGAAGTGTGATGTAGTAATAAAGTTATTTTGAAAGAATTTCATATAAAAAAATACCATAAGTAGTCACAAATTAAAAATTTAAAATTTTTTTTTTTACGAGAATACATAAATTTTTTCTTGGCTGAATAAATAAATATTTTTGTATGCAAATAAGTAAAAAAAAAATATCTTTTTGGTAAAGCATTTAATAAAGAACATAACTGTATTTACAATTTTTGCATATTTTACGTATTTTGTGACAAAAAAATCGAAATTATTTTATAGGCGAGTTTTTTCAGTTTGCCAATTTTGTAATATTTATTCATTATTATCTTAATTGTTTTACGAGATAAGGTTATAATGTTTTATATGTCAAATTTCAATGCGATCATTTTTCTCTTTATCTTTTTTAAATCCGTTTAGTGGTTTATAAGTTATGATCGTTTTTCTCAAGGCCGTTGACTCGCGTCGATTTTTTGCCCGAATATGTCGCGCGCAAAAGTGATAGGTGAGTTTTTACTTCGCAACAGGAGGGGTTAATATTGTTTAGACTTACAAGATCTGATCTAGACGTATCAGCAAAGCTGTCTGTCCAGAATAAATAATAATAATAATAATAATGCTTGCCTGTTTCATTTGTTTTCATGTAATTTTGTCAATTTTTAATCAAAGTGTTTAAAATGAGTACCAACAAAGAATATATTGGCATTGACTACCTCATTTCACTAGTTCTACGTACAATTAACTACAACATTATTCACCCACTGCGGTGTCGCAATTGCAATTATGTGTTTCTCCCATTTGAGATCATCAGTAATCGTTATTCCGAGATCTTTTTGTCGCTTGACTAGTTGGGCGTTTGCCAGAAAATATCGTATGTTGGGGTTGCTTTTCCCGATATGAAACACTACAGATTTCTCAACGTTTAAAGTAAGCAACCAATCTTCCGTCCGCGCTTTGATCTCGTCGAGATCTCGCTGAAGCGGTCCACTGCATAGAATAGGATCGGCGAAGAATTTTGTGTCATCGGCAAAGTAGGTGCTCTACGATGCGATTGAAGCGTGAAGATCCGTAATATACAAGGAGAACAAAACTGGACCCAGCACTGACCCTCGGGGTACGCCACTGGATACAGTGAAATATTCAGATTTAGAGTCGCCTACTTTCACTCGGAAGGTGCGACCGGTTAAGAAGTCTGATATCCAACATAAAATTTTCCCTCGAATTTCGAGATGTTTAAGTTTTTGCAATATCTCGGAAGCATGTACCCTCCTTCGACTGCACTTAACAACTGAGCGGTGTGCTCCGACGCACATTAGCGTCCGCGCCGAGGCCTTTGCATGAGACGCCGCAGCGGCACCGCTCGCGCCCCGCATCCACTGGCCCTTCCGGCCTGTCGCTGCGGCTAGGCTGTGGATCGTGTAAGTCCCTAAGTCTCTGCGTTCACTCCGCGGGAGATCGAACGACACAATATCGTTATAAGTTTCTCGGGTGACAGGTTCGCCCGTAGTAGTTAATAACCCGCAATGCCATTTGTGCCATTTTTGTAAGCGACGCCGTTGATTATAGATTAATGAAGATTAAATCTAATACGCTTAAATCTTACTATGATATAGGAGCCAGTATTTTACTAAAAAACGTAAAATGTATAAGATAAATAAATAAGATAAAAAACTAATTTACCGCGTGAATTTTGTAGCACCCGACGTTTCGGCGACGTTGCAGCCGCCGTTGTCTAGGGTAGACTGTTGTCCAGTCTACCCTAGACAATGGCAGCTGCAACTTCGCCGAAACGTCAGGTGCTGCAAAATTCACACGGTAAATTCGTTTTGTATCTTATTTATAATGTCAAATAACCGTGATAATCTCTGATTTCATAAATTATTAAGTTCAATTTAGCAACTGTCATGACATTATATTATATACGCCTGTAGATGGCGTTCTTAAAATGTCTAAATGGTATAAAATAATAAGGATGTCAATTTTTAATTTGGTAAACAGGTTTCCTTTACTGAAAACCATTCATTATCAATGTTGTTATAGATAGCCAAACAAAATTCTATTACTTTGGACGTCTATGCTAACAGCATCACCTGCATTTCGATGGCCAAAATTGGTTTCCAAAGTGTCCTATAGTGCGAGCCCGGGTAGGACTCTGGCCTTAGGGCTAGTTTCCCCTAGGAATCATCCTTCTGGCGCTCTTCAACGGTTTGCGCACCGTGCGACGTAAGCCAATCGACTGTGCACTCTGACTAACAGTCGGGGGAGTCTGGAAGCTGTACTGTTTCCTATAGAGCGGGCTGCGGACCTTACGGCGACTGCTCTTGAAATGACCATCGGCCATCCGATCCTGGGTGAAGAGCCGGGCAAAGGATGCCGTGGTTCGCGATAGATTCGGTTTACACCGTTTCACCGCTTCGTAAAGGAGAGGACCGCGCAAGCGACCTCGAACTCGTAACCAATCGAGAGACCGTAGTAATCTGGTCGCAATTGGAAGCAAAGGCGTGAGTGTAAGCCCGCTGGGTAACACTCCTGGCTATCTCGCGGTTAAGGCGTTGGCCTCTTGCGGGCATGTGCCGGAGCTTGGCGGTGGATTGTTTTGTCCAAGTCTTCTGCGTTCACTTCACGGGAGAGAGAATGACTAATCGTTAAAACTTCCTGAGGTGACGGGTTCGCCCGTTGTAGTTGACAACTCTATATAGGAGTGAGAAATCTAATACACAACATTACATTATACCATATACATGGCCCAGTGGCATAGTGGTTGGGTCGCCTAATCTTACGTTTTAAGGTCCCGGGTTTAATTTCCGGCTAGGTCACCATTTTCCGTTGAGATAAAATTAACGGAATTGCATTTCAACTCTGTCGATGGAATACAATAAAAAAACACACTTGTTACACACCCACATACATAATAATATAAACTTTTCATAGTAGGGTTGGTTGTAAGAAATTGTCGTATGACAATAAACCCGCCCATTGTGAAATTTCACAATAAAGAGTAGAAAAATTACATGTAAATGTCTTTTTTTTTTTTTTTTATTTATTTATGAAAAGTAAAGCACGAGATATACATTCATGCAGTATTAAAAAAAAAACGTGTTTGGACCAGTAGCGATAAATAAAGCACACTGCAGCATCTTGAGCACTTTGTCAACAACGCCTAACTAGGCCTAAGTCTGTACTAGGGCAGGCATACCAGAAACGTTTATTAAAATTAAAAGAAATAGAAGAGTTTAGTCAAAATTAAAAGAAATAGAAGAGTAATGTAATTTACTGTAGTGTGTATTAGATTGCTCACCCCTATAGGAGATTTTGGCAACCAATTTTGACCATCGAAATGCAGATGACGATGTTAGCAAAGACCCAAAGTTTTTTTTTTTTTTTTTTCCTCTCCTTTTGTTAATGCCATCTGTTGTCTATATATGACATTCAGCAATTGTTGTGGCTCTTGAACATTTTCATCTCTGATGTTCCTTTGATTAGCTTGACTGGTCTTGAATGATATGTGCCCAACGGCACATCCACAATAATGGGTGCTAGCACATTATTATGCTAGCAAGTCTTGGGGCGCTCCTCTTTAATCTGCGGAAAGCCCGGTTTTTCATCAGCTTTGAAGCTAGTTGATTTGGATGAAGTAGAACTCGCTTTTGGTAAGATACCATTTTAGTTTTTATTTCTTCTTTCACTGTTGAGATTTCCAGGTCATGATGTAGACGGTCGTTCGTGACATACCATGGTGCATCAACTATTATTCTCAGCATCTTATTTTGGAACCGCTGAAGAATCTCTGTATTGGAATCGGCTGCTGTGCCCCACAGCTGTAATCCATAGGTCCAAATGGTCAGGATGCATTTGTACACTACTAATTTGTTTTCTAGTGAGAGTTGTGACTTGCGGCCTATTAACCAGTACAGTTTCCTGAGCTGTTGACTTAGCGCTTTCCTTTTTGTAAATATATCCTTCCTCCATGTAAGCCGTCTATCCAGGTACAGTCCGAGGTATTTAGCATCATTCCCTTGTGGTAACCACAACGTCCAAAGTAATAGCAATTTATTTGACTATCTACAACATAATCAATGGCGATGCCCATGTCTACTGTACAATCTCAGTTGATTCCTCACACCCCGTATTCAAAACTTACAGCAAAAAAAAGAAAATAAAATGTTACTCCACTTACTCTGATATAGTTAGCGACGATAGACACATTCTTGAAATCCAAGGCAGCATCGATTTCGTCCATGACATACAAAGGCGAAGGCTTGTAATAATGTAGAGCAAACACTAAGGCCAGAGATGAAAGCGTTTTCTCTCCGCCGGAAAGGTTCGATATTGCTTTCCATGTTTTGAGGGGTGGCCGTACACTGGAAAACAGGCAATATTATTAAATAGAGGTTGAAGTTATAAAAGTATATGGTATACCGTTAACATGCATTTTCCCTTAGTTAACCTCTATATCTAAAAGAAAAGCTTTTTCTATTTCACGAGCAATCTTTTCCACAAGCTCTATAAGACCTATGTTTGCCCGCTCCTCAAACACTACCAAGCTTGGAATCCGTATTCTAAGAAAGATATAGAGCACCTGGAAAGTTCAGAGAAGGGCAATGAAGTTGGTACAATCACCAGAGATCTGTTCCTCAAGCTCTATAAAACCTTCGTTCGTCCGCACCTTAAATACTCATACCAGGTATGGAGTCCATACTTTACGAAGGATATAGAACACCTGGGAAGAGTTCAGAGAAGAGCAACGAGGTGCTAACAAATTGTATGAAGTACAATTGAAAGAACTTCGTCTAACAACATTAGGAAAACGTAGACAGCGAGGAGATCTAATAGAAACGTACAAAATGCTTCACGGTTATTATAGTGCGCCCAACTTCGAGAGCATGTATACTATGAACCCCAACAAACATCTGCTTTGACTCGTTGAAATTAAATTAAGAAACTGCAGCATCACACCCCGGGAAACACTTTATGACAAATCGCGTAGTGGATGCGATTTGGGGATCCCAACCCACCTTATATTCCTTTTACAGAGTCTGTACATGGAAGGCGCTTCGAGTGTAAAGTTGCCTTCAACCTTTCGAATTCCTTCAAAGCAGAGAGAGGTGTCAGACAAGGGTGCATCCTATCTCCGAAACTTTTCAATTTGATCGGCGAACATATAATGAGAAAAGTCCTAGAAGAATGGGAAGGTGGAATTCGCATTGGAGGTCTCAGGATCAATAACCGAAGATTCGCCAATGATATGACCATCAATTTTTATTTAATGGCTCAGTCAAGAATCCAGTATATGACAAGAGATTTGGATAATGCTGAATTCATATTCCAAGAGCATCCTAATGTAAAATAATGCAAAATTCCTGATAATTAACCTTGCCAGAGCGTAATTTTATTTTTTATCGAATACGGCTGGCTATATTGCTAGATTTGACAATTAATTTAAATTTTAATATTTTTAGTATACGATTACCTATCTATATTCATGACTATACAATTATTGCGTTGATAATTATGGCTAGACATTGTGTTCTTTATGTGATCAGCAATTTTCATTAGATTGTTTTCTATTTATCAATGATTTTCAAGCCGATTATAAATTACTACAATTAATTTATATTGTCACAACTATCAAGATAGTTAATATTTCTCAATTAATTACATTACTTATAATTTTAGACGCAATGACGCATCCAAGTGTAGGAAAGCCTACTTACTGGAGCAGAACTAAATTGTATTGTATTCTATTGGTGCTGATGTAAATGAGTTGGCGACCCTATTACGTAGAGCGGAGAAGGAAATCGCAGAGTACGGACTGCACATTAACCGCAACAAGACTAAACTCATGTTTGTAGACCGGGCTGGAACCATGCAACGCGTCAAGAAGCTGAGTGACCTTCAAACTGTGAAAGACTTTGTCTATCTGGGCTCCATGATATGCGACGACGAAAACTGCAAAAAGGTCTCACGCAGAAGTCAGATGGCAAGATTGGCCATGAGCCAGCTAGAAAGGCTGTGGAAGAATCGGGGTGTTAGAAAGCGGACTAAGGTCAGGCTGGATCCAGCTCTGGTTTTCTCGACGTGGACCCTAAGGGCTCAAATATGCACCAAAATCGATGCACTGGAAATGTGGTGTTGGTGTAAAATGCTAGGAATTCCATAAACAGCACGTCACACCAACAAATCCATTCTAGAAGAACTCGGCATACAAGTGAGGCTCTCCGCCGTGCGCATGAGTAGGGTCCTGCAGTACTTTAGTCATGTTGTCAGGATAAACCCGGAGAATCTGGAGAAAATGCTTTCCGGGGGTTAAATGGAGGGAAGAAGAAGCAGAGGCAGATCACTGGCCAGATGGAATGACCTCATAAAAGAAGTTACAAAAGAGTTAATACAATCTGCGACCCGCCATACGGAAGACCGGTTGAAGTTGACGAGCCTCGTAGGCAAACTATTAGCTAGTGGCCTCGATCCTAAGTAATGAGAAGCGACGGAGAAGAACAGTAGTGGATGTTTAGAATACATTGCGAGAGTAAGTGACAAGTGGTGACTCTGTCAACAGCATAAACTGGACAGTTGCTAAGAATAAACTGGACATTTTCCTAAGTGCATAACAGTCACAAGTTTAAAATATATATATGGTGCTAATGGGCTCGATTGCGTTTCTTCGAGAAATAAAATCGGAAATTAGTCCGTGTGAACGAGACAGGGCAATACACTACAGCGGAATGTGAGATGACCGGTTGTCACTTTTTCGCATTAAAACTGCCCGCCAAGGTCAAATCTTACACCGCACGAAATATGCTCGAATTTATTCAGTAGAGTATAAGTTCGACAGGTAGTATTTATCGACGATCGTTCGTTTCATATTCCGCTCTAACGTATTGCTCTGTCTCGTTCGCTTGGACTAATTTTAGTTTTAGTTCACAAAGAAACACAATCGGGCCCAGTGTCTATATAATAATAATAATAATAATAATAATGGAGATGACAAAAGAGCATGCACCATATTGTTGTTGTCATTATCGCAACTGACTTTTTCAGCTACCGTAAGCAGATACGGCGGTGCGATTCCCAGAGGAGGGTTGTATGTATGGGACCGCAATGGATCCGCATAATTGACCGAAAAGTACTCCATGGCCATTTCTTCTGGAACTTTAATTGTGCTCTGAAGACGTTCAAACCCCTGTTATTATTCATCTTTGGATTTGAGGATTTGGTTTGTTATTTTGACTTGCTACATTCTGCATAATTTTACAGAGGCTCTCATAAAATAAAATTTCTGAATATCGAAAAACATTTTTTATGGAAAAAGGCATACCTAAATTCAAGTTTTTGTTCCATTTTTGTGTTCTGTCATGAAAAAGGAATCATTTGCCCAAGTTATGCGAAAACTATATGAAACACGGTGTAGACAATCAAGCGGCAGCTTCATAATGGATCGCATTTTGGTACAGTAGCCTCGATAGTTCGAGAACGGAACTGGGACCACATCGAACTATCGAAAACTCAGACTATCAGAAGTATATAGGATAAAGAAATAAAATGACGTGGAAAAGAATACAGTAGTCAAAATATTAATTTTGCTAAAACATAGCGTTCATAGTGGGTATTTACATAGGCGGAGCGAAGGTATATCCCCACTCATGCGCTCGTGTGCTTCATCTCGCGTTGTCACTTTCGATTTCATCTCGCGTCTAGTGCACGCTTTGTCGAATGTCAAGATGCATTCGGCTATACGTCTACCGTTATGCGCTTTCGCCTATTCGATTGCGATCGCCGACAGTACCCGGTGGAGATTACGACGAACTAGCGCGAGCTCGTAGTAATCGTCGACGTTCCTTGGAGAATTATAAGTGCAGGCTTTTTACCTCATTTGTGACCGTATTCAAATTAAAATTGTATTTTTGGCTCGGAGCAGTCGAAGCGTCGTTCGTTTTTATTTTATCGTTACAATGTATTATAATATGTAATATAATTCCGGTCTCGTAATATATAACAATTTTGATAATGCTCTATGCGTTGAAAAGTTTTTTCTTTATCGTTCCGTTTCGTATCGCGAGACACGCGGAGCGACGCGCGCCCGTCGATAGGGCGCCGGATCGGCGCGTCCCGAGGCACGCGCTGCCGTTTGACCGGTTTGGACGCATGCGCTACGGTATTAAACGCACGCATCGGAGGAAAGCGCAAGGCGAAGACGAAAGCGCACGAGCGGGGACGCACCGTAAAGGTTTTAATTCGAGTCCGGAAACAATTTACTCTAGAGAGTCTTCCGTTTGGAGTTTTTTTACGCGGCTCGGTTTGACGGGAAAGCGGTAATTTTGATAGTCTACCGCAATAGCTTGCACTCACTTGAAGCGGACGCCCTCGGAGTAGGGGTCGAAGGAGTCCACGAGCTCGAGCTCGGCGTCGCCGCCGATGGTGATCATCTGGTACATCTCCCGCACCCGCGCCGAGATGCGGCTGAAGCTGGCCAGGAACTCGTCCTGCCGCTTCTTGCGCAGCCCGGCCAGCAGCTCGCGCATCTCGTTGCGCCGCCCCGTTATCTCCTCCAGCTCCTCCGCGCGCTTCAGGAACAGGGCTTCTTTCAGGTAGTATTCCTGCATTAGAAAAGGATCGCATCCGTAAATTCCAACGAGGCACGTCGCTTTTTACGCTCTTTATCGATAGAAGAAAACTTTTCGCGAGGAGTCCGACCGCCCGTCCGTTCGCACCGCAACCTCGGAAACTACGAATACTAGAGAATAAAGGCCTCGCCGAACGGAACGCGTATTTAACGCGAGTCGGAGCGCTACGACCTAAATTCCGACGCCGCGCTATAGCGCCGAGTCGTATTGCATCGCGACGGTATTATACCGTCGAACGGAGCGCGGGCGCCGGCATTACGCGGCGCTCCAACGTCGCGCTGGAACGCTTCGACGCCGGGCGAAACGACCCTGCATACGTAATACGAATGATAATTGGAAAAGAAATTAATATGACTGCTAAGTAATTTATCAATCTGTTTATTGATTATAAATAAAAAAAATAAAATACAAACGAAACTGCCATGGAATTCACCGACCAAAAATCGGGCCATCATATATATATATATATATATATATATATATTTCTTTTTTTTTTTTTTTTTTACACTTCTAGGAGGTGAAGAAGGGTGGATACAATATTACAAATTTTTCACGAATTTCATGTAATCATTCGAATAAATCTTGCGACATACGAAAGTATATAAAAATCGATCTTCATGTGATGAAAGCTCCCTACGCAAACTGCGATATATATTCTCCCATTTCCTTTCTCCTTTTATTAATGTCGTATACCCATACTCTTTTAATCTGCGATCGTTCTTAATAATTCTTCCACATCTGAATCCCTTGAATCACTCGACATCTCAACAACAAAGAAACTTTCCAAAGACTGTTATCGATCTGCGATACGCTCTATCTGCGTCAATATCTAGTCGATTTCAGTGTGACATTCAAACTACGCGACGTTAAAACGCATAATTAAAATAAATTGTCTATAATGTATATTGAATCTACTCATAATTTGAAATCAATAAATAATTTGTAATTTGTAATTTGATATTCGCCTTAACCCTTCAGGCCTCGGCCCCTCATCCGATTGACAAGTTGATGTCCCAAAAAATTTTTGTAATAATTAGTAAAAAAATTGAATTATGACACTGTCTCACCAAAACATTAATTACTGCCAAACCACTGTATCCATAATTAAAATAAAACATATTAACATAATAAAACATAATAAAATAAAACAAATTAAATTCAAATAAAATTAAAACGGGGTCGTCACGCTGAATCGTGTTTTGGCCGATATCGGCCAATCGGGGCTCTAGGGGTTAAGACGCTTTGAAGGTCAGATTTGCTGGTCTTACCTTAATGGCACCTATGTTGAGTAGACCATCGCTAATTCGGTCTCGAAGTACTTTACATTTATTCCTGAGTTCCTCCACGTTGAGGCCTTCCAATTCTTCAGCAGGGATAGTTTCTAGAGCATCCGGCTTAGGAAAGTTTGCGATGTTTGGATCCTCCAGTTGCAGAGATGATAACTAATAAAGAATGAAATGAAGTAGCTGATTACTATGATTATATTATTTTTATTATTTACTAGCTGACCCGGCGAACTTCGTACCGCCTAACAGTCAATGAATGTCGTGTTACAGATTAGCTGAACTTAATTTATGATTTTATGAAAGTAAAACAATGAATACAAAATAAATGTTAAGTTCACTACTTTATTAATACCTCGAGCGCTGACGTTTGAATTGTAGTTTCTCTTAGAGAACGAGAAGAAGAAGAAGATTACATCACAACAAAAATATAGCGTTTCAGTAAAACGACGATTACTCCGAAACTACTATACGGATCGTATAAAGAAGACTTGTTTTATGTTTCTGTTGAAATTTGCTATTAGATACGTGTAACGTTGTTTTGTAAAGCAATAAGCATTATTCAGAATTATCTGTCAAAGTTGTGGTACAGAAAAAAACTGCCTTGTCCAACATTTCTATGTTTTTTCTGGAAATAAATCACCCTATACAAGAAATTGTGACTACTTTTATAATAATTATAATATGCTTCATTCAACCTATGACTTCGTTTTACTTATACCCATACAAAAATAAAAAAATATTCGGTGTTGAAAATCAACATGAATATTGAAGTTTTTGGTTTGGTTTGGTTCAATCATAGACTAAAAAATGGCGACTGTATGAAAAATAATGAACCAACTAGTTAACGACAGAGAATCTTCTCTTCTTTTCGCACATACCACAGGCCGTATGATTTATGTGAGGTATCAAGGGTAAATAATTGGAAAACATCGGCGCCGATCTCGGCTGGGACAGATGTCCCCTTTGCCGCTCTACGGTAATTTCAATTGTGGGACAATTGTCCCGTTTGCCGCTCAAGGGGTTAAGGTAGTAACACAAAAAGAAATATAAAAGTACAAAAAATAAGTATATCAATCGCGTGTCAGCAAGACATGATTGAATTAAACTATTTTCATATTGTGCAGCATGGGATGCACTCGGTTTAATCCTCTTCATTGAAGCACCTTCTGATATACGACATTTTTTGTATTTTTATCAGGCGCAAGAACAAATAAAGTGGATGATTTGCCGACACGTGAACATGCCACGTACAACTGACCATGAGAAAAACACGGATTTACATTTTGTATGGGAAAAAGTTCTTTCTTTTAGTTAAATTTTTTGTCAATTTTCCAATTTTTGTTTTTAATAGTTATTCTGCTATTCGGGACGGAGACAAACACTACAAATCAAAAACCATGAAAATCGGTCCAGCCGTTCTCGAGTTATAAGTGTTCGAACAAACCCGACTTTGTTTTATATATATAGATAGATAGAAGATATATATAAAACAAATATGTATGGAAAAAAAAAACAAAAAAATTTAATTTATGAGAAAATGTTTTTTTTTAATTTTATTTTTTCGGAAAAAAAAATTTTATTTAATTTTTTTGGAAACATTATGTCCAGGGTAAATGTTTTTTCTTTTATTTTATTTTTTTGTTAATTTTCCAATAGTCCGTCTATATCATGACCTGAAAATCTCAACAGTAAAGAAAGAAATTAAAACCTAAATGGTATCCTACTAAAAACGAGTAGTACATCACCCAAATCAACTAGCTTCAAAGCTGATGAAAAACCAGGCTTCCCGCAGATTAAAGAGGAGAGTGCCCCAAGACTTCCTAGCATAATAATGTGCCAGCAACCATGATTATGGATGTGTCACATCCATTCACACATACATTCAAGTCTAGTCAAGTCAACAAAGGAACAGCAGAGATGAAAAGTTTAAGTTCCGCAGCATGTTTATTACATGAATGTTTATTACATTACAGAACTTATTACATATTATGTGGTAATACTTACTACCTAAATGTTTATTATGTGAACTTCGTACCTCTTTGGACCACGCTGGCATCTTAAGCTTGTGATCACTGATAGCCTTCTTCAGTTTGTCCAGGTCATTATCCATATCAATCTTTAGAGACTTTAATTTGGTTTCTCGCTTCTGCAATTTTGCTAGCTCTTCTTTTAGCTCAGTATGCGTGTCACCTTCCGACAGGCTTTCCTCGATCTGAATCATAATCATAATCATGAGTTTTTTATTCAAAATAGTACGAAATCGTAACTTTTTGATGTCAATAATGCATACAAACATACATAAATGATATAAAAATTAAATTATCATCGAGGTAACCATTTTATTTCCAAGGGTCTTTGTCGTCTAAATAATCATTTATTTTATAGTACGCCTTTGAGTACAGCTTCTTCTTAATAAATGACTTAAATTGTATCACAGATAAATTTTGCATGTTTTCTGGGACTTTATTGTAGAAGCGTATACATTGCCCTTTGAATGATTTTGTGGTTTTGGAGAGTCGACTTTTATGGTCAGAAGTTTATTTTTATTTCTAGTATTGACACCATGCCTATCAGAGTTTTTTAAAAACAGTTCTTTATTTTTATGCACATACATTAAGTTTTCATAGATGTAATGAGATGCAAGTGTCAAAATATTGATTTCTTTAAATTTTCCGCGTAACGACTGTCTAGCACCTAATTTATAAATAGCGCGGATGGCTCGTTTCTGTAGTATAAATATTTTATCAGCGTCAGCAGCATGACCCCACAGCAAGATGTCATACGACATCAAGCTGTGAAAATAGCTGAAGTAAACCAGCCTCGCGGTGTCTATATCTGTTAAATTACGTTTTTTTTTTACAGTATATGCCGCAGAACTTAGCCTGTCGGCCAATTTCTTAACCCTTCAGGCCCCGCGACTGCGATATCGCAGTCAAACTGAGGGTTAACAGCGAGTCGCGAGGCCTGAAGGGTTAATGTGTGGGCCCCATTGTAGTTTTTTATCTAAAGTAATACCAAGGAATACAGTGGAATCGACCAGTTCTAGGCGCTCATTTTTTATTATAATATTTGGCCCTATCTGCTTTACATTTGGAAGTGAGAATTTTATACATTTTCTTTTCTTTTCATTTAGTAGCAGATTGTTTGCTGAACCATTCCACAACATTCGAGATAGAGTCATCACATCGTCGTAATTATGTGAAAGAAAAGGAACTCGTTAAATTATCTCAATCACTTAAATAAAATACAAACGGAGCTGCCATGGAAATCACCGACCGGAGTTTGGCCTATCGTAATACTATTATTACACTTCTGGGGGATAAGCGGTGGATTCCGGACCAACGACCGTCTGTGGTAGGTTTAGGACAGCTGTCTTGCCACATGTGGGCGTTCACCTTACCACACATTCACCCCCCCTTCGAAGCCATAGAATTTGAGAGCGGAAATCGCTGTTTTAGATCATTTTTCTAGGAAAGAGTTGATTGGCATTCTAATCTCCCCGTATAATTTCTGTGATGTGATCCTATATAAAATGTGATAGATGGTACTAATAATAATTAGTTATTGTTATCATTGGTTAAATAATGGGTTTTACAGTCAATTTTTTAACGATTAGGTAAATTTTAGGGTATGTTATATTTGAAACGTTTATTCCATTTTAAAAATGGTTCAATAAGTGGTGGTAAATGTCTCAAATATTCAAAATGCAACGATCAGAAATAACAGCGCAGCGCAATCTGTGGCCTTGATTCGCGACTATTGTGTTATTGAACGCCATTCGATGCAGCCGAATTCAACAACCTCGATCCATTAGCAAGGTCAAATAAAACAGCTGATCGATTCTTAAACTTTTCTAAATCATTTGGAATAAAATGTAATTTTAAAATACTTATAATATATTATTTGTTTTAACAATTTCTTCAGAAAAGTTGCTAATTTGCTCGTACTGATTCACCCACTTCAAGGATGTCACTGATTCAAAACTCAACCTGTATGTATGTGTGCGTGTAACATGTGTGTAAGTGTGTGTCTTGTTATTGCTTTTGATCGACAGAACTGAAATGCAATTCCGTTAATTTTATCGTAATGGAAAAGTGACCCAGTCGGGAATCGAACCCAGAACCTTACAATGTAAGATCAGGCGACCTAACTACTATGCCACCGGACCATGTCGGCCGCGACATTTGTTATATTATTATAGGAGCGATAAATGCATATTTTATACTCACTTCATCCAATTCTTTTTCTATCTTCTTAGCCTCTACGGCATTTACTTTTGTTTCATCCTGTAGATTCTTAAGCTTAGCATCTATCTCCTTAATGTCTGTTTCCATGTGACCAATTTTCTGCTGAGAATTCCGTATATTCCTGGAAATAAGAAAATTGTCAAGTCATGGTTGAATATCACTTCTTTTTTTTTGAGTGGGGCTTTTCTAAGTGTTCTTTATTGTGTTCTTTATTGTGGGAATTATTAAAAAACATACAATGTTTAATTAACAAACTGCCCAGAGAGCATACAACATTTTGTTTCAGAAGAAACTTCATAAAGAAGAAGCTATATAAGGCGCAATCAGTAAAACTAAAACTATCAACAATTAAAATATTCAATATCAGAAATGATCAAACACAAGCAATAATCATCAATAATCACATAATCAATCAAACTAATTTTTATAATGTTTTGTCCAAGAAGAATCTAAATACATTGTAATTACATTTAAATATAAGATACCATATAACTAAAACAATCAATAAAATTATTAATTCAAGTTAAAACAATCAACAAATGAAATAATCAGTATACGCATTACATTAAAATAAAGGGGCTGTAAAAAAAGTCATTTTGTAAAATTTATAAATTCCTCAATAGAGTAAAACGTATTGGTTGTAAAAAAATCCTTTAAAAGTTTTTGGAACGTTCTGAGATTGCTATTGTCTTTTATGCCAACTGGTAGGCGGTTAAAATAATAAGGCCCTGAGTTATTGGGTACTTTGCCTAGCAGCGTTTAAAACTTTTAAACTAAGCGTTTTAAACTAAGGTCTTTATGAGCCTTGTAACACTGCGACCATTGCTGATCTATTGTGTTTCGCCACCTACTATAGTTCTGCGCTAAGCCTCGTGTCATTTAAGAACCGCAACAGGCGCCAGATTGTTTTACCTCCTCAGGTTGAAGGTAATGACCACCCAAGTGGGTGTATCTCTTACGCATCAGCGGGCCACACTCGCACATGAGGTGTATGGGAGTTTCCTCTGCCCCTTGGCAGGACCTGCACATTTTTGAGTCTCGGAGATTGAGGTTGTACATAATAATAATAATTATAATAATAATTTAACGCTTTATTTGCTCAAACAAAAAGGTGAGCTTATTGCCTAAAAGCAATACCTCAAAGCTAACCTTAACCTAGTGGAATGACAAGTTATGCGGTAAAAATAAACTAATAAATTAAATTTTAAACATTTCAATTCAGCAGGAAAACAAAACAATAAATTTAAGAAAAAACAAACAATAAACCTATAATGACGCAGGGGACGCAATAGGGAGGAAAAAATATGGAAAAATAAGGAAAAGTTTATGAACGTGGGTTCAAGTGTTCTTTGAGCCTGCGTTTGAAGCAAAACAAAGTAGGTGCTATCTTTATACGCGTGGGTAAAGCATTCCAGACGGGCTCCACGTACAGAGAAGGAGTGCGAGAAGAAATCACTACTGTGACTAGGGATCGAGAGCAGTAGGTTGTCTTCAGATCTCAGAGGGCTCCCGTGAGAAGATAGAGGTTTGAACCTACTTATAAGTTAGTTCGGAGCGGCCCCCTTCAGGATTCTGAAGAGCAAACCTAGGACTCTCGTATCTCTCCTTTCTCGGGTCGTCAGCCAGTGAAGTCTCCTTCTGTACTCCGTAATATGGTCAAACTTTCTTAGGTCATAAATGAATCGAATGCAGATATTTTGCAGCCTTTCTACACTGGTGGCTAGAACGTCCTTTATGTCGAGAAAGGCAACATCTGAATAATCAAGGAGAGGGAGAATAGATTGGCAGATTGTGATTTTGCTTTCCTCGGGAAGAAAATTTTTGAGCTTCTTTATTGCATGAAAGCGACCAAAGAGTTTACGTCTTATCTCCTCGATGTGTGGCTGCCACGAAAGATTTTGGTCGAGGTATACACCAAGATTTTTAACCTGAGAGCTGATTGGGACCTCATCCGCACCTATGCCAATCCTTGGTAAAGAGTTTATATGAGTACATGTGTTTGTTCAGGCCACAATGCCCCGTGAGCGCCCTCACCAGTATGCGTAGATTATTCCTATTTAGCGATAAGGCCTCACGGGCCGTCTTAGGGTCGAAGCCCTAATTACCGCTTTGGATTGATTCAACCCTGGCGTGTTGTTCCAGTGGTTGACGGATTGTTCTAAACATATTTGTTTGATAATTAGGTTTGCAAGGCTTTTTGGTATGCCACATCTTGCGGTGTCGACTACAACGGGCGAGCCCGTCACCACAGGACGTTTTAACGATTAGTCGTTCTGTCGCCCTGCAGTGAACGTAGAACAAGACTTTGGACAGTACAATTCTACGTCCAGCTACGTCACAACCCGTGGGAGTCCAACGCCTTACCGCGAGTTAGCCAGGAATAAACCCGGCGGGCTCGAGATACTCGCTCCCTCACTTCCAATTGTGACCAGATTTCTCCGGTCTCTCGATTGGTTCCGAGTTCGAGGTCGCTTACGCGGTCCTCTCCCTTATGAAGCGGTGAAACGGAGTGCACTGAATCTATCGCGGACCAAGGCGTCCTTTACCCGCCTCTTACCCGGGATCGGATGGCCAATGGTCAATTCAAGAGCAGTCGCCATAAGGTACGCAACCACCCCCGCTCTATAGGAAACAATACAGTTACCAGACTCCCCCGACTGTTAGTCGGAGAGCACAATCGATTGGCTCTCGGTATGTCACAAGGTTCAGGGCCGTATAACGTTCCCTTTGCTCCCATCTTAGCAAGTTCGTCGGATTTTTCATTTCCCTCGGTTCCTGCATGGCCGGGAACCCATCTTAGAATTACCCTGTTCTTTTCGCCCAGGGAATTCAGTAGTGATACGCAGTTTTGCACTAGCTTTGAATTAATGGTATTCGAGGCTAGTGCCATAAGAGCTGCCTTGCTATTCGAGTGGATATATGCTGCCTTGCTATACGGTGGTTGGCGTAGTTCTTATGGAGGTTGATATCCGCATATTCAAACATGGAATCTGTGGTTATCGTTTGTCATGCAGAAGCAGTGGCGATGAGCGATTGATCAGGCTCGGTTATTTAATCACGAGCTTCTCCATCATTGTTTGCAGTTCTTAAAAGTACACGTTAACGGTAACTGTATAGCCAGACTGCAAGAAGCCGTAATAGGAAACACCAGCATAGGATCTCATATTTGAAAATAATGCAAATTTTCAACTTTACCATGGATGCACAAACGAAAATATTTGAGCAAAAACAAACGACGGAAAGACAAATAAATAGCTGATTCTCAAAATGCCTTCTCAAAATGATTCTCGAAATGATTCTCAAAATGCCAAAATGCTGATTCTCAAAAGCCGTGTTATTTGGCCTTGAATTAAAATTTATTTGAATTTAAATTTTTTATTTTATTTTATTTTATTTTTCTTAAAAACATACAGCATAAAAAAATACGTATAAGCATAATATATATACCAGTAACAAAGCCAATGATGTTTTAAATTATTTGCTATATAAGGATTAAATATGCTAAACAATACAAAATAAATAAAACCAAAAAGAATTTAAAAGTAACAGTTAAAATCGCTAGGTGCGAGTGTATGGATGTTAGTGTGTGTTTGTGTGATGGAGAGCGTGTATGTGTGAGTGTGTGTATGTGTGTATTTGTATATGTGTGTGCGTGTATATAAGGGTGTGTGGGTGTGTGTATCTGTAGTGCGAATGTGCATGTGAGTGCTTGTGCATGCTAATTCAATCCGATCTGATAATCAGCTTTTCACGTACCTCCTTAACAAAGGATCGACTATTCTGATGGTTAAATATGTCAATATCGTTAAAGCATACATTGTATGCATGCATAACGCGCGGCAATAACGAATTGGAACCATAGTTAGTGTTGAACCTCGGTACGTAAAAAGTTGAGTGAGCACGTGCGAGTCGGGAAGGCGCTCGTATGCTCACCCTACTCAGGAGGTATGAACTGTCCAACCCAGTATGAACAATTTTATGTAGAAACGACATATCTGATACTACTCGCCGGTCCTCTAATGTCTCTAAACCGTAGCGTTGCAGACCTTCAGCGTACGACAAGCCGTTGGAAAATAAGCGGTAATTTAGATGACGTATAAATCGTTTTTGAATACGCTCAATCCTCAGCTTGTATGTAGCATACTGTGGGTTTGTATGTATGTATGTATGTATGTAGCATACATACATTTCCAACTCAAACCCAAGTTCAAAGTGGCCAGTGTGAAAACCAGCAATTACATAGGTAAGGACCCAATCTTCTTTTTCTTCCAAGACTTGTCCTAATTACTTGGGGTCGGCCTTCCTTGTCCTGAGTGACTGAGCACGATCTTGTGCTGTGTGGGCGTCGAGTTGAGCTTCTCTCTTACGGGGGACGCCATAGTATTTGTGCTCATTTTCATATTGTGTAATTTCATAGACAAGGAATAAAAAGTACGCCACAGCAAGGTTCAGGGCCGTATACCATTCCCTTTGCTCCCGTCTTACCAAGTTCATCGGCTTTTTCATTCCCCTCGGTCACTGCATGGCCGGGAACCGATCTTAGAATTACCCTGATCTTTTCGCCCAGGGAATTCAGTAAAGATATGCAGTTTTGCACTAGCTTTGAATTAATGGTATTCGAGGCTAGTGCCATAAGAGCTACCTTGCTATGAATATTACTTGGCTTTATAGTTAGACTTGCCATGTTTAAACCAAGTCTACAAGTCACATAAAATTGTTCAAAATATGACTGTTGCTTAGTAGATAGCTCCGCTGTCATATTGGATCCTTACTTGTGAATGCAACCTTGCAGCAAAACTTCATTCTTGATATTTGCGAGATTAAAGAGGTCTAATCTCGCAAGATCTGGGTATTTTGTGCAATCTCGCAAATTAAGGAATAATATACTAACTACTAAAGATAGAGGCAAGTTAACATCATCAACACTTTTGATTGCTGTGTCTACTATAACAAGTGCATCTGCAGATGTAGATGCACTTGATGAGCAAGTACACTATTTTTTTTTGTTGAGAAAAATGTTTATTTCGGTTCTCTCCATATAATGGGCTTCTTTATCTCACTCTTGATCGAAGATTTCGGTGGAAATGTAAAGGAATCATCAATAGCCAGCATATTAACATTTTTGTCGTATTGGGCAGGATCTCTCAAATAGAACAATGCTTCTGTCATAAATGTTCAGCGCTCAAGGATCCAAGTGCTCATAGAATGTGAGCTGGGAGCTAACGGGCCCTTGCTGAGTTGGCCACGAAGACCCATTCTGTTCAGGGTTGGTCACACTCACGGGTCAACACCCATCCGGCGGCCTCCACGCATGAAGTGCGAGCCTGGGTAAGACTCTGGCCTTATGGTTAGTTTCCCCTAGGAATCAATCTTCTGGCGCTCCTGGACGGTCTGCGCTCCGTGCGGCATTGCCAATCGATTGCGCACTCTGACTAACAGTTGGGGAGTCTGAAAGCAGTACTGTTTCCTATAGAGCGGGGGTGGTTGCGGACCTTACGGCGACTGCTCTTGAAACGACCATCGGCTACCCAATCTTGGGTGAACAGCCGGGCAAAGGATGACGTGGTCGCGATAGATTCGGTTTACACCGTTTCACCGCTTCGTAAGGGAGAGGATCCGCCGCGCAAGCGACCTCGAACTCGGAACCAATCGAGAGACTGGAGTAATCTGGTCGCAATTGGAAGTAAGGGCGTGAGTGTAAGCCTGCTGGGTAACACTCCTGGCTAACTCGCGGTTAAGGCGTTGGCCTATTACGGGCATGTGGCGGAGCTTGACGGTTTACTGTTTTTGTCCAAGTCTTCTGCGCTCACTTCAGGGAGACAGAACGACTAATCGTTAAAACTTCCTGAGATGACGGGCTCGCCCGCTGTAGTTGACAACTCTCGTTGCTCATAGAATCAGCCAGCTTCTGTGCTATTGGTGTTTTTAGTTCTTATAACTTTCGTACCATGAACCGCAAAGTGGTTTCAGCGGTTATTAGATCTGAATCTCGATATAATACATCAACTGTCAATTCCAAAAGCCGGGTACTGGCTGAAACACGAGTTTTAAGTCAGATAAAGTGGCATACTATTCCCCTAAAAAAAGTTTAATTCAGATTTCTTCCAAGGTTGCAATCAATCAGGCATTGCTTCCACACGTTTTTACTTTATTGAATCTGGAGATCATATCTGCAAGAATAGACCAGCGAGTTTTACAATCGCTGTAAAACTCACTGGTCATAGCTGTACATTTTGGGAGCTAATGGGCCCTGTTGCAGTTGGCCACTAAGACCCATTTGTTCAGGGTCGATCAAACTCACTGGTCAACACCCATCTGGCGGCCTCCACTTATGAAGTGCGAGCCTGGGTAGGACTCTGGCCTGCGGGCCAGTATCCCCCAGGAGTCAATCTTCTGGCGCTTATAGACGGTTTGCGCACCCTGCGGTGTCAGCCAATTGATTGTGCATTCTGACTGAGTCGTGGGAGTCTGGAAACAGTACTGTCTCCTATAGAGCGGGGGTATTTGCTTCACCTTTTGGCGACTGCTCTTGAAACAAAATCGAAGATTATTGCTGTTGTTTGACATTATAAATAGGATAGAAAACGAATTTACCGCAGGTATAAAGTCGAATGCAGTTGCGGTCTAGCCTACGTTGGACAAACGAAACAGCCCATAGCCACGCGACTGACAGAACACATCAAAGCTGTTAAAAACGTTCAGCGAGAAAAATCGGCGATCTGCGAACATATATTGGATAGCGGAAGTAACCACTGGATGCAGTTTCAAAATCCATTGAGCTATCCAAAGAACAATTCTACTTTCCTCGCATGATCCGGGAAGCCATTGAAATAAGAAGAACCCTGAACTTCAATAGAGACGACGGCTACACACTCTCTTCTACGTGGAACCCTCTTCTTAAAATGTTCCCGCCGCCGAACGCCGAACGCAACGACGTAAAACAGGATACAGTGAGTGTTGTGTGCAAGACAGATTTTCAAAATTCGCACGCTCTGAGCCCGGCCCCCCACCACCGTTATAACCTACGCACAGGTGGAAGCGGTATGCGGCTAACCCGCAAAACAACGGATTGACAGCTCTTCAGTCTACCCTGGACAACGGCGGCTGCAACGTCACCGAAACGTCGGGTGCTACAAATTTCACGCGGTAAATTCGTTTTCTATCCTTTTTATAATGCTCTTGAAACATTCAATCGGCCACCCGATTTCGGGTAGCAGCCGGATAAAGGGCGCCGTGGCCAGCGATAGATTTGGCAAACACCGTATCACCGCTTCGTAAGGAAGAGGACTGCGCAAGCGACCTTGAACCCGTAACCATTCGGGAGACCGGAGTAATCTGGTGACTAACCTGGCCATCTCACTTCAAGGCGTTGGTCTCTTACGGGCATGTGGCGGAACTTGACGGTGGACTGTTTTGTCCTAAGTCTTCTGCGCTCACCTCACGGGAGACAGAATGATAAATTTTGTTAAAACTTCCTGAGGTGACAGGTTCGCCGGTTGTAGTTGATAGCTTTAGTTGAACACTTCTCCCAAACTCGTCGCTCATATACTTTTGAAGAATGCCGTTTTTTTTGGCAATTTTCTAAAGAGATTTACCGTTTTTCCTACTTTTACTTTCCTGACGACCTATCGGAAAGGAAAGTATTGTGATCGCGCTAAAAAAAAAATTTGAGATGAAGATGGGAATATATATTTTGAGACTCCCTGAGACGATTGAGACTATTTCCAGACCGATCTCTGTCTGTCTGTATGTCTGTATGTCTGTATGTCTGTATGTCTGTATGTATGTATTCTTCCACGATAGCGCCCAGACGCTTAATCGGATTGAGCTGAAATTTGGTATATAAGCTTCTGTTAACCGTCGGAGGAACCCATTAGTTTTTGGAGTCCCTACGCCCTACGGTTGTGGTACCTCCCATACAAATTTGGGGTTCCCGGCGAAAAAATTGTTTCCGCGATAGCGCCCAGACGCTTAATCTGTCTAAGTTAAAATTTGGCATAGAAGCTTCTGTTAACCATCGGAAGAACCTATTAGTTTTTGGGGTACTTACGACCAACGTTTGGGGTACCTGCCATACAAATTTGGGGTACTAGAGTAAAAAATGTCACTGTTTTTTCGCACCTCCCCGGATACTAGTCAGGAAAGTCTTGGGGTGACACAACCGATTTTTTTATTACGTTATTAAGCTCTGGAGCTAAGTCAACTTCGACTGTAGGTAATACGTAATTAAACCGCGATCTCACAAATCTTGCAAGATGGCGTATGATTTTGAGTGCAAGATTAATTTTGCAAAATCAGTGCGAGATATTATTTCGAGAACTCGGTATACCGGGATTGCATTGTCTAGTCCAGGACTTCCCAACCAGTGGGGCGTGCCCCACCGGTTGGGAAGAGAGATCTTAGGGGGCGTAGAGAGATCTTAGGGGGGGCATGAAGTGTTTGGATACTTTAAAAGGTAGATGATTGTAAAACAATGCAAGCGAATTATGTTTTAAAAAATCTTTCCAAAACGAACGTTCCTAAAAACGCTTGACAAAAAGCCGCATATTGCGGCCACTTGACGAACAAAAGAAGACAACACGAAGAGCCGAAATGAAAAATTCATTGTTTGGAGTTTGGATTCAGTGAATCTTGCTCGAAAAATAACTCGCTAAGAGGTATCTGTCTATGTTTTTTGAACGAGCGAAAGAGAGATGCCATTTTTAACATTACAGAAATCAAAGAGTAAAACTATATTTTTCCTGTATTGAATGTCTCAATACCTATGGTTAAAATGTCAATTAGACAAATTGCAATGGG
This sequence comes from Micropterix aruncella, assembly GCA_944548615.1. Classification (NCBI taxonomy): domain Eukaryota; kingdom Metazoa; phylum Arthropoda; class Insecta; order Lepidoptera; family Micropterigidae; genus Micropterix; species Micropterix aruncella. The sequence goes on from OX155972.1 coordinate 20,248,484, forward strand.
CATGAAATTAATAGCGGCCGAAAAAGCTAAAACGAACCTGATATCGACCAACTGGTTCAAAAAATGCAGGCGCAAACATCCCATTAATAAATAATAAATTGTGTGAAATAAATATCGTAAAAATAATTTGTGTTTTTATCGAAGCAATGAAGAAAAATATAGGGGGGCATGATTTTTTTTTTTATAATCCGGGGGGGGCACCATGCAAAAAAGGTTGGGAAACCCTGGTCTAGTCCTTTATGATGATATATTGTAGAATAGATGTGTATATAAACAATGGGCTGTTAAACATTTCTGACAATGCTTATTTATATTTATATTAACAACGCAAATATAAACAAAATACGCACAGACTGGCAGCGGTCAATTGTCAATAATTTATAACAATTATACTATTAGTGGGATCAAAAACTGTAGTAAACATTTTCTCCTTAGAATCTCAAATGAATTATTTTTTTCTATTTCTTAGAAACAATTTCAAAAATTATGTTTGTAATGATCATTTGTTGCGAGGCCCCTAAAAGGAGAGGACTTGGCCTATAGAATAAACCGGCACTGATATGAGGTTATTTATGGTTTTACCATTCGGTTACTATTATTTTTGTAAGCAAAATAAATGTATTTCAGAGATTAATTCTTAAATAAATAAATAAATAATCATCATCACCTGCCGCTGGCGTTTATAGCAACTTTCAGCTTAGTCACTTCAGTCCGTACTTTCTCAATTTTGCTTGTCACCTCGGCAATCTCTTTTGTCAACTTCTTCAGCCTATCTCCAGCAATCGCCTTAATCTGGCCCTGGACTTCATTTACTTGATCAGTCAACTGGAAAAACATTAAAAATTAGAACATACTAATCTAACACATCAACATTTTCCTTTTTTTTCACAGTTGGCAACACTTTTATGTAAAGAGAGTGGCCATTCGACAGAAGGAGTAATCTGGTCGCAATTGGAAGTAACCAATTGCAACCAGATTACTCCGGCCTATCGATTGGTTACGAGTTCGAGGTCGCTTGCCCGGTCTTCTCCCTTACGAAGCGGTGAAACGGTGTAAACCGAATCTATCGCGGACCACAGCGTCCTTTGCCCGGCTGTTCACCCAGGATCGGGTAGCCGATGGTCGTTTCGAGAGCAGTCGCCTTAAGGTCCGCAACCAACCCCGCTCTATAAGAAACAGTACTGCTTTCAGACTCCACCGACTGTTAGTCAGAGTGCACAATCGATTGGATTACGCCGCACGGTGCGCAGACCGTCCAGGAGCGCCAGAGGGTTGACTCCTAGGGAAAACTAGCCCAAAGACCAGAGTCCTGCCCAGGCTCGCACTTCATGCGTGGAGGCCGCCGGATGGGTGATGACCCATGAGTGTGACCAACCCTGAACAGAATGGGTCTTCGTGGCCAACTCAGCAAGGGCCCATTAGCTCCCACTGATCGTGTCAGTCTGGACTGATTGTTTAACCTCTAACCACACTTCATCAGTATACCATCAGTCAGTTCATGATCAAGGTCACAGACTGAACTGATGCCAGATTAAACGTATAACACCTGTCTTTGACTCGGCAATAACAAAGAGCCCATCGCTAAATAATACTGAATAAGAAAAATGTATCGTCTGACTTACCTCTTGAAGGTTCTTCTCAGCTTCATCGTGTTCCCGAGTGGCAATCTCAATTGCTTTTTGCAGTTTAGCCTTCTGCTTAGGATCCACTGTACTGTTCTTTATCTTTGACTCCTGATCCTTGAGCTGATTCTAAAATATATAAAATGAAATGTAAAGGAAGTCTAGAAAACTTGCTGGTATGAACTCATGGTTCAGCTCCCATCTGGTAGCCTCCTCGAAGAGGGACCTAAACTGGATGGGCCGCTGTCAGCTCTGCCTGCAATTGTAACTTGCAGTCATAGGCAGTTGTAATCAGAAGTGCGGATTTGGGGGAACATCTCGGGCGAAACTAGGCGGTTTGCGCACCTGGCTGCGACAACCTAGCTTGTGCAATCCAGAGAATAACCGGGGAGCCTGGAGACGTATGTTTCCTAATAAGCTGTTGACCTGGTGTCGCCTATTCCTTAGAAACGACTCGATGGCCACCCGATTCTGTGTGAGACTGACAAGCAAAAGGTGCCACGGACCACGATATATTCGAACTGAATTATCATCAAACTGAAATATCATCAGGTAGAGGCCGCGCAAGCAACTTCAAATCTGGGACCAGACTGGAGGATGGAGTAATCCGACCAAATCTGGTAGCAAGGGAGCGAGGTTCGCCCGCTGTGTCCTCTTCTCGTGCCTCGCTGTAAGGCGTTAGACTCTTACGGGTCGTTGGTGTAGCTAGACTGTGGATTGTTTCATCCAAGTCTTTTACGCTCACTCAATGGAAGACAGAATGACCTGATGCTGTTATACCTCCCTGGGGTGCCAAGTTCGCCCGTAGCAATCGACACTCCTCAATACCGCTACTGTAGATGATCTTAGACAAGATTGTACCCGAGAACATATTTAGGAAAACTTACAGCATACAAGGTATGTCCGAAAAGTAATATCAGTGAGTCGATTGAGAAACAGTTATTGATCCGATCGGTAATACACATTAAAAGGTTGCAAAATACGCTCCTACTGCGTCGATACATGGCTTTCAGCGAGACTTCCAAGCATCAAAGTCGTCAGGGTAGACATTTTCCGGAATTTCCTTTAGAGCCTTGGTCCAAGCCTCTTTGACCTTGTCAACTGTCCGAAATGATGACCTTTTATGGGAGTTTTAAAGCGCGGGAACAAGAAGAAGTCTGAGGGAGCTAGTAGGGCGGTGTCAACTACAGCGGGCGAACCCGTCACCCCAGGCTGGTATAACGATATATCATCATTCTTTCAGCCGTGGGATGAACGTAGAAGACTTAGAGACAAGACAATATACCGTCCAGCTCCGCCAACAATCCCGTTAGAGGCCAACGCCAACGGCGAGGCACCGGGAAAGGTAATCAGCGGGCAACCTCGCCTTCTAATTACCAGTTTTGGTAAGATATCTCCGTCTGGAGTTAACCTTCAGGATACATTCGTCCTCCCGACTAGTTACGGGTCCGAAGTCGCTTACGCGGCCTCTACCTGCTGTATTACAGCGGTAATTCAGTTTGAATTTATCGCGGATCTGGGCAATCTTTGCCCGTAGTGCCACAAGGGATCGATGTCAACATCCACCCACCCTCGCTGCTTAGGAGACAGTATATTTCCATAGTCTCCAGACTCCTTCAGCAATTAGTTAGAGTGCACAACCGATCGGCATCGCCGAACAAGTAGCGCCGGGATGCAATCCCGCCAGGAGAAACCGGTCCACCAGCTTGTGAGGCCTGAGACGCGAGAACCTTACCCGGGGTAGCCTTCCGCACGAGGAGGCTCCCGAATAGGAGCTGAATCATGAGTTGAGCCGATCCGAGAACAAAATGGATCTTGTGGCCTAAGCTGTACGAACCGAAAGCTATCAAAGTCTGAGGGAGTTATGTCAGGATTGTAGGGCGGCTGGGGAACCGTTTGCACCTTTGAATTGGCCAGGACGCGTGTCACGAGGAACGGGATGTAGGTCGGCGCGTTGTCATGGTGAAGTTCTCATCTGCAGATTGTTTGTCAGTTTCGTAAACAATAGTTTTTGAAATGACCTCTGTCCTTGTACTAGAATACCACAATGCGCTTTAATCCATTGCAGGGTCAAATAGTGACCCTGCAATAGATTAAAGGGCACAGCGACTCACTGGGCAACGACGCGGCAGACGAACTGACCAAAAGGGGATCAAAGGAAATAGTGTATGGACCGGAACCCTTGATGCCCATCCCCAGGCCCAAATAAAAACATGGCTACGCAGGAACACCGACGAAACCCACCTTAAAGAATGGAAAAAAAACGCAGGATGCAGGCAAACAAAGAACGCGGTTCCGGAAGCGCCTAAAAAACTTGCCCGCAACCTCACCAGATTAAAAAGGGACAAAATCCGTAAAGTCATAGGTACTATGACAGGCCACTGTCCCCTAAAAAAAACACCTGTTTACCATAGGTGTGACAGACAGCCCTCTATGCAGAGGATGCATGGAGGAAGAAGAAACGCCACAGCATTTGCTCATGGAATGCAGGAGCGTGGCAGAGCAACGGGCAAAAACAGCATCTGTCCCGGAGGCCTGTTACAATCTCCAGCATCTGTCCCGGAGGCCTGTAGCAACCCAAACAGGCTGCTAATCTTCTGGGACAGCCTGGGTTGGCTGGAGTAACAAAAACACAAATAGAAACTTGAGCCACGCACAACGGCTCAATCAAAAGGCCAAGTGCGGGAAATAGCCCAGGAAAACTAACTAACTAACTAACTAACTAGTTTTTGGAATGTTTAACCCGTTGAGTATGATACGACCAAATCTGGTTCTGAAACAATTATCCGTTGAGTATGATACGACCAGATCTGGTTCCGCGTTTTTTTCACTTCTTTGACGTTCTCATATTTATTCATAATTATCTAATTGTTTTACAAAATGATATTTCAATATTCTATATTCGAAATTTCAATGCAATCATTGTGCAGTTGTTCTTTTTATGATTGGTGTAGTAGTTTCGTAGTTATAGTACTTTAAGGTCGATGTCGCCGAAAATCCTGCAAAAGAGACAGATGCATCCATGAAAATACCCATTTACTCCAAGGGTTAATGTGTATGCAATTAAACAAACACTTAAACAACAGCCTGAGTTCAAGAGTTCAGTCAGACGCGTCATATTTTCGTCGGTGATAGTCGTTGATGGCCTTCCAGCGCAGGCTTCCTCGCTGAACATTCAAAAATTCCTTATTCAACCGGTACTTGGCTTTACCATAAACATTTATAACCAAAGGCCGTTATATAAAAATGAATCGCCGTGCGTTAGTCTCGCAGGATCTCGGAAACGACACGACAGATTTGAATTATATTTCTTTTATATTGTTTGGCTTGATTCAGGGGTGGTTTACAAAAAAAAATATTTAGAAAAAACCCAAAGGAACAGCTAAAAAATCGAAAAAAACGAAATTAGTACTTCTAGGGATGGCCACTTCGTATTTCTGTCAATAGATGGCGCTCTATATATTTTCTAACAATAGATTCTATTGTTTGACAGCTACGCCATTCATAATTCATTCCGCGCGACTGTGTGAAATTGTTATTACATTTACGTCGTTTTTTCTTTTAAAAAAGGTAGTGGGATTGGAGAATAGATTTGTTCACTTTGATCAGCCATTATATAAAGGTAAATAGACTTTGCAGGCTTATACATAACTACAAATTTGGCCTTAGTCTGAGGATTTCAATATTGTTAAGTTCTCAAGGAATGTTCGACAGATTTGAGTGACTGAAAACAATTCCGTGTCTTTTTACAGTGTTTATTATAATGCCGAGGAGAATAGCTAACATAGGTCGTCGAAGTCAGTCAAATGCGCGGCGATCTACTTCACGTGCAAGCCGCACTGATGACCAGCGAGCGACGGATAATGAAAATAGTCGTATTGGCATTGTCGGAATTATGTTTGAGAGCGACTGAAAATGAACGACAAGCGAATACATTGAGAATGAAACATTTATAACCAAAGGGAAAATTTCCACCGTGGACTTGCCGAATTTCGCACATAACTAGATGGCAATGCTTTGCTCTATAACATTACATTACACTACATTTACGTCGTGTCCAATTGGCGGCTAAAAACCGCTCTTGGACGTATCAAGTAGTAAGTCTCATTACTACTTAGTAGTGATGGGTGTGATCACGAATAGCAATAACAATAACGTGTGATATTTGCAATCACGAAGAACGCGTTACGAGAATTTGAAAGAACATGCTATTTGAATCACGGCTACGAATAGCACCGCGTTGCCATCACTCGGCGCGCGCCGCTACGACGCGACCGATCACTGATCACATCGATTGGCCGTTCTCACTGATCGCCGTTGAACGACCGCGCGGCGCGCCACTGAACGATGATCGGTGAGCGCCTAATTGAACCGTTCACTTGGTTTTGTTCATTCGAATTCGATCACTAGTGATCGGCGATCAGTGGATCAGTGATATGATCAGTGGATCAGTGATCCGCCGTTCGTTCTGGCGAACGCCCGCGCCGGCTGGACGATAACTGATGAGTGGCGCGTTCATTTCGTACGTAACGTGAATTTGGACACTGTTATCGCATGAATTTAGACACTGTTATGGCATGAATTTGGACACTCTTATCGCTCGCATCGTAATCGTTCATGTAAATGAGTTTGCTCATGATTTGTTAGCAATAAAATAACTTTTGGGGACAAGTGGCTTACATTATTTCAGAAAGACGAACTCGGCTTAGCACCAAAAGAGCGAGAGAGTTAATCTTTCTGAACGCTAATTCTTCTAATTACTAATAAATATTAAGCAAATATAATGCACGTTTCTGTTATCAGTTATCACATTGACGAAACTTTGTTACTTAACGTTTCACAGTACATTTCAGTACAATCACGAAAATCACGAGTAGCAGTTATTATCACGCGTGATAAAATACCAGTAACGTGATCGTTGCGTGATTTAAAATTGAGAATCACGCCCATCACTATAATAGTCAATAATTCTAATAGCTACCTACTAAACACACAATAATTAAAATGGTCAGTTAAAAACTTGAATAATCAAAGCAGAAGCCTAACAATTGAAATCGTCAATAAATCGAATATATACGTACAAAAAACTGTACATAGTAACATCCAAAGTAGTAAGTAAATTGTTGAATAATCAAACTAAAGCTAAATCTTACATTTAAATACTAAAAGTACATATATAATTATCATTCAAATTGGTATGATATTTGCAAAGTCATGGCCCTAGAATTCGGTCAGATTATAGAAAGGGTGGCCTATCAGCATCTCCTTAATGTTTTTTTAAAATTATTTGTCCTTCAGTTGTTTGATAGTGGTAGGAAGTAAATTGTAGAATAAAGCGCTGTGCATCGCGACTTTCACATGAGACGAAAACAAGTTTCGCGAAAATGCCTGTCCTTACTCTTCGGATGGTCGGAGACGACTGAGCGACACTGAGTGCATAAGCTGACTTCCCCTCAACCGATTCCAACCGGTCTGAGTGTGCTGTGGCTTGTATTCGCTTCACAGTAAAATCACTGACATTACTTTTTGGACAAACCATGTATATCAGGAGGGTTACACTAACACTATTTTTCTGTGCCACAAAACGAAACGAATAGATGGAAGCCCGAGTGTTTTTTTGAGGGTTTTTAGTGAACATAAATCTGCTCCTAGTCACAGTATACCGATAGAACAGTAGACGCTCTCTCGGGCATTGCGGGAATAGAGTGCAAGGGAAGTGGGCAGAGGGGTACGTCTCGACGAACGCTTTTGGTTAGCATTACGCGCGGGTAAAGGTTGGGGATTTTTTAAATGTTAGCATATCCACGTGGGCTGAGTAGCGAACATCTGGCGGCTATATGCGAGCCCTTACGACTCGTTACCTATTCGCTTCGATTTCAATTTTGTTGTAAGAGAAGCTACTGTCTGGTAGACTGTATCCTAAATGACTGACGACGTTCAGTCATTTAGGTAAAGCTACAGAGAAGTGAAACAATAAAAAACTTCAAAATAAAATACAAATGGAGCTGCCATGGAATTCACCGACCGAAGTCGGGCCCATCACATAGTGTTATTACACTTTTGGGGGGTGAGCAGTGGATTCCGGACTAACGACCGGCTGTGGTAGGTTTAGGACAGTTGTCTTGCCACAAGTGAGCATTCACCTCACCACCCATTCACTCCCCCTTCGAAGCCATAGAATTTGAGATGCGGAAATCGCGGTTTTATATATCTTTTCTAAGGAGTTGATTATTTTCCTGGAGACCAAGACCTTTAAAAAGGTGAAACAGAGATTTAGCTGGCAGGCCACGAGCGCCAACTTCCACCGCATGAAGGTGAACGGCATGAAGGCATTTGAGAGATCATGGTATTTATTAAATTTGTACTCGTGGTCTTTTGGGATATTTGATTCCCATGGAACAGTTAATTCTACGATAAGGGCCATCTTCCGAGATAGAGAGTAAAGAGTTATATCTGGACGCAGGGCTGTGCATCCGAGACTTTCAGGGAATTTATACTGCTTAGAGACTGAATCGACCTCCAGAATCCAATCTGAAGGTTTCTCGATTATTAAGAAAGGTTTTGTAGTGAAATGTTTTTTGTTTTTAGAGCCATCCCGCACAAACTGTATTGGGGGTTTGGAGGGTACTGTCAAACCCTTGTTGGCACGAGCCACTGAGAGGCTAATTACCTCGCGAATAACAGCAAGGACTTTGTCGTGGCGGTAAGTGTACCGTCCTTGATCTAAGGCCGCCTTGCAGCCAGCTAGAATATGCCTGGCTGTGCAAGGGGTATTGCTACAAAGGGGGCATGAACTATCCTCGGCAAAGCTCCAACGAGCGAGGTTACTGGGGTCTGGGAGCGTATGCTGAAAGGCATTTAAATAAAATTTCAGCATCTCTGGCGTCCAGTCATACAACATTACTTTCCAGTGCATTGGAGGATTAATGCAAGTCTCCAATTATTGTCCAATCCTTCTGGCATTGCAGGCCAATAGCGTGAGCCATACTATTGCTGTCGTAATCTCGCCGCAAGAGACTTCTTCAAGTCCACATCGCTCATGGTTGTACTGCCATACCCCAGACTATTGCCGTTCTGGCTGATTCCAGCAAGGAACTTTTCGTGGAAGTCCACGCGGGCTTGTAGATCATTTGACTCACTACGGCCACTTGTTACGAGCTTCAATATTGCCCGATCCTTGGAAGCAGGATCCTTGCAGGATCCTGCTTAGAATCGAATTTTTGGCTATTCTGGAGTTGGCGTAGAGCAGAGAGGGCAGTTTTAGAGCTAGCCCAAAATTGTGTTTGGACCTGAAGAGAGTCGAGGGGTCAGCTGGTTTGGCTAATGCTGATAGGACACCAAGGTAAATCCGAAATAGGAGCGTTGCAGACTGAGGAAGAATTCTTTCGACTTACCTTCAAAGCTGGCACTTGCTCAATCAAATGCTTCACCTCAGCCTCTAGTTTGCTCTTCTCATTTCTCATTTCATCCCTTTTCTTTTTGAAGTCTTCTTTTTTCTTCTCCAGATTTAATATCGTTTCCCTCAGTTCCTTTATCCTGTGCAAAAGAAAAATACATTTAAGTGGTGATTACAAAAATCCCAAAAATTAGTCCATTCAAATAAATAAAAAAATGTATCAAAATATTAAAATAATAAAAAATTGCTATTAAAAAATAATAAAAACCGTACAGGTAAAAACGAATCATCATGGAGCTAAGACAAAATAGGTTATAGTGGAATTTTGTATAAGAAATTATCAGTGGCAGTTGTCGAGTTTATTGGCTGGTAGGCCCAGGGCTCATTCAAATAGTAGTATTCTCCTTTGGCGGGCCTCCCCTGCAACTGCGGGGTTTGCATATTTATAATTACATCACTCCTAACCTGTCTTAGGGGAGTTAATGGGCCCTTGCTGAGTTGGCCACGAAGACCCATTCTGTTCAGGATCGGTCATACTCACGGGTCAACACCTATCCGACGGCCTCCACGCGTGAAGTGCAAGCCTGGGTAGGACTCTGGCCTTATGGTCAGTTTCCCCTAGGAATCAACTTCTGGCGCTCCTGGACGGTCTGCGCACGGTGCGGCGTAAGCCAATCGATTGTGCACTCTGACTAACAGTCGGGGGAATCTGAAAGCAGTACTGTTTGCTATAGAGCGGGGGTGGTTGCGGACCTTACGGCGACTGCTCTTGAAACGACAATTGGCTACCCGATCCTGGGTACACAGCCGGGCAAAGGACGCTGTGGTCATCGATAGATTCGGTAAACACCGTTTCACCGCTTCGTAAGGGAGAGGACCGCGCAAGCGACCTCGAACTCGTAACCAATCGAGAGACCGGAGTAATCTGGTCACAATTGGAAGTAAGGGCGTAACATTCCTGGCTATCTCGCGGTTAAGGCGTTGGCCTCTTACAGGCTTGTGGCGTAGCTAGACGGTGGACTGTTTCGTCCCCAAGTCTTCTACGTTCACTTCCAGGGAGATAGAACGACTAATCGTTAAAACTTCCTGAGGTGACGGGCTCGCCCGCTGTAGTCGACAGCCCAAGTTGCTAACCTGTCTTGCATATCATTAAGTTTCTTTTCCTGTTCGGCCAAAACGCGAGGATCGGTTGCTTGAGAAGTGTTCTGCTTGACGCTGGCTCCCATTCGGCCGCGGATCACACTCCTACCGCCTCCGGACATTGTACCTGGCCGACAAAGCTGAATATTAGATACACACTCTCAGACAGCCGCTCAATGCGACAAGATCATTGACAAATAAATATGTAGATCTGGCATCCTGGAAGCCAGCTGGTGTCTTCGCAAAAATCCGCAGTTCAGCCGTGCGTTTATGCGATTTTGCAAAAAAAAACTCAATATTGACAGTGGTAAAGTCAATTTTTTTATAGTAAAAAATATCATTATTTTGCTGGAATAGCTGCAAAATTTATCATTAGCATATAAAATTTATTTATCCAGCTACCCGAATCTACAAAACAGATTGACAATGAAAAAATCTACAAAACACATTGACAATAAAAAATTATAACATTTTAACTTAGTGCCTCGAAGAAAGGTTGAGCTCTTCTGCCCAACCCAACCGATTCTGTCCTATTCCAAGGATCCGGCAATACCGAAGCACGTAATAAGTGGCCGTAGTGAGTCAAAGTCTACAAGCCCTACAAGTCTACAAGCCCGCGTAGACTTCCACAAAATGTTCCTTGCTGAAATCAGCCAGAACGGCATTGGTCAGGGTATGGCAGTATAACCATGAGCGATGTGAACTTGAAGTCCACATCGCTCATGATGTGGACTTAAAGACAAGTCTTGAAGACAAAACTTGAAGACAGCTCGCTCGAAGACAAGTCTCTCTTGCGGGGAAATTACGACAGCAACAGTATGGCTCATGCTATTGGCCTTCAATGCCAGAATTATTGGATAAGAATTGGGGACTTTTGCATTCCTCCTCCAATGCACTGGAAGGTAATGTTGTATGACTGGACGTCATAGATGTATTTAAATGCCTTTCAGCGTACATTTCCAGACCCCAGTAACCTCGCTCGTCGGAGTGGCCTTGCTCAGTGGCTCGTGCCAACAAGGGTTTGACAGTACCCTCCAAACCCCCAATACAGTTTGTGCGGGATGGCTCTATAGGCAAAAAACATTTCACTACAGAACCTTTCTCAATAATCGAGAAAGCTTCAGATTGAAGTTTAGTAAGGTCTCATATGTGGTGGCGTTTGAGCCTTTTCATGGTCATTGGTTCACTTAGGGCTATGGCTAAGGTGTTAGTATGTCCTAAATCTACCACAGCCGGTCGTTAGTCTGGAATCCACTGCTTACCTCCCAGAAGTGTAATAATAGTATTATGGGTCTGACTCCGGTCGGTGAATTCAATGGCAGCTCCGTTTGTAATTTATTTATTTATATCCACCTGGCACACGGAGTTCAGCAATCGAAGGAAATATATGCCGTGTCACTCTGTCGCTACTAACAAAGTCAGAAACGCTGTTGTGAATCTGCCAAATGGCTGTATTGCTAGAGAAGGTGACGAGGGCGCGAGATCGCAAAGATCAACCTAGCCGCTGATGGTCAGAAATATAAAAAACCGGAGGCCGACCGCCGGATTATCTATAATTCCAGCCGAACGGATTGGTTCGGCTTTGGCAGCCAATGTCTAAACGAGACAAGACCGCCATAGGTCTTATACAAAAAATGCATACGGCCAAAAAATAGATATATGGAGTTTTTACTTATTTTTTTACACACCCTCCAGCAAGTGCCAAGTTTAGGCAACTGAATAAAAATAACGGAATCTAGAGATTTGTATTGTCCCAAAGTCTTCTACGCTCACTCTACGGGAGACAGAACGATCATTATCGTTAAAACATCCTGGGTAACGGGTTCGCCCATTGTAGTCGACATCTCCAAATGTCCTTAAGTCTGTGCGTTTCATCCCATGGGCGATAAGATATCAAGTCGTTATCAACTTAGGCTGATGATACCTAGCTAAAGATGAAGCCATAATTCGATAAAGGAAATGCGTGCTGGTCCGACTATATTTTTAAGTCAATGGGCAAACTACAACTGTTACTTTAAAAAATGTGCTCCTAGCAAAACTTCGGATGTCTGTTTTTTACCTGCAACTTCGATGACGTCTCCGTTTAGTGACACAACCCTGTAGCGGACGCGTCCGTATGCTATCCTCGTCGCTTGTTCCAAATCGTGGGCTACCAGAGTGTCTCTCAAGGCGAAGTAAAAAGCTGGCAACACCCTCTTATCCGTTACCTTTATCAAGTCAAACAGGCGAGGAACGTTCTCCGGGCTGAAATTCAAAAGAAATTATGTAGCTATAGCCTATAACCTCAAATTACTAATCTACCGTGTTTTTAAGGAACACGGCAGAATCACGAAAACCCAAAAGAATGAATTTAAAAGGACGCCACCTCCTTTTGAAGAAAAAGAAGGAAACTTATTAAAAAAAAAAGATACCCGAAAGAAATTATGAAAGGAAAAAAAGTTAACCTCGAAAAAAAACTATCTCAGAGTGTGGGCTAAATATTCATGGCATTGGATTTGGCCCACAGAAAATCCCTTTTCCCCAGCAGGCACTAAAGACTAAATAAAAAGACACAAGGTTATGTGAAATCTTCGTGTAATCTCCATGTAAATTCGCCACAGCGGCTACCCTTTTTTAGCTCTCGCCTTATCGGCGTGTCAAATGCGTGATTCCGATTACAAATTCTCCAGCCAAAAAGAATGTTGCAGTAGTTTCCAAATGTGAAGGCAATTTTTGTCACATTCCGTGACGATCTCGTCACTTAAGCAGCAGATATATTTGGTAAAAAAAACAGAGGTGCCTCCAAACTACGACAAACAGAAAAATCCGTTAAAATCTCGCGGATCCTACTGGAAAAGCAACCCCAAAAGAAAAATAAATGCTCACCAGGTTAGTTACGAACACTTCACATAAAAAAACTTTCCCGGCCGCGTTTAAAACCGAACTACGGCGGCTCCCACACCTCCCGACCAATTTTCAACAACCTCCCCTCAGCCATCTTGAAGCGAAATAGAACGAACTCGGAGCGGAAGTCGGTGAGGATTACGTCAAAACAGCTTGAACGCTGTCAAATTGAGAAGGAAAAAAGAAGGCCAAAATAGCGACCTCGACCAATCACGTGAGAGCTCGGCTTCAACCGGATGACCGTCGACTTTTTGCGAACTTAGGTTATCTGTCAAAATTTGATGTTCACGAAATTTCGTAAATGGTTCATTTAATTGTCATAATATGGGAGAAATTCATGAAAAAACAGCGATAACCAACAGGAAACATGACTAAACACGGGGAAAACATGGAAAGACGGGTGCAGCGAACATAATCAGCACAAAGGCGCGAAAACAAAACAACAAAATAGGCAGTTTTTGTTACAAGCCTGACCGGACAAAGTAGCTATAGCCTGACCGGACAATCTTGGTAGTGGTGCATAGTATAACATATTTAAAATCTGCTTTCTTGTTTATGGCTTAGTCGCTTCCTCCATTTGGGACGGGGCAACCAGTGTCAAATGCAATATAAAGGTGCTACTTCACCAGGAGCATTCGCCTGTAATGTAACTGCATTTACAGCAACTGCTCATTCTACCCCCACTCTGCCAAAATCACGTGATTTTAACCAGAGTGGGGGAAGCTTAAGAGCATTCTAACCGCTGTTCGGTGGTAACGACATAGAATACTCTATAAAACAAACAATTGCGCATTAATTTAGTGTAAATGACGCTAGCGCGCGAACAGTAACCTAGAGCATTCGTTCGTGTTCAGACGCGCTCGCTCGACTAGGCGGTCTCTTCAAAGCGTTCTAGCATTCTACGTGCCAAAATCGTTTGCGTTCGTGTTTTTAGAGTGAATTGGACGAACGATGTGTGTTTCCAATTAAAGAATTATATCGAGAGCAAAGTTGCCTTTGCTCTGCTCTACATGTTACACTCTTTGTCTGCTTTCCACTAGAGCTGTCATCCACCAACGGCGCTCTTTTCGTTTTTTTTAATTTATAATTAACTGGTGCATTCCGATGAAAGAAACACTTGCTATTATACAATTGTCATCAGACATCGTCCGTGCGATTACGTGCGGTCTCGGCGAAGTTAATAACATTTTGAGCATTTATTCTCTACATTCTAGGGCCGAAAAATAGCTAAAATGCGTAATCGTTCTACCGTTCTTGCTCTAACTTCTTGCTATGTGTTGGCTCTTTTAGTGTAAATGATCTTTTTCCTCGGTCAACAACAATGGCTAATAATCATTTACACTGGAAGAGCAAGAGCAAGAGCAGAATGCTTTTGCTCTAGCTCTACGTTCGTTTAGTGTAAATGTACTGTGACATTACAGATTAGAGCATTACATAAGTGAGGGAGGAGATCCGAGCATTACAGTGCGCAACCTGTAATGATACAATCTGTAATACTTTGATACAACTTGTAACATCAATGCGCACCTCTTGTAACTAGAGTTGAGAAACGCCCATCTTTATTTGTAACCGTGTTGCGTGTAATCTATGTTACATTTCTCGTCAGTCAGGGAGGCAGTATTGTAATGTGATGCTCAAAATCGAATCTAAAATGTTACATTACAGGCGATTGCTCCCTGTGAGGGAGTACCTTTAAATAAACAAAAACAACAGTTAAGAGAGAAAACTCACTGCGATATCTAATAAGAAAAGCTTTTACTATTATCACCGGCGATCTTTTCTACGAGGTCTATAAAACCTACGTTCACTCGCTCCTCAAATACTCCTACCAGGTATGGAATCCGTACTTTAAGAAGGATACTAAGCACCTGGAAAAAGTTCAGAGAAAATCAACAAAAGTTGATGCTATCACTGAGGAACAAACCATATGAAGTTTTGACTGAAAGAACTCTGTCTAACAGCGTTAGAAGAACGTAGGCAGCGAGGAGATCTAATAGAAACTTACAAAATGCTTCATGGTTATTATAGTGTGCCCTACCTCGAGAACATGTATACCATGAAATCAACAAGCAGCTGCGTGGACACTCAATGAAGTTTAATAAGGCAATTGCAGCATCGCACCCCAGGACACTTTTTGACTGCATTGCCAGAGGAAGTGATAAGTGCGGAATCTGTCAAAAGCTTTAACCCTTAACCCCTCAAATGAATGGCGATTAGCTCGAGTTGCCTACGGCAAAATGTATATAAATTTATATTTACATTTACATTTACATTTACATAGAGCGGGGTTTACTATAGAGCTATAGCATTACTATAGAGCGGATTACTATAAAGCGGCGCACATTTACATTTATATTTACATTTATATAAATTTATATACATTTTGTATACATTTTGCCAAGGCATCCCTTAAGGGACGCCTCACATTTGAGGGGTTAAATGCATGATTATTTGTTTTGAATTCAATAAAATTGTTTATAAAAATAAAATACAAATCGAGCTGCCATGGAATTCACCGACCGAAGTCGGGCCCATCATAATACTATTTTTTACACTTCTGGGGGGTGAGCAGTGGATTCCGGACTAACGACCGGCTGTGGTAGGTTTAGGACAGCTGTCTTGCCACATGTGAGCATTCACCTTACCACCCATTCACTCCCCCTTCGAAGGCATAGAATTTGAGATGCGCAAATTGCAGTTTTAGATAATTTTTCTAGGAAAGAGTTGAATATTTTTCTGGAAAGACCAAGATCTTTAAAGAGGTGAAATAGAGATTTAGCTAGCAGGCCACGAGCGCCACCTTCCACCGCGTGAAGGTGAACAGTGAAGCCGTTCCAGGTTACGGCATTTGCGAGATCATGGTATTTATTTAATTTGTACTCGTGGTCTTTTGGAATATTTGATTCCCATGGAACAGTTAATTCTACAATAAGGGCGTATAGGACAATATTCTACCTTCCGAGATAGAGAGTAAAGAGTTATATCTGGACAGAGGGCTGTGCATCCCAACACTTTCAGGGAATTTATACTGCTTAGAGACTGAATCAACCTCCAGAATCCAATCTGAAACTTTCTCAATTATTGAGAAAGGTTTTGTAGTTGAATGTTTTTTGCCTTTAGAGCCATCCCGCACAAACTGTATTGGGGGTTTGGAGGATACTGTCAAACCCTTGTTGGCACAAGCCACTGAGAGGCTAATTACCTCGCGAATAACAGCGAGGACTTTGTCGTGGCGGTAAGTGTACCGTCCTTGATCTAAGGCCACCTTGCAGCCAGCTAGAATATGTCTAGTTTTATTTATTTTTTTAAATTTATTTTCTTTTATTCAGGAAAATAACAGTGTATAAAAGTAAGTAGCCAAACAAGATAGATATACAAATTACACCAAAGACAATTTTCCACTAAATGATAAAATCAAGATTATCTAAATGATAAGAGAAAGAAAAGAAAACGAGAAAAGAAAGAGGATGGGAAGGGAGGGACCAGGAAGGGAAGGAGGAACATAGTAAAAAATAAATACATTAAGTTGATGGGTGTCCACGTTTTAGTTGTGCAAGGGGTGTTGCTACAAAGGGGACATGAGCTATTCTCGGCGTAGCTCCAACGAGCGAGGTTACTGGGGTCTGGAAGTGTATGCTGAAAGGCATTCAAAAAAATTTCAGCATCTCTGGAGTCCAGTCATAGAACATTACCTTCCAGTGCATTGGAGGCGGAATGCAAAAGTCCCCAATTGTCGTCCAATCATTCTGGCATTGAAGGCCAATAGCATGAGCCATACAGTTGCTGTCGTAATCTCCCCGCAAGAGAGACTTCTTCAAGTCCACATCGCTCATGGTTGTACTGCCATACCCCAGACCATTGCCGTTCTGGCTGATTCCAGCAAGGAACTTTTTGTCAATGCGGGCTTGTAGATCATTTGAATCACTACGGCTACTTATTTTTGCGCTTCGATATTGCCGGATCTTTGGAATTGCACAGAATCGAATTTTTGGTTAGAGCTGGAGTTGGAGTTGGCGTAGAGCAGAGAGGGCAGTTTTAGCGCTAGCCCAAAATTTTGTTTGGACCTGAAGAGAGTCAAGGGGTCAGCTGGTTCGGATAAGGACAACCAGGATCTTAAACTAGCTGTCACCCGCGCATCTAGACGGGACAGTTGGGTCTTGGTAAAATCGTAAACAAGAAAGGGCCATGACAAATGTGACGTTAGATAATTGTCATAGATTGGAATGCGTTGCCAGAGGAAGTGATCAGTGCTATCTCTGTCAATAGCTTTAAAAACAAACTGGACATTTTTCTTAGTGCAAAACAGTCACAAGTTTAAAAACAAGTGTATGTGATATACATGCATCAGCTTAAGCTGCTAGTGTATAATATAATAATAATAATAATAATAAAATAATAATAATAATAATGATGGCCCGATCCCAGTTGGTGAATGCCATGGCAGCATGAATGCCAATCTCAAATCTACCCTGTCCACATTTACCCCCACCACTATTTTTATTATTACTTACGTGGTAATCCTTTGTTCAGCCTGCCTTCTGAGATGTTCTTGTTTCTCAAGGGCGATGAAAGTGCATTTTCCAATATTGTGTTGTTTAAGAAGCTCTATACATTTAACACCTGTGTCCACAGTATCTACCAGGATATTATCCAAGGCTCCACAGCATGTAGAAATGGCTACATCATATTTGGTATCAATGCCTCCTAAGTCCCCCTGTAAAGGGAAACAGTATATATTTCAATTACAGTAGAATCTCAATATAGAATCTCGGAAAACTCGGATAACACACACTCTGTCTTAAATCGAGGGGGAAACATAGGGTAAAGTTTAAAATTAATGAAAACGTACCCAAAGAGGTAAAAAAATACACATCTATTACATATTTAACCCCTTGAGTATGATACGACCAAATCTGGTTCTGAAACAATTATCCGTTGAGTATGATACGACCAGATCTGGTTCCGCGTTTTTTTCACTTCTTTGACGTTCTCATATTTATTCATAATTATCTAATTGTTTTACAAAATGATATTTCAATATTCTATATTCGAAATTTCAATGCAATCATTGTGCAGTTGTTCTTTTTATGATTGGTGTAGTAGTTTCGTAGTTATAGTACTTTAAGGTCGATGTCGCCGAAAATCCTGCAAAAGAGACAGATGCATCCATAAAAATACCCATTTACTCCAAGGGTTAAATGTAGTCAGTTAAAAATATGATACAATACATACATACATAAATTATAAAATGTAGTACTATAAATTGAAAATGGGGCAGGGGATGACGTTGGGGGTAAAAACATGACCTGGCTGTGGCCTTTTCGACCTCGGTTAACCCGGAACTCCGTTAATCGGGGCTCGAATAACCGCGGCCCTACTGTACGAGGGTAGATTGAAAAGTTTCCGGAATGGGCAAGAGATGGTGCGCGTATCGCGAAAGGGTTGTGATGATTAGCAACACCAACCTATTTTAGGAAAGCTGTCAATTTTTTTGACAGATACGTCACACAGTTCCTGTTTACCAGGCAGTTTAGTGAAGCAAGTTAGGCAAATTTTGCAAAAATAAAAAAAACGAATTTCGTGCAGCATTAAACATTTCTGGATGGATGGGAAAACGGCGACGGGGATACAACATATTTTGAAGAAAATTCATGGCACCTCCAAACCTTCATTCTTTAATTTTCACTTCATTTTTGACACACTATTAGTTTCTGGGTGAGCGAGTTCAAACAAGGGCCGTATGAGCAACAAGGATGAACTGAGCAGTGGTCATTAAAAAACAGCCATAAATAGGGAAATGGTCGACAAAGTCCATGATCTCATGTTATCCAATCAAGTTGCGCGAAATAGGAGAGGCCACAGGCATCTCATATCAACGAGTGCAAAATATCGAGCATGAACATTTGGGCATGAGGAGATTGTCGGCGCGATAGGTGCCGCGTTTGCTGACTGTGAACAACAAGCGAAATCTTGTAACCACTTCGAAGGAGCGTTTGGCCATGTCGAAGCGTAATCCAACGGACTTTTTTCGCTGATTCTAGACCGTGGATGAAACATGGACCCACTACTACACACCAGAGGCCAAGCAGCAATCGAAACAGTGGAGGTGGTGCCGTATCCCCGTACTCTCCAGACCAGGCCCCGTGTGACTTCTTTTTGTTCCTAAATATGAAGACTTGGCTCGGGGGCGAGCACTTCACGTCAAATGATGAGATCATCGTCGCTACGAATGCCTATTTAGCAGGGTTTCCAAAACCGTATTATTCTGAGTGCTTAAAAAAAATTCTGTTCAGGGTTGGTCACACTCACGGGTCAACACCTATCAGACGGCCTCCATGCATGAAGTGCGGGCCTGGGTAGGACTCTGGCCTTATGGTTAGTTTCCCCTGGGAATCAACCTTCTGGCGCTCCTGGACGGTCTGCACACCGTGCGGCGTAAGTCAATCGGCTGTGCACTCTGACTAACAGTCGGGGGAGTCTGGAAGCAGTACTGTTTCCTATAGAGCGGGGGTGGTTGCGGACCTTACGGCGACTGCTCTTGAAATGACCATCGGCTACCCGATTCCTGGGTGACCTTTGCCCGGCTGTTCACCCTGTTTTAATAAAATAATAATAATATTCTAATATGATCTTACACTATGCAAGGTTTCATAACACTGTAATTTTTCACTCGATAGTAATTTGCATTGGCGTTTTGCATGATCAAGTACCCCTTAGCGGACTCCTAATTCCTACCCCACCCCAATTCCTAATCAGAAGCAGAAGCTACATAAAATCCTGAGGGATGGCATTCCTGGAGTCGGCCATAGAAACTTACCATCCTCCCGTAAACCCCGGGCAGGGCGCCGATCCGCTTCTGCTCCATGATGAAGTTGAGGACTTTATTCCTGGAGTTGGCAGCACTGACACTGTCCCTGCGCTCTTGCAAGGTTGCCCGCAGTGTTCGCACCTCGCCATTCGTCGCGGTCAGTTCTTGCCCCAGAGCGGTCAATTGGCGTTCGGTGGCTGTGAGCTCCTTTTCCGCGGCGGGCAGAGAGGTGTTTATCTGCGTTAGTCGCCTGTTAATATTAAGATGTAAAATACCATTGGATTTTTAGAATCACAGTTGGATTCATTGACATACTGGGGGTGTCGAACACAACGGGCGAACCCATCACCTCGGGGAGTTATAATGGCATCAGATCGTTCTGTCTCCCGTGGAGAGAAGACTGTGGACAAAAAAAACACAGCCTAACTACACCAACAACTTGTAATAGCCCAAAACTTTGAAATAAAAGAGGAACCAGCGTGCGATCTCGCTTCCCTTACTACGAGATTTCAACGCATTTTGTATCCTTTAAGGCTGCTACAGACGGCTGCGCACGACGATAGATGCCTACGTTTGACGTGCGGCCACACACTGCTAGCTGAACTATGCCACGAAAATATCCATTTCGTCTCGACTGCCTTAGAAAGCGAGGGTTCGAGAACGGTTTGGGAGAGAGAAGGCGAAAGCGGGTGAATGGAGGGGGGGGTAAATGGTTGCGGTGGCCACAAAACGAGTGCACAGTCATGCGTGTGCTACTAATGACACATAGCCATGCAGCCGTGCATAGCATGTGCGAGGCCTGCTATGTGTTGATGATTTGTACGGCAGCTGGTAACGAACGAAGATCAGATGGCCGACGAATTGTTTCAAAGGTGGCTGACATCAGGTCGACGACTACCCACAGTGACTAGGAAACATTATTCGCCGGAGTGCACTATCAATTAGCTGATGCCGCACGGTGCGCAAACCGCTCAAAGTGTTCTCCCAGATTGGTCGATCGGATCATGCTCATGCAAATGCGATGCTTGAGGCAGATTCTTGGTGTCTCACTCCGCGACCGAATTCGACACGAGACCATTAGAGAAAGATGCGATCTACTAACAACGATCGAAGAAGAAGTACAAAAGCGTCGGCTACGATGGTTCGGCCATGTTTGCCGAATGAACGATAATCGCTTGCCACGTAAACTTCTTTGGCGAGACCGCCCGACAGAATGGAGAATTCAGCGATCGGCACCGAAGAAAACCTGGCTAAATAAAATCAAAGACGACCTTAAGAATCAACGATTATCGGCTAGGGATGCTCGAGAAGGGATGTCAAGAATGGAAGCGAATGGTGAATGGAGTACGAGATCCAGCGGCACCGACAGCAGTGTATTGGCTGCGAGTGAAACCCCCTGTAACAGAAATTCCTTTTTTTTGTGCTTGGGTCACGAATTATAAAAAAGGGGTTAGTTTTCAGGGTTTCCTATAACCTTTTCATGTCCCGAAACGTTGTGTATTGTTGCTTTTCTGAAATTCTCCAAAATTTTCCTTGACAGCTGTCAGATGACATTAACATTATTGTTGCCATTATTGAAATAACCTAATTAAAAAAATAAATAACTAAATTTAAATAAATTTCAAGTATTAAATTATCATTCTAATTAAAAAGAAACCCTACATAAAATTTTACTTTTATTACAATTTTTTTGGAAGTAAATATACCATCTATGTCATCATAGTTAGAGAATCTTGTGGGTAGGTTTAAAAAACTGGCATCTGTCACTTTTGATGGACCCTGGCCATTTGCTGGGATGAGAGGATTCTGTAGCAGGCAGGGAAAAGAAAAAAACCTTTTAAAGGTTATGCCCAAATTTTAGTGCAGAATTAAATATGTAGTGCCTAATTAGTGCGAACACAGTTTTTACTTGGGCACGCCGGTATAGGCCTTAAAAAATAATGAGATTTCTCCTAATCCATTTCGGATAGAGCCTCCTGCCACTTTATTTGTCGACCTGTCACCACAGACCACATTTTCATCATTTAGTTTTTCGGGTTTTTATAAAACCACATTTTTCTTATACCTGTATTGTTAAATTTAAATGCCTTGTGAGTAGTCTCGGGCCAGAACGCGTATTTTCCATGTAACCACCATAATCCATCGTAAGATAACCTAAAAATTGTATTTTTTTTTGGTAATTCATTTTTTTTTGTTCAATATGTAATTCTACACTGAATTTTATTTGTTTTATTTGCGGAAAACCTACCTCTAGGCTAGATTATTAGAAAAGTGTTAAAATACCCTCCCCCTGAGATTTTGTTCAGCTTTTATTAATTTTTTTTTTGTAATTCTTTTTACTTGTTTCTTTGGTTTTTTTTTTATTTAGTTTTCCACGTTTTCCTTTAAAAACGGAGGTGGCGCCTTGTCTAAAGTAGTCTTCCAGTCTTTCTATATTCCCGTCACACCCCTCCCCAATCGCCGCCGAGTAATAAATAATAATAATAATGCTTATGCAGTAGAACTCCAATTATCTAAACTCCGACTATCCGAATCGCTGATTATCCAAAATTAGGACGAAAACATACTGCTATTATCCTTGGGGATGATGAGTCACCTTATCATAGTGGAATTCTATTATTGGAGATGACAAATTATAGAGCAATCAGATAAAGAAGTTACGGGTAAACAGTTGGCTGAGATGTACGGTGTTGGACAATCGACGATTTCAGATATTAAAAGGAGCAAACCTACAATTTTAAACTTAGTGTCAGTGCTTGAAAACAAAGATGGAAGTCAATAAAGGCAGCAACAAACAAAGATTTAGAAGATGCCGTTCTCCTTCTATGGGAAACACAATTTAGGGTCCGATTCTTTGTGGAAAATCTAAGATCTTAGCTCAGAAGCTTGGTTGTTCATCCTTTAACTATTCAGAAGGCGCGTTCGTATAAAATTTATACGAGGAACTGTCATTTCAGCATAAAATCATTCTTTCGAAACCGTTCTGGATATAACCGGTCTTTAACCTTGAAGACATTATCCCTTCCACGTAGCTGGAGCTGGGTTGGCCGCTTTTGTCTTGGTGGTGTTTCTAGCAAGCTTTCATTGTATTGAGAATGTCTTGTGTATACTTTATACTGCGCGCCCGCTTATGCAAGTATCATTCATTTTTATGGTCTCTTTAATTTTTAATTAATATAATATTCCCGCAGTTTAATATAATATTCCTCCAAACAAAATTCTTCATGACAAACCACCAGCTAAGCGCGGATATTGTCATGAATGTGTATCGGAAAAGAAAAATACTACAAGATCAATGAAACATGTTGTAAACTTATGTTTATATTTTATAAACATGTTTTATAAATTGTACTTTTAAAATTGTACATTTAGTCATTTTATTGCGTAAAAAAGTTATCTGTTGCTTAATTCGTGATATGTTGCATTGTGTAAAATTTATACGGTGCGTTCGCTCTTGTTAAATTTTACGATGCGCCCACCGAAAGGTTAACCCTTTGTAGCCCAAGATCTTCAAACAAAAATTAATGCTGATAATGAGATAGGTTTAGGCAAATTAAAAAACACGTATTTCTCAGAATTTCTAATATTTATTATTAATCATTTATTTGACATTTAAGGGAATTTGACATTACTGTAACATTGAGTTGAAAGTATAAAAAAACATTTATGTTGTATGGAAAAATTTGAAACAATTATTTTGTTTATTATAGCATAATGCTACACTGCATTTTTCGCAAATTGTTTGTGAAACACCAGTGCACTTGGGAATCTTGCAACGTATCCTTTTTTTATTCCAAATCGGCCAATGACCGACCTGATCCTACCTTACTGCTAATGGAGGAACATATTGCGCAGGGCTTTTATGTTTTTTGGCTTGAATTTCGTCTTCTAAAGAACTTCGACTCTTGATGTTAGGCTTCAGGCCAAGCTCGCATAAGGTCTCGCCTATCTCAAGTCTAAATTCTGCTGAAGTCGTTTGTTTGCCGTTGAGATATTTTGCCTTCCTTACTCTTCGGTATAATAACCAAGAATTTGCCATAGTCAGTTCCAGTAAATGTTAGAACATCCTAACTTGCCATCTTTTGCTTCGGAATTTTGAATGGATAAAATTATATTCTTACCTACAGGTTTCCACGAAAACGACACAATTGTATACACTTTTTATATTTTTTTATCAGTCATTCAACACCCGCCTTAGTTCTAATTTATCACTTTCATCAACGCGCAACATTTAAACTCACATAAGTCGCTTAGTTACGCTATCTATGATTTTTACTCGATACTAAGTGGTAGGGTACAGTAGTGCTGGACGGATTCAAATGAACTAAATGAATTTAGTGCCTTATTTAGGGGGATTAGTAGTTTGTTACAGAAACGTCACATGAAGCTATAAAGGATTAAAGCAAGTGACGGCTGGCTAAGACATTTTAAGTCCAGAAACGGTATCCGTGAATTAGATTTGAGTGGCGAGAAGTTATCAGCAGACTCCAAAACTCTAGAAGATTTTATTAAAAACAGTAAAGTTGTAGCAGACTCCTAAGATACCGAGTTTTTGTACATTTCCAATGAAAATGGTCTTGTTTGGAAAGCTTTGCCTAAAACCACTTCGGCTCCAAAAAATCCAATTATTCAAATTTTTGATTATCCGAACGGGGTCCGGTCCCAATTTATTCGAATAATTTGAGTTCTACTGTAGTTTAATTAATCAATGATTATACTTACGCTTTCTTTTCTGTCAGATCCTTAGTGGCTTTACTGAGCGACTCAGTCAGCTTTTCGAACTTATTCCTCTCTTCAGTTTCGTTCCTCAACAAAATCTCCAACTCTGATTCTGCAAGCTTGAGCTTCATCTGCGCCTTACTTTCAATTTCATTCAGACCGATCAACCTGGTCTTCAGTTTGTGAATTTCCTCTTGCAGCCCTCTAGTCTCGGAGCTGTTAAAATCGCAAAGAAAATAATCATAAGCGAGAGTTCACTTTACTCTTCCGAGCAGTTGAGTAACAGTGGGGCGGGGTCGACTACAACGGGTGAACCCGTCACCCCAGGCTGGTATAACGATATGCAATCGTTCTTTCAGCCGTGGGATGAGCATATAGACTTAGAGACATATACAGTCTACTATCCAGCTCGGCCAGGAGACACTGAGAAGCACCCAACGAGCCGTTTCGCTCCTAACTACCAGTTATAGCCAGATTTCTCCGGCCTCCTGACTGGTTGAGGTCGCGTCGCTTGCGCGGTCCTCTACCTAATGTAAGCAGCGATTCAGTTCAAATCAGCGCGGACCGAGGCATCCTTTGCCCGACTGATCACGTGGGATCAAGTAGCCGATTGGTCATTTACAGAGCGGCTGACATAAAGCCAACAACCCCCCCCCCCCCCCCCCCGGTCTATAGGAAACAGTCGTTTCCAGACTCTCCCAATAATCAACTAGAGCTGTCGACTACAACGGGCGAACCCGTCACCTCAGGAAGTTTTAACGATATTGATCGTTCTATTTACCGTGAGGTGAGCGCAGAAGACTTAGTCCAACGTCTAGTTACACCACACGCCCGTAAGAGACCAACGCCTTACCGCGAGATAACCCGGTTAATCACCCAGCGGGCCGACACTCGCGCCCTACTGCCAGTTACAATCAGATTACTCCGGTCTCCCGAGGGGTACGGGTTCGAGGTCGCTTGTGCAGTCCTCTCCCTTACGTAGCGGTGAAACGGTGTTTACCGAATCTATCGCGGACCACGGCGTCCTTTATCCGGCTTTCACCCGGAATCGTGTAACTGAACGTGTTGAATTGTTCCAGTCAGGAAGTTCCGCGTGAATTAAAGTCCTAGCAAAAATGAAAACGGGACGCGATGAGAGAAAAAACACAGCGACTCAGTTTGAGGTTACAAACATTTTATTGTGACAGTTCTGTGCTAGTGTTGCCAGACTTGCAACGAAAAACCATAATATTCAATACTCCCACTTTTTGTTACAAGTCAATGCCAAAATCAAAATAAAATTGAGAATACAATTAACCAACAAATTCAAAATTAAGATTAATTCCTTGAATACTCTATGTTAATAATTATTTGGCATGACATTCATCAAAGTACAAAAATGTTGATGTTTTGGCCTTGATAATGCCTTTGTCATTATATCAGCTGTCTGCTCATCCGTCTGAACGTATTTTAGCTCAAATATTCCATCTTCGAATTTCTCTCGGATGAAGTGATATCGCACGTCGATGTGCTTTGTCCTCTTGTGAAATTCCGGGTTCTTCACAAGTCGAATTGCGCTCTGGTTGTCCATGAAAAATATTGGCACGTCCAATTTCGATTGCTGTAGCTCGCACAACAAATTTTTCAGCCAAACCAATTCCTTTATGGCATGTGATGCTGCCATATATTCGGATTCTGTTGTAGACAGTGCAACCGATTTTTGTCGTTCTGATCCCCAACTGATAACGCTTCCTCCGAACATGAAAACGTATCCTGACGTCGATCTTCGCGTACTGACGTCTCCGGAGTAATCGGCATCGCTGTATCCACAAAAATGTAAATCGTTTTCTGTCTCGAAGCGAATTCCCATGTCCACCGTGCCCTTGACATACTTTAAGATGCGTTTTACTGCATTCACATGGGCTGCAGCTCGTTTTTCCAAATATCTGCTGACACTTCCAACTGCAAAGCTGATATCTGGCCTGGTAGCGACAGCCAAATACATCAGACTTCCAACTGCTTCACGATATGGAAAATCGGTCTCTTCGCCTGTTTCAAAATCTCCAAGATTCTGACAAATGTCCAATGGTGTTGACACTGCATTGCAATTCGTCATGTTAAAACGATCAAGTATCTTTCTTGCATATCCCTGTTGGTGAATGTGAATCGATCCGTCAGATCGCTGATCAATTTCGAGTCCCAAAAAACATTTCAGCTCAAATATTTTTATCTCGAATTCCTTTTTCAAGTGTCCGATGACTGGAACAATGGCTTCCTGCTTTTCCGCCGCAATCAATCCGTCGTCGACGTAAATTGCCAGAATTAGCATGCCGTTTTCTCCGTTGCAAACGAAAACACATGGATCCGATTCACTTGCTTTGAAACCAAATTTGTTGGTGAACAAAGTAAACTTTTTGTTCCAACAGCGTGATGCCTGTTTCAAACCATATAAGCTTTTTGATAGCTTACATACTCGCCCGCTTTCATCATCATATCCAATCGGCTGGCTCATGTAGACATTCTCCTCTAAATCTCCATTTAGAAATGCCGTCTTGATGTCAAACTGCTTCAACTTCATTTTCTTCGATGTCGCCAACGCCAGGATTGCTCTGATCGATGTGAACTTTACCACCGGGCTGAAAGTTTCGTGGTAATTGATGCCATATTGCTGCGTAAATCCCCGCACTACCAATCGCGCCTTGTAGCGATCAATGCTTCCGTCTGGATTCTGCTTGACTTTATAGACCCATCGATTATCTATAACTCTTTGATCAACTGGTGCCTTAACCAAAGTCCACGTACGATTTTTAATGAGTGAATCGTACTCCTCGTTCATGGCCTGTTTCCACTGTCGGTGGTCACTCGATTTAATCGCCTCTTCAAAAGTTCTTGGCTCTTCGGTGACTGCTAACATTGCCGAATGATGTCCCGATGCGAAATATGTCAAACGCTTCGTTGCTGTAATTGTGTTTCGATCGCGCAAACGCCGATTTATGACATTTCTGTTGTCAAGGTCGGATATCGCACCACGTTCCTCGCGTTCCTCTGGAGTAAAGAGTTCCTCTACATCCTCATCATTTACATCATCTTTATTTGCGTTTGTATCGCCCGTGCTCTCAATAGTTTTTTCTTCATCTCCGATGTCCAGTGTGGCCATGGATTCCTCCAACAAAAATACGACGTCTCGTGAGATTTCGATTTTGCCTGTTTTCATATTCCAAACTCGATATCCCTTCGATTGGTTGTCGTAACCAACGAACATACATTTTTCTGCCTTTGGATCCAACTTCTGCCGTTTTTCCTTTGGAACGTGAATGAACACTTCCGAGCCGAAAATTCGCAGATGATCGACCTTCGCTTCCTTGTTGTGCCACAATTCATACGGTGATTTGTCCGCGACTGTGCTCGTTCCAGTTCTATTCAGCACATGAACTGCTGAATTTACTGCCTCGGCCCAAAACTTCTTTTCTATTTGCTTCGACTGAAGCATCGTTCTCGCTGATTCGACGATTGTTCGCATCTCCCGTTCCGCACAGCCGTTTTGCTCAGGCGTGTATGGCACAGTTCGCTGGTGATGAATACCAACTTCCTCGAAAAATGCTTTCAATTTTCCATTGACGAACTCTGTGCCGTTGTCGGATCTGAGAATGCGAATTTTGTGTCCATATGTCCTCTGAATCAGCTTCACACACTTCTTGATGATGCTTGCTACTTCTGACTTTTGTTTCATGAAGTAGACAAAACGAAAATGTGAGTAATCATCTTTCAATAGTAAGAAATACTTGGCGCCACCTATCGAATTTTCTTGGAATGGTCCGCACACGTCAGTATGAATGACTTCGCCACACGCTTTCGACTTCTCCTCACGATTCTTGAAGCTACCTCGATGGTGTTTTCCAAGTACGCATGCTTCACATGTGAAATCTTCATTGATGAATTCAATATTTCGAGTCTGCAGAAACTTCTTCACATGTATGACGTTTTGATGTCCAAGTCGCTCGTGCCACGAACAAAGCGATCTCTTCTTTATTACTACGTTTGCTGTAGCCTCGATTCGTGAAATCTGATTCACCTTGAACAGCATCTGGAACAAACCGTTTCTACGAACTCCCACTGCAACTACGTTTCCGTTTTTCAGCAGTTCGCAACGTTTGTTGTCCATGCTCAGCTGATGTCCATGATCTGTCACCTTTCCTGATGAAAATAAATTCATCTGAAAATCCGGTACGAATAGAACTCCCATGACTCGCTTGCGAATCCAATCATTGCCATTGAAAGCGTGAATGCTGATGTCGCCTTTGCCTCGAGCCACAATTCTATCGCCATTACCTATCTTCACTTGTTCGGATATTTCAGTGAAATTCTCGAACCAATTGCGCCGGTGACTCATGTGATCAATTGCCCCTGAATCTAATATCCAAGTGTCTTTGTCTCCACTCGTCGCTGAGTGACAAATGAACGCGTCGACCGAGCCATCTTCTCGTTTCTTGTCAGAGCTATGCTTCTTCTCTGGGCAGTCCCGCTTCCAATGACCTCCTTTTCCGCACTTAAAGCACTTGCCTTTCGGTTTGTCGCTTTTATTCGTCAATTTGTTGTTGCTGTTCGACGAATTTCCCTTTTTGATGTTGTAGGTTTTCTTGGGAAAAGTTCGCTTAGCTATCAGCGCTTCCACCTCTTCGACTTGTCCCTGCGATTTCAGGCGAAGCTCTTCTGCCATTAATCGCGCTCGCAGATTTGTCAAAGTTTGACTTTCAGAACTTGCAGATTCCCATGCACTGTGAAAATGATTGAATTCAGCAGGTAACGTTATTAAAATTTTCGAAATTACCATGGAATCGGGTATGGTCCTTTTGATCTCGCAGCTGTTGCACAATTTCCATTAATTTCGATAAGAACGTCGCAATATCATCTCCTTCGCATAACTGTAATACTTTTGTTGCAAAAGTAAAGTGTTTGCCTTCGATGTATGCTCATAGGTTCCTCTGAGCATTTCCCACATCTCGTTTGCTGTCGCACAGGTCATAATTTGCATTACCGCCTGCCTTCTGCATGCTGTCGAAATGATTCGTCTCGATTTGGCGTCTTTCTTCTTCCAAACGACGATTTTTGTTGCATAGTCCGGCTCTGCAGCCGTTGGCTTCTCTTCGGCTCCATCGACAATATCGAATAATTCATTGTCCTCCAGAATTTGACGCATTTGGAATTTCCATGTCAGCCAATTGCAAGACTCACCGACACCTTCCAATTTTTCGATATTTATTCGATCACCTTCCATTTCTTCTGTTTTCAAATTGCCGGATTTGAAATTTTCCGAAAAAAAACTTTTCAATTTCAATCCAAAAGAAACTCGCTCCCGAAAACTGCGCGTTGAGAAAAACGTTTTCCTTGTACCACGCGATGATGAAATCACGCACAAAAAAAACAGCTATCGACGCACCACAGTTTTTCAGACAGAAAAATTGCTGATTCTAACCTCAAAAGTAATCGCTGCACCCACAAAAAAAAATACCGCACAAAACGAAATGACACTTTTGTTTTTGTCCGTTTATCTAAAATCGCACTATTTCAGTTGAATTATTCCACGCGATTTAAAACGATTCACCAGAATAGTCACTTTCTCCGCTTGCACTATTTCAGTCGCGAAAACCGCGTTTTCAGCATTTGCACTTTTCTTTACACAGTCGTCGTGAGCTGGGCCCATAACCTGTTGAATTGTTCCAGTCAGGAAGTTCCGCGTGAATTAAAGTCCTAGCAAAAATGAAAACGGGACGCGATGAGAGAAAAAACACAGCGACTCAGTTTGAGGTTACAAACATTTTATTGTGACAGTTCTGTGCTAGTGTTGCCAGACTTGCAACGAAAAACCATAATATTCAATAATCCAGCTCGGCCAGGAGACACTGAGAAGCACCCAACGAGCCGTTTCGCTCCTAACTACTAGTTATAGCCAGATTTCTCCGGCCTCCTGACTGGTTGAGGTCGCTTGCGCGGTCCTCTAGCGATTCAGTTCAAATCAGCGCGGACCGAGGCATCCTTTGCCCGACTGATCACGTGGGATCAAGTAGCCGATTGGTCATTTCCAGAGCGGCTGACATAAAGCCAACAACCCCAACAACCCCCCCCCCCCCCGCTCTATAGGAAACAGTCGTTTCCAGACAGACTCTCTCAATAATCAACTAGAGCTGTCGACTACAACGGACGAACCCGTCACCTCAGGAAGTTTTAACGATTGATCGTTCTATTTACCGTGAGGTGAGCGCAGAAGACTTAGTCCAACGTCTAGTTACACCACACGCCCGTAAGAGACCAACGCCTTACCGCGAGATAACCCGATTAATCACCCAGCGGGCCGACACTCGCGCCCTACTGCCAGTTACAATCAGATTACTCCGGTCTCCCGACGGGTACGGGTTCGAGGTTGCTTGTGCAGTCCTCTCCCTTACGTAGCGGTGAAACGGTGTTTACCGAATCTATCGCGGACCACGGCGTCCTTTATCCGGCTTTCACCCGGAATCGTGTAACTGAACGGTCGTTTCAAGAGCAGTCGCCGTAAGGTGGACAACTATCCCCGCTCTATAGGAGACAGTACTGTTTCCAGACTCCCACGACTGTCAGTCAAAATGCACAATCAATTTGCTGTCGCTGCACGGTGCGCAAACCATCCAGAAGCGCCAGAAGATTGACTCCCTACCCGGGCTTGCACTTCATACGTGGAGGCCGCCGGATGGGTGTTGACCCGTGAGTTCGACTGACCCTGGACATAGTGGCCAACTGCAACAGGGCCCATTAGCTCCCGATTATCAGTCATTTCCAGACTATCCCGATTATCAATCGGATTGAACAATCAATTGGCTGACGCCGCACAAAAATGATCCCCAGTGGAAAATGACACACCAGGCATAGAGTTCTACCTGAGCTCGAACTTCTACTTGGAGGCTACCAGATGGGTGCTGACCCGTGAGTTGTTCAATTTAAGAACAGACACTATTGTACTTTAAAAACTTGTTAATATTGTTTATGACTAGATTTACGAGATCTGATGTGGACGTATCTGCAAAGCTGTCTGTCCAGAATAAATAATAATCTTGGTATATAAACAAACAGGCTGTGTGTGCTCGCAAAACTCGAAAAGTAGTCAGTCGATAGACTTCAATCTTTGACACAATGTTGTATTCAAATACGTGCAAGTTTTTAAAGTAAAGGAGGTTACAATCAAATATGCATGGCAAGTCTTCCCGCACCTGTGAAATCTGCAGTGCGCTTAGAAATTGGTGCGTTTCCCTTTCATTTCATATCAGACGTAGCCACAGTGAAGCGTAGCCGGGTTTCGCTAGTAATAATAATAATAATACGAGGAAGCACGCACAAAAGCCTCACATGGAGGAATAAGTGTGGGTACCGGACAACTGGTAAACTAACCCCAACGAGATGAATAAACGAAAAATTGAACCCTACCCCGATGGCTTCGATTACGGTATTAATTTTATCCTCCAAAGCTACTTTTTTTCTGAACGTGCTTTTGTTCAAGATTTTCACTCAATTTCTCTGGTATTTTTCTCCTTTATCTAGAAATTTAGTATCTAGAAATTGCGGTATCTACAAATCCAATATTGGTGTTTCTTCGAGTTCACTGCGAAAAGTTCAACCATGGAAAAATTAAATCTAATCCTCTTGAGAACTTTCTGCAAAATAGCTGGTGGACTTGTGTAATAAAGTACCATTTCAAGTGATTAGTGCAAGCTCTGTCAATCTGTCAATTTAAAAACAGACTCGATTGTACCTAAAAACTTGTTTATTGTTTATGACTAGCTTTACAAAATTGCATCTGGATGTATCAGCAAAGCTGCCTGTCCAGAATAAATAATATTAACAATACGAAGGAGACACACACAAAAGCATGGAGGAATAAGTTTGGATACTGGGCAACTGGTCAACTAACCCCAAAAGCAATAAATAAAATACAAATGGAGCTGCCATGGAATTCACCGACCGAAATCGGGCCCATCATATATAATTATTACACTTCTGGGTGGTGAACAGTGGATTCAGGACTAACGACCGGCTGTGGTAGGTTTAGGACAGCTGTCTTGTCACATGTGAGCGTTCACCTTACCACCCATTCACTCCCTCTTCGAAGCCATAGAATTGAGGTGCAGAAATCGCGATTTTAGATATTTTTTCTAGAAAGGAGTTGATTATTTTCCTGGAGAGACCAAGATCTTTA
The DNA here is from genome assembly GCA_944548615.1 of Micropterix aruncella. Classification (NCBI taxonomy): domain Eukaryota; kingdom Metazoa; phylum Arthropoda; class Insecta; order Lepidoptera; family Micropterigidae; genus Micropterix; species Micropterix aruncella. The sequence goes on from OX155972.1 coordinate 20,281,255, forward strand.
AAAAAGGTGAAACAAAGATTTAGCTGGCAGGCTACAAGTGCCATCTTTCCCCGCGTGAAGGTGAACAGTGAAGCCGTTCCGGGTGATGGCATTTGCGAGATCATGGTATTTATTTCATTTGTAATCATGGTCTTTTGGGATATTTGATTCCTATAAACAAAAACTTGAATTGTACCTGATGGCTTCGATTAGGGTATTCATTTTTTCCTCCAAAGCTGCTTTTTTCTGTACAAGCTGTTGGTCAAGCTCCTCGCACTCAGCAATTTCTCTGGTATTTTTCTCCGGTATCTAGAAATGTTGTTTCAAAATGTTAGTTGGGTGGAAATATAAATATTAAATGGAAGTAGTAATAAGTTTGGAATTAATAATAATGCCATGTTATGGAGGGGATATGTACCACTGTTCACGCCAGTCAGGTTTGTGTGAGAATTAGCGTAATTCTCCGTCTCCTAATCACTTGTCTAATCAAAGAAAATCCTTTTTATAAATTCTTCCGCTCCAATCAAATATTATCGGTACCTATTTAAACATGCCGCGACGGCGCGCCAATCTGAACCGCCCAGCGAGTAGAGTACGCTGAACGACGAATAGAGTATATATTATGTGGACCAGGCGAGTGGTCAAATAAATTCGCTCTACAAAAAAGATTAGATTTTTTTGCTCTCGCCGCATAACCGCCGCATCGCATCACACGAACTTTGTGTAGATTCGCCCGCACCGCAATTCGTGTAAAACCATAGTGGTGGCGCAGTCCTGCAGCGCAGACGGAACCAACAAGGATGTAAGTACCGACATCCTGTCTTTCCGCTTTAAATCCGCTCCTGGGTACTAAGGTACACCAGGTGGTCCTTCAAGCTAGTAAACTCACACGGATCTCACGCAAATTCATAAAACGCCTAGAGCGCTCTTCTGATTAACGAGACCAGACCTCTAGATACCCGCATCATCAACCACCTTGATGGAAATTTGAGCAAATTATGATGATACTTAAACTTGGAAAACGTCCAGAAGATGTCAAATTGTACTGAGAAATTAGTCTCCTCCCGAGTCATTCCAAAGTTCTGGAAACTCTCATTCTTAATTAACTCTTACTATACAAAGGGTCACTCGGGGTGCGATGGAGGTCTACCTCTCCGTGTGCACGTTTTATCTCACTCTGGCCCAGACTATTCCTAAACGTCTAGGATGGGAAAGTAGTGAGTGGGCGTGCCGGTGCACCCTGGAAACTCCGGTTAGCTACAACAGGGAGAGATCCCTGAAGTTGATGACTTGGAGGCCAAAAGGCCTCCACCCCAAGCCAAGGTGTTACCTGTACCGTGCCGACGGCTGCGTGGCTGAGGGAGAGCTCAGTCTCTAACGGTGGCTTTCTGAAACCGGGGCGAATCGGGAAGTAGAAATGCCCTTTGACCGATAACAGGCTCTGTCGGTTTTTGACGATCCTTTCCTGACTACTCGTGGGAACAAATATGGACTCAAAACAATATAAAAATTCCCCTCAAAACTCCGACCAGGACGGTACCGCCCGGGAAGGAAACACTTCGGAGCCAAGGAGCACGACTCAAGTCGACCCTTTGCCCGAAAAAATCTCAGCCGTCGCAGGGACTACTAAAGGTGCAGACAGAATAGGAAACGACTCTGATATGCCCAAAGAAAACGACCGAGACACTAAGACACTCGAGAAGCACAGGACAAAGTTGTCCGGTGCTGCTCGAAAACGTTTCAGGATGCTGAGGGCAGCAAACGTGAGTGCTAAAGAAGCCTCTGTAGAATGCCTCAAGCCCTGGAAAGATATTAAGAGCTTGACCTGTCAGAGCACTCCCATATCTGATGACCAAAGGGCATCTAAACGCACACGGTCGGAGGAGTCGCCAGGGGAAAACTCAAAAAAGGCTCCTAAGATATACCCTGAAGAAGGCATCAAGCCAAACTTCAGGGAGGTGGTTGGTTCTTCACGTGTGGGAATAAAAAACGAAAGCCCGATGGAAGAAGACCAAATGCAATTGGTGCACCGCTCATTACTGACTCTGATTAAAAACATCACTGTCAGAGGCACGGGCCCAAAATTTCTGGGTTTCACCCACAGGCCTGGCTGGGTCCTGATCACATGTGAAAATCAGAAGAGCCAGGATTGGCTTGTGGGAGTAATCCCAAACCTCAAACCATGGCCCGAGGCAAAGCTGTCTATCATGACGGAAAGCGAAATGCCCAAGCCACTAGTTTGCACAACGTTCTTCCCCAGCAGCGAGGCGGCGAACATAAAGGACGCCCTAAGTCTGCTGACAAACCAGAACGAAGGCATATTTCCAGAATACTGGAAAATACTTAACAGCAGGGAGGGAAAGAATGGACACCACGTGACCTTCTCAATTGACGAGCCCTCTTTGGAGACCCTTCGGAAAACCGACTACAGGGCCTCCCTTGGTTTTGGAAAGATTTCTTTGAAAATCAGGGGTGAGCCCACGAATTTCCCAGAAAACAGGGCTATCCCGTCCTACTCCAACAAAGGCAGACAAACGCCTGCTCCCATACAGCGAAAGAAAAAGCCGGCAAATCGGCCTTCTCCTGCTGACGAGAGTACAGGAGCGCCTAAAAAGCGGGGAAAACCCGGGAATGAGCAAGGCACATCCCAATCCAAACATGGACGGTCTCGTCCTCCATTGGAGAGGGAAAAGCCTGCGACAAAGCCCACAATCCCTATGGATCACTGATGGCGAACATAGGCAACTCTACGAGGATTCTCCAGATCAACCTCCACCACGCCATTCCGCCAGCGCAGTGATGGAGTGTTGCTTCACCAAAGGAGAAATCGACATCGCCCTCGTACAAGAACCCTGGGTAAATAACTTAACTATCCAGGGCTTAAACGCTGCGGGTAGAATCCTCTCGTACCCGGGAGGGAAAAAACCCAGAGCATGCATAGTGTTCAAGAAAAACATTAACTTCCTGCCTGTTACAGAGTTATGTACTAATGACCTGTCAGCAGCGTATATAAATCTCAAAGGATGGAATGGATCCAGAGTCATCTTATGCTCAGCCTATCTATCTGGAGAGAAACAAAATCCAACCGAAGAGCTGGCACACCTGGTGGAGTACGCCCGTACCCAAAAGGCTGAGTTACTGGTTGGATGTGATGCAAATGCACACCACACCGCGTGGGGGAGCTCAGACATCAATAATAGAGGTGAATTACTTAATGATTTTATCTCAACCAACTGCCTATGCCTATTAAACAAAGGCTGCATGCCGACCTTTGTAACAAGTGCAAGACAGGAAGTTTTAGACATTACTTTTGCCTCTAAAAATCTAGCCAGACACATAAAAAACTGGCATGTCAGGGATGACACTTCAATGTCTGATCACAGACAAATAACCTTTAAACTACTAAACACCGTAGACTTTAAAACCACAACTTTCAGGAATCCTAAAGCCACCGACTGGGACGCTTACCGTACCACACTAAGGCTTAACCTAAAAAACCTAAAAACACGCGAGAGTCTAGAATTGGCCGTGGCGGCTACCACAAAAGGCATTAAAAACGCCTATGGGGAAAGCTGCCCACTCAAGACAAAGACCTCCAAAAGAAAAGTTCCATGGTGGAACCCGAAGTTGGACAAACTACGGAAGGAAACCCGGAAACTATTTAATAAGGCTAAACAAACTATCAACTAGGAGGAATACAAAAAAGTCTTAACCGAGTACAACAAATAAATTAGGAGAGCCAAAAGAGCAACATGGAAAAGCTTCTGCGAGGACATAGTGGAAACGCCTCAAGGAGCCAGAGTACATAAACTGCTCGCAAAGGACAAACCTAACCAAATTGGTCTTCTGAAAAAACCAAACGGAACCTTTACAACAAATGAAAAGGAAACTTTGGAGGAACTAATATCGACCCACTTCCCAGGTGCTGTGACAACTAGCAACGCCGCCACTGCTCCATACAGACCTCGAAACGAGGACTCCATAGGGCTGCTAGAATCATAAGGCCCGATCAAGTTAAATGGGCCGTAAAATCCTTTAAACCTTAAAAATCATGCGGGGACGATGGAATCATGCCCGTGCTTTTGCAACAGGGTATCGACATTCTAACCCCATATCTGGTTAAAATCTTCAGAGCAAGCTATGCCTGGGGACATATACCAGAAGAATGGACCAAGGTCAAAGTGCTATTCATACCCAAGGCTGGCAGGAAGGACTACGCACTGTCAAAGTCCTTCAGGCCAATTAGCCTAACATCCTTTTTACTGAAAGCGATGGAAAAGATACTGGATAGCTATATCAGGGAAAAAATCCTAACGGTCAACCCTATCAGCTGTAACCAACACGCCTACCGCAGAGGCAAATCCACGGAAACCGCTCTGCTCTACCTAGTAGACAGAGTAGAAAAGGCGTTGGAAGACAAACAAATCGCAGTATGCGCATTTTTAGACATTGAGGGCGCCTTCGACAAAACCCCAATTAAATCACTGGTGAAGGGGCTAGAGTCAAAACAAGTTGACAACACCACAACCAGATGGGTGAAAGCGATGCTCTCAAACCTTTTGGCCAAGGTAGCTCTTCACGGAACAAACCTTGAAGTCACCACCACAAGAGACTGCCCGCAGGAGGCGTACTCTCGCCCCTACTATGGACTCTTGCAATAGATCAACTCCTGCATAGGATGGCAGAGGCCAGGATAGACACACAGGGCTATGCTGATGACCTAGTAGTCATTGTCCGGGGCTTCTGCCAAAACACGATCTCACACATAATGCAAAAAGCGTTAACAATCGTTAGCAATTGGTGCAGAGAGAACGAATTATCGGTCAACGCCGATAAGACCGTCCTCGTGCCATTTACCAACAAACGTCAACTAGGTGGACTAAAAATGCCAATCTTAAACCACAGGCAGATTCCTTTCTCCAAGGAAGTAAAGTATCTGGGAGTCACGCTCGACCAGAGACTCACCTGGAACAGCCACCTAGATAAAACAATTCAAAAAGCTAAAAGTGCTTTGGGTATAAGCAGAAGACTGGCGGGGAAAAACTGGGGCCTAACCCCAAGATCTCCCACTGGCTATACACTGCCATTGTGAGGCCGATAATCTCGTACGCCTCGGTGGTATGGTGCAACAAAGCCAACCAGAAAACTGTGATTACCAAACTAAACAATATCCAAAGGACGGCGTGCCTCATGACAACTGGCGCAATGTCCTCCACTCCTGGAGCAGCTCTAAATGCACTGCTGAACTTACCGCCCCTACACATTCATTTGCAACAGGTGGCGAATGCCAGCATGTACAGGCTATCTGCCCGAGAGAAGGTAAACTGGATCTCACACGCACTAAGATCAGTTCTTGACTCAGTCAGTGAAAATCCAACCCTCAACATGGTATCAGACACCATGCTCCCACTCCTAAACTTTGGAAAACTTTTTACAGTGGAACTGCCGCCCAGAGACGACTGGCTAAAAAGCCAACTGCAATGGGAGGCCGGTAGCCTTAAATGGTATACTGATGGGTCCAAATCGGGACTTGACGTAGGCTGTGGTATATATGGAGAGCGACCAAACTTCGAAAGAAGTGTAACCTTGGGAAAATAAGCCTCCATATTCCAAGCGGAGGTTTACGCCATTATTGAATGTGCTGATATCAACCTCCAAAAGGACTACGCCAACCACCGTATCTATATCCACTCGGATAGCAAAGCAGCTCTTATGGCACTAGCCTCGAATACCATTAATTCAAAGCTAGTGCAAAACTGCATATCACTACTGAATTCCCTGGGTGAAAAGAACAGGGTAATTCTAAGATGGGTTCCCGGCCATGCAGGAATCGAGGGAAATGAAAAAGCCGACGAACTTGCTAGGACGGGAGCAAAGGGAACGTTATACGGCCCTGAACCTTGCTGGGCGTACCAAAAAGCCTTGCAAACCTAATGCTCTAACAAATGTGTTTAGAACAATCCATCAACCACTGGAACAACACACCAGGGTTGAATCATTCCAAAGCGCTTATTAAGCCTTACGACCGTAAGACGGCCCGGAGGCCCTATCGCTAAATAGGAACAATCTACGCATACTGGTAAGGGCGCTCACGGGGCATTGTGGCCTGAACAAACACAACCTCAAGCCCAAAGACACAAAAATGTGCAGGTTCTGCCAAGGGGCAGAGGAAACTCCCCAGCACCTCATGTGCGAGTGTGGCCAGCTGATGCGTAAAAGATACACCCACCTGGGTGGTCACTACCTCCAACCTGAGGAGGTAAAACAATCTGGCGCCAAAAGCCTGCTGCAGTTCTTAAATGACACGAGGCTTAGCGCATAACTATAGTAGGTGGCGAACACAATAGATCAGCAATGGTCGCAGTGTTACAAGGCTCATAAAGACCTTAGAAAAGCCCCACTCAACAAATAAAAAATAAAAAATAGGGTCACTCCGATTATTGATCAAAATAAACTACTTCCAGGTCATCAGTTCGGATTCAGAACAACAAGCAACTATTGAGCATCTCCACAAGCTAGTTAAAAAAAATCAACCTTAGAACAAGAGAAATACTGTACAGTTTTTCTATATATATCGCAGGCCTTTGACCTTGTCTGGCACTAGGGCCTATTACATACATTGTACAACTTGATTGTTAGAAGTCGCATGAAAACGAATGCAGTTATTTGGAATCCGCATGAATATACCTACAACAACAAGCAACGTAATCGAGAAAGCTTCAGATTGGATTCTAGAGGTCGATTCGGTCTCTAAGCAGTATAAATTCCCTGAAAGTGTCAGATGCACAGCCCTGCGTCCAGATATAACTCTTTACTCTCTATCTCGGAAGATGGCCCTTATCGTAGAATTAACTGTTCCATGGCAATCAAATATCCCAAAAGATCATGAATACAAATTAAATAAATACCATGATCTCGCAAATGCCGTCACCCAGAACGGCTTCACTGTTCGCCTTCACGCGGTGGAAGTTGGCGCTCGTGGCCTGCCAGCTAAATCTCTGTTTCACCTTTTTAAAGATCTTGGTTAAATCAAGTTTAAAAAAGCAACCCTTGAACAAGAGAAATACTGCACAGTTTTTCTATATATATCACAGGCCCTTGACCTTGTCTGGCACTAGGGCCTATTACATACATTGTACAACTCAACTGTTAGAAGTTGCATGGAAACGAATGCAGTTATTTGGAATCCGCATGAATATACCTATACCCTCATGCTGGAGAAGCTACAAAAGTGTTATTTGAGATTTTCGTACTTCAAGCAGTACAGATCTTATTCATTTTTGTATCCGACTGCATTTATCACAGGCATGGTTGGCTATAATTCTGTCTCAGAAGAGAAATGCTGACCATGTCCTATGTTTTGAATCTAATTCATGGTAAATCTGATAACCCTAGCTTACTAGCCAAGGTGGATCTTTTCGTACCTAATAATTATCATACAAGGGTGGCATTGGCGATGGGAGAACTGCGGGATTTATGGGAGAACTGCGGGAAAATAAAATCATTTTTACAAGCTTTTGTTTACCTTGCAATGTTTGTCAGTATGTTTGTTTAGGTCAAATTTTGCAAGCAGTATTAGAACCACTTCCTCTATCCCATAAAGTTGAAATTTTACATGTTGGTTCAGTTCCAATGACAATGCATTTTTATGGTAAGCATGACCTGATTTTGCACCCAGGATTGGCTCCCAACAACGAACTCCTCAACGGTCAACAGTACAGAAGCGAAATTTTGTATACGCATTCAATTATGAGAGCCCGTTTTAAGTTTCACCATGACACGGCTGCTGCACCCAGGGTTGGCTACCGACGAAGGGACTCCTCAACAGTCAACAGTACAGAAACAAAATTTTGTATACGCATTCAATTATGAGAGCCCGTTTTAAGTTTCACCATGACAGGGCTGCTACACCCAGGAATGGCTTCCATGGGACTCCTCAACGGTCAACAGCACAAACACAAAATTATGTATAGCATTCAATTATGATAGCATTCTAAGTTTTGCGACGACATGGCTGCTGCACCCAGGGTTAGCTCAGGACAGAGCATTTTAATAAAGGTTGTAACTAAAAATATGTTTTTAATAACTTATTTAACTAAAAATCTTTTATTGTTAGGCTGAGAATCTTTCAGCTTACCCTCGTACATTGCCATAAATAAATACATAAAATAAATATGTATGTGCATTGTATGTATGTATGTGCAAGTAGCATGTGTGTAAGTGCGTGTATTGTTATTGCATTCGATCGACAACTGAAAATTCGATTCCGTTAATTTTATCTCAACGGCAAATGGTGACCGAGCCTAGAATGGAAAATCAAGTTAACCCCTCAAATGTGAGGCGTCCCTTAAGGGATGCCTTGGCAAAATGTATACAAAATGTATATAAATTTATATAAATGTAAATATAAATGTAAATGTGCGCCGCTTTATAGTAATCCGCTCTATAGTAATGCTATAGCTCTATAGTAAACCCCGCTCTATGTAAATGTAAATGTAAATGTAAATATAAATTTATATACATTTTGCCGTAGGCAACCCGAGCTAATCGCCATTCATTTGAGGGGTTAAGTAAAATATCCAAACAGTTCAGCTTTTATACCTTTTTCAAATCCATAAGCTTCCCATTTTCCGTCTTAAGAAGAGCTTCAACATTCTTCTTCCTCTTGTTGCATTGATTCGTCTCTGCGGTGATGGTACCATCTCGGTTCTTCAGCGTTTTATTCTTTGTCATCAGTTCTTCCTTGCGGTTGTTCAGCTTATCGTATTTTCTAAAGAAGTTCAAAAAAACGGTTGGGTCACTCTAAGACTTTTCCGGCATTTAGCCAAGGGGATGTTCAAGTATTAAGTAATGCAATTTGGGGGGATGGGGGGGGGGGGTCTTGTAGATTGTTACGATGCATTACAGGAGCGGGAGGGGGGACGCTTTATGTAACATTGTTTTTATCTTTTATTTTAAGAGTTTATAAGTAAAAAAAATAGCTAAAATAGGAGAATGCATGAGAAGAACAATAGTGGATAAAGCCAAAAATGTATGAAAGGACAGGTCCAAGTCAGGAAAACGACATAATTTAATGTAAGATTAGAAGTAAAAGTTAATTAAGGACAAATTTGAGTCCATTTTAACATATTTTAAACTTAAGCAAATGTGTATTACATTATGTGTGATTGTTTATTAAATAACAAGTTAGAATGCGATGTAGATGTATTGCGAGTTATAAATCTCTTGTTTTATTTATTATTACCGCAAACGAGATTAAAACAATAACAAAGGTATTTTACCGACTTTCCGGTACTTTGCGCAATAAAGTTGTGACTTTCAGGTAAAAATGTTCACTTGGGTGATACATAACCTTTAGGGAGGGGGAGGGGGGTACAGAAAAACGTTACAGCGCGTTACATGGGGGGGGAGAGGGTCAAAAATCTTCAAAAATTGCATTACGTAATACTTAAACGGCCCCCAAGGACTTCATCTCATTCAATTTAAAAATAAAATTGCAAACGCATGTCGCCGTAAAATTCGTCATTAACCCTTCGAGAGCCAGCCATGGAAATGAAACTAACGACAGCATATTTTCGACCCCCGAAAATTTTCTTGTAGGGGGTGTTGGTGCACCCATACTAATGTATAACGGTGGCTTATTCAATGAAGGCAACTTTTTCCGCATATAATTGCATAAATACGGATATAGGTGGCTGCGAATCGTCATAGCTCAAAACTGCCAATTGGCGGCAATGGCCATCCAGGGGTTATTACTTTATTTGTTGAGTGGGGCTTTCGAAGGTCTTTATGAGCATTGTAACACTGCGACCATTGTTGATCTATTGTGTTCGCCACCTACTATAGTTCTGCGCTAATCTTCGTGTCATTTAAGAACCGCAGCAGGCTTTTGGCGCCAGATTGTTTTACCTCAACCACCCAAGTGGTTGTATCTTTTACGCATCAGTGGGCCACATTCGCACATGAGGTGCAGAGGAGTTTCCTCTGACCCTTGGCAGAACCTGCACATTTTTGTGTCTCGGAGCTTGAGGTTGTACATGTGTTTGTTTAGGCCACAATGCCCCGTGAGCGCCCTCACCAGTATGCGTAGATTATTCCTATTTAGCGATAATGCCTCACGGGCCGTCTTAGGGTCGTAGGCCTTAATTAGCGCTTTGGATTGATTCAACCCTGGCGTGTTGTTCCAGTAGTTGACGGATTGTTCTAAACATATTTGTTTAAGAATTAGGTTTGCAAGGCTTTTTGGTACGCCACAGCAAGGTTCAGGGCGTTCCCTTTGCTCCCGTCTTAGCAAGTTCGTCGGCTTTTTCATTTCCCTCGATTCCTGCATGGCCAGGAACCCATCTTAGAAATACCCTGTTCTTTTCGCCCAGGGAATTCAGTAGTTATACGCAGTTTTGCACTAGCTTTGAATTAATGGTATTCGAGGCTAGTGCCATAAGAGCTGCCTTGCTATCCGAGTGGATATAGATACGGTGGTTGGCGTAGTTCTTATGGAGGTTGATATCCACACATTCAATAATGGCGTATATCTCCGTTTGGAATATGGAGGCGTATTTCCCCAAGTTTACATATCTTTCGAAGTTTGGTCGCTCTCCATATATACCGCAGCCTACGTCAAGTCCCGATTTGGACCCATCAGTATACCATTTAAGGCTACCGGCCTCCCAGTGCAGTTGGCTTTTTAGCCAGTCGTCTCTGGGCGGCAGTTCCACTGTAAAGAATTTTCCAAAGTTTAGGAGTGGAAGCATGGTATCTGATACCAAGTTGAGGGTTGGAGTTTCACCGACTGAGTCAAGAACTGATCTTAGTGCTTGTGAGATCCAGTTTACCTTCTCTCGCGCAGATAGCCTGTACATGCTGGCTTTCGCCACCTGTTGCAAGTGAATGTGTTAATCCGGGAGTTAATCCAGGGGTTAACCGCCCTACCTATATGAACTTACATAATACGTCCGTTATAATATCACCCGAACGCAACAAGCCGTAACACGTACGTTCGAGTACAAATACATTAAAAAATCAAAATCAAAAAACCCAAAACCCACAAAGCGTTATGTGATACGTCTAATTGTTCCTACGATTCTAAATACAAAAAAGGGTAATAAATTGGTCTATTATGTAAATAAAATTGTCTAGTATATTGTAAAAAAAATACTGTTATTTAGAAATCTAATGAAAAAAACCAACGATTTTGAATAATGACCCAAAAGTAGGGGCGGTTAAATATTCGAATTTCGAGCGAGCGACACAATGCAATGAAGATTTAAATTTCGAATGTGAGTCGCGCGACGCACATCCGACACAATCGCGCGACGCTGTAAATTTAAATATTTGATTCATGCATATATTTGTATGGCAGAATTTAAATATTATTTGTGCAGCTGGTATATGAGATATACCAACATTTTATACTACATTTGGCCCAGATTTTGGTCCAATATTTCGAGGACCATATATGACTAGTGCCCCCTGGTGGACAGATTTTAACCACAATCGTTGTAACTCTTGCCATGACCAAATGATGCCTGCATACTAAATTTCAGCTCAATCGGATTAAGCGTTTAGGCGCTATCATGGAGGGAATTTACACAGACAAGACACACAGGGTGCAATTGCGTTTCTTTGTGAACTAAAACTGAAATTACTTCAAGCGAACGAGATAGAGCAATACGTTAGAGCGGAATATGAAGCGAACGATCGTAGATAAAAGCTACCTGCCGAACTTATACTCGTCCGAATAAATTTGAACACATTTCGCGCGGTGTTACATTCAGATGCTTTATCTTTAGTGGGTAGTTTTAATGCGAAAAAGTGACAACCGTTCATTCCACATTCCGTTCTAGCGTATTGCCCTGTCTCGTTCGTTCACACGGACTAATTTCCGATTTTAGTTCACGAAGAAACGCAATCGAGCCCACAGGCAGAGTTCAATCTGGAAGTGGTATTAACCCCTCCTCTCGCGAAGTAAAAATTCAGCTATCACTTTTGCTCGCGACATTTTCGCGCGTAAAATCGACGCGAGTCGACGATCTTGATACAAACGACCATAACTTGTAAACCACTCGACGGATCATAAAAAAAATTACTGTAAAATGATCGCATTGAAATTTGACATATAAAAAATTATAACCTGGAAATTGGGGGAGTCGGCCGTTGGTCCTGCAAGGGATGTTAGGGAGTTACCGGGTTAATCGTCTCAATGGATATTAGGTACCTTCACCTCGAAAATAAATATTTTGCGCGTTCACAATACTATCCCTTCTCATTGCCATCATTAGTGCTACAACTCATTGTGAGTCTTAGCTTCATTAACCCTTGGAGTAAATGGGTATTTTCATGGATGCATCTGTCTCTTTTGCAGGATTTTCGGCGACATCGACCTTAAAGTACTATAACTACGAAACTACTACACCAATCATAAAAAGAACAACTGCACAATGATTGCATTGAAATTTCGAATATAGAATATTGAAATATCATTTTGTAAAACAATTAGATAATTATAAATAAATATGAGAACGTCAAAGAAGTGAAAAAAACGCGGAACCAGATCTGGTCGTATCATACTCAACGGATAATTGTTTCAGAACCAGATTTGGTCGTATCATACTCAACGGGTTAGGTTGCTTGAATTGCAGCAACACTTATTACGTAAGACGCAAATTACAAAGTCAACTTACTTATTTTGTTCTTTGAGAAATTTCTGCTTTTCCTCTATTTTAGCCTGAGTTTCCTTGATCATACCGTCCTGCTTCTTTTGTTCTTCCTTCAGGTTATCATATTCTGATGTCTTCTCCTTTATCATTTTTTCAACTTCATGACTGAAAATACAATAATTCAAAAACTCTATATTGTTCACAAATTAATTAGTTCACGTCTTATTATTTTGTGAACTAATCATCATTAATTAGTCATGGCGGACTTATTGACTAAACAATTTCTAAGAGCAAATCAATAATTCAGTTATATGACGATTTTATTGCAGCAAATCATACAGTAAAAGTATATGAACTAAATCCATTATAATACACATGTAATTTTTAAAATGATGCCACAATGAAAAACCAAATGACAGTGGGGTGTTGCCAACTACAACGGGCAAACCCGTCACCCCAGGAAGGTGTAAAAATAGAGACTTGGGGACGAAAATCGTCCACCATCTAGCTGCGTTAACAAGCCCATCAGACCAACGTCTTCCCACAAGTCACTGGGAAGAGAAACCAGCGGGCCGACCTCGCGCCTTGACTAACAGATTTGGTAACATTTTTTGATTTCACAGATTTCTCCATCATCTGGCCTGGTTCGGGTCCGAAGTTGCTTGTGCGGCCTCTACCTGATGTTAATTCAGCGGTAATTTAGTTTCTATTCATCGCAGACCATAGCGTCCATTGCCCGTCTACCACTCAGGATCGGGAGGACAACTGATCATTTCAAGAGTGCCATCATTTCAAGAGTGCAACTGATCATTTCAAGAGGTCAGCATCCACCCCCGCTGGATTTGGAGTGAATTTCTATTTTAATTCGTATTAGGGTAATTAACTTTCACTATGTCTTCAAAACGGTAAGTGTTTACAAATAAGCTTGTGATTTTGATTATTTTATGCACGTTTTTTATAAATTTATGACCTAGATAGATAAAGATTATATAGATAGATTAGGAAATAAATCACAGCACTCAGTACCTACTAAGCGAACCACACTCATAATTTCATCACAGGTAAAAAGTTTTACAGTCCAACGAAGTGGGCACGGGTCAGCTAGTTATAATTAAAGTCACAGTTGACAACGCTGTTTGGCTGGTCCGCGGCGCGCGGCGGCCAGGCGGCGGCGGCGCACCTAAATAATAAATGCCACAGTGATAAATCGTTTCCCGAGCGGAGTGCACGCCGCCTTGCCGCCCGCTCCGCATTTACGTAACCGCGCTATCTGTTAAGAAATATACGTGGGGGGACCCAAAAGTAACCGGAATTTGGCTGCGGTGGGGAGGAAGGGCGGTGGAACCCATTGTTCGATCAGGTGTCCGTTACGGTCACTCCACCTGAGTCAGTGTGCGAAGTTATGTCGCTGTGGGTGCATCGGTTCGCCCGCTAGTTTTTTCGTAAATCAACTTTTTCAATTTCGGCGAAAAAGTGATGGCAGATTGTCGAGAGCAGCGCGCGGCTGTGAAATTTTGTTTCTTGTTCGGGAAATCGGCCACGGAAACTATTGTAATGCTTAAGACTGCTTATTGGGATGCTGCCTTAAGTAAAATCAGAGTCTATGAGTGGTTTTCACATTTTAAAAATGGAGAAATGTCAATTGAAGACTAACCCCGTTCAGGACGCCCCTCAACGGCAAGAAGTGACGAAAACATCGACAAAATCAATGCCCTCGTTCGCGAAGATTATCGCCGAACCATTGATCAACTCTATGAGATGTCTAGAATATCATGGAGTTCAATTCAGAGGATTTTATCCGAAGATTTGCACATAAGAAGGGTTGCAGCCAAATTTGTCCCTCGCCTTCTCACAGACGAGTAAAAGGAGCGTCGACTTCAGGCATGTTTTGAGCTTCAAAATCAGTTCAAAGAGGACCCTGATTTTTTTTCTCCAAGGTGATTACTGGTGATGAATCGTGGTGCTATGGATACGACCCCAAAACAACGCTGCAATCAAGCCAATGGAAGACAAGTGGCTCTCCTCGTCCCAAAAAAGCTCGCCAAGTGAAGTCAAACATCAAGACAATGCTCATTTGTTTCTTTGTTGCGGAGGTGTTTTCCACATGGAGTTTGTTCCCCCCGGTCTAACTGTCAACAAGGAGTTCTACTTGGAGGTTTTGAAAAGATTAAGGGAGTGTATCCGGAAAAAAAGGGGAGATCTTTGACGTACAGGCGACTGGTTCTTCCATCGTGATAACGCGCCGGCCCACACTGCCCTCTCCGTAAAGCAGTTTTTGACCAAATACGGCATGACACTGATTGTCAACCCCCCCTACTCACCGGATCTAGCCCCCTGTGATTTCTTTTTGATCCCAAGACTCAAAAGGGACATGAAAAGAAAGCGTTTTACCACTGTGGAGGAGGTAAAACAAAAAACGCCGAAAGGCATAAAGAGCATCGCGATAAGTGAATTCAGAAACTGTTTTAAACAATGGAATGATCGTTTGAAGAAGTGCGTTGTGGTCAATGGAGATTACTTTGAAGGTGATCAAAATTTGGTGTAAAAATAGTAAGAAATAAAAACTTTAGGACGGATTTCCTGTTTCTTTTGGGTCCGTCCCCCCACGTATTTTATGTCGTATCCAAAGAGCTGTATTTCATTGTTCGTCTGTCCTATCTACCTATAGAATATCAAAAATGGCACAATATGTCAAAATTTTACATTCTTTCTGAAAAATGGTAAACTCAAAAGTGGAAGTTCTCCTTTTTAATAAATGTAGTACTCAGTAGTATAGATCGAGTGACAAAATAAAAAATGTTGAGATTGGTGTTTTTCAAAAAAAACATATTTTTTATTTAAAACTTTTTTAGAAAGCTGCACCAACAAATGTTAGGCACATACTTCAAAGTCGAGTGCATCATTCTAAACATAAAAATATCAGCAATAAAATAAAAAACCCGCAATTAAATATCTTGCACCATTCCAGAGATTGTGAATTTTTTGTCAAAATTCACAAGTGAGAAAATGGTTCCGGAATGCCATTTTTGGCGACCTGTATCTCGGACCAGGATTTTTTTTGGGCAAAACAAAAAATTACGTATATCTTACTTTTTCCTGTATTTTAACATATGTTTAATTGAAAAACTTCTGAGACTATGGAGGTAACCCCCTGCCTGAATTGACATGGAATATGCCTGTATATTTTTCATACAAAGTTTTTGGCTTTAAATTTCCTTTATTGAACAGCAACTTTATAGGTAAGGACACAATATAAGCTCATAGGTAGGTAAAGGTAAAGGACACAAGATAATTAAAAAAATTGTTTGCTTACATATATTTTTGCAGGAGTGCGCTTCTGGCTCTGGTGGCATTATTCCTGGCATTCAACTGATCTACGGCATCCTTCATTGGCCGCTCAAGTTGCAGCTTTTCTGCCTCCACAAAACGCACTCTGTTCAATTTTTCCCTGCGCAAATCAGTCAGTTCGTCAGTTCTTTCAGCTATCTTAACCAACGGTTCCTGTAATTAAAAGATTGGTTATGTCACCCCAAGACTTTCCTGGAAAGACTGTCATAGGAATGTTGGAAGATTATCTTAGTAAACAACATTGGAATTTATAGCCATAACATTTAATTTTATTCCAATTGTAATATTGCTAAAAAAAAAAAAACTAAAAACAAAAGTGTCGCCACCTAGCGGAAATCCAGTGAAACAGTTTCGAAAACTCGCGTCTATGTCTAAGCTAGTAAGTTAGTTAGTTTTCCTGGGCTATTTCCCGCACTTGGCCTCTTGATTGGACCGTTGTGCGTGGCTCATGTTTCTATTTATGTTACTCCAGCCAACCCAGGCTGTCCCAGAAGGTTAGCAGCCTGTTTAGGTTGCTACAGGCCTCCGGGACAGATGCTGGAGATTGTAGTATTCTTGCCCGTTGCTCTGCCACGCTTCTGCATTCCATGAGCACATGCTGTGGCGTTTCTTCTTCCTCCATGCATCCTCTGCATAGAGGGCTGTCTGTCACACCTATGGTAAACAGGTGTTTGTTTAGGGGACAGTGGCCTGTCATAGTACCTATGACTTTACGGATTTTGTCCCTTTTTAATCTGGCGAGGTTGCGGGCAAGTTTTTTAGGCGCTTCCGGAACCGCGTTCTTTGTTTGCCTGCATCCTGCGTTTTTTTTCCGTTCTTTAAGGTGGGTTTCGTCGGTGTTTCTGCGTAGCCATGTTTATTATTTGGGCCTTGGGGTATGGGCATCAAGGGTTCCGGTCCTATGTCTAAGCTATAGTTATATTTTATTATACTAGAATAGACCAGGCGACCAGCCTGAGAGATCGACAGAGGAATGGAAAGAAAGAGAAAGCTGCATATTTTATATTTTTATTTATTTATTTAAGAAATAATTACTATAAAACAATGATTTGCTTAAAAAAAACAGGAACCGAATGGCAAAACCTTAACCTTTTGCTTATTTCTTTCTGTTACCCAACTGGGACTAGCCCGTTCTAGGGTGGACAGGACTGTAATATTACAATCAAGTTTGCTCGATTGCTTGATTGTTTACAAGTTTTAGTAAAAAGCTAATAAATTAAATTGCCCTAAAATGTGGTCTTCAAAATAAAATTAAATAAAATAATAATATTAAAAAAAAATACGTGTGGCACTCGGGGACTGCCGCGGTAAAGCTATTGCATAGCATTTTTAACAACGTATGCAATTATAATTATTTATTTATTTTATTTATTTTATTTTTTCTGATATCAGATAACTGCGCTCTATCGAAAAACGTTGAAATTATTCCGAATCATCTGCGGCTGCGGAAGCAAATGATTCGGAATAATTTAAACGTCTTCCGATAGAGCGCCGTAATTGTTTATTCGATAAAGCAAAAAACCGGATTATTCGAAAAAAAAACGTAGATAAAAAGATATATAATTAAATTATCTTTAAAATGGTGCAGGTTTCATAATCATACGCCAGATAGTATTTGCGTAGTAGTCGTTTTTGTGTTCGGTTAGACCTAATTTCACAAATTAATTACACTATGTAATATAAACAAAATCTAAAATATTCAAAGCTAAGAATATTAGGAAAATGTTCTTGTTTAACATATATTTTTTTCGAATCGTAAGCAGTACTCGTTTAGACGTAATTATCAGTTTAACCCTTGGAGTAAATGGGTATTTTCATGGATGCATCTGTCTCTTTTGCAGGATTTTCGGCGACATCGACCTTAAAGTACTATAACTACGAAACTACTACACCAATCATAAAAAGAACAACTGCACAATGATTGCATTGAAATTTCGAATATAGAATATTGAAATATCATTTTGTAAAACAATTAGATAATTATGAATAAATATGAGAACGTCAAAGAAGTGAAAAAAACGCAGAACCAGATCTGGTCGTATCATACTCAACGGATAATTGTTTCAGAACCAGATTTGGTCGTATCATACTCAACGGGTTAAAATCATTAATTTTCGTTCTTTTCGTTCGTTCATTCAAGAAATTTCTTCATTCGGTCGCCGCGCTGGACTAGGCCCGCGATAAAAGCTATGCAATAGCTTAATAATAAAAGATAATATAATAAAAAAAATGCAATTCCATTATATAATTGGCAATAAATATAATATAAAATTCGATTAAATAATATAAATAAAGTTATATGTGAGAAAAGAAAGAAACAGTCATAAATATTTAATATATTATGTTAAGTAATATAAGATTTAATATAAAAATACCTAGACAAAAAATAAAATTTATTATCGAAATAATATATAATATATAATAATAATATATATCGGCTCTCTCTTTATCCTTGTTTAGTCGCGCATCCGCGGGACATGATTCGGAATTAATTATTATACACAATTAAAGAATGATAAATGGGCATGCGAGACTAGACAAGACTAGAGGGGGCCCATATGCAACTACATATCTCTTTCTATTCCGCTATCGCATTCACTCACAGTCAACCTTCGTACTCCCGCGGTCTATTCTAGTATATCTTATGGACTTAGCAGACGTGTACCGCAGCCGATGCTAAAAAGTGACAAACATAATTAACAGATGGCGCTAGCTGCTTGCAACTTTCCAGCGGAGAAAAATAGACAAGCCCCCCCCCCTCCCCCGCGCCAACCCAACCTCCCCCTCGTGCGCCACTTAGTAGCATATTTGTAGTATTTTTTCATTTCCGAAATTTTACAATGTGATTTCAATCCAACAAGGCTTGTGTGTACCGAATTTCAAATCTTTAACTGCAATATTTCGAGATTGAAGTATAACTAGTGTGCCCTCTGGTGGACTGATTTCAACTACAATCTTTTTAACTCTTGCAATGACCGAATGATGCCTGCATGCCAAATTTCAGCTCAATCAAATGAAGCGTTTGGGCGCTATCGTCACAGTATACCAGACAGTAGCTTCTCTTAACCCCTCGAGCCTCAAAGGGACCGATCGGACTCAAACGCAAAATCACAGTTGCGTTTTGTTGGGACCGATCGGACTCTAAAATTAGTATTCTAAAGTTCTAATATGCAACAATTCGAAAGTGCAACAACGGTTTGAGAGAAATTAATATTTTGGTCGGCCGCCATAATAAATCTAAACTTTCCATAATTATACATAGTCTTTCAAAGACATGCGCTTGCGAAATCTCGCGGCTCGAGGGGTTAACAAAATTAAAATCGAAGCGAATACACCACAAGTCAAAAGGGCTCGGACATGGCTGCCAGATGTCGGCTACTCGGCCCTAAAACAATCGAAAACGTCGCCAGCCGTTACCTGTGCGTAACGGTAACCAAAGGCGTTCATCAAGACGTACCCCTCTGCCCACATTCCTTGCACCCTCTTCCCGCAATGTCCTGTAGCTCGACAGTAAACGTACTGTTTGGTATACTATGCTATCGTCACAGTATCACGCAAAATAGGCACACTGGATGTCGACTTGCGGAGGAACGCCCAGTATAACTAACTATAACTATCGTCACAGTATACCAGACAATAGCTTCTCTTAAAACAAAATTGACATCGAAGCAAGTGACGTCAGGAATCTTAAGGGCTACCACAAATCGTAATATGATTACTCGTCTTCTTCTTGAAGCATCGTCCCAGCAATATTTATGGTGCCCCAGCGACGCAGATGCTATTATGCTACCGATTTGTTCTGAGAATACCATATGGCGTCGACTCGTAACTCCCCACAAAAAAGAAATAGTAAAAGCGGACACAAACTGCGCCCACAGCGCCGTAACTATGGGCCTAAGGGCGCGACATGACTTACCCCTGGCCCCACTTCCGTAGCACCCTCTTCTGCATTGTCTTGTAGCTTTTGAGTGAACTTACTGGTTGTTATTATACTTTTCTATCGTCGAGGAATACACACAGACACACACACAGACACACACAGACACACACACACACACTCACAGACAGCCTACAGTCTGGAAATGGTCTTATCCATCTCAGGAAGGGTCAAAATGTATTCATCTCGAAGAAAAAAATGCGCGTTCACAATACTTTCCCTTTTGCCGAGAAAGTAATTGAGTATTTGTACTTTCTAGACATACAAACTTGATATAATAACTTAATATAATAATAAATAAAAAAATAAAAAATAAAATACAAACGGAGCTGCCATGGAATTCACCGACCGAATTCGGGCTCATCATATATAATTATTACACTTCTGGGAGGTGAAGGTGGATTCCGGACTAATGACCGGCTGTGGTAGGTTTAGGACAGCTGTCTTGCCACATGTGAGCGTTCACCTTACCACCTATTCACTCCCCCTTCGAAGCCATATAATTTGAGATGCGGAAATCGCGGTTTTAGATATTTTTTCTAGAAAGGAGTTGATTATTTTCCTGGAGAGACCAAGATCTTTAAAAAGGTGAAACAAAGATTTAGCTGGCAGGACACTAGCGCCAACTTCCACCGCGTGAAGGTGAACAGTGAAGCCGTTCCGGGTGACGGCATTTGCGAGATCATGGTATTTATTTAATTTGTACTCGTGGTCTTTTGGGTTATTTGATTCCCATGGAACAGTTAATTCTACGATATTCAATAACAACTTCCTGACATACATCGTAATATAGTTTATCGAACCTACCTTATATCTAACAGTGCTTATAATGTCATCGAGGTACTCCAGTAAACCGGTTTCATTTTCATTTGCACCTTTGAATTTCATCATGGCTATTTGTTCCACTTCACCCTGGTATAGACAAAATAATGATATGGAAATTATATTCATATTCATTTTATTATAATAATGGTATGCAAAACATAAGTCATGAAATAAAATTTCGAATAAGAAATATGAAATACGAAACGTAACTATAACGAGGGATTAAGGATCCTATCGCGTTATACCAACACAAAAAACAAGAGCGCCACCGCATTTATCCAAAACGCGGAAAAGAAAAAAACATAGGTTAGGTGATGACCGAAAAATGAAAAAAAAACAACCACAGGGTCGGGGAAAGAATTTGGTTTGGCACTAAGTTTGGCAAAATGGAGAATAAACCTTCGCAATTTTAAAATAAAACTACAAATTTATGAGTTATGAAACACAGGTCCTTTATTTAGCAGGTAGATACTTCCAAAATCAAAATCAAAATCAAAATGTTTTTTATTCACAATAGAATTTGTATAAAATTGCTTTGTGACGTCAAAAATGAGATACAATGTACGGTTTATATTATAGATAATGATATAAAATATTTAACAACAGAAATATTTTAAAACAATTTAAAGTATAGGTACAGTTAGAATTTAAAATAGTCATAAAATTTAAAATACTCATAATTAACAACAATAGTCAAAAATTAAAAAAAAACACAATATACCTACACAGTTAACAATTTTCAATAAAATAAGAAAAGAATATTCGATTTTATAATCATTCCAAAAAAAATCAATATCATTAATAAAATCTACTACTTTGTAGTAAGCCTTCTTACATAGAATATTTTTAATTTTACTTCTAAACTGAATGTCTGATAAACCCTGTATGTCCTCTGGAATTTTATTATAGAACCGTATACAGTTTCCCATGAAACAATTGCTTATCTTACTTAGTCTAAATTTTGGCACTATATATTTATTTTTATTTCTAGTATTGTATTTGTGATTGTCACAGTTTTTTGAATAATGAGATATCCATCAATCTCTTCTTCTGACATGTGACATGTTGTACGTTTTCAATGTTCAATTTGATATCCAGGCGAGAAAAATCCGGGCACGGTTGGCTGATTTGTGAAGTTTATTTACATTGAGAAATAAAAAGGTGACACAGCAAACCCCGCTGTGACGAAAAGAAAAAAATAACCACCATTACTTTTACAAACTCGTTTAGCTGATTTAAACACCAAAAGAATTAAACGCTTACCAAAAAATGAGACCTTGTTCACATAACTTCAAAACGCAGCACCTCTAGTGCACACTGAACTGCGGATCACTTCGCTTTTAGCGAGTTTTCTGTCGCCGAGCGCGAGTCAGTAGTGCTGCTCGCGCCATCTTGGAACCAATGTTCCCTTCAATAGCCGTGGCTAGGTTTGACAGACCGGAAATGCCTGTCGTTAAACCAACTTTAGGAGATTAAAAAAAACTCATGACAACTCATGTTCACAATAAAATAGTAATATTTTTGTAATATTTATTATATTTATTAAAAGGTTCTTTCGAACTTGATATTTTTTGAAACCTCTTGTTTTATTGTTACGGCAAGGACACCAGGAGGGTCATTTTTTATTGGGCCGCACAATACGGCTATTTCTAATTTGACAGCTCAAAACAACATAGCTTTTGTGCGATTTTTTAAAGAAATGCTAGTAGATTTGGAACAATGATTATGGAACAACTCAAAACCTGAGTAATACCAATATAAAAAAAACACGAGAAAAACACGCGAAGCATGTTGCAATACGTGCAACAGGTTCCTGAAGCATAACATGCCACGCAAATTTGAATTTTTGTTACAACTCATAAAATAAAAAATCGGTGGTGTCACCCCAAGACTTTCCTGGCGAGACTTCCCAGAATCACAGTAACTGTCGTAGGAACGTTAGATGATGCGTAATATTAGTAGACAACATTGGAATTTATAACCATAAATCGAAACATTGGTGTGTGCGCCACGCCACCTAGCGGAAATCCAGTGGAAAAGCTTCGAAAGCACCCAGTTCATAACTAGTACTGCGTAGTGACGTAAAAACGCGGTAACAGATGGCACTGGCCGCCCGTAAGCGAAGAAAATATAATTATTTCAAATAAAAAAAGGTGGACCGATTTCAACCACAATCTTTTCAACTCTTACCATGACGCATAAAAATGTGCCAATGTCAAACTTTGAATTTAGTTTCCTCAGAATTCAAAAAATGTTATCGCCTTCATCCAGTTAAATTGCAAGTTTGTTTGTTTGTTTATACTCTTTATTGTGAAAATGTCACAATGGGCGGGTTTATTGTCATATGACAATCTCTTACAACCAACCCTACTATGACGTGTTATATGTATGTGTGCGTGTAAGATGTCTGTAAGTGTGTATCTTGTTATTGCATTCGTTCGACAGAATTGAAAATGCAATTCCGTTAATTTTATCCCAACGGAAAATGGTGACCCAGCCGGGAATCGAACCCGGGACCTTACAATGTAAGATCAGGCGACCTAACCACTATGCCACCGAACCGTGTCGCAAGTTAGAAGCGACCGTTTCCTACCCTACTGTAAATAAAATAAAATACATACGGAGGCTGCCTTGGAATTCACCGACCGAAATCATATACTATTATTACACTTCTGAGGGGTGAGCGATGGATTACGGACTAAAGACCGGCTGTGGTAGGTTTAGGACAGGTCTTGCCACATGTGAGTGTTCACCTTACCACCCATTCACTCCCCCCTTCGAAGCCATAGAATTTAATATGCAGAAATTGCGGTTTTAGATATTTTTTTCTAGGAAGGAGTTGATTATTTTCCTGGAGAGAATAAGATCTTTAAAAGAATGGAGCAGATATTTAGCTGGCAGGCCACGAGCGCCAACTTCCACCGCGTGAAGGTGAACAGTGAAGCCATTCCGGGTGACGGGATTTGCGAGATCATGGTATTTATTTAATTTGTACTCGTGGTCTTTTGGGATATTTGATTCCCATTAGATGTTCATCGCTTCTGAAAAAAATGTTATCCGAAACTTCTTCCCCCCTTTATTTTTGTTAACCAGAGTTCTACTTATTATTATTATTATTATTATTTATTCTGGACAGGCAGCTTTGCTGATACGTCCAGATCAGATCTTGTAAAGCTAAACAATATTAACAATATAATGTAACAATATTAACAAGTTTTTAAATTGATTGACAGAGATTGCACTAATCACTTCAAATGGTAGTTTATTCCACATGTCCACCACTCTATTTGGCAGAACGTTCTTAAGAGGATTGGAATTGGAAATGTAATTTTTACACCCAGAGTTATTGAAAATAAATTACGAACTTGATGGTTATACCATCACCAATAAATAAAACGAGCCACCACAAAATAGGAGATAATTTACCTGTAGAATAAGAAAGCGATTGTGGATGAGATCGATCCCGTGGGACTTGAGGAGTTTAGCCACTGCCTTGAACTGGACCCTCCGGCCATTGAGGGTATAATACGAGGAGTTGTCTATGTGGGCAGTCCTCGTCACAACTATCTCCGTGCCTGGTAGCTCATCGTAATCATATTCACCCTCCTGAAAGACAAAGGAACGTAAACATCAAAGCAACCCGTATCATTCATACCTAAAATTCGAAATATGTTATCCGCGACTCAGTCGACGGCGACTTTCACGCTGTATGATCATGGCACCTGCGACTTCCGTACGCACGTGGTTGCTGGTCGACGAAGCGACTTTGCTTCGACTGTCGACTGAGTCGCCGCGACTCAGTCAACAGTGCGTCAGTAAGCCTAATCTGAGAGATCCCGCAAAATACCGAGATTAGACTTTTTAATCTTGCAAATATCAAGATTGAAGATTTTGCTGCAAGATGGCATTTGCTAGTCATAACTAAACGACTGCCTAACAAAAAAGGAGTGTAATGTGTTCAAGTTTCATCTATGTATGTTCTCCATTTCTTTATTCCGAATCGATAGAACCGATTTAAAAGTGTGTAACAAAAACCGCATATGTTGTTGTTTTTTTTTGCGCATGGTTGCAGGTTATGTTTCGCCGAACCTGTTTTTCATGTTTTCCCCGTGTTTTTTTATGTTTCCTGCTGGTTTTTCGCTGTTTTCGTGCATTCTTCCCATACTTTGAGAGCTAAAACATGTATTTGCGAAATTCGGGAGAACTTCGCGTTTGACAGATAGGGATTCGCCGAGCTCTCACGTGATTGGTCGAGGCCGCGGCTTTGTTTTTTTATTATTTAACGGCGTTAGTCGTTTTGTTGGCACATTCGGTGGCGTTCGCGCAACATCGTTCTATTTCGATTCAGGATGTCGCCGAAGCGGGTGTATGAGTTTCGTCGGGAAGATTGGCAGCCTCCGTAAAGGATAATGCCGCAGCTTGACCGCCTGGCGGTCATATTTTTTATGCGAAGTGTGCGAGACTAATCTGGTGAGCATTTAATTTTATTTTGGGTTGGTTTTCATATAGGATCCTCACGATTTTAACGGATTTGTGTCTCTTTTTCGACAGCGGGTGGCACCTTTCTTTAACCTCTGTACCTCTGTTACTGTACGTAATATACCTGCTGCTAATGTGAGGGTTCTTCAAACTCGAAGACTCCCTAAGGAATTGCCTTCATATCCGGAAAATACTGAAGAATTATTTGGCTGGAGCACTTCGTCTTCGGAAACACACATGTGACCGCCGATAAGAAGGGAGCTGATAGAGGGGTGCCTTTGCGGCGATTAAACGCGAATATTTCACATACCTTTGTGTTTTTCTTTAAGTCTTTGGTGCGTCTGAGGGAAAAGGATTTTCTGTGGGCCAAATCCAATGCCCATCAATATTTAGCCCACTCTCTGAGATCGTTTTTTTTAGGTTAATTTTCTTTTTTTCCTTTTTCAAAATTTCTTTTTGGTATATATTTTTTTTTAATTAGTTTCCGTCTTTTCCTATAAAAGATAGGTGGCGTCCATATAATAAGTTCTTTTTTTGGTTTTGGTGATTCTGCTGTGTTTCTTCAAAACACGGTAGATTATAACTTCACGGTTACAAGTGTGTGGTATTGTTAGAATCGTTATATCAGAGAGTCATCCCGAGTGTCAGAGTACCTTAAATATAGCCTATAACACTCGTCGATAATGGAGCGTTCCATTAGTGAAAGAATTTTTGAAATCGGTTGCGTAGTTTCAGAGATTACCCCCTACATACAAACTTACAAACATTACTTCTTTATAATATTAGTATAGAAGTATAAATTTATATTTTGCATCAGCTGATATGATATCTCAATATCTTACCTTATCAACGATCTGAACAAAGTGCACTGCAACCGTCGCAGATTTAACGTTTGGGTACTTTTCGGAATTATGTATCAGTGAGGATATCTTCTTCGATCTGATCTTTGAGGCGCGATACCCAAATACAAACAACATGGAGTCAATGACGTTGCTTTTGCCACTGCCATTCGGACCGATAATAGACGTGAAGCTCTGAAAAATAAAGAATTATTAAACAGCATACGGCATGCCGACGATACTTATATGACGGGTTACGGGAAAGAATAATCAATATCAACTGTTTTAAAATTTTTCGTAATTCCATTTTAAAATTTGCTAACTTAAAAAAATATGTTTTAGCAAGGGTTTGTCAAAAAAATATATTTTGTCTGTAAACCAAACATATTTGAGTTTCTAAAAAAAATACTTTTTTTCTTAACAACCGATCGTTAAAAGATCAAAAAAAAAAGTATAAGAAAAACCTCAATTTAAAAATATTAACGAGCAGATAACTTTTGCTTATTGTTTACCAATCGCCGCAGTGCTCGTTTGACAGTGTTTCGGTGCATAGATAATTATATTATGATCATAATTTTGAAGTGCTTTTCTATTTTAATTCGTATTAGCGTAATAAACTTTCACTATGTCTTCAAAACGGTAAGTGTTTACAAATAAGCTTGTGATTGAAATTTATTTTATGCGCGTTTTTTTATAAATTTATGACCTAGATAGAAAACAATTATATAGATAGATAGATAATAAAGCCTTTTTAGTAGTTATTATAAGCTATAAAGTAGTAGTTATTATGAGCGTTAACCTACCTGTCTATTACTACTGATTGTTAAAATTATCCGCATTTTCCGAGCTTTCCTGAAAACTAAACTGAAAACTAAAAAAGCTTTCCTTTTTTTTTGTTGGTATTTTTCCATGTTTACTTTATGCATCAAGGTAATAATACTAAAAAACTACTGTGATACGAGATAAAAAAAAGTTTCAGTAACAACTGGGTTAAATTCCACCTCAGAAAGCAAAGGAAAATTATAATATAAGAACAAGGTAGAGAGGACGAGTAAAGTATTGAACATAACAACAAAATAAGACTGATGTTATTAAATATCTTCTTTATATTTGATACATTGATGCAATGCATCTTTCATTATCTTAATGATTTCATTGAAACCTCAAATAATTATATAAAATTTAACGCCCTCTATACTCATTTGTATGTACTCTTTCGAACTATCTTTTTACATTAGTACCATTTCTGGTCGCTTGGTGTAATTTAGTGTTTATTAGTGTAAACAAAATTGATAAGAGCGATTTGACTCCCTTCCCATGTATTGAGTGATTTTTGCCCATAATCAACCACTATCCTGAAGGTCGAAACTATTCAAAAATATATATTTCATTGAGGTACCCGATTTTCCGTTAGCTTCTGGAATCATTTGTAGTACTTTACTTGTAATAATATAATAAGAACAATTGAGTATCCCAAATCAGGGGAATAGAGGGGATAGCCGAGCAAATCAAGCAAATCGTACCCCAAATCTCGCAGTGAAAGATGATTTTTTGTTTCTCAAACCAGGCCTCTTCTTGTGAATGGTCAAGAACGTGGAGTAATATTCGCCTGTATTTGTTCTGCCTTTTTCAAGGTATTCAATTAACATGATCCCTTTCGCTTCCCAAAACTCGCTGGCCATGACCTTTCCGGCTGAATATTTTGGGTGCGATAAAGTTTCATTGCCTTTGGGCAAATGGTTGATATGAAAAGAGCAGAGCACTTTTGTCAACTTCGGATGAATTCATTTAGGGGTTAATCCAATCGGAACAAAGAATTTTATGACCGCACAATATTTAAGTTTATCCATTTTCACGAAAAACACGCAAGACGTCTACTGCAAAAAATCGTGTAAACAAACTACTTGAGAGAACAAGTTGAAACTTGTAATACGAACTAATGATTTTTTGCTAATTGGAACGCCATCTCAAGTGGAGAACTTTTCACCTTACCCTCGTATTATATTTTAAAGACAAACAGCATAATTGCTGATATGTCTGAATTTACCATTGTTGTCTAAAGTAAAAATATATTACTAACCTTCTGAAATGGTCCCAGCTCCACCTTTCCCTTGTAACTCTTAAAGTCCTCATTTACGATCTTTTTGATGAGTAGGCGAGGGGCCTTTGAGTCCATAGAGAGAGTGGGTTCAGGCGCAGGGGGTATATAAATGTCTCCGATGCGTATCCCTCCTTCCTCATCATCAGATAAGTGGTCGAATTCATTTTCCGCGTGGCCGTTCATACTCGTATTGTTGGTCGTTGGCACCGAGGGCCCTGCGACATCATTTCTCCTCTGCACCTTTTGGTATATTTATTTAACATTAGCATTGATTATATAGCATTTTAGATTAATTAATTCCAGGAGCTAATGGGCCATTTTGCAGTTGGCCACTTTGACCCAGTTGTATAGGGTCGTTCAAACGCACGGGCCAACACCCATTCGGCGGCCTCCAGGCAGAAGAGCGAGCCCAGGTAAGACTCTGGCTTGCGGGTCAGTCTCTCCTAGGAGTCAACCTTCGGGCGCTCCTGCACGGTTTGCGCACTGTGCGGCGTAAGCCCTTCGATTGTGCATTCCGGCTGACAGTCGGAGGAGTCTGGAAACAGTATTGTTTCCTACAGAGCGGGGGTAGTTGTTAATCTTACGTCAACTGCTCTTGAAACGACCAATCGGCTACCCGATACCAGGTGAACAGCCGGGCAAAAGATGCTGTGGTCCGCGATCGATTCGGTACCGAAGTACGGTTTCCAGGGGAAACCGACCCACAGGCACAGAGTCCTACCTGCCAGCTAAATCTGTTTCACCTTTTTAAAGATCTTGGTCTCGCCAGGAAAATAATCAACTCCTTCCTAGAAAAATTATCTAAAACCGCGATTTCCTCATCTCAAATTCTATGGCTTCGAAGGGGGAGTGAATGGGTGGTACGGTGACGCTCAAATGTGGCAAGACAGCTGTCCAAAACCTACCACAGCCGGTCAATAGTCCACCGCTCACCTGCCAGAAGTGTAATAATAGTATATCATGGGCCCGACTTCGGTCGGTGAATTCCATGGCAGCTCCGTTTGTATATTATTTTATTTTATTGGGTGATATTAGAACATCAACTTTGTAGAAAATGTACCAATATTAAAATACCAAAAAACGGCACGGCGTCGCCGCCGTATGCACCGTGTCTGCCCTTTGGCATGCGGCGCTTACGCACTGCAATTTGTATCAGTGTTTATTTGTAATTTGTATCAGTGTTGTAGTTTATTAGTTTGTTCACGACCACAGACATTTTTACGGAGGACAATTATTTTGTCACCTTGAATATTGTATACAAAATGGATGTCAACTTGCCGTTTTTACTACGGCGCGGCTGACGCGCCGTACGGTGAAAAAAACCGTGCCGTGGACAAGTGGCCTTAGGGTTGCTAATTTCGAAAACGTACGGTCAAAGTAAGTGCTGCCAATACTGCAGCCAAGGGAGGAAAGCACGACCTAAAATACGTCCATTCGCTATTTTTTCCACATATCACTGCCGTAAGATAATATATATAAGAGAGAAACACACTTCTCCTAAATATCGTTTTCGTAACATTGATATTCACTAATATTTGATACCTTGGAAGTGCTAGGTTGCTGCAGTTCGAGATCATCATCCGAGACTTCCGGATTCGATTTTCGCTTTGGATTCCTCACCATGGTGACAGGCGCAACTCAAAATGCTATTTTTAGAATCCACGCAAGTGCAAAAACATTCCAATTCTTTCAAAAAGCAAATCAAAACAAAATCTGACGCTTGACGCCCAGCCGCCAAATTTTTGCCGGTTAAATACGAATTGACTGTTGCCATTATAGAAATCCTCACAAAAAAGAGGGTTAAGGGGCGAACACACTATCGAACGCGTCCGCTGCCGCGGCTTATGGACAGTATGCACAGTCGTTTGGGACGTGGCTTGCCAGATCTCTACCGGACGTCCGAAGCCTCGAGGTCGCGTCCGCGACTGACGTCCGATAATGTGCACGGCTCAATAGAAATTCATTACATAGATCGCGCCCATAAGCCATGGCTAACGGACGCGTCCGATAGTGTGTTCGCCCCTTTAAGAGTTCATATATAAATGATAATCATTGGAATAGGATGTGTTATAAATAGTGCTAATTAAGGTAAGGTATATTTGAGGATAAATCGCTGATTATAATATTATCGTGTTAACTTATGACATGCTTCCCAGTATTTACAATCTCCCGGAATTTGGATATTTTCGTAAAATGGCAACTAGATGTTAATAGCGAAAATTACTTTGCGTAGATGTTGTAACTATGGAAGCCGATTTCCAAATAAAATAATATTCGTCTCTGGTAATTTGCGATAGGAAATAATAGAAAATCATTTTAAATTGCCCAAACAAGTGGAGAAAGTACCTATTCATTATTTACGTCATTCCATATATTCATTATTTACGTAATTCCATAAATATTATCCTGTCATAACACCCCGTATAGTTGGCAATGAAATGCAATATGTTTTTATCACTTTTATAAGACTGTAATTGGGTACACGGACAATAGTTCAAATTGTTCCACTTGTATCCGCTGGAGATCTTCGTGGGTAGAGCGCATTGCATAGATTTTTAGTAATAATGATTATTATTGCATCGTGTTACCATAGAAAGGATTGTTAAATATATATAGATAGATGTAAATTGTATTGTATTGTATTGCAATATATAGATGTATATTGTATTGTTTGTAATAAAGTGGCAACAATGCGCTGCAGTTTTCGCGGGAACGCCTGCGGCACCTGCAGCTAGCGGTGATTTGTTCCGTACAATAAATTCGTTTTCTATTGTTTGAACCCTTCGTTATATTAGAAAACAACCCTTAATAAGGATGCTAATATAAAACAGTGTTATCTACTGTAAAATTGTCGATACGTGCCTATTATTATTACCAAAGTATATAAGGTTCTTTTGTACAGTACGATGATGACTATCATCATAGCCTATCGTTGCTTTATATGTGAGACCTAGTACACGCCAATAACCAAACTTTTCAAGGCGTGAAAAAAACTGAATAACCAACTAAGATTACTCATGCGTTTTTTTATTGTATAAATTTGTCAAAATTTATAAAAATATATTCTGTACGATTAAAACTGTCAAAGAGTTAAGTTGTTTGCGAGGAATTGCTATATAACAGAGGCGATGCCTGGTGCCAAATATTGGGTTGGCGCTGGCTAAGGAAAATTTTTTTTTTCATATGGTGTATAATTTTGTGTGAAATTGGGGTAAAAATAAATTCACGGTTATTTTTTGACACAAAAAATTAATAGATACTTTTTTATATCAGTTACTTTAATACACATTATTTAGATGAGACAAAGACGAGGCGCACATACACTGACAGCACATTTCCATATTTTGACGATTGAGTTTAGTAGACTGATAATTTTACTTGAGTTGCAGTCCGTTATTAGCGGTAAAGGCACGTTATGTCTTGTTATATTTTATTTGTTCATATAATTGACTCTTCGCTCTACGGACAAGAAATGTTGGATGACCCTATAGAAAAAGCCTTCTTTCTTCCTTAACTCTGCCAGCAACTCCTTTTCCACAGATATTAGTGCCAAATTGGTGAGCCTATTTTGGCCTTATATACATCAAAGGTAGGTTATTATTTGTTTTAATCAGAAAAAACTTTGTTCTACGGTAGCTGGTGCCTTGCAGATCAGTTTTGAAAGCCTATACACCAGTTTTGAAAGCCTATATACAAAAAGTCCGAGGAATATTTTTCTACTCTATCCAGAGTAAAGCATCATTTGTGCATACATTGTCTTTTTATATAAAAAAAACAGTTTATTATTCATTAAGTAATGTTTTCATAAAGGGGTGAACTGAGTTCACTGTGTTTAGTTTTGGCAATGGGACATTGAAGCTTCTCACAACTTGCGTATAGTACAGTTAATAATTTTTTTGATGCGCTTTTTTCGAATACGTCAGTGTATACTTTTATTAGATTATTTATCAATTCTTCCTGAAAATCGTTGATTTTTTTCTTGTTAATTAAACGAATCTATCCTCGCGATATGTTACCGTATTCGAAGTTGATTGCCAAACCTCCGAAAAGCCTTCTTCTCCCTGAATTCTCAAAGAACCGTCAAATTTGTTTATTTGGTTAACACCATAGGATATCGTAATTTTCATTCTGTAAGATCCGAATAACATAACATAATGTAATTATGAATTAAATAATTCTATCTTACGAATACGCAGTCAAATGGCGATTTTTGTCTTTCTTACAACGCAGAGAACAAGCAGCGCGCGTACTAAATTTTATCCAATATATGTTCTCTTCCCAGCGCCAACTCTCGAGCGTAAGACCGTTGGCACGGGGACGTTGCGAAGGGTGCGCGCGGGGGTGACGAGCTCGGCTATTTGTATGGGATGGGTTGGCGCAGGAACCAGCGCATCACAGGGCGCATTCGCTTACGTGACAGGCCACTCCGCGCGCTGACCGCCGGCCCGCCGAATTAAAATCATATTTAATTCAACCTACCTAACACGCAACAATATCTTATAGTACATTTTCGTGTCTTTATTATTTTAATAATAAAATGATAAACACATTTTTAAATTCCCGCGATCGTTGGTTTGGCGCCGCATACATCGTATACTTAGAGGAATCGCCACTGGCTACTAAGCAGTAGGAGGTATTTACAAATAAAATGATCAACATGCCTTCGAGATGCCACTGCAATGAGAATTACAGGAAAACTAAGCAATTTGTGTCTTTGGGACATCCGGAGCGTGATTTTACACATATAAAAATAAAAGCATATTCGAATTTTCAGCGCGTACGTCTCACATATAGATCGTATGCTATCATTGACCTGTAGTTCTAACATATTTTGTAATCTATGGTTAGCTGTCATCGAAATCACAATCACATTTTCTATTTTTTTAAATATAATAATAACAAAACGAATGTTTTATAAAATTAAGTTAACCTAATGTATTCGATTTCTATACTACGATAAAAATATTTAAATACATTCCAAACATTCTTTTGTTGATAAAAGAAGCCAAATGACATGACCACGACATGACCACTGATCGGTCTCCGCCCTACACGGAGGCCAACATATGTGGCATTGCATTGCCATCTCACAGAGCTGTGGCCATTGTATATGTTTCTCGCTCTTTCCCATACATTTTTCAAACGTCACAGTGGTGCCGACTTGCTTCCACCTGATGTGGTCCAGCATTGGCCAACGTGTAAAGCGAGCAAGGTACGTATAGACATAACCTCAGAACAGTGGTGAGTTTACACGGCAATTGCCGTTTTATACGGCAATTCGGGTCTATTTAGCAATAAAACATGCATTGTCTTGTTGAAAACACGGTAAACCAATGGGACCTTTTTTTTTCACAATTTAATTTCGAAATCAGATTAAAGAAATTCCTAGTTACAGTTTGTAAGGAGATCCAAAAAAGATACGTTTTTTCTAACCCCTTTTACCGTTATCATACTAGAATAAGCAAACAGAGAGAAAATCAGGGAAACGTGCCTATAGTTAAAAACACTGCTTATATAAGAGATAAAGATATTGAAGAAAATCGATGACGAATGGCGAATGCTTACGTCTGTAATTAAAATTTCGCATCAAATATCGCATCAAATATTAAATAAATATAAATAACAAAAAGTAGAAATAATATTATGACTACCACAATGAGTGGAACTTTACTAGATAAGCACATTATTCGGTCCCGTGGAAATTGTGTAAATTTCAAACCAACGAAAGAAATGATAGAGAGCATGACAGAAAAAATCAATATAAATTGAAGAAAGACGTAGGAAATTTTTATGATAACTGTGAAGAATAATGCTTTTAAGTGATCTTATGTATTAATTTAAAGTAAATATTTGGCTGTAAATAAGTAATAATTTAAAGTTAATTTAAGAGTCCCTATCAATTTCGTCGCGCGCTTAGTTTAGGTATTTTCAGAGCAGCGCACGTGTCAGCGTTCGAACTATCGTCGTCAAATGAAGAGATACGGGCGCAGCGGCAACAAACAATCTTGATCCGCAACCGATAATCAGCACTCAAGTAGTATGTAACATTAGTAAAAAATATGTTGTATAACATCTCAACGTTATTATATGTGACTCAATAAATTGTTACCTACTAAAAAAATATTATTTCTCATTAAAAGTTTGAATATATTTTGTTTGGATATGCATAAAAATAATAGAAAATGAAAATTTCGTAACATATTATGGTTATCATTCCTTGTTTATACTTTGTTGTGAAAATATCACAATGGGCGGGTTTATTGTCATATGACAATCTCTTACAACCAACCCTACTATGACGTGTTATATGTATGTGTGCGTGTAACATGTCTGTAAGTGTGTGTCTTGTTATTGTATTCCATCGACAGAATCGAAAATGCAATTCCGTTAATTAGATCTCCACGGAAAATGGTGACCCAGTCGGGAATCGAACCCGGGACCTTACAATGTAAGATCAGAAACATAAAATACCGCCATCTGTGGTGTTTTTTATGACCTAGCGAATAGTGAGGTTGGCATTTACAAAGTATGTATATAGTATTGTAAGTTATTGTTGTAACTTTAAAACAAAATATAATACAACCAGAATACATGTTGAATGAAAACAAGCACGCTTCTTTACGAGAGGCGCTGAACTAATATTTTCACGTCGTTTGCAAATGTTAGAGAAATTTGATGCTGTTAAAAGACACCTTCTTAGTTCCAGCCATAAAGAGCTTTCTGCTTGTAATATCGTATATCTTTCAATTTCGTGACGGTCCTTTATTTGTTGTTTCATATTTTCCAAAAACAGCTCCTTGGCTATTTCATACTCATCCGATGACATGTCTGGCTTTTGACATGCTTCCCCGTAGTCACTACTATCAGCGTTGAATAAAAGACGTCTTTTTGCTTTGTTGTCTTCGTCCTAGTATTCTGCATAAGTTTCTGCTGTTCAATTTTTTTCACATTAGTGGATGGGCTTTTATCGATAATTGTTTTATGTAGTTTATATAACAATGTTCCCGTATTATATACCACTACTGCCGCGTAACATCTTAGTTTGTAGGAATCTTTCAACGCAAAATTAATGAGTTTTCCTCCTATAAATTTTGCGACGATAGCATTGAATTGTTCAGCTCTGTTGATGTTTAAATTGTATAGGAGACTTCGAGCATGATATGCGAAGTTGGAGGTATTCGAATTTAATTTCGGCAGTAAAGTGTTTACTGTGGGGACACTGCTTGGATCTAGTTTTTTCAGCTGTGCAAAGATAGTTGTCAAAATTTGTGTGTTTTATACAGTCCGAAGCATATATTATAGCTGAAATATATGCTTCGAACTGTTTAAAATGTCGTTTTGTAGATTCTTTATCTGTCTACTAAGGGAAGATTTTGCGCTTTCCTATATCAAACTGCCGATTTAACGGCTATTCGTAGACGTTTGAGGCGATCACTGTTGAGCGATCTTCGTTCACCAATTGGCATCTATGTATCTTTCGTCAATTTCAAGTTCTTTGCATTATAGTTGCGTAATAAATAATTGCAACATTCAATTTATTCGACAGTAACATTTTGATAGGCTCGGCTTTCCAAAATTTTGTTGTATGTACTCGCGTCGCCGACCGCTATCAGCTTAGAATATACTAAATTATGGACATCCACCTACTGCTTAAAGCCGTCTACTTTCGCCGTTTGCTCCATACTTGTGGGATTCTTTATGGTTCGCATTGCATTGGTGCTCAGGAGCCTTTTGTTCTTTATTAATTACACGCACACATATTACACAGTACTTATTTTTTACATCAATATGCAGCACTTTTTCTGAGTTAACTCCTAGTATGGCACCTACACCTGCCAACGATGAATAATTTGCGAGGTAGGATCGTTTACACCAACTTGAATCTGCTCTAACTAGTATCTTCTGTATTCCTGATGGATTTTTTTTGTAGCCATAACACCTTCAGCAGCTGCTTCTTTCATTGGCGGTTAACTTCCACCAGTCATGCAGATTTTTATGGCATTTAGAATAAATATTATTGTTCATTGTTGGAAAATTCATTAAGATTTGATCGGCCACATCCTGTCATAATTTTACCTGAAACAGCAGAATGATTTATGTCCATTACGTTTTCTCTCCTTCGTTGAAATCGTTTAGTTAAAATACTTGCTCAGATAGAACAACGCAATCTGCTGTAACTAGTATCTTCGGTGTTCCTGATAGATTTTTTTTGTAGCCAGAACACCTTCAGCAGCTGCTTCTTTCATCGTAAGTTTGGCGGTTAACTTCCACCAGTCATGCAGATTTTTATGGCATTAAGAATAAATACTATTGTTCATTGTTGGCAAATTCAATAGGATTTGATTGGCCACATCCTGTCATAATTGTACCAGAAACAGAAGAATGATTTTTGCCCATTATGTTTTCTCCTTCGTTGAAAGCGTTTAGTTAAAAATACTTGCTCAGTTAGAACAACGCAATATCAACTTGGATGAAAAAACCGTGTCGTTTTTCTTTAATTGTTTTGAGGTGGTTCAGTTGACATCCAAATAATATCGGCAATGGTGAACGGCAAATAATGAATAACACTTTTATAATATCAGTAAGTAGGTATAGTCTATTTATTTTAAACTGAGCTGATTCCACTTCAATACATACAAACAATACTCCGTGGAATTTTAATTGCGCAAAAAATTTAAGAGGTGATTCTATCCATTAAATAGATTTTTTTATTTAAATACTTTTTTCATTTATTTTTTCAACATTTAGCCACATTGTTATCAATGTTATAAGTAACTCGGAAAATTAAACACGCAAATTTAGCGAATGCTCAATGCCCACCTAACTACGACTAAAATGTCCTGTATCTAGACGGGTCAGAGTAAATAATTAAAATAAGGAAAACAAATTATGTAACAATTAACCTAATTAACGTAAAAACGTTTTATTTTTATACTTAGAAACTGTACTAAAGATTTAGGATTAATAATAATCAATATACAAAATGTGTACGAATAACACAATGTAGGTATATACCTAATCGTATTTATACAATAATATGGCCTATACACATACACGCAAATACGATTTTAATAAATAATAATTGCTAAAATAGTATAAACATATCAAATCATGAAAATATTGCTTTTTTTATTCGAATAAATATAGTCTCAAAATAATCCAAAACTATTCATCTGCCATACTTTTTTATTCTATTTGTTTTTTTTTTAACTTTTTTGTCGAATAAAAAAATGCTACGGGTAGAAATAACCCTTAAAGTTCTGTGCGTCATTTATATTTCACGGTGTATGGTTATATACAATTTCCCACCGAAACTTAAAGATGTTGATAGAACCTTTGCGATATTATTATAAATTACTATTATTATTACCAGGTAAAAATAACTTATCTCTCCATCTTTTTCACCCATCGATGACGATCCAGGCAATGTCCTATTTTTGGTATTTAATTCTCTGCATATATACATTTGCAGATTGCAGATGCAGATTTGCAGATTTTTTGAAATTTACACATAATTAAACTAAAAACAATTATTTTAAGTCAAAAACCCTGCTCTTTTTCGCTTACGATCCAAAGGTATCAATGACGCTTGCAGCGTTACCACGCCGACGCTGGCGGTGGACAAACTTTTTACCCGTATTTATAGATTAAAGAAAGTAACAAACTATAAAAAAATATATATATAGTTAAATATAGTTAAGAAGGTGAAAACAATTTGCCTACGAAATTCACACGCCTTTCGTGTTCTTTCAGCTTTTTTTTCTAACTTTAATTTTTCCCTAATAGTAAAGTTTACTGCTTTGACCTATTTTCTAAAAATTAAACACATTATATTGACATCTACAATAAAAAATACTGATAACGTGAGGGGGGGGGGGGGGGCAAAATGCCAAAAATTTAGCGTGACGTATTATGGATAGCCCCTAACAAATCTCCCACTATCAAAACCAAGCACTCGACGCATATCCACTGTCGAGAAGCGCTTGGCCGGGCGCGAGTATTCGCGCGCCGGGCGCGATAATAACGCGAGCTCCGGAAATCAGTAACCCTCGGGCGCGAATGCACGGACTAACGCGAATGAACAGCGCGTACAAAAATGGATTTCGGTAATTTATTACAGAGAAATATGTAGACATTAACTAAAAAAAATAAACTTTTTGAATAATAACATAAAGGTAGGGGGTAAAGGTAAATATTAACATTTATAGTGCCGAAGAGCGCCGTCGCGCTTGTAGTGATGAGAATGTTGAAATAAATATGAAAATTGGTGTATTTTTACATAAAAGACACATTTTTTCTTATTCATATAAATTACCTATAAAAATATACTTTTCTTATGGCATTTTAGAACATTTTGGCGAAATATATTTGGCACTAAAACGGTTAATATACAACGGCAATTTTGTATTATTTTAAAACACGGCAATCCAGGTACACGGCAACTTTTGTAACGGAAAGCTGCTCACAAACTCAAACGTCAAATTTGCTCAGCGGGGAGGGTGGGGAGATATCTTCGTCGATCTTTCCCGCTTGGATTTTAGCTTTCTGACGCGGTAAATAAGTTTAGTAATCAGTTTACGTTCGGCGAAAAGGCTTATCGGTCGGCGCGAGGCTCTGGTGCGATGCCGTCGTGTTTTTATCGTATTTTTTCCATAAGTTATGTCCAATAATGTGTTCTCACACAGGAGATTGGATACAGGAAGATGGTTCGCTGCCTCTATTTACGTGGTAAGTTGTTATATTCCGAGATTATCCTGTGCTTTTAAGTCACATCTATGCTGCTTGTCCACTGCTCGCATGGATTATTAAAATTTTCTTATATCTAGTGATATTTTTACATTTCATAATCTTTCACGTTCGTTATTGTCTCTCACTTCAGTCTTACACTTCCTGCTTCGGGGAATAGAGAGAAAGTGATTTAAATGTTTTGTAAAAAAAATATATTACAATTAGTACAAATAGCGGCACGGGGATAAACTGATTTAGTCTTGTCTAATTAGAATCCAGCTGTATTTTAGCAGAATACCATGAATCCAATCTATTTTATGTTCTTGGTTTTTATTTCAAGACCTGATATCAAAATCATAAAGTTTTTCTTCAAAGTATTCGCTGAACGCCGAGACAATGAATAGTACCTATATTATAGTTTATAAGATATTATTTTTTCAACGAATTCTATAAGTTCCACTGAAATGAACTGTATTATTTCAGTATAGGAACCTCTTCTAGATTGTTGATATTTTAACGTCACTATACTATATTCACCTCGCTGATTCCGAATCTGCAATAATATTCATTCGGTCTCAATAAATAAGGAGATATAGGCATTCAAAAAAGCACCAAACCCATTCAATTGGGTAAGTTTTTTATTTTTATTTTAAATAATACATAAACACCTATTTGGCGGTAGGTTAGATTAGTTTTGGCGGTAGGTTAGTTAGTTAGGCGGATCTTTGTTCGCTCTCAATAAATAAGTGAGATATAGGCAATCAAAGAAGCGCCAAACCCACATTTAGGTAGGTTAAGTTTGTTTTTTTTAATAACATATAAACACCTATTTGGCTTATTGCTTATGGCTTATTGGTTAGATTAGTTTTTTAAAAACAACTTTAAAAACTGAGTTTAAAAAAACTTTTTTGTTTTTGTATGTAAATTTGATTTTGAATTTTTACGCGTCCGAAGCTTTTTTCTTTCACATTTAGCGTTAGAATGATCGAATCTAGTAGTATTTCTTTATTTCTTCGATTTTTGAAATTTTTTCTATACTGCAATAACTACAAAAGAACTAACAAGCGAAATCAATACGGCGGTATTTATGTAGTTTAGCAAACTCTTCTACATTTAAGTTATTTTAACCCTTTTAGTGCCAAATATACATTATATGTATTTCGTCAAAATGTTCTAAAACGCCAAAAAAAAGTCTTATTTTTATAGATATTTTTATATGAACAAGAAAAAATGTGTAATTTCTGTAAAAATACACCAATTCTCATAATTCTTTCAACATTCTGACTTGAATATGAAAATAAAAACACATGAAACATGATAATAAAAACACAGAAATTGTTGAATACCTACCTGCAAGCGTGACGGCGCTCTTCGGCACTATAACGATTAATGTCACCTCACTATATTGATTACACTGATTCTGAATCTGTAAAAATCTTTGCCCTATCTCTATAAATAAGCGAGATATAGGCATTCAAAGAAGCGTCAAACCCATTTAGTAAGTTTTTAAAATAAATAATTCATAAACACTTATGTGGCGGTAGGTTAAGTATATTTTTAAAAAATGATCATGAAAAGTAAGATTTTTTAATTTTTTTTGTGGTATGTTGGTTTTATTTGTTTATCTTGAAATGTTGCAATTACCCTGCTTTTTTTATAACATTTAGCATTATAATGATCGAATCTGGTAGTGTTTTTTTATTTTATTTTTGAGAAAGATTCCTATGATGCATAAATTACCTGGACCTTTTTCATTTATCAAAATCAAAAACCACTACTAGATTCGATCATTTTAATGCTAAATCTGATAGGAAATAGCGTCGGACACTTAATATTTCGTGACAATATTTTAAAAATTTTCATATCGGTGAATGAATGAATGAAAATCTCTTTATTGCACAATAAAAATAAGGTACAATGGCGGACTTATTGCTACACTACAGCAATATCTTCCAGTCAACCAACATGCTGGTGTGAAAAGAAGAGTAGGCAACAAAATTATAGCTTAAAATTAAATTTGAAATTATAGCATATAATATACATTGTGTGTGTATCTGAAGTAAAAAGTAAATATATAAATAAATTTTTGAGTTTGACATATTATATGTATGTATATGTATATACATACATATTTTGATATATTAACAAATAAATAAATAAATAAATAAGTAAATAAATAAACTGCCAAAATAAGGTAAGGAAAGGGAGGGGATAACGGAAAGGTTAGAATTTATGATTAATATTTATTGTGAAAGGA
Organism: Micropterix aruncella; assembly: GCA_944548615.1. Classification (NCBI taxonomy): domain Eukaryota; kingdom Metazoa; phylum Arthropoda; class Insecta; order Lepidoptera; family Micropterigidae; genus Micropterix; species Micropterix aruncella. Next base: position 20,322,404 of record OX155972.1, read on the forward strand.
AGTGCTTTTTCAATGATTGCTTAAAGGTGAACAGCGAGCTAGCGCCTCGAATAGTTAAAGGAAGCTGATTCCACAGTCGAGCTGCATGTACGGAGAAGGAGTAGGAAAAAAAAGTGGTATTGTGTTTTGGTATACGTAGGATATTATTCTGACTTGAACGAAGTGGGAGACCATGACTTCCTAACCCGGTAAAAGCCTCGTTGAGGTAGGAGGGAGATGTAGGGTTGTGTAGGACATTATATAGAAGTGAAAGGATATGCAAATTTTTCCGGTCCCGTATACGAAGCCATTGCAATTTTGATCGGTACTCGATCGGTCTTTTTTTTTAGTTAGTTTTAGGATAGTTTAGTGAACAACAATAAAATAAAAACGGTGCTGCCATGGAATTCACCGACCGGAGTCGGGCCCATCATGATACTATTTTTACACTTCTGAGGGGTGAGCAGTGAATTCCGGACTAACGACCGGTTGTGGTAGGTTTAGCACAGCTGTCTTGCCACATGTGAGCGTTTACCTTACCACCCATTCACTCCCCCTTTGAAGCCATATAATTTGAGATGCGCAAATTGCAGTTTTAGATATTTTTTTCTAGGAAAGAGTTGATTATTTTTCTGGAAAGACCAAGATCTTTAAAGAGGTGAAACAGAGATTTAGCTGGCAGGCCACAAGCGCCAACTTCCGCCGCGTGATGGTAAACAGTAAATCCGTTCCAGGTGACGGCATTTGCAAGATCATGGTATTTATTTAATTTGTACTCGTGGTCTTTTGGGATATTTGATTCCCATGGAACAGCTAATTCTATGATAAGGGCCACCTTCCAAGATAGAGAGTTAAGAGTTATATCTGGACGGAGGGCTGTGCATCCGAGACCTTCAGGGAATTTATACTGCTTAGAGACCTAATCGACCTCCAGAATCCAATCTGCTTTTTGGGTTATTGAGAAAGGTTTTGTAGTTAAATGGTTTTTGCTTTTAGAGCCATCCTGCACAAACTGTATTGGGGGTTTGAAGGATACTGTCAAACCCTTGTTGACACGAGCCACTGAGAGGCTAATTACCTCGCGAATAACAGCGAGGACTTTGTCGTGGCGGTAAGTGTACCGTCCTTGATCTAAGGCCACCTTGCAGCCAGCTAGAATATGTCTAGCTGTGCAAGGGATATTGCTACAAAGGGGACATGAACTATCCTCGGAATAGCTCCAACGAGCGAGGTTACTGGGGCTGGAAGTGTATGCTGGCTGAAAGGCATTCAAATAAAATTTCAGTATCTCTGGCATCCAGTCAGTTAGCCTACCGGTGTTTACAAATTGTTTATAAAAAAAAAACTAACTTAACCTACCGAAATGTCGGTGTTAGACCAGTGCTAGATTTGTCAATAGACCGTATAGGCCGCGGCCTTGGGACGGCAGACTTCAGGGGGCGGAAGAACACTCAAGCAAGTCACTTGTAGATAAAACTTTCTAACTATTAAATGCTAAATCTCATTTAGGTAAATGCTTTAACCTTCCGGTGGGTGCGTGGTATAAATTTTACACAATGCAACATATCACGAATTAATCAACAGACAACTCTTTTTTACGCAGTATTTTTATTTTTTTATTTGTTGTGTGGAGCTTTTATAAGGTCTTTATGAGCCTTGTAACACTGCGACCATTGCTCTGATCTATTGTGTTCGCCACCTACTATAGTTCTGTGCTAAGTCTCGTCTTATTTAAGAACCGCAACAGGCTTTTAGCGTCAGATTGTATTACCTCCTCAGGTGTTTTACCTCCACAGTAAAATTACTAAATGGGTAAACAATAAGTTTTTACAATTAATAAAAGTGTGGTTTGTAAAACATATCTTTATAAAATATAAACATGGTTATTTTGATCCACTTTCTGACATTGCACAACCATGACTTTTTCCTCCTTCCACGGCGTCGTTCACCTTCAATTTTGCCCATCAATATCAGTTGGAGCAGCTGATATCTGTCATGCCGCAGCACGTGCCCCAGATATTCAATCTTGCGCTTTTTGACGGTGTGCAACAATTTTGGGTCATACCAGCACGCTAAAGCACTTTTTCGTAGCTAACTTTATGGGTCCAGCTTATACGGAGCATTCGACGGTAGCACCACATCTCAAAAGCTTCTAGCCGCCGTCTGGTGTCTTCTTTTATGGTCCACGGTTCGCTGCCGTACATAACCACTGGCCAGATGTAGCAATGCAGGATCCCAGTTCTAAGTCTTAAATTGATTTTCCGGCAACGCAAGACTTCTCATTTTATTGAATGATGCACGGGCGATTTCCATTCGGCTCCTAATTTCTTGATCGGAGTCCCATATTTCATTCACCCATGCACCGAGATATTTGCTCTGCCGGACGCGCTCAAGCACTTTACCTGCCACCGATATAGTAGGTTGTAAACCAGGATCCCTGGTAATAACCATGACTTTGGTCTTTGAAATATTGATTGACAAGCCAGATTTTTCACTACACTCATTAACACACTTTTATTAGGTCGACCTGTATGTAACTATGTAATGGAATCTAAGGTAAACTAATTTAACCATCTTCCAAGGATCGTAGCGTCAAGAAAATTGGCAGCTGTATGTAGTTCTGATGACAATACAATAATATGGTACTGTCGAACTGATCTGATGATGGAGTCGGAAGATATGAACTGGAACTTCATGATGGAACATTGTATCTTAGCTGTGTTTGGACTTTTTAGAAAAGTCTTGAAATGAACTTTGACTACGATTAGGTTTCAATGTCTGATGATGTGGTTTTTACGTGCATTTATAAAAGCTTGTTTTTAGTGTTTTTTTTAAAACTATTAATTTATTATTAATTATAAAAACATATATTTTACCCATTTAGTAATTTTATTGCTTAAAGAGAATTATCTGTTGCTTAATTCTGGATATGTTGCATTGTGTAAATTTATACGGCGCGCCCGCCAGAAGGTTAAAATAAATATTTGATATTACCACATTTTCATATTTAAGCTTATCATAGGCAAACATTTGCTTTTCCTTGTTATAATCACATGTCATAAATTCAGTAATATGTGTATAATTTATATTGTTTGCTGAGAGGGGCATTAACAGAATTATAATCTTCAGATCTTCATATACTCAATCCATATGTGAGACCTCGTATGCTCCAACAATTTAAATTTGCGTTTTTACTTTTCCTGCCCACTAACCGCCAAAGAGGGAAAGTGTTGGGAACGCGTTAAAAAAAATCAAGATGAAGATGGAAATTTATTTATTTAAATTAATTTATTTAAGAATTAATTACTATAAAACATCGATTAGCTTACAAAAATAACAGGAACCGAATGGCAAAACTTTATCCTTTTGCTTATTTGATTCTGTCACCCAACTGGGACTAGCCCATTCTAGGGTGGAAAGGACTCTAATATTACAATCGATTATGTACAAGTTTTAGTAAAAAGCTAATAACACTAAATTGCCCTAAAATGTGGTCTTCAAAAAAAAAAAAAAATTTATATAATAAATAAAATGCAAATCCATTATATAATCGGCAATACATATAATATAAAATTTGATTAAATAATATAAATTAAGTTATATGTGAGAAAAGAAAGAAACAGTCATTAATATATGTTAAGTAATATAGAATTTAATATAAAAATACCTAGTCAAAAAAAGTACAATTCATTGTCAATATATAACAACGAATAATTTTTGGTAGTTTGTTCAATGTTAACCCGTTGAGTATGATACGACCAAATCTGGTTGTGAAACAATTATCCGTTGAGTATGATACGACCAGATCTGGTTCCGCGTTTTTTTCACTTCTTTGACGTTCTCATATTTATTCATAATTATCTAATTGTTTTACAAAATGATATTTCAATATTCTATATTCGAAATTTCAATGCAATCATTGTGCAGTTGTTCTTTTTATGATTGGTGTAGTAGTTTCGTAGTTATAGTACTTAAGTCGATGTCGCCGAAAATCCTGCAAAAGAGACAGATGCATCCATGAAAATACCCATTTACTCCCAAGGGTTAAAATATACTCATATACTCAACATACATATTTAAAAATATGTTAATAATTTGAGCACCTAAGTTTTATTAAACTATTATTTCTAACATTTCATGTATGGTTAGTCTGTCATGATTTGATAACCATTTCTTTAATTTATTTTTGAATTCCCTAAATGTCAAATTCATTTTTATTTCCGTATTGATCAGATTGTAAACTCTCGGCGTAATGAAAGAATAATGTCTTTGTCCAAATGATGTTTTCATTCTGGGTATTATTAAGGTATTATCTAAAACTTGTCTCGTTAGTCTTCGGTTCTGAATTATTCCTAAATTTGAGCTATTGTCCAAAAATAGCTTTAACCCCTTGAGTATGATACGGCCAAATCTGGTTCTGAAACAATTATCCGTTGAGTATGATACGACCAGATCTGGTTCCGCGTTTTTTTCACTTCTTTGACGTTCTCATATTTATTCATAATTATCTAATTGTTTTACAAAATGATATTTCAATATTCTATATTCGAAATTTCAATGCAATCATTGTGCAGTTGTTCTTTTTATGATTGGTGTAGTAGTTTCGTAGTTATAGTACTTTAAGGTCGATGTCGCCGAAAATCCTGCAAAAGAGACAGATGCATCCATGAAAATACCCATTTACTCCAAGGGTTAAGAGGGAAGTTTTTAGAAAAAGTTGCCTACAATCAAGGCCTTTAGCTTCCTTATAAAGTTCATTAGTGGGATGGCGATATGGTCGACGTAGAATAATTTTTAATATAAATTTCTGCGCAACTTGCAATGGCTCTAGCAGGGTTTTACCACATCCACCCCATCCAATTATGCCGTAAGTAATTAGCGATTCACATAAAGCATAATAAACAGTTTTTACTGTTTTGGAGTCCAGAATATTCTTCAGTTCTTTGAAAACATATCCAAGGATTCGCAAATATGTATTTTTATCCCTTCGAGACGATTGAGACTATTTCCAGATCGAAGTCTGTTTGTGTGTATTCCTCCTCGAGAGCGCTCACACGCTTCATCTGATTAAGGTCAAATTTGGCATGCAGGCATTATTTTGAGATGAAGACGGAAATATCCATTTTTCCAGGATGGTCTGGTCTGTCTGTGTATCTGGCTGTGTGTATTCCTCCACGATAGCGCCCAAACGCTTAATCAGATTAAGATGAAATTTGGTATGCAGGCATCATTTGGTCATGGCAAGAGTTGAAAAGGTTGTGATAGAAATCGGTCCACCGGTCGGCGCACCAGTCATATTTCAATCTCGAAATATTGGACTTAAAGCCAATTTCTATATCGTACTTTTACTCGCAAGTAAAGGTTTCGTGGAACCAATAGTTAGTTTTTGTCATTTTTCTTCTTTCGCGAACTTCCGTCCAATTCTCGCTCCCTGATTGGTAACTCAAATCAGCTGAGAGTCCGATCTAACTGGTCGATTTTGGCCCATTTTCTATATGTCACCTGTGAGTAAAAGTAAAAGTATGAGTTAAACCGTCGGTTTGTTTACTATACGGTACATTTTGCATTTTAATATGTAACCGATATCGTTAGATCGGCCAGTCTGTTACCAGCTTCCTGGAGCCAGTTTGGTACCAGCGTCCTGGAGCCAGTTTGGTACCAGCATCATGGAGCCAGTTTGGTACCAGCATCCTGGATCCAAACAGGTGCCAGCATCCTAGTGATAACCTGGTGCGGTGGTTTAGGTGGTGGCTGGTAGTGCCTGGGGCTTGCCAGGTGGTGGCCAAGCGATGCAACGTGTTGCCAGGTGGTGCTAGTAGTGCCAGGTGGTTGCCACGTGTTGCCAGGCTTTGCCAGGTATTGCCAGGTGATGCCAGGTGATTGCCAGATGGTATCAAGTGGTGGCCAGGTGGTGTCAGGTGGTGCCATGTGGTTGTCAGGTGGTGCCAAGTTGAGGCTATTTGGCCAGTTTGTGCCAGCTGGTGCCACATCGTTGCCAGGTGGTGCCAGATGGTGTAATGTGGTTGCCAGGTAATGCCAGGTGGTTGCCAGATAATCCTAAGTGGTTTCCAGGCTGTGCCAGGTGATTGCCAGGTGATTTCAGGTGGTGCCAGGTGGTTTCCAGGTGGTACCAGGCGATGCCGGGTGGTGCCAGGTGGTTTCCAGGTGGTACCAGGCGATGCCGGGTGGTGCCAGGTTGTGCCAGGTGGTTGCAAGTTGGTGCCAGGTGGTTTCCAGGCGGTGGCCACGTAATCCCAGGTGGTTTCCAGGCGGTGTCACGTGGTGCCAAGTGGTTTCCAGGCAGTGCCAGGGGGTTGCCAGGTAATCCTAGGTGATTTTCAGGCGGTGCCAGGTTCTGCCAGGTTGTGCCAAATGGTGCCAGGTGATTTCCAGGCAGAGCCAGGTGGTTGCCAGGTAATCCTAGGTGGTTTCCAGGCGGATATAAGCGAAAAACTGAACCGGGGCGCCATTTTTCCAAGATGGCGGCTCGAACTCAACAGATAGAGTAGGGGTCTTTTATTATGTTTAACAGTACGCATCAAAGAACATCTATGCCAAATTTCAAGCTATTACCAATTATTTCCGTCAAACGTCGAAATTTGTTCCTATTTGACTGGGCGACTGCGCGAGGACCATTAGCTACATTAGCCTTTTGCACAGTATTAAACGTTTCCGACCCCTGGATTATTTAATCAATTACTGGTACTAATCACTCGGAAGTAGTTTTTAATAATTATTACGTGTACCCATACTCGTACTTTTTACGTGAATCACCTTCACGCAGGTGTATAGCTTTTTCATCGAACGCGTTTGTTTTTTCTTGGTCAACGATATGGTGTCATAGCATGATGGATGATGGCCGGCGTGCCTATCTCGCTAGGTAAGTCAGTTGGATGAGTCGGCCTTGCCAGTTCAAATAATGACGCGATTATCGTACCTCTTTAAACAATAACGCAATAGGTTAGTACGTAGTGGCAATGTTATTTATAAAAAATGTACAAGAAGATTAACTGCCTATGCTGTGGGCACTTGTTCTAAAGGTGCTCCTAAACGGGCTATACTTTTACTGCAATATGTGGACATAATGGCAAGTCGCCCGTCTTATTGGTGCCCTGAATTAGGCACCATTAAGAAACCGACATGGTTTCTTATTGGTGCCTAATTTAGGGTCTATCTAACAAGTAAATACATTAAAAGGATTAAAAAACACGACTGCCATTACAAAAAGTGTACTACTGTATTTATAAGTATTTGTATTACGCTTGTTTTATGAAATATTTGTGGTTTATGTATTTATTTATATAGATACATATACGAAGTCTGTCCATTAACCAGTCGGACGCCAACAGTGCCTATAGGCAATTTGCGTCGTTTGACAGATACGCGCGTAACTGTTTCGGCCAGCCCTCATCTATCTATATATAAAAATGAATGTTTGTCTGTATGACCGCTATGGACTACTAAACCGCTCGACCGATTTTGATGAAATTTTGAGGGAAACTATAGATTAGTTTGGAGATGGTTCCTATAAAGTTTGGTGCCGATCGGACCAAAGGAAAAATTTTAGTGTCCTCAATAAAACCAAAATTCTTCTTTTTTTTAAAGCGGCGATTTGAATTTCGAATGCGACCGCGAAGACGGGAGTGAGTTCTTCTTTTTTTTATAGTCGAATGTATTTTAAAGCGGCGAATTTGAATTTCGAATGCGACCGCGAAGACAGGAGTGAGTTCTTCTTTTTTTTATAGTCGAATGAATTTTAAAGCGGCGAATTTGAATTTCGAATGCGACCGCGAAGACAAGAGTGAGTTCTTCTTTTTTTTTATAGTCGAATGAATTAGCGGCGAATTTGAATTGCGAATGCGACCGATTTGGCGTAGCAATGCGCACAGGGTACAGCTATTATAATATAAATATATAATATACACTACTAACAAGATTAATTACTAGTAGCCCAGTCAAATAAGAAATTTTAGGAGAAATAATTGGTAATAGTTTGAAACTTGGCGTAGATGTTCTTTGATGCGTACTGTTAAACATACTAAAAGTCCCCTACTCTATCTGTTGCGCTCGAGCCGCCACCTTGGAAAAATGGCTTCCCGATACAGTTTTTCGCTAATATCTCGTTAATCTTTTTACCTGAAGCATATTTCCGATATCGCTAAAGTTAGCGAGATATAAGCGAAAAACTGAATCGGGCGCCATTTATCGAAGAATGAGCCTCAAGCGCAACAGATAGAGTAGGGGACTTTTAGTATGTTTAACAGTAAACATCAAAGAACAATACAATACAATACAATCAACTACTCCAGTAGATAGGCATTCCTACACTTGGATGCGTCACAAAATTAAATGCTAAAAATTTAATTATTAAAAACATAACTACCGTGATAGTTTTCGTGGCTGTAATATTATATTCAATATTACCTACATACAAATAATCAAAATATGCTAATGTGATTTAAGAGTCAGGGAGAATAATATATTAAAATAGAAATGCAATTTCTATGTAGAATAATCAAAAAATATATTTTTTATTGTCAATCCAGCAATATGCCTATGTTTTTTTAATGAATAGATGTATAATATATGATTATTAAAAAAATAGAATGTCACCTATCATAATACCATTATGTTTAAAACTTTACGCATTTCATTAATCATCAACATCAAAAATAAACTCAGAATTTTCAAACCATAAATTGTTATACCATATATTGGGTTTCTTACCAAATTATGTATAATTATCTTTTTAAATTGGTCCTCTCCAAGGCTTTTAATTTGCTCTGGAATCTTATTATAGAAGGACAAATTTTGGTGAATAAAACTGTGTCACACTTTGCTAAGTCGCTGTCGGTTTATGTGGAGATTGGATTTATTCCTCGTATCGTGATGATGAAAATCACTATTCACCGGAGCTTCTGTTAGGTGTCTACGAGCGTACGTAATATTTTGTTAGATGTAAGAAGAAAATAGAGTCATTATTCCTGATTCTACAAATAGCGGCTTACAAGAACTTCTTGGTGAGACTCTATATAAACTGCGTACCGCTCTGTTCTGGAGGAGAAAAAATCTTTTTAAGTTTGGTGCCATTCCCCAAAACAGTAGGCCATACGTTATTAGTGAGTGAAAATATGCAAAATAAACGGGCGGGCGGCACTAGGAGGACGTGGAAACTATAAAACGAGAAGCGACGAAGCAGCTGAAGAGTCTTGACTCCTGAAGACAATAGAAACAGCGGTGGGACAAGTGCATTGCTACAAATGGGGAGTATATCGAAGGGGAATATGATTAATCTACCCTAAATTTTGGAAAATAAATTTTGAAAAATAATTAAAAAAAAAATCATTTTGTATTTATCACACAGATCTCGTACTCGTATATATATATATATATATATATATATATATATATATATATATATATATATATATATATATATATATATATATATATATATATATATATATATATATATATATATATATATATATATATATATATATATATATATATATATATTTTGATATTTTAAGTGTGTAAATTTTTTTAAATTATTTTCAATAATATATAAAATTAGATTCATGAAAAGTTACTTATCTGGGGTCCTGGTGGACCAGAAACATTTTACCGATAGTTAATGTCCTCTTTAAATACTTAGGGCAGCAGCACCTGTTTCCGCAATATGTTCTTAGTTATTGCTCACTGCAGCCGAATTATTGTATGCCCTTGGATGTAATGAGTATAGGAGGATGGTTTCTGTAACAGAAATGGATGTTAGTAACTTATTTTAGAAGAAATTATATGACTGAGAATATTTCGACACTAGTCGTATTCATCTCTATGAAATGTCATAGAGATGAATACGACTAGTGTCGAAATATTCTCAGTCATATAATTTCTTCTAAAATAAGTTACTAACATCCATTTCTGTTACAGAAACCATCCTCCTATACTCATTACATCCAAGGGCATACAATAATTCGGCTGCAGTGAGCAATAACTAAGAACATATTGCGGAAACAGGTGCTGCTGCCCTAAGTATTTAAAGAGGACATTAACTATCGGTAAAATGTTTCTGGTCCACCAGGACCCCAGATAAGTAACTTTTCATGAATCTAATTTTATATATTATTGAAAATAATTTAAAAAAATATATATATATATATATATATATATATATATATATATATTCGGAATGTACGCAATCAGACCATTCATTTGACACTAAACCCGATATATTTATGTTAATTTATTGAAATTTGCAGATTTGGACATTTGGACAACTATTTACTTGACATTTGGATAGTTAAGGTACCCTATGGACGGTTTATAGTCAGTATATATTCGATAACATAATGTATGTTCGTAAAAACTTGCACGGTTCCGTAGGTTGGGTGACATTCACAATAGGAACACCAGGTTCAAAAATAAACTAGCCATTACGGGCTCTAGGTTAGCAAAGTGAGTAAATCTTTCATTGGAGACGGTGTTCGCTTTTATAACACTTTGCCTGAGGAACGAACCCTTTTACCAGACACTAAATTTAGAAAAATTGTTCAAGATAGTTTGTGCTCTAAAGCCTATTATAAAATTGAAGATTATATAAGCGATACATTGGTCTGGTCAAGTCGTTTTTGTGTAACATAGCTATGAAAACCATTTGTAAAGTGTTGTTATTATTATTATTATTACTATTACGTAATGCCATTGATTATATAGTGTAGTAATCAATAGTAAAGCCTACAAGCAAGCCTACTGTAAGTCTACTTCGAATAAAAATATATCTATCTATCTATCTATATGACACTCGGAATGACAACGATTCTAACAATACCACATACTTGTAAATCGGTTCGAGCGTTTCGAGATTATAGAGGAATAAAGACACGGATAACATACATAGATGAACCCTGAATACATTACACTCTTTTTTTGTTGTCAGTCATGTAAAAACGCGATAAGGGAGTAGTGGCGGAAAATTCCAAGGTATTTGTTACAAGTATGGCGACCAAGCAGGAGTCAAATTAGGTAATTACCGAAAAGAAAAAATGGTCATGGCGCTGGTCGTCGGGGCGTAATCGCAGGTTAATTAACGGAGTCGCGGCTTGGGGCGCTACTACTAATGATAATCTGGATAGATTGACAAAAGCGCAGAAATTATTATTGAGAGTAATTCACAGGAAAAACCGGCGTCATCCATCTGCCTTGTTATTTTCCCAATCCCATGTGCTATCAGCTAAACAGTTATTCATTAAGCAAGCGCTTCTTGCATTCTACAAATCTAGAGATGACCACGCCCGAACTCAAAACAATCTGAACACAAGAATGTCCGCGATTATCAATTATATAATTCCGTCAGCCAGGACAACATTTGCCCAGAGACATATATTCTACATAGCCCCAAAATTATATAATTCCCTTAGTGAAGACATGAAAAATTATCCTAACATAAAAATATTTAAAGCAAACCTTAATAGATGGCTACTTAACAAGGGATATGTAAAATCTGATCAACTTCTTTGCAACGCACGACAATTTATTTAGTATCACTTATCTATTTTTCTTAATTAAATTTTATTAAATTGCAACTATAAATGTATATATTTATTACATAGCTATATTTTTTATAAAATTGGTATATTTATGTATATATATACAGGTGGTGGGTCCAAATAATTTATTTAAAAAAAAACTTCATTTCTTAAAATTGCATAAAAATATGCACATCTAGAGACGGGCCAAATTATCGCCTAGTTAGATGTGCTATTGGCAGTAAAGGTCATGTAAGATGTGTTAAACCTCCCTATATTAATTATTAAATAATTTATATAATTATTATAAGATTACATGACCTATGAATGAACTGTATACCTAATCCTATGTACCTAAATAAATAAATAAATAATTATTAGACGTTCAAGTAGAAACTCGGCTCTGAAATTGGTTGCATTAAAATAAAACTTTAACGCTTCCAAATCGCCCGCCATTTTAGATATATGTAGCCTATTCATTGCTGTTTTTATGACATAAGTTTCAGTCATTTGCAAGCTGTCGTTCCATGTGAATCAAATTTAAGAGTTGGATGTTACAGCAGAGATTTAGCAATTTTTTTACACAATATTATTACAAATGTAGCAATTTTTGCATATCTACGTATTAAAATTAAAAATATATGATCAAATGTCTTTCTTATCGACTTGCACTGTGCAAAATCATCGATCAGCTTTGATTTATCAATTTTTCGGCTTCCTTAGCATCCTAGCAGAGTTGAATGAAACGTCAATGGTAGAAAGAAGTTTTTTGGGCCCCCGAACTACCGTGGGCCCTGGTGCGCCGCACCGGCTGCACCGGCTTAGTTACGCCACTGTGTCCAAGTGAGCTACCACCTGTAACTCGCCGGCGCAGAATTATTGCCACAACCTACTATGGCATTGAGCAATCTATACATGTGACCAAATACATGTGACCGTCAATAACGAAGAATTAACTCAGGTATCCTCAACAAAGTTATTGGGATTCGTAATCGATATTGAGTTACGATGGCACCTACATACATATTGATGCTTTATGTCATAAATTGGGAAGAGCGTGCTATGCACTCTATCGCATCGCTTCATTTCTCGATTTATCCGCGCTGCGCATGTTTTACTTTGCATACGTTCATCACTCCTAACGTACGGCGCGGAGTTATGGGGGCGAGAAGCCGACAGTCAGAGGGTTTTCGTTATGCAGAAGCGTGCAGCTCGCACAATAGCGCGTGTGGCGCTTGATACGCCAGCTAGGCCTCTGCATCATAACGCTGCCGTCCATTTATATAATGGAAGTAGCGCTGTTCGTTCGCAGAAATATAGCCGATTTTAAAGTGAATGGTGTGCATCATCACTATCCAACAAGATCCCCTAGCATGCTACGTTCGGTAAGTCATGCATTATCCAAGTCGGAGAGGCTAGCCTATATCTCCGGCCCAGCGGTTTACAACAAACTCAGCGAGCACATTAGGCAGGCGCAATCACTTGACGTGTTTAAGAGACGCCTTAAGAGATGCCTTACAGATAAGGCGTTTTACTCACTGGAGGAATATTACTTGAGTGAAGTCTAAAATGCTTTGGGGGGCTAAAGTATTTAATGATCTTTTTGCATTTTGTCTTGTATTTCTTCTTTTTACATTATTCTTGTGTTTTTTCTTCGTTTTGTTTTGTTTATTTTATCTTTTCATTACGATAAAAAAAATGTTTGTTTGCTAATATGTATGAATGTTTGCTAATCTGTATCTGACTTGTATACCAGTATACTAATTAAATGAATATGAATATGAATAATAATATATAATCAATGCTTGAGCAACAACTACTGACCTAGACACCATTGATACAAAATATCCAGGGGTATGCTATGCACGAATGAGAGTGAGCCCGCAGCCGACAGACAAGGGCGTATAAAGGAGAAATAACGATGTAATTCGACATATTCGCGGTATATTTTGGTCGCCCGTCTTCTACGTTGTAGTTACATTATTCACAAAGCTGTAAGTCATTCGGCAGTGCCATTTATCGACATGCCCGCCACTCTCTGCACGCAAATGCTACTAATAAAACTTTTATTGTGGCTGTTGTGCAGCTATTACCAGCAGCACTTTGCGTGGAATCGTAAACACTTTTATGTCAGACTTTTACTATAGTATCCGCAGTACAAACTGGCGACTGGGGCAATTAGAGACAGTTAACATAGGAATGGTACCATGTCGATAAAATATTAATCTATACTAATATTATAAAGAGGTAAAGTTTGTGATGTTGTAGGAAGTAATCCCTGGATCTAATGAACCGATTTTGAAAATTCTTTTACCAATAGAAAGCGACATTATTTGTGAGTGTCATAAGTTATATATTAATCCGAAAAAATGAAAAGACTTTTACCTGCTAAATTAGATAGATTGATAAAATTCCTAGATTTAGCCAAAAGCGGTGAGTAAATACCGTAATAGGTGGTAAGTAGCTAACCGATTAGGGCTATTAATTGTGGTAACCGTAACAGTTCGATTTCGACATTTTATGACATTTTATGACATTGCCAAATTAGTTTTCGTCTACTATAATTATTGTACGTATTATGTAGGTCATTAGGCATTATTGATAAAAAAATATTCTGTTTTAAAAGGCTTAATGTCAAAGAGCATAACTCATTCGTTATACGAACTCTATTTGTGAATCTACATCATGATGGAAGATTTTTGCAAAACTAATTTGACCAAGTTAAGAAGTGATGTTAACCAGCAAAGCCGGCATGTCATTCTCAACATTTATAAGTGGTTGCATAAGTTGAAAGAAGACCCTGATAAAGGAAAATTGATTTTCAACAACCAAGAAAGTTGGCAGCATTAGTTTGTGGAACGAGCGAACGAACAAATTCAAATTCGAAAATCTCCAGAACGAAGACCTGGCCAAAGCACATATAATTGACACCCATTGTCATGTTATTAATCTACAAGACGATAGTGACAGTGAAGACGAATATGAATAGCTTGCTGACTTTCTTTGTTTAGTTTTATTTTTTTTGTTGTATAACAATTATTTTATTGTCAACTATTATAAATTTGATATTTATATATTTATTTTAATAATTCAATATCAATATTTATATTTTTAACCTATTTAATATTTATCGTAATGAAACAATACTGAAATAATATTTATTTCCCTCGTTTCATTACTTTATCGACATTCCTTTTGTATGCGTAAAGCTACCTACACTACAGTTACAGGTATCGCTCCATAAGGCCGTGCAAGTGCGAAAGAGATAGCACGATTTCGATGAAAATTTACCTGACTCGCCACTTTGTAATGCGGATAGTATAGTCAAGGCCCTTCATCGCCATGGAGGTCTAAGCATGGAGGTCGTGCTTGAGATTTCAGGGATTAGTTTACCTATATATCTTCTGGCTTCTGATGGCTCTTTCAAAAGCGGTCCTCAATTTTTAAAAACCGTTTGTGAGGATTTAAAAAGATATATTGAGTACTTACTTAAAAAAACCGTATTCGATTCGAAACCGTCTTGTCAAGTTTATTTTATCAAAGATTTATTATCTGGAATAAGAAGACCTCAACGGCTGCAAAGGCGGAAATGGAGTCGATTGGAACGGCAGAGCAAGGGACCGAGGCAAATGCCAAAGTTGTGCATTCTGACTAATTGCTGAAGGGGTCTGGGCATTATGGAAATACACTGTTTCCTAAGCAGTGGCGGTGGATGTTCACCTGTTGTCATGCCACTCTTGAAATGACCTTGGGCCACTCGATCCCGTGTGGCACTACGGGCAAAGAACGCCCAGGTCCGCGATAAATTCAAACTGAATTACTGCTGTAATACAACAGATAGAGGTTGCGTAAGCGACTTTGGACCCGTAACCAGTCGGGAGGACGGAGGTATCCTGAAGGTTAATTCCAGATGGAGATATCCTGCCAAAACTGGTAGTTAGGGGGTGAGGCTGCCCGCTGGTTACCTTTCCCGGTGCCTCGCCGTAAGGCGTTGGTCTCCAACGGGTTGCTGGTGAACTTGACAGTAGATTGTCTTGTCGCCAAGTCTTCTACGCTCATCCCACGGCTGAAAGAACGATCTAACTTGCGGTGTCAACTACAACGGGCGAGCCCGTCACCACAGGATGTTTTAACGATTTTCTCGTTCTGTCGCCCTGCAGTGAACGTAGAAGACTTTGGACAGAACAAATCCAACGTCCAGCTACGTCACAACCCGCAAGAAGCCAACGCCTTACCGCGAGATAGCCAGTGTTACCTGGCGGGCCGACACTCGCGCCCTTGCTTCCAATTGTGACCAGATTTCTCCGGTCTCTCGATTGGTTCCGAGTTCGAGGTCGCTTGCGCGGTCCTCTCCCTTACGAAGCGGTGAAACGGTGTGCACCGAATCTGTCGCGGACCAAGGCGTCCTTTGCCCGACTCTGAACCGGGATCGGATGGCCAATGGTCATTTCAAGAGCAGTCGCCGTAAGGTAGGCAACCACCCCCGCTCTATAGGAAACAATACAGTTCCCAGACTCCCCCGACTGTTAGTCGGAGAGCACAATCGATTGGCTTGCGCCGCTCGGTGCGCAGACCGTCCAAGAGCGCCAGAGATTTGATTCCCAGGGGAGACTGGTTGACCCAGTGTCCTACCCAGGTTCGCACCCCATGCGTGGAGGCCATCGGATGAGTGTGACCGACCCTGAACACATAGGTCATCGTGGCCACCTCATCATGGGCCCGTTAGCTCCCTGAAAGAACGATCTGTATCGTTATACCAGCCTGGGGTGACGGATTCGCCCGTTGTAGTCGACACCGCCCTGCTGTCAGGCACGGCGGTGCAAAAAAGTCGGCGGCGGAAGAGACCCTAGGGGTTCAACGGCAGCGCTCATAGTCCTACGATTGAATTAGTGTCTTGGCGTCAGGTGGCAACGGGCCGTAAAACACCATAGCCAATTTTTATTCCTTTGCTATGAAATTACACAATATGAAAATGAGCACAAATACTATGGCGTCCCCCGTAAGAGAGAAGCTCAACTCGACGCCCACACAGCACAAGATCGTGCTCAGTCACTCAGGACAAGGAAGGCCGACCCCAAGTAATTAGGACAAGTCTTGGAAGAAAAAGAAGATTGGGTCCTTACCTATGTAATTGCTGGTTTCACACTGGCCACTTTGAACTTGGATTACTTGGGTTTGAGTTGGAAATGTATGTATGCTACATACATACATACATACATACAAACCCACAGTATGCTACATACAAGCTGAGGATTGAGCGTATTCAAAAACGATTTATACGTCATCTAAATTACCGCTTATTTTCCAACGGCTTGTCGTACGCTGAAGGTCTGCAACGCTACGGTTTAGAGACATTAGAGGACCGGCGAGTAGTATCAGATATGTCGTTTCTACATAAAATTGTTCATACTGGGTTGGACAGTTCATACCTCCTGAGTAGGGTGAGCATACGAGCGCCTTCCCGACTCGCACGTACTCACTCAACTTTTTACGTACCGAGGTTCAACACTAGCTATGGTTCCAATTCGTTATTGCCGCGCGTTATGCATGCATACAATGTATGCTTTAACGATATTGACATATTTAACCATCAGAATAGTCGATCCTTTGTTAAGGAGGTACGTGAAAAGCTGATTATCAGATCGGATTGAATTAGCATGCACAAGCACTCACATGCACATTCGCACTACAGATACATACACCCACACACCCTTATATACACGCACACACATATACAAATACACACATACACACACTCACACATACACGCTCTCCATCACACAAACACACACTAACATCCATACACTCGCACCTAGCGATTTTAACTGTTACTTTTAAATTCTTTTTGGTTTTATTTATTTTGTATTGTTTAGCATATTTAATCCTTATATAGCAAATAATTTAAAACATCATTGGCTTTGTTACTGGTATATATATTATGCTTATACGTATTTTTTTATGCTGTATGTTTTTAAGAAAAATAAAATAAAATAAAAAATTTAAATTCAAATAAATTTTAATTCAAGGCCAAATAACACGGCTTTTGAGAATCAGCATTTTGGCATTTTGAGAATCATTTCGAGAATCATTTTGAGAAGGCATTTTGAGAATCAGCTATTTATTTGTCTTTCCGTCGTTTGTTTTTGCTCAAATATTTTCGTTTGTGCATCCATGGTAAAGTTGAAAATTTGCATTATTTTCAAATATGAGATCCTATGCTGGTGTTTCCTATTACGGCTTCTTGCAGTCTGGCTATACAGTTACCGTTAACGTGTACTTTTAAGAACTGCAAACAATGATGGAGAAGCTCGTGATTAAATAACCGAGCCTGATCAATCGCTCATCGCCACTGCTTCTGCATGACAAAGTATAACCACAGATTCCATTATTGAATGTGCGGATATCAACCTCCATAAGAACTACGCCAACCACCGTATAGCAAGGCAGCATATATCCACTCGAATAGCAAGGCAGCTCTTATGGCACTAGCCTCGAATACCATTAATTCAAAGCTAGTGCAAAACTGCGTATCACTACTGAATTCCCTGGGCGAAAAGAACAGGGTAATTCTAAGATGGGTTCCCTGCCATGCAGGAACCAAGGGAAATGAAAAAGCCGACGAACTTGCTAAGATGGGAGCAAAGGGAACGTTATACGGCCCTGAACCTTGTTGTGGCATACCAAAAAGCCTTGCAAACCTAATTCTCAACCAAATATGTTTAGAACAATCCGTCAACCACTGGAAACCACTGGAACAACACGCCAGGGTTGAATCAATCCAAAGCGCTAATTAAGGCCTACGACCCTAAGACGGCCCGTGAGGCCTTATCGCTAAATCGGAACAATCTACGCATACTGGTGAGGGCGCTCACGGGGCATTGTGGCCTCAACAAACACATGTACAACCTCAAGCTCCGAGACACACAAATGTGCAGGTTCTGCCAAGGGGCAGAGGAAACTCCTCTGCACCTCATGTGCGAATGTGGCCCGCTGATGCGTAAAAGATACATCCACTTGGGTGGTCATTACCTCCAACCTGAGGAGGTAAAACAATCTGGCGCCAAAAGCCTGTTGCGGTTGTTAAATGACACGAGGCTTAGCGCAGAACTATAGTAGGTGGGGAACACAATAGCTCAGCAATGGTCGCAGTGTTTTAAGGCTCATAAAGACCTTAGAAAAGCCCCGCACAACAAATAGTTGTGGCTAAAGACTTTTGGTAACTCACCGTACTTGCCAGACCCTGCTCATAAAGATGTTTTTTTTATTTTCAGAATTTAGATAACTTTTTACAAGGGAAAAAAACAACTTTGAATAGTCGGTGAAAAACGCCTAAAAGCATTCATTGGTTCCCACGAGAATTTTACAGCAGAGTTAAGCAACTCCCATTAAAATGACAATTCTGCTTAGATAATAGGGGTCAATATTTATATGAATAGAACATATATTTTTTATACAAAATTTTTGGGCCTAAATTTCCTTTATAGGACTCATAGGTAATGCCCCAAATTGACCCAAAAGATCTATCTATACTAATAATAAAACTAAAGAGTTTGTTTGTTTAAACGCACTAATCTCTGGAAATACCAGTCAGATTTGAAAAATTATTTTTGCATTTGATAGCCCAATTTTTAAGGAAGGCTATAGGCTATCTAAGATCACGAACCTTTAAGAGCCACGCAAAAAGAACGCTAAGCTAAAACGAAGTATTAGCGCGGGCGGACGATGCGACGCGGTGTGTCGGGCCCGGGGCGGCCGCTCGACGAGAACCGAGCATTACTAGTAGTGCCTAACTGCGCATGTCTTATCTAGACCAGGCTGCGGCGAAAATTAGTATGTAGGTACTAATACCACACGAAAATATTAGGACCTTGCATTGAAAACTTCGATTTCCTAAGAAATACCGAAGTTATATTTCTAGTCATTTACCAAATTGCACAATACTTCATGTCAAAGCGTCACCATTAGGCTTCAATTATCAGTCTGTGTCATTTCGTTGAAGTATTAACAACGGTAATTCGAATATGTCGACATTTGAGCAGATAAAACGTCATTTGCGGGAAGCAATGCTTTTCTTCTTTCATCTTAAGAAAAGTGCCGCAAGATGTCATAGATTGCTGCTGGAGGCTTACGGGGAATTTACTCCGACAGAAAGGACTGTTGAGACTTGGTTTCTCTGATTCAAAAGTCGTGATTTCGACGTGCAAGACAATAAGCGCCAAGGCCAGGAGCAAAAATTTGAAGAAGCCGAATTGGAGTCCATACTCCAGGTAGATTCGAGTCTGACGCTGGCAAAGATAAGTGAAGTGCTTAATGTTCATCCCTCAACCATTTCGAGACGATTAAAATCTATGGGAGCCATTCAAAAGGAAGGGCATTGGGTTCTTCACGAGTTCAAGCCGAGAGACATCGAAAGACGTTTCATGACTTGTGAAATGCTCCTTCGCCGTCAAAAAAGAAAAGATTTTATCCACCGAATAATCACCGGCGACGAAAAGTGGATCTTTTACGAGAACCCTAAACGCAAAAAAATATCTTAAGAAAACTTCCACAGAATGTCATAGATTGCTGCTGGAGGCTTACGGGGAATTTACTCCGACAGAAAAGACTGTTGAGACTTGGTTTCTCCGATTCAAAAGTGGTGATTTCGACGTGCAAGACAAAGAGCGCCCAGGCCAGGAGCAAAAATTTGAAGAAGCCGAATTGGAGTCCATACTCCATGAAGATTGGAGTCTGACGCTGGCAAAGATAAGTGAAGTGCTTAATGTTCATCCCTCAACCATTTCGAGACGTTTAAAATCTATGGAAGCCATTCAAAAGGGAGCATTGGGTTCCTCACGAGTTCAAGCCGAGAGACATCGAAAGACGTCTCATGACTTGTGAAATGCTCCTTCGCCGTCAAAAAAGAAAAGATTTTCTCCACCGAATAATCACCGGCGACGAAAAGTGGATCTTTTACGAGAACCCTAAACGCAAAAAAATATCTTAAGAAAACTTCCACAGAATGTCATAGATTGCTGCTGGAGGCTTACGGGGAATTTACTCCGACAGAAAAGACTGTTGAGACTTGGTTTCTCCGATTCAAAAGTGGTGATTTCGACGTGCAAGACAAAGAGCGCCCAGGCCAGGAGCAAAAATTTGAAGAAGCCGAATTGGAGTCCATACTCCATGAAGATTGGAGTCTGACGCTGGCAAAGATAAGTGAAGTGCTTAATGTTCATCCCTCAACCATTTCGAGACGTTTAAAATCTATGGAAGCCATTCAAAAGGGAGCATTGGGTTCCTCACGAGTTCAAGCCGAGAGACATCGAAAGACGTCTCATGACTTGTGAAATGCTCCTTCGCCGTCAAAAAAGAAAAGATTTTCTCCACCGAATAATCACCGGCGACGAAAAGTGGATCTTTTACGAGAACCCTAAACGCAAAAAATATCGCTCGTACCCCGGTGAATCACTTCCATCGACCTCAACAGCCACGCCGAAGAGAGACATCCACGGATCCAAGGTAATGCTTTACATTTGGTGGGACCAAAAGGGTGTCGTCTATTACGAGCTGCTGAAACCGAGAGAAACCGTCACTGGCGATCGCTATCGAGCTCATATCGAGCTCAGCTCAAAAATTTGAGTGATGCTGTGAAGATAAAACGGCCGGAATACGCTAAAAGGCACGACAAGGTAATTTTCCAGCATGACCATGCTCGACCACACGTCGCGATGCAGGTCAAGAACTTCCTGGAAACGCTTCGCTGGGACATCCTACCTCACCCGCCGTACTCCCCAGATATTGCGCAATCCGACTACTATTTGTTCCGGTCAATGGCCCATGGCCTTTCCGAGCAGCGCTTCCAGTCTTTCGAGGATATTGAAAAATGGCTGGATTCGCGGATAGCCTCCAAGGACGAAGACTTCTTTCGACGGGGAAGCTCTCTTGCCAGAACGATGGGAGAACGTCATAGCTAGCGATGGACAATACATTGAATGAAATGCACTTTCCAATTTGCTTCGAAATAAATGTTCAATATCACAAAAAAACGAAGTTTTCAATTCAAAGACCTAATATATAACATGTGTGTGTGTGCTTGCGTGTGTGCGTGCGTGCGTGCGTGCGTGCGTGCGTGCGTGCGTGTGTGTGTATGTTTGTGTATGTATACATGTTTTTAGTTTTTTTTCCACATTTTTTTATTGAAAGTTGTTTATCTGCTCATATTGATTGACGCCCCACACCCCGTCAAGGATGCCGGTTAATTAGAACTTACCCCGTATAGCGTCCAACCAATCTCCATGAAAATTGGTATACATAGGTATTTGGGGTTATAACACGGGAATACACCTATAACCGGGCATAGCGGGTTATAACACGGGAAACGCCGGGCAATACCACTAATACCCTATATAGGCATTTCTTCAAGCAACAACAATGGAGAACACAAAAGGGTCAAAATATTACTATCAAATACACCTAAATTCAAAGCCTAGATCATGTACATTACATTAGTTTTTATTTCGCTTCAATACATGCAGTATTTCCGAAGTTATAACGACGAGAAGTTTAGGCCCTTTTTTAAATTTGCAAGATTACGCGCGCTCATACTATGACGTCACAGCCTTGTTAGCCCGCGCTACATACACGGCGCGGCACTCAGTCAGTGCGTTAATTCGTCCGTCTTCGTTTCCTATTAGCTATAGTGGTGCTTGTATTTCAAAGAAATAATATAAATTATCCTTTATATCCGATTACACTAAAGTGAAACGTGTAGTGTGTAGAATGGAAGAAGGTTTTCTAAAAGGTCAGTCGGACAATCTGCCAAGAGTGGATAGTTTAATGGTGGCACAATATTTCATGAAGAATCAGGATTTTACAGCTGCCGAAATTCGTGGAATAAAGATGAAAAGGTATGTATGTTCTAAGTAAGCATTACCTAGTCTTTTTTTTAATAAAAATGAATAATAGTTCAGAAATCAGTGCTGATCAACTTGCGGGCCGCAAATTTTTACTTATCATTTTTATTGGTTATTTATTAACGCCCGTCGCAAAAAGAGGTGTGTTATAAGTTTGACCGCTATGTGTATCTGTCTGTATGTCTATCTGTGTGTCTGTATGTCTGTCGATAGTACCGTAGCTCATGAACGGGTGAACCGATTTCGATGCGTTTTTTTAATTTGAATGTTGTTTTTTTAACAGTGGTTCATAGACATGTTTTATCACAATCGGTTAAGCCGTTCTAATAGTACATTAAAAACGTACGTTTTGAATAGGTTTTTTTTTAAAATTCGAAGTGTTATATGGTTCTAGGTCAGGAAGAGAGAGCTACGGAGATGACGCCATAGGGTATATACAGTTAAAAAGAGAGGGTGACATGTACCGTCAAGTGCCGAATAACTCCTGAACACAAAGTGCGTTCAAAACCTTACCACTTTGTTTTGCAATGCAACGAGAAGGAAGAGGAGGTAATAAGGATATCCTGTGAAGACTGCGCAGCTAGCAAAGGTGGATGTAAACATTCTGTGGCATTTTTAATGTGGCTTCACCGCAGAACGGAGGAGCCGTCGCCGACTTCAGTTAAATGTTTTTTTTTGTACTGGAAGAAGGCAACTCTTTCAGGTGATTAATAGAGATTTAAAATAGGTTACAGCTGGTGTAGTTTATTATTCACCCAGTACAGCACCTATCATTATATTATTGTTATGTCGTATTATATTGTTATATTGTTGTAATGTTTACAGGTATTGGAACTACATTGAAGTTCATCAAAGCCAAGGATTTTGCTCAAAATAACAAGGTCACAGAAATACCTAATAACGACGACTTATATGTACTTATATGTACTTTTTGTGTTTCGTTTTTAAAATATTTTTTTTGGTACTACTTAGATTTTCATCTCTTGTCACATCATTTAAGGGGTCGTCATTCACAATATCTTGAACTCGAGGAATGGAATCCACAATATATATTTCTTCAATGTCATGTGAAGTAGACGCAATACATTCATTTGAGGAAGTTGTCAGTTTTGCAATTTTAAGTTTTTTTACAAAAGAGCGCTCAGGTTTTTCAACTGTTTGTTTTTGACAATCAAACCTATCAGGCACTACGCCTTTCTTGAGTTTAAGTTTTCCTCCAACTAGTTTATACTTTACATAATTTTCCATCTCATTTTCCACCTAAAACAAAAATAATAACATTTTAAAAACAAATTAAAAACCCGAATAAAAACCGTGAATTAAAACCGTGTTTAATGTACGTTGCATCACTTAAAAGGTAATCTATCATTAAAAAAATGTTTACTACGAAAACTAAGGATAAATGCGGGCCGCGAGTTTGATACTTCTGACAAAACATTTACTAATTCATAGTAGGGATGAAAATATTTCGGTTGAGAAGCACTGCACTGCCAGTAGATAGGTAGGTTAAGTAGGTCAAATGTTGCAATCATAAGTAGAAAGAAGAAGGATAAAACCATTATTAACAAATAGTAAATACTTACATCGAAATGGTCTTCACAGCAGTTAGTTTTAGGGCCTATTAAATCGACTCTTTTTACGACTGTCATCCACTTTTTCCTCATTTTTGGGTCCTTAGGCACATAAAAAAATAGTTTACCAGGTGTTTTAACAGTTGAATTGAAGCACTGAGGCACAATACAGTATTTTTTTCCCATTTTTACCACAGAGAACTTTATAATTTAGATTTTTACAGCGCTGCGGCGTGCGAACGAGAGCGCAGCTGTCGAATGACCAAGGCTGTGACGTCATCGGCTAGTGAGCGCGCGCCCGCGTTTTTAAAATCATTCTGCCGGAAATACGCACTTTGATCGTAAATATCTCATCCATTTTTTAAGATATGAAAAAAGTAAAAACACAGCTTTTCTCGTATATTTTTGTAGATTTATTTGGCATGTAAAGTAAAAAACGTTTGTCAGACCCAACCATTGTTTAAAAAAATATTCAGGTGTGTGCACCAATGAGAGAGAGAGAGAGCATCTGAAATACAAGGGCGTAACAATGAGAAATAACGACGTAATTTGACTATACATACAATGTAAGGTCAGGCGACCTAACCTCTATGCCAACCGGCCGTGTGATTGTCCAGTTTATAAGAAACTAACTGTTGCCCGCGGCTTCGCTTAGCGTAAAGTTTCGAATCGATTTGTTTATTAAGTAGGGTGGCGTTTATTTGCCTTTTTAGACGCTACCTTTTAGATATATCGTGCAAGACATCCCCCTCAGATGCACGCTATACCTATATCGTAGACGTACGCGTCTTGTTCCTCGCCACCCACGCCGCCTTTCGCTGAACGCTGACATTGCCGGGCCAGCAGCCGCCGTTGCCACCTACTAGGTATTTCGGGGTGCTTGCGCGCGTTATTAATTACATGATATCTCTATAATTATACCACCTAAAAATACAGTAAATGGCTAATTTTATCTTTATTAACCACCCGTGATAATGGATTAATTTATTTTGATAAGGATTCCTATTTTATTGCTAATGTCTTCAACAAACACTGTCTACTTGTTTTTCTTATTTTGTTGAGACATAAAAGCAGTTATTGTAGCTTAAATATAAAAATTGGATAATGCTGTCGCTGACTTGTTAATAGGTCTCCCTTAGGCCAATGTTTTTGTCATATATTGGGCCCGATTGCGTTTCTTTGTGAACTAAAACTAAAATTAGTCCAAGCGAATGAGACAGAGCAATACGTTAGAGCAGAATATGAAACGAACGATCGACTATAAATACTACCTGTCGAACTTATACTCGCCCGAATAAAATCCAGCATATTTCGTGCGGTGTGAAGGGCTCCCTAGACGGTCAAGCATGCTTGTCAAGCATCGCGTCCCGGGTGGGAGGGGATCGTCAACCGCAGGAATTATGCAAATATTTTTTTTTTATATTTACGAAAAATGCCTAATTGTGTAGTTTTATACCAGGGAGTCAATCATTCATCAATCAATTACGTCTAATTAACGTGACTCCCTAGTATAAACTACAAAATTAGGCATTTTTGGTAAATATTACAAAAAAATATAGGTATGCATATTTCCTGCGGTTGACGATCACCTCCCAGCCCGGGACGCGATGCTTGACAAGCATGCTTGATCGTCTGGGGAGCCCTTAAGATTCAGATGATTTGACCTTGGCGGGCAGTTTTAAGAGCCGTATTACAACATAGCGTAGGTATTCTTTTAAAATGAATTGAAAAAATGAACGCATTTTTTTTTGGATGTAACTATAAAAGATAGGATAAATAAATAAATAAATAAATAAATAACTATTCAACCCTGGGAGAAAAACCGCGGCACTGAGCGCTCTTCTCTTGCGCAAGCAAATATATACACAATTTCTAATTGTTTTTTGCAGTGTTTTCTCCTTTCTAATGACAATAATTTATATTATGTCGTATTGCTAAAAGAGTGAACTTTAATATAGTATAAGTATTATATAAGAATCTTATTTTATTTCTGAGAAAATTAGAATGATACAGGAAGATTTTTTTTTAATTTTGTGTAATTGTAAGTAATGTATACCTTGGATATGTGGTCAAAAAACGAAAAAATAAAGCCGTAGTGTACATCAAGAATACATGACGGACATAAAAAAAAATAGTATACGGTTTTCGTTGTAGTGATATTACTGTATTAAGGAGCTCAAAGTTTGCCTTCCGAGCGTTTTACGAATAACGACTTTCGGAAAATGGGCTGAATAAGTAAATAATATTCGTTACACATAAAATTAAAGGCCGCTATGGTCAACATCAAGAAATGGTCCAGGTAATTCAGTAATTAAAGTTTGTAGAAATCTCTTTAT
Source organism: Micropterix aruncella (assembly GCA_944548615.1). Lineage (NCBI taxonomy): Eukaryota > Metazoa > Arthropoda > Insecta > Lepidoptera > Micropterigidae > Micropterix > Micropterix aruncella. The sequence continues at coordinate 20,348,716 of OX155972.1, forward strand.
TTCTTGGAATTAGAACGCCAAAAATCCACTTTTCTTGCCTTTCTGGAAAAAATATGTGATACGGCTCTTAATGCGAAAAAGTAACCGGTCATTTAACTTTCCGCTGTAGCGTATTGCCCTGTCTCGTTCACACGGACGTTTAGTTCACGAAGAAACGCAATCGAGCCCACTGTCTACTTGTTTTTCTTATTTTGTTGAGACATAAAAGCAGTTATTGTAGCTTAAATATAAAAATTGGATACATGTTGTCGCTGACTTTTTTAACCAGATCATTTTTCTCCGACTTGCTTTACAAATATGATTTCTTATTGAAAACCAATATTTATCACAACAAAATATAGCCTATAGCACTCTTTGATAATGGAGCTTTCCATTAGTGACAGAATTTTTGAAATCGGATGGGTAGTTTCGGAGATTAGCCCCTACATACAAATGTACAAACTTACAAACAAATCTTCTTTATAATATTAGTATAGATAATAAAATCTATCGAGTGGTAATAAATAAATAAATAAATCAAGTAAATGCATTGTTTCAAGTTTATTAAGTTTATTATGTGCATACATAATATTAAACCTTATAATCATTTAAGAAATTATATTAATAGTTTGTGTAAGCGGGCGAAGAGTGAATATTTTTCTCATCATGTTAATACTAATTTAAAAAATAGCAAAATGTTATGGAAAGAAATCAATCACCTGACAAATGCAAACTCTTCTGATAGCGCCTTGCCACCAAACTTCGATGCAGAGTCGTTAAATGTATATTTCTCTGACAACTCAAAAATTTTAAAAGCGGACGTAGATTCTATTCAGTATTACAATATGTATCCTAATTTACACAACATCAATACCTTGCAATTTAATAAGGTGTCTTACAGGGAAGTCACGAAATATATAAATGAAATTAGCTCAAATGCGATTGGGAATGATGGCATTTCTATCAAAATGTTAAAAATCTGTTTGCCATATATAATTGAGTACATTACCGCTATAATAAACAAGTGCATCGAAACCTGTCAAGTGCCACGTCAGTGGAAAATTTCACTGATTCGCCCGATTCCAAAGAAAACACCTGTTTCTAGTTTTAACGATCTCCTCCCTATCAGTATTCTTCCTTGCTTTTCAAAAATCCTGGAGAAGGCTATTTATTCACAAATGATTCCTTTTATTGCGAAAAATAATCTGCTTCTGCTAACAACAATGTAAATGTCCGCCTTAAAACAGGCTATAGTCTAGTTAGGCGGCATTAAAAAAGGAGCACTGGCATCGGGTTTTAGCATATCACTTTATCAGTTTTTTGGTAGTAGATTTTTGTCTATGACATTTTAACATGTCCATGGTAGCGAATGGTTTCGTGCAGCTTGGGCCATGGGGGTGAAGAAAGGGCGGGAGGAGGGTTAGTTCTGAGGGGGTAACTTGGGGGTGGTAGTGAGAGGGGGGTGGGGGAGAAGGGAGAGATAGAGGGTGGTTAGTGTGTGCGTTGAAAAGAAGGGGGGTAGGAAGAGGGGGGTTAGGGGGGAGAAAGAGGAGAGAGTGAGAGGGAGGGTGCGAAGGGGGGAGGTGGAGGGAGGGTTGGGGGGAGCGGTTGGGTGTTTAAATGGTTTGGCGCGCGCTGGGGATTGTCTGCTTGCCGGGAAAGTCTAGGGGTGACACAACCGTTTTTATTACTCAATCATAATACTCATACAAATATTTCAATCATTTTACCGCCATCTAGCGTATAGTAAGTAAGGTATAGTAATCTGAATTGGCGCGAAACTTTTTATTTGCTTTCTGTCATCACGTACGCGTCGCTCTTCGATTGTTGCTGTTCGTTTTCTCCAAGACCTTGGTGACATTCCTGATCGTAGATACCGCAACCAGGGTTGATAAAAATCATGTTTTTTTTTAAAAATCCAAAAAATCGGATTAATTTGTTTTAAATCATTTATTTGATTTAAATCAGTTTTTTTTTATGTTTGTATTTTTTTTTATTTGGAGGTCAGGAAAAACATAATACAATTGTTATTTATGTAAATATGTTTTAATAACATTAACAAAAATCCACATATATTAGTTCTTCTAAAAAGTAAAAAAACAGTAGCATATTTATTTGCCATTTATTTAACAAAAACTATTGTAAAATGTACAAAAATCAAGGAGTTCTTATTTCTTCTAAATGAAAAACATTCTTGAAATTTTTTTTTTAAAAACAGATATACCGTAGCGTTTTTGTCATATTTATCAAGAAGTGAACAAGGAAAAAGGTCCTAAAATTAATAATTTAACGTAAATTAAACCATATGCGTTTCACCGCAGTCGCAGTCACTTACTTATATTTACATTATACTTATATTATTATACTTACATTATTATATTAGTAACAGTAACTTAGATGTTATTGGTTTTGTAATTTGTTCGGATTTATTTAGCCGCCTTCTCGTTGCCTTATCTATTTCTTATTTTGCTGTGCACAAAATTGAATGCCGAAAATATTCTTTCGGCCCCAGAGGATGAAGCAACTGTACTTAGCAGTTGCTTGATTATATACAATTCTTATTCGGTTATACATTTTTTCATATAATGTATTGCTATCCACCAATCAGTAGGGCGGTTTTCTCTATGACTTGTTTATTAACTAATGTCGGGGGAAGTCCCTTGATATTTTTTGGCTGAGGTTGTCATTTTTTGGTTGCAGTAAAAAAATATAGATTTTTTATAAAAAATCACTTGATTTAAATCGCGATTTAAATCACCGATTTAAATCAAATGATTTAAATCATCGCAACCCTGACCGCAACGTAATCGAATGAATCTAAACAAATATTATTTGTGCATAAATAAGAAGTATGTTTCCGTTTATTTTTGAAACAATACGGTCAATAAAGTGACCGTCGAATTCGAGGGGTTTCAGATAGTAATCATTTAAATTGGTTTAATATTTGTAAAGTCATGGCTGTAATAGAAATAGCAGCGCTGGACAACGCTCACTTTTATCGTCGTTGCTTTTTCACAAAGATGGCAATTACGTATTTTTATTACTCAATGGTCCGTCATGCCCTCCGCAAGACTGCATTTCACTGACGAAAGTCGAAAGTGATGTGCCGGGCAGGCGTCACACCGTTACACAATCGCACTGCAGTGTACACTATGAACTAATTAAAAAATATATAATATTCGTAATTATGTTAATACCGAGCGTGACTGCACAACTGCTCTGCTTCGAGATTTACGCTGTTCTCTTACGATTGAGAATGAGAATGAATTCAGAACTCACACCAGTAGTGTTTCTCAACTGTTGTAGTCTAAAGAAGCCGTTCTGCACCTCGCACCTTTCTAAGAAAGGACAATGGGCATTTTTGTATGGAAGGTGTACCCAGAGTGTAGCAAATTATTGAATTGTGATTATGTATAGAAGTAATATTATAAAAGTTCCGCACGCAGTCAGCTGCCCTCGGTGGTCGGGAAATAAAGCGTCTTTTTCAAGGGCTCCCTAGACGATCAAGCATGCTTGACAAGCATCGCGTTGCGGGCTGGGTAGGGATCGTAAACCGGAGGAAAAATGCAAATATTTTTATATTTTTAAAAAATATTTTCCAAAAATGCTTAATTTTGTAGTTTATACCAGGGATTAACATTAATTATACGTAATTGATTGATGGATGATTTGACTCCCTGGTATAAACTCCAAAATTAGGCAAATATTTTTTAAAATATTTGCATTTTTCCTCCGGTTTACGATCTCTTCCCAGCCCGCGACGCGATGCTTGTCAAGCATGCTTGATCGTCTAGGGAGCCCTTAACACGCTTTTATTAGGTCGACCTGTATGTAACGTAATGGAATCTAAGGTAACTAATTTAACCATCTTCCAAGGACCGTAGCGTCATGAAAATTGGCAGCTGTATGTAGCTCTGATGACAATACAATAATATGGTACTGTCGAACTGATCTGATGATGGAGTCGGAAGATATGAACTGGAACTTCATGATGGAACATCGTATCATAGCTGTGTTTGGACTTGTTAGAAAAGCCTTGGAATGAACTTTGACCACGATTAGGTTTCAAGGTCTGATGATGTGGTTTTTACGTGCATTTATAAAAGCGTGTTTTTAGTGTTTTTTTTATATTTGTGGTATCAATATATTTTTGGATTCTACTCTATTAGACCTTTCATTGAATACTAAACTAAACACGATGTATCTTTTTTAATATATTGACATTTGGACAATTATTTATTTGACATTTAGACAATTAGAATTAGACACACGGCCCGGTGGCATAGGGGTTAGGTCGCCTGATCTTACATTGTAAGGTCCCGGGTTCGATTCCCGGCTGGGTCACCATTTTCCGTTGGGATCAAATTAACGGAATTGCATTTTTAATTCTGTCGATCGAATGCAATAACAAGACACACACTTACAGACATCTTACACGCACATATACATATAACACGTCATAGTAGGGTTGGTTGTAAGAGATTATCATATGACAATAAACCCGCCCATTGTGACATTTTCACAATAAAGAGTATAAACAAACAATTAGGTACTTTGTGACACCCGGGATGACACAACGATTCTAAAGGGCTTTCTAGACGGTCAAAATTGCTTGTTAAGCATTTACATGTCAAGAATGTAAATGATTGTCAAGCATTTACATGCTGGACAATCATTAAACAACGCCTGGCGTAGTTTAATGACACGTTATGCATGCTTGTCAATTTATGTATACACTCATTTGCTCGCAGCTTCGCGCCGCGCGCTGGGAAAAATGCTTGTCAAGCAATTGTGACCGTCTAGGGAGCCGTAAGCATGCTGATCAAGCTTATTATTTTATTTGCTGGCCCGGCGTCTCCGCGACGCGCGCTGGGAGGGGATCGCAAACCGCAGTCAATATGCAATAAAAAAATATATATTTAAGTACAAAAATGCCAAATTTAGCAGTTTTATACCAGGGAGTCACGTTAATTAGTCGTAATTTACGCTGAGACACCTATACGTTACGGGAATGGAACGGTACGACATTTTAAAAGAATTTTTAAATAGACAGGCCAGAAGAGTTACAATTTTAAACCTGAGTATTTTTAATCGTAGACGAATCTTTAATCTAATCTTAAAATTCCTTGTATCCTCAGAAATCGTGAAAAAATCGTTACATTTCGGTATTTCGGTAGGACAGATCCCATATCGGTAGAAATACCGAAAAATCGGAAGGTCTGAAACCACTGGACGTGAGTAATAGTTGCTCGACAATCATTCTCTAGACGGTCAAGCAAGGCTTGACGAGCATAGCAAAAATATAAATTTTCATCGAGTATTGTCCACAGCTCGTACTTTGCTTCTCAAGCCATCAAGCTTAGTTTCTAGACGGTCAAAATTGCTTGTCAAGCACGAAGCCCTTAAAAATACCACACACTTCTAAATCGGGTAAAGCATTTAGAAGTTATGGTGGAATAAGGAAACGGACAACATACATACATACATGATCCATGAATACATTAAGGATTCCCTAGACGATCAAGCATGCTTGACAAACATTGCGTCGCGGGCTGGGATGGAATCGTAAACCGCAGGAAAAATGCAAATATTTTTTAAAAATATTTACCAAAAATGCCTAATTTGGTAGTTTATACCAGGGATTAACATTAATAAGACGTAATTGATTGATGCATGACTTGACTCCCTGGTATAAACTACAAAATTAGGCATTTTTGATAAATATTTAAAAATAATATTTGCATTTTACCTGCGGTTTACGATCCCCTCCCAGCCCGCGACGCGATGCTTGATCGTCTAGGGAGCCCTTTACACTCCTTTTTTGGGCAGTCTTGTAATTATCCCAGCGGTTCCCGAATTATACGTAACACGAACTGTTTCGTCACAAAAGAGGTATTTGTAGAAATATAGAACAGTAAAACTTAAGGCGAGATGATACCTTGGAACAACCATATCTGTTGTTTTTTAGTTTTATGAGTTTTTGAAAAATATAGGCAATAATTAAAAAAAGTTTCTAAGTGAATCCCTCGATAAGGAACCAATTTAAAATTTGGACTCAAAAAGGTTGCTCATTGCCTCGGACATTAAGGCTTTAAACTGGCTTCGAAAACTTTCAGCCGTGATTACTCCTACAATGTAAGCGGTAAGTGTATTTTATCATAATTTCATTATATTAACTGGTTAATTCTCTAGGGCAGCACTTAGCCACATTTTTTATGTAGGCCCTTAATTAATTACAATTAATTAAAACGTGAGAGCGCTCTGAGGGTTACGCTAAATATGCTTCGCCATTTACACCCTTGTACCACCACGGCGTAAAGATAGTTATTATGTGCTAGCGTTACGATAGAGCATTTAGTATGCGTCTGGTCGCCCGGCGCGAGCAGACGCGAAATCTGCGCTTGATGCTTCATCAACGCTGCATTTTTATTGGTCAATCCCTACAAAATTGACCCCGCCTATTTTTTCGCGTGTCCGCCCATTTCGGATATTTTTTTGAGGTCTCGTGTCGCCTTAATGACAAAACCAGTCGGAAAATAATTGAAAAGAACGATAGTTAGGTGATTGCTCTTTGCATAGGTCCAACATGAAATGAACCAGTCACGTTTTCTAATCAAGCGTAATGAGCACAGGTTGACATTTAAATTCGCGCGTAAATAGCAACACGCGGCTCGCTAATTACGGAGTTTTCAGTGAAGATTGATTTTGTCTCTTGGCCCATTATATAACTCCGCTCTTGAATTGATAAAAAAATACATTTTCAATTATTTCGTATGACATTGCGTTGGAAGTATGCGGAAAACGCGAGAGTGAAAGTGTTTTATTTTGAAATCACATTTGGAACTGTGTAAAATTTTGAATTTTAGAACGCCGGCAATGCCAAATGAAATGGTTTGTCACTTAGCATTTTTAATGTTTTCGATTGCATTTTGAAATTGAATTTTCATAGATTTTGATTTATTTATTTCTTATATATATATAAAAATGAATCGCCGTGCGTTAGTTTCGCAAGATCTCAAAAATGACTACCGATTTGAATTATTATGTTTTTGTTTTGTTTGCCTTGATTCAGGGGTGGTTTACAAAAAAAAAATATTTAGGAAAAAATAAAAGAAACAACTGAAAATCGAAATTGGTCATTTTGGGATATGGGCCACTTTCAATAGATGGCGTTGGCTATTGTTTGACAGCTGTTCATTCCGTGCGATTGCGTAAAATTTCGAAAAGTCGAAAAGCCGAAAAGCCGAAAAGTCGAAAAAGTCGAAAAAGTCAAAAAAGTCGAGAAAGCCGCAAACGTCGAAAAAGTCGAAAAAGTAAAAAAAGTCGGAAAAGTCAAAAGTTCAAAAAGGTCGAAAAAGTCGAAACAGTCCGAAAATTCGAAAAAACCGAAAAAGCCGAAAAAGTCGGAAAAGGCGAAAAAGCATTTATATTTCATCATGTAAATTAAATACATTCAATTTATTTTACTTACGATTCTCATTTAATCTTACTTACTAAAACGATTCTCATTTAATCACCAAACGAAACTCAAACCGTACATGATTCGGCCATATTATAGATTTCAATGAATTGGATTTGGAAGGTTGATTAGGATCAATAAACGCTTATGAAGAGTTACAATCAAATCAATTTTAGGTGGTACGAAGTTTACCGGGTCATCTAGTCCTAAATAAATTTTATTTAATTATTTCCTCTGACATTGCTTTGGAAATGAGCTGTATCTTTTACCGTAGCGCTTATTTCGTGAGTATAATGTAGCTTATTCTTTTCTTTTGCCATTGTTTTTTTTTCCTAATTTTTAGTGCAATTGGGCTTTGTTGATTAAATTTCAATTGAATTAAAAATATATCGTGAAATCGAATTTTTATATATTTCGATTTATTTTCATTTTGATTTATTTATTTCGTTTGGCATTGCGTCGTAATTTAGCTGTGTCGTTTATTTCGTGTTTATTTCGTGAGATTTATTTCGCGAGATTTCGTGAGTTTATTTTTTTCATTTTTCGTTTTTTTTTTAAACCCTATATTTACGTCGCCGCCTGTCTTAAGGTCTTGATTGACAACAAATCTTGGAAGTGGTAATTAACTCCTTTCCCGCAATCCAATCGAGATGAAATTTTTCTTACATTTATAACTCCTATGACAATACATTATTTTGTCATACTTAAACAATGACGGACTTACGGGAGTGGGGGGGGGGGGGGCTGCAGCCCGTTTATTTCGTTAGGTGGATAGGTCGCGTTGCGCACTAACTAGCAGAGATAGAGCTTCGATATTTCGTACGCCCCAAAAGTGTTGATGTGCACCTTGATATGTTTCAATTTATTAATATTTTCATTGAATCTAATTTCTTTATAGAGCTTGTCATCATTACAACTCGATGTTTATGGATGTTGATATATTTGCCACAACCCCAGACACATTTAAAAATCTAATTATGAATATATTACAATTGAATTAAGTAATCTGTTTATTATGACAATAGTTATTCTCCTCTTATCTTTGTATTTACATAACTGTTTTCTATTTTTCGTTCTCATAAAATGTGTCATTACATAATTATATATTTTATTTTCTTATTACTATATATTTAATAATTAATTCATTTATTACCATATTAATACATATACATGTTTATGAATCTATTTACTGTTTTTTCTGCTCTATTTACTTTATATTTACTCTTTTAATACTTTGGACTGTTTAGTAACTTAGCAATAATTTTCAGAATATTTTCTGTTTATTTAAAAAACCCTAATAATTTCACTTTAATAAATGCTTGTATATTTTAAACTTTTCTTTTATATAGAATAACATACTATATGACAGTTTAATTGGTGGAAACATATAAATGGTTTATGTTTGTTATATTTTGATTTAGTAAATATGTTTATTGTACTGTCTGTTTCCCGAATAAAATAAAATAAAATAAAAATACTTTGACATCGCTTGGTCTATCAAAACTCATATTTTTAAGCGTGATTTTTGCAGAAATGCCAAGATCGAAAAGATACGGTATGAAGATAGCAAAAATATTAAAATTTGCATCGGTAGTAATAAAATTTACATATGCGTGAATAAAATTGCTTCAATTTGTATATCAATGATAAGCTTTAGTCCTTTAGTTCAAAAATAAATATTTTCAGTGTTAAAGATTATATTGTGAAGGGTAAATGAATTACTTTTCGGAATTATTCAAGTACCCTTTAGTCTCGCATATGAAGGATACAAAGAGGCATATAAAGTTAGCGGGAAATCAGCAACCATATGAATGTGAAACGGTGAAATCGATGGAATCGCGCAGTATCAGGCTGGAAGATAAATAAGCAGCAATGAAGCTGTATGGAGAGTTCTTTCATTTCCCATAGAACAAAAAGTCCAGCTGTTATACACGTAGCAGTGCATCTAGAAAATTGACAACGTTTTATTCGACATCTGCAAATGTGCAACAAATAGCCCTGAGTTCAAAGGCTACACCGTTAACTGCTTTCTTCACGTTATGTCAAAATGATCCGTTTGCGAAAGCACTGCTTTATCGGAAGTGCCTATGTATTACACGTGTAATCACTGTTGGGAAAAAAATACTCGACTAACGATTGGCGATTGAATACGTTAATCGCGATTGACGACTAACGATTGATTTATTTAATCGTCAATCGGCGACTAACGATTAATTAGTTTCAATTAAACGTCTGCGATTGATTTTCTCGACAGCGGTCAACTTTAGGGCGCTACTTTGGGGGGGGGGGGTTGTGGCAGGATTTATGATATTAATATTCAGATGAATTAAGTTCCTGGCTACTTGACAGGAAAGTCTTGGGGTGACACAGCCGATTTTTTTCACACGGCTGCCCAACAGAAAGTAGTGTAATTTGTTCAGAGTTCACATATGTATGTTTTAAGTTTCTTTATTCCACCTTCATTTCTAAACGCTTGAAGCAAGCGTTTAGAAATTCTTAAGAGTCACAGACGACTTAAGTCTGGAAAGAGTCTGTATCGTCTCGAGGGGGGGGGGGGGCAGGACAAAATGGAGTCTTTCTAAGTATTCCAGATTTTAAAAACCCATTTGGCATCTTGGTCGCGTATGTCGTAAATACAAGGGCGTAGCTACCGCCGTATCTGCCGTATCAATTATACAGGGCCCCCGGGCCACGGGGGCCCCCAACCTGACCTGACCTGACCTGGCGACCTGAGTAGTATATTCGAAATATTACAACCGGAGAAACTCCTGTCTTCTTCAAACGAAGAGATAATAAACGCTTCCGGAAAACTGTCGGCCAATTACAGTAAAGACATCTCAGTTACTCTTTATGACCAATTAAAGGTTTTAAAAACATGCTTAAAATCTGAAATTCAAAAAATTCATTCCATTAAGGAACTCATTGAATTATTGCTGATAAAATTCAATATTCTAGCATCCAGTTTTCCGGAGGTAATAACAGCATGCTCTTTATTCTTGGCCCTTTCAGTTACAACTGCAACTGCTGAAAGAAGTTCTTCAAAATTAAAACTGATAAAAAAATACCTAAGAACTTCGATGGGACATGAACGCCGGGTCAGACACTATTGTCCATAGAGGCAGAAACTTTAGAAAACCTAAAGTCATCATCGGCTATAAATGATTTAATAAATCAGTTTGCCGAAAAAAAGGCAAGGAGAGTGTATATTTAATTTGAATTGTTTGTAAAATTTTTGGAAAAAGACAGATCATTATTTTTATTTATTTATTTTAATTTTATTTATAACGTACAAGAAAAAAAATACAAGGAATAATTGTACATGAGGAATAATTAAGAACAAACATTACTATAGCGAAAAACAGCTCTATGTATATAAATATGCTAGCATATCCGAATGAGGCGAAATCGCACAACCAACTAGACCTAGAAGGTCTGTCTCTGGCTGTGCTGTGTTATACCAACTGTATTTTTGTAACTCGCGAACTGACGAAGGTGATCAATTATCAAGTATTTCTAAATCTAACAAATGTGTTGTTTAGACAAATTAAAGTAAAATTAAAAGTAGAAAAAAAATATGTATGCAATTATGGACTAAAATAAAGTAAACTTTACATTATATTCAATAAATTTAAGTGGAAAATAAGTAATAATATATCCAAATATTTTTCCGTTTTTAAACCAGCAAAAACCAAAGTGCTTCTCTTTCGCAAATTTCCTGGCAATCATTATATGTACTTTGCTCGCTGCGTCAGGTGTTCGGAAATAAATATTGGTTGCTTATCGCATAGCAAGTTAATATGGCTAGAGTTAAGTTTTTCGCTATTATTTTTGCTTTTTTTGTTGAAAGCCTTTGTAGAGGTTAAGAAATTATCCCTTTGGCTCTGGGTTGCAAATTTTATAAATATTGACTTCGGATTCCCTCTTGCAGCGGTTGCGTTGTGTTTCCTCTCCATTGATATAATTTGTTGGTCTTCGCTATGTCCAATATATATTGCGACAGATTTTCCCGAGGATGTTCAGGCACACCGCGTATTTCTACATCCGTTGCGATTTCGTGAGCTTCAATAAGATCGATCTTTTCCTCCAGGAAAGACACCCGCTTTGACAGTTGATGTTAGAGTCCTCCAGCCATTATGATGAATAAATATTTCTTTTAACTTTATGCAAACATTTTTTTTTCTTTTGTGAGAAATCTTTACCCTTCCTAAGGGCCCCCAAACAAATTTTTATACAGGGCCCCGCCAAGGCACGCTACGCCACTGCGTAAACATCAGCAATTTGACGAAACTTGAATTCCCGTAGAATCCTACTAATATTATAAACGCGAAAGTTTGTATGTATGTATGGATGTTTGTTACTCTTTCACGCAAAAACTACTGAATGGATTTTGATGAAACTTTACAATAATATAGCTTACACATCAGAATAACACATAGGCTATAATTTATAAAGATATATGGTTTTCTATCATCTTTATCACAATTTTTCATCACCACGCGGGTGAAACCGCTGGGCGTTTAATATTTTTTTTTAATCAGAAGCGATTGTGTATCTAAAGGAAATTGCAATGACTTTTCCACCATGCATTGAAGCATACAATCAATCACTTCTTATCAGTGAGGCCGTACGTAGGACACCACTTTTTATTGTCATTTCGTGTGCATTGGTATACCTTATTTAATTAGTTTGTGGTGAAACCTGATCGCGTAATGGACATTACCCAATGAATAATTAAGAGCTAATTATTGCTAACTTTGATATGCGATTTTTTGTCGTCTTGCAAAACTTTTTCGGGCTTGTGTGTAGCAGAAGGTGGGATTTTTGATTTGTCATTCGTATTAATATTCATATACTTGTGTCGTGTGCAATTTGGGTTCGTGTTGTGTTTGTGAATTTATACTCAAGAAATTTGGATGTTCATTCGCATAACACGCGAAAGACACAAAACTCGCGTAAGTTTAGAAAGAGTTTCCTGTTTCAGTTCAAACTTCTTTACAATAAAATTCCATTGTGATTTAAGAAAAAGAAATTTTTGGAATTATTGCAGTATAGGAACCTTTCTCAGAAATCGAAAAAATAAAGAAATACTACTAGATTTGATCATTGTAATGCTAAATATGAAAGAAAATAGCTTCGGACGCGTAAAATTTCAAGACCAAATTTACATTTAAAAAAAAAGAAAAGTTTTTTTTAACTCAGTTTTGAAGGTTAATAATAATAATAATAAACTCTTTATTTGCACTTAATAAGTATACAAAAAAGGCGAGCTTATTGCCACATGGCAATGTCTTACAGCTAACCTAAACATAGTGGTACATGCGCGCATCGTGAAAATAAAGATTATTACATAACATACAGACAAGTGGAAGAATTTAAGACTAATAATGCCCGAGGAGACGAAATCGGGAGAGGAACAGGAGAGAAAGGGAAGAACTGGTTACTTCTTAGAAAGGTAGTAATCCTTAAGGTGAGTCTTAAACGATGGTAAAGAAGGCGAGTTTCGTATATTTGCTGGGAGATCGTTCCAGAGTCTTGCACCATGGACATAGAAAGACTAGGAATAGAAATCACTATTATGAATCGGAATTTTTAATAAACTGTCAGAGGTTATGTATTATTTAAAATTAAAAAAAAACAACCTACCGAAATGTATGGGTTTTGGCGCTTTTTTGAATCCCTATATCTCGCTTATTTATTGAGACCGAATGAATATTATTTATAGATTCGGAATCAGCGTGGTGAATATAGTCTGGTGACGTTAAAAAATCAACAGTCTAGAAGAGATTCCTATACTGCAATAATACCGATGTTAATAAACACAATTAATTCTACACTTTATTGAATTTTGTAATATTTCATGATTATTTTTATTACATGTTTTTTGAACTATTGATTATTATTTATATTACTGAATCCAATCATTTTAATAATCGGAGACGGATTATTATATACAGGGTGAGTTGTAATAAACCGGCATGCTTGAAGGAAGTGAATCAGTACAAGCAAGTAAGCAACTTCTGATTAAAAAATGTAGAAAACTTTTCATAAAAAAATGATCCGGTGACTTGCTTTATCGGCGCACTCCGCGCCGATAAAGCAACTCGCCAGCTCATTTTTCTCCGAATTGATTTACAAATATCCTAATTTCGTATTGAAAGCCAATATTTATTACAATATAATCATCATCATCATCATCATTTATTCATTCCATAAAAGCATTTCACAATACTGAGGAACATGTCAAAATTTACAATCATAATTTACCGGATGATAAAACCGCAAAAAATTGAAAGAAAAATAAATAATTGTAATCAAAGGTGATTACTTAAAAATAGTCAAATTTACAAAATAATCAATAATCAAACAAATAATAATCAATACCATAAAAAGAAAAATTCTGAAACATGCGTAATTAAAAACAATGTCAATAAAATCTAAAACTTAGTTCGAAAGTATAGTCATAATATGGTTATTTATAATCAAGCAATTGTGGACGCAATATCATAAAAGTCGTCCAGTTTGTAAAGGGCATGTTTGACTAACTAATTTTTCAAGCAGATTTTATATGCTGCCATCTCAAGTCTTTTCGTCGATGATGGCAAAGCATTGAACAATTTAAAACTAATATATATAAATGTTTTTTGATATTTAGTCAAGCGTACTTTAGGCCGTAATATAGCCTCTAATAGCACTCGATGGTAATCGAGCTTTCCATTAGTGAAAGAATTTTTGAAATCGGATAAGTAGTTATGGAGATTACTCCCTACATACAAACTTACAAACATACAAACTTACCAAAATTACTTCTTTATAATATTAGTATAGAATAATTTGAAAATGTTGGTGGTGTTACATACTTCTGATTTTAAAAGAATTGAAGTAAAAAATGGACTTATCCTGAATTCTTTGGACTGATTTTATAACTTGTTTTTATTAGCTTTAGGATATTTTTGCAATAATAGGATAGACTTAGAGTAAAACAGCACTAGGTACTGAAAAAGGCACCTACAGATTTTAAAAAAATCAATTGTCTCACCCCAAGACTTTCCCGGCAAGTAGCCAAAGACGGATTTCATCTGAATATTGTTTTTTTCGTTTTAAGTTTATTTATTAGATATTAAAAATACCACGTTAGTATTTAAATTAAACATCGTTTGTGACGCTCCTAACTAGGCAGAGGCTGTTTTAAGGATAAGACTAATAAAATTCTTATCAAAATAAATATATTCTAAAATAAAATTTCTGAATTAGATCAAAAATTAAACTTTCAGTAGACAACTAAGTCACAACTATACAGAGTGAGTTTTTAATTAAAGACATCCTTGAAGTGGGTGAATCAGTACAAGCAAATACGCAATATTTAAATAAGTATATTTTTTTAAGGTAAAACAAAAAAAAAAATTTTTTTTCGGAAACTTAATTATAAATAGTGGTACATCTAGCGGTAGGTAAAAAACGCTCAACGCTTGTCAAACTTTTATTTATGTCAAACATTTCAAATTCACCAAAAAAAAAATTTTTTTTTTGTTTTTTTTTTTTGTTTTATCAAAAGTTATATTTTTGCTCGTTTTGATTCACCCATTTCAAAGATGTAACTAATTAAAAACTCATCTTGTATATACCTAAGCAATATTAAATTACAATTTGTAATATGTAATAATAAATAATAATTAGTTATAATAAGTATATAATAAATACTTTAATAGAATAAATATAAATATGTGTATTAATTACATTAATATAATAATGTCAACATTATATTAATTTCATAAATGAAATCGATGAGCGCCTCGGCCGGCAGACGAACCCGGTCGGGTTTCATTGTGCCACCTCAGGTGGCGTGGTTTGTTTCTCGTCTAAGGGCGGGTTTGGGCCGAGCACCAACAGATGGCGTTAGTATTTAATTAAAATGTATGGTGGAATTTAAATATTATTAGTGTAGCTTGTTTATGAGATATTCCAACCAACATTTAACAGTGTGATTTTGGCTTAACAAGGCATCTGGGTATTATATTTCAAGTCTATAAGGCCAATATTTCGAGATGACTAGTGCGCCCCCTGGTGGACCGATTTTGACCACAAAATGTTCGACTCTTGCCATGACCAAATGATGCTTGCCTGCCAAATGTCAGGTCAATCGGATTAAGCGTTTGGACGCCATCTTGGAGGAATACACACAGACAGACAGACAAACACACAGGCAGACTTCCATATGGAAATGGCCTTAATCGTATCAGGGAGGCTCATAAAAGACGTTTCCGTCTTCTCCAAAAAAAAACTATGCGTTCACAATACTTTCCCTCCTTGCCGGTTAATAGGCTGGAAAATTATTGGACTCCGCACCATATAGTTAGTTTTCATGTTGAGCAATCCGTGCGTCCTCTCCAAGGGGCTCCCTAGACGATCAAGCATGCTTGACAAGCATCGCGTCGCGGGCTAGGAGGGAATCGTAAACCATAGGAAAAATGCAAATATTTTTTTAAAATATTTACCAAAAATGCCTAATTTTGTAGTTTGCGACGCGATGCTTGTCAAGCATGCTTGATCGTCTAGGGAGCCCTTAAGTGTTACTGTTACCTAAATGTTCATCTTCAGGTGGGACCTAATGGGCCCTATTGCAGTTTGGCCACTAAGACCCATCTGTAGGGTCGGCCTAACGCAAGGGTCAACACGCATCCGGCGGCCTCCACGCAGAAGTGCGAGCCCGGGTAGGATTCTGACCTGCAGGCCAGTTTCCCCTAGGAGTCGAACTTTGAGCGCTCCTAAGCGGTTTGCGCACCGTACGGCGTCTGCCAATCAATTGTACATTCCGACTAACAGCCGGGAGAGTCTTGAAACAGTACTGTTTTATATAGAGCAGGGGTAGTTCTTAACCTTACGGCAACTGCTTTTAAAACGACCAATTGGCTACCCGATACCGGGTGAATAGACGGACAATGGATGCAGTGGTCTGCGATAAATTAGGTATACACCGTATCACCGCTACATAAGGGAGAGGCAGTCCTCTTCGAGGCTTGCGCGGTGCGCAAGCCTCGAACCTGTAACCAGTCGCGAGACTGGAATAACCTGGTTGCAACTGGAAGTAAGTGCGCAAGTGTCGACCCGCTGGGTGATTAACCTGGTTATCTCGCAGTTAGGCGTTGGCTTCTTATGGGCGTGTGGCGCAACTAGACGGTGGACTGTTTTCGTCCCAAGTCTTCTACGTTCACCTCACGGGAGATAGAAAGATCTAATATCGTTAAAACTTCTTGAGGTGATGGGTTCACGCTTTTATAGTTTACACCTCTAGTAGTTGTTCATCTTCACGTCTGAATCGCTGCCAAGTGACCAGGATGTCCAAAAATACAGTTTAAAACGAGCACAGTTTATACGTCCAGAAACTAGACAGATCATTGCTATAAAAAAATAAAAACTCCAAAACCACAATGAACTAAAGTAATTTATTTATTATTTATTTATTCTAGACAGGCAGCTTTGTTGATATGTCCATATCAGATCTTGTAAAGCTTAACAATATTAACAATATATAACAATATATAACAAGTTTTTAGGTACAAATCGAGTCTGTTTTTAAATTGATTGACAGAGTTTGCACTAATCACTGCAAATGGTAGTTTATTCCACACGTACACCACTCTATTTTGCAGAACAGAGTGGTGAAAGAAAATTTTGTACGGTTGAGTTTTTTTGTTGTGACCTCAAAGATTTGTGTTGTGACGTTGAATTTGTAAATATTCTCTAGCCTAGGTACTTCGTAATAATTTCTGAGAATTTTATGTCTCAATTAGGTCCTCTATTTGTATTTTTTGATTGAGAGTCATTTTAAGTAGCTCCAAGCGATCTTCATAATTCCTATTCTTCAGGCTTACTGGCATTTTGGTTGTTCCTCGTTGAACCTTTTCCAGGACATCTACATCTTTGCATAAGTAGGGGTTCCAGAGCTGATAGCCATACTCAATAATCTCACATATGCCTTGTAGATCTTGATAAAAACCTCTAATGACAGATGTTGGAAAGCCTTCCTCAATAGATATAGCTCTTTTAGCGCTTTTAGCAATTCCAATTACGTGTTTCTCCCATTTGAGATGATCAGTAATTGTTATTCCGATATCTTTTTCTTGCTTAATTGCTTCTAATTGGGTATTTTCCAAAGAATATTATTTGTTAGGGTTGCTTTTCCCGATATGAAGCACTACACATTTCTCGGTGTTTAAGGTAAGCAACCAAACTTCCGTTCACGCTTTGATCTTGTCAAGATCCTGCTGATGCTGTCCACTGCATAGAATAGAATCGGCGAAGAATTTTGTGTCATCGGCAAAAAAGCCGCTCTGCGATGCGATTGACTTTTGAAGATCCGTAATATTAAACAATTGATATCCTAATATCATGATGATCGATCGTAATATAATGAATATCTGTAATAAAGTAACGATTGGTTAATATTATAAGCGAGGTTAATTTCTCGTTTTCTCGAATGCTTGCAGAACGATAAAGTGGCGGCCGGCCGCTATCGGCATGACGCCCAAGCAGTTCCATCTGCTGGCTCTGGGTCTGATCGCCTCGCTGGTGGTCTACGTCTCCTACTACTCGCTGGTGTACGGCTCGGCGGACGGCGGAGTGCGAATGGCCCAGCCGTTCGCCTCGCGGCCCGTCGACCACACCAACCACACCGACCACACCAACCACAGCCGCAACGCCTCCGCGGCCACTAAGGCCAGAGAGGAGGAGCTGGAACTACTGCTGCAGTTCCAGGACAAGGCCAACCAGAGCCGGGACGCGGCGGAGACAATTCAGACCATGGTGAGCCCTGTCCGCACCGAACCTAGTACCAGCAACCTCACCAAAACCGAACTGAAGAATACCACCAAGAAACCCACTTCCACACCCCAGGATATACTAGCGAGTGGTATGTTATTTATCTATTACTAGCTGACCCGTGCCCACTTCGTTGGGCGGTAAAACTTTCTACTTGTGATGAAATTATGAGTGTGGTTTGGTTAGTACTGAGTGCTATGATTTATTTACTGACTGCCAAAAGAAGGGTTATATTTTTACTGCATATGTATGTACGTATTTGCATGCCAATTTGACTATATTACCGTTATTTATGAGTGTCTTCTTATGAGTGTCTTATTTGTGAGTGTCTTATCTCTAACCATTTATGCAGTAAAAGTGAAATTATATGCAGTAAAAGGGAAGAGTCTTTTGTTTTAAATACTTGAGACGATAAATTTACTTATTTTGCTATGAATTCATAATTTGTTGATAATATGACCAATAAACATGACCTAACGATTTAAATTATTTTTTTAATATAAAAAACTGCTTTTTGTGACTTAAATATAAAATGTATACATATGCTGTCGCTCACTTTTTTGTAGGCATTATCAAGCTCTACAACTTTTCTTTAGAACTTAATCATATATCTCTCATCGTTAAGGCAGCGTTCGTTAGAAACGTTTTCGTTCGACCGTTTTTTCCGACTTACTTTGGAAATCCGACCACCACGAAAAAGTCTTTTCATTTTTCGGATTAATATATAGCCTATGACACTTACAAATAACGTGGCTTTCTATTGGTTAAAGAGTTTTCAAAATCGGTTCAGTAGATACAGAGATTACTTCCTACAACGTCACAAACTTTACCTCTTTATAATATTAGTATAGATTAGCGTATTATTATTATATATTTATTATTATTATTATATCCAGGGCTAGCATATACGTTTGAGGGAAAAAAGTACAGCCAGTTATTAACCAGAAAGACAATATATGTTTAGGAGAGCAAACTCACATCTATATCTAATGAAATTAATACCTTAAAAGGACTCATTTATGGCCCTCTATAAAAATCATACATTTATCTGAAAACATAAGAGTGTGCATCTGAGAGGGGTCGTCTTAAATAATTGCACTGTATACCTAAAGGTAGCGTCTGAAAAGGCAAATAAACGCTAACCTACTTAAATTAACAACTCGAATCGAAACTCTACGCCAAGCGAAGCCACGGGCAACTGCTAGTATCTAATGAGAAAAGCTTTTTCCACTATCACTAGCGAACTTCCTCCGGCTCTATAAAACCTACGTTCGCCCTCTCCTCGAATACTCCTCCCAGGTTTGAAATCCGTACTTTAGGAAGGATATAGAGCACTTGGACAGAGTTTAGAGAAGAGCAATGAAGTTAGTGCTATCACTGAGGAACGAACCGTACGAAGTACGACTGAAAGAACTCCACCTGACAACATTACAGAAACATAGATAGCGAGGAGATCTGATAGAAACTAACAAAATGCTTCACGGTTAGTATAGTTTGCCCAACCTCGAGAACATGTATACCATGACAACCAGCAAGCAACTGCGTGAACAGTCGTTGAAGCTGAATAAGGCAATTGCAGCATCGAACCCCAGGAAGCATTTTTTCCACTCATGTAGTAGATGCTTGGAATACATTGCCAGAGGAAGTGATCAGTGCTATCTCTGTAAATAGTTTTCAAAACAAACTGAACATTTTTTTAGTACAAAACAGGCAAACATGTGATATAGACGCAGCAGCCAAGCTGCTAGTGTATAATATAATAATAATAATAATAAATAATAATAATATATGTGGCATATTATTATTATTGTTATATTTTTAACGGGTAGAAAGCTTAAGTTGATAAGTCTGAGTCCGTGCTTGCAATATAGTTTTTATGGTTCCAGCTTATTTTGTAAGTCCAGCGTATTTTTAAAGTCAATAAACCTTTGGCACTGGTGACTTCATTAAGGAGAATATTCAGTCCGTTGAGAGTGCGGTTTGTCACACCGCGCTCGTACCCGTTTTGGGACGTTACTGAGCATTGACTACAATACATCGTACCCGATTCGGGACGTTACTGTCTTGAGAGGTTAATTGCTTTGTTTATTCACAAATATTTCCACTTCTAAAATATATTTTTCCATTAATAGTTTGTTATTCTTTTGTGGCTGGTCAATTCAGAATGTAATTATACAGATTTGGTGATTAACACGTTTACAGTTAAATAGACCACATGTGGTCTGTGTGGGAGGATTTCCACAGGCCATATGTGGTCTGTAGCAATAATTTAATTGATTGACATTAATAATTGACAACACACTTGATTTAATTACTCCGCAACGTAGAGCTTTGAAATTAATTTGAACTTTGAAATTAATTAGCACACCAAAGAATAATTAAAAAAAAAGAAATCACATATTTTTTGTCTTTTCTTGCAATATTTGTGATTTAGAATTTTTCATTGTTGTAATCTTTTTATCCATTTTACTATCACGGCCCACCAACCGACTAGGAGGGAACGTATTGTGAACATGTTTTTAAATTGTTCACATTTTTAAAATTTGTGAGTCAATAAGAGTCATTTATTTGCATCTTGTCAAATTTGATGGCGAAAAAAAAAAAATGAATTTCGCACGGTAATTAAATACCCCAGCTTGATTTTTTTTTGTACGGAGTGAGTATTTCAGGACTTCAAGAATACGAGTTATATCTGGAGGGAACTCAAATAATTTCCGTCCTGCCGGCTTGCCATCTTGCAACCGAATGCCGCCTGATAGAATTTGACCTCAGACATAGCCAGCAAGCAAAAAAGATTTTTTTTTTGTTTGAAGAATAAATTATTTCACTTACGCCAGACCAATCAAATAAAAGTTAACTATTTTATGCATATGGTTATTTAAAATTTGCTTTTGACTGTCATTTTTTATATTGTTATGGTCACTGGCATACTCATACATGTTTGTTGAAAAATTATGACAGAGTACTGTCAATTGCATTTATAGGTTATGAATCATGAACCTTTTCGCCGCCGGATGCACTGTCGCTTGAACGCCGGACCTAAATCAGTTACAACCCAACCCCAGCGCCAGAGCTCAAAAACCGTTGCTGGGTGTCAAAAAAAATATTGAGTTTCGGTCTCTAAGCAGTATAAATTCCCTGAAAGTCTCGGATGCACAGCCCTGCGTCCAGATATAACTCTTTACTCTCTATCTCGGAAGATGGTCCTTATCGTAGAATTAACTGTTCTATGGGAATCAAATATCCCAAAAGACCTCGAGTACAAATTAAATAAATACCATGACCTCGCAAATGCCGTCACCCGGAACGGCTTCACTGTTCACCTTCACGCGGTGGAAGTAGGCGCTCGTGGCCTGCCAGCTACATCTTTGTTTCACCTTTTTAAAGATCTCGGTCTCTCAAGGAAAATAATCAACTCCTTTCTAGAAAAATTATCTAAAACCGCGATTTCTGCATCTCAAATTCTATGGCTTCGAAGGGGGAGTGAATGGGTGGTAAGGTAAACGCTCACATGTGGCAAAACAGCTGTCCTAAACCTACCACAGCCGGTCCTAAGTCCGGAATCCACCGTTCACCTCCCAGAAGCGTAATAATTATATATGATGGGCCCGATTTTTGGTCGGTGAATTCCATGGCAGCTCCATTTGTATTTTTTTTTTTTTTAAAATACAATAAATTTATTTCAATATTGAAATAATTTCGTTTCTTTTATTTATATAAATAAATGATTATATTGCATTCTAAATATCTTTATTACAATAATATTGAATTTATTTACCTATAACTATTACTAAATATATTGATTATACATAACATCTATTATAATAAATTTAAAAAGACCGCTAGACAATCCATATTATTGTCATTGGGAAACATAAAAACAAGCGCTTCATTTTTAATCGTGATTACCTGCAGGAAAACGAATTCGTTATCAAGAAAATAAATAAAATAGCTTAAAAATTTATAAAGATAACTTTGTCTTATATTAAGTGTATTTTTCAGCGTAATTAGGCATTGAAAATGAAACCTTAGTTGTGGTGTAACGGTCCCGGAAGCTATTTAGATAAAATGTACAAACTTGTTAAAACACATTATACTCACAAAAATAGAATATTTATCCCCAATTTTAATAAAATAAAACAAACAAACCAACGTGCACCTTTTCTGGAATTTCGCAGGCATGGTCCCGGAAGCTATTCAGAAAAAAAAAATTACAAACCCGATAATAACACGTTAAACTCGCAAAATTACAATAATTATCATCTCTCTCCACAACTAAAACAAAAAAGTCAACACGAACTCTTTATGGAAGTTCCGCGGGAACTGCCTTGGAGGCTGTTTAGACGAAAAATGTACAAACGCGGTGAAAATACACTACACTCACAAATATACAATAATTATCCTTTCCTTTCACAATATAAAACAAACAAACTAACACGCATCCTTCCATTAATTCCGGGGGCGTGGCGCCGGAAGCTATTCAGACAAAAAAATGCGAACCCGTTAAAAACACGCTACACTAACAAATGTACAAGAAATATCCTCTGTTTCAAACAACTAGGGTTGTCGACTACAGCGGGCGAGCCCGTCACCTCAGGAAGTTTTAACGATTAGTCGTTCTATCTCCCTGGAGTGAGCGCAGAAGACTTAGGACAAAAACAGTCCACCGTCTAGCTCCGCCACAAACCCATAAGAGGCCAACGCCTTAACCGCGAGATAGTCAGGAGTGTTACCCAGCGGGCTTACACTCACGCCCTTTCTTCCAATTGCGACCAGATTACTCCAGTCTCTCGATTGGTTACGAGTTCGAGGTTTTGTTTTTTGAAAATTACAAACCCGATAAAAACCCGGAAAATTACAAACCCGAAAATTACAAACCCGCTACACACACAAATGTACAAAATTATCCTTTCTTTCCACAATATAAAACAAATAAACTAACACGCACCCTTCCGGATCTTCCAAGGCTATGGCCCCAGAAATTATGTACAATAATTATCCTCTCTTTCTACAATATTACAACAAACAAACCATTTACCCGTAACACTTACCCTTTTGGCAATTCCGCGGGAATGGCCCCAGTAGCTATTCAGAAACCCACAAATGTATGGTAACTATCCTCCCTTTCCACAATATTCAGAAACCCACAAATGTATGGTAACTATCCTCCCTTTCCACAATATACAACAAGAACTAACACGCACCCTTTCGGTAATTCCGCGGGCGCGGGGGGCTCGTCCGAGAGATCATGGCTGGGGGCTCGTCCGAGAGATCATGTTAACATGAATGCGGCGGTGAAAAGGTTAAAAGAAAACATTATCTCTAGAACAGACACTAAAGGAATAATCATGGCAATCTGAAAACCTCTACAAATAATGTGTAAAATGTACAGAAAAGTGATTTTCGTTACATGTTTTTATCAATTTCAGTGTTTTAACTCTTTTGAACCTTCAATACTATATATTGCTCCAGGACTGAAAACAAATGAAGGTAATTATTGCCTTACATAACTGGTATAAAGACCTAGCAGCGAGTCGAAACCCGATCGACTTTTTTACATAAATAACAAATTGTGGATGGGACGGGGATAGTATGCTTTAAACTATACATAAAACCCTGGTAGCGGTCACGAAAGAAACTTCGACGGGACATAGTGTCCCAATAGTCTAACAATGTCCGGGACATGTACATACTGGCAGGTTTGAATGGGTTAAATGGTACAATTCTCTTTTTAGGTATTCCGACGCGTCTGGTGTACGTATCGGGCCACTCGCAGCCGCATCCAGAGCTGTGTCCATACCTGGGCAATGACCTGAAGCTGCTCATCTTCATCATGTCGGCGCCGAGCCATGCGGATGCCCGCCAGGCCATCCGCCAGACTTGGGGCCACTACCGCATACGAGCAGACGTGGAAATCGCCTTCATGCTGGGAGCCTCCAACGACACCAACCTGAACAATAAGATAACCGAGGAGGACGCCATCTATGGGGACATAGTGCGGGGTCAGTTCGTCGACAGCTACAACAATCTCACCCTTAAAACGGTGTCCATGCTCGAGTGGATCGACAGCTACTGTCCGCACGTCAAGTTCTTGCTGAAGACCGACGACGACATGTTCATAAACGTCGACAATCTGCTCAGTTTGATCAAGGCCAAGATGAGCGAGAAGAGAACGATATACGGGAGGCTCGCCAAGAAGTGGAAACCTATCAGGAATAAGAAATCTAAGTATTACGTATCACCGCAACAGTATCTGCCAAAGGTGAGACCATTTTTAGTTTTTTTTTAATTAAAAAAAACCGCAGGCCCTTTACAACGGCAGCGGCTCTTTACAACGGCCCTTTAAAATGAAGTAAAATTAAATAATTAGTTAAAAAGAGTTATCAGGATTTCAATTTAATAAATATCTAAATTATATTTCCAAAATTATCATAGCCTGAATAGAAGCCTGGTTTAGACGATTTTTAAACTTACAGTTGAAATCTATTCATGAATCTTTTACCTCTGGAAATGCTGATAGTTGCAGATTGCTGTAATGGAAAAAAACTTACTACCGTTCGTTTATTTTGCATATTTCCACTCCTTCATAACGTATGGCCTTCTGTTTTGAGGAATGGCACCAAACTCAAAAAGAATTTTTCTCCTCCAGAAAAGAGCGGTACGCAGTTATATAGGTTTACCACCTCACTAGGCTGTGTTGAGGTGGTACTAACATCGATGAATTCTTTTGAGACGAGAGGGCAAATCTTATCTAATACTTAAGACTAATATCTAATTTTACGTTGATTATTCTACATAGAATTTGCATTTCTATTTTAATATATTATTCTCTCTTACTATTTAATGACATCAGTATATTTTGATTATTTGTAAGTAGGTAATATTGAATATAATATTACAGCCATGACAACTATCATGATAGTTACGTTTTTATTAATTAAATTTTAAGCATTTAATTTTGTGACGCATCCAAGTGTAGGAATGCCTATCTACTGGAGGTTTATGTTGATAGGTCCCTATAACAGTATTGTCCAGTTTTAGTATATATATATATATATATATATATATATATATATATATATATATATATATATATATATATATATATATATATATATATATATATATATATATATATATATATATATATATATATATATATATATATATATATATATATATATATATATATATATATATATATATATATATATATATATATATATATATATATATATATATATATATATATATATATATATATATATATATATATATATATATATATATATATATATATATATATATATATATATATATATATATATATATATATATATATATATATAATCATACTTTACCGTAAAAATCGCATCCAGTGATATTGCAGAACCTTTGTTGATCCACCTTCTTTTGCTTGTCAGCGATGAACTAAGAGAGATATATTCGTCTTTGTCGAATATAAGTGTAAGATATGCTTTTCCTCTCCCGGAGGCCTGTAGCAACCCAAACAGGCTGCTAACCTTCTGGGACAGCCTGGGTTGGCTGGAGTAACATAAATGGAAACATGAGCCACGCACAACGGCCCAATCAAGAGGCCAAGTGCGGGAAAAAGCCCAGCCAAACTAACTAACTAACTATGCTTTTTCGCTTTCATGTATTCGAAGCTAGATACTTATACTCGCTACTATTTTTTACTTATTGCTCGAGGGTAAGTTGATTCGTAACGGTCAAATTTATCACATTCGCTCATTGTTGATCCAGATCAAGCAAGTGCTATCAAATAATATATTCGATATACTCTTATACTATTGTCTTTCATTACATACATAAACTCGTCATATTTAAGTTAGGTATTGCTTTTATTGCTTTAAAACAGGACAAGGTCAATTACAAGTCAACATTGTGTTGACCTTAAATAAGTATGTCCCTACTTCCTGGGTAAAGAAAAAGTTATTTTAATTAGAATTAATGCATACGTCTAGGAATTTACTAAAGCAACGCAACAGTGAATTACACCATACATCCCATCTTTAGTCCAGAGTCGACGATCGAGCCAATTTTAAAAAGCCACTTGCGAAAATGTGTCTTAGTGGGATTGAATCCACTAAAAGATAATCGCCATACCACGGGCAGCTATGGGGCGCATTGGGCAATCATATTAGAAATCATATTAGACCATACCCATACTCAGGCCATACCACTGCAGCATCAGTACTGAGAAACCCAGAATTCAAATACAAAGTATTTGCTTGAAAACCACAATACAAATTCAAAACTTAGCAAATCCTTCTTCCTTTCGCGGTTCAGTGTGGTAATCTCGCTGCAGCATTAAGATTTGAGGCCCAACGATTGAAATTGTGAAAATGTTGTAATATCATAGAGACTGAATATGCATTTCACGAGATCAGTTCAGTAGGAGGAGTTATAAAATCGGTTGTGTCACACGCCAAGTCTTTCGCGACAAGTAGCCAAGGACTGATTTCATCGGAATATTAATTTTATAAATAAATTCGATGAGCGCTTTCTCTCGGCCGGCGGACGATCCCAGTAGTGTTCCGTTACACATCCTCAGTGGCGCAGGTGACGCGGTTCGTTTCTTGGCTAGCTTCGTGAGGCTCGGCGTTATCATTTGGTTAAAATATATATTTTTTTAATTTTTTTTTGTTCCTGGTTTATCGGCAATCAGTCGAAGGACTATGAGTCGATGTGGTGACATAGCTTAATCTCTTGCAGAATGTGCTCCCCAGCGAGAGCATCCACTCACCCTTAAGGCCTAGAGCTACTGTCTGTCTTGCAGCTCTAGGATGTTGTGTCGCTTCAGTCGTTTTGCGTAGTTCTGTGTCATCAGCTGGCGTGCTAATTTGTTAGGATGATTAATTAGCAGCTGCTTATATCTCTCTGATGTGTTTCGGATTTCCTCCTTTACTGTGCTCACAGACAGGTTTTGATGTAGTTCATTGTTGGTACATTACATACCAAGGTACATTTGCTATTGATCTCAAGATCTTGTTCTGTAGTCTCTGTATGACATTAATATTTAAGTCGCTAGCGCTGCCCCAGAGTTGGATACCGTACGTCCATATCGGTCTTAGAATGGCCTTGTATATATGGAGTTTGTTGTCCAATGATAGCCTGGAGTTTCTCCCTAACATCCAGTAGAGTTTTTTATGTCGGGTTGCAATCTCGTCTCTTTTTATTTTTATATGGTCTTTCCATGTCATGCGTCGATCAAGGTGCAGTCCCAGGTATCTTACGCAATCTCTGTGCGGCAGTATACTATCTCCAAGTTTGACCGGTGGACAGTTTTCTTGGCGGAGGGTAAAGGTTACATGGACTGATTTGGCGGCTCTAGCCCTGATTCTCCATTTCTGCAGCCAGTTGTGTAATACTTGGAGTCCCATTTGAAGTGCATCTGATGCTTTCTTTGGGTCTTTATGGCAGGTCAATACGGCAGTGTCATCAGCAAAGGTCGCCGTAGTAACGCCAGTTGTAGTCGGTAAATCGGCTGTGTACAGAGTGTACAGGGCAGGCCCCAGGACAGATCCCTGTGGCACCCCGGCCCTTATGTCATATATTTGTGAAGTATCTCCACCTTCTTTAACATAGAATGTTCTATCTGTGAGATATGATTCCAGGATACAGAAGAAACTGTGCGGAAGGTTTAATTTGATTTTGTACAGCAGGCCTTTGTGCCACACCTTGTCGAATGCTTGTTGTATGTCCAGAAAGGCTGTCGAGCAGTATTCTTTGCCTTCTAAGGATTTTCTTACAGTGGCACAGACTCTATTAACCTGTTCAACCGTTCCATGCTATCTCCTGAAGCCGAACTGGTGGTCTGGAATTATTCCCCGTTCTTGTAAAGATAGCCAAAGTCTGCTTAGTAACACCTTTTCAAGCATCTTAGATAATACTGGCAGCAAGCTGATGGGTCTATAGGATGTTTTTTTCTCGTGTGGAGGTTTTCCATATTTGTGGATGATTATGATCTGGGAGACCTTCCATAAGCTAGGGAAGTGCTGTAGTCTGAGAATCGCATTAAAATATATGTCTGAATTTAAATATTATTATTGCAGATTGTACATGAGATATTCAAATCAAAATTTACAATGATCTTTCCGCCCAACAAGGCACCAGTGAACCAAATTTAAAATCACTAAGTCCAATATTTCAAGGAATATAAATGACTTTTTCGCCCCCTGATAAACCGATTTTAACCACGACCTTTTAACTCATGCCATGACCAAATGATGCCTGCATATCAAATTTCAACTAAATCGGATCAAGCGATTGGTCGCTATCGTGGAGGAATAGATACAGCTAGACAGACAGAGATACAGAGACACCTTTATTTATCTGGAAATTGCCATAATCGTCTCGGGGGGGGGGGGGGGGCTCCAATAAATAAAAATAAAATACAAACGGAGCTGCCATGGAATTCACCGACCAAAAATCGGGCCCATCATATATAATTTTTACACTTCTGGGAGGTGAAGGGTGGATTCCGGACTTACGACCGGCGGTGGTAGGTTTAGGACAGCTGTCTTGCCACATGTGAGCGTTCACCTTACCACCCATTCACTCCCCCTTCGAAGCCAAAGAATTTGAGATGCAGAAATCGCGGTGTTAGATAAGTTTTCTAGAAAGGAGTTGATTATTTTCCTGGAGAGACTAAGATCTTTAAAAAGGTGAAACAAAGATTTAGCTGGCAGGCCACGAGCGCCTACTTCCACCGCGTGAAGGTGAACAGTGAAGCCGTTCCGGGTGACGGCATTTGCGAGATCATGGTATTTATTTAATTTGTACTCGTGGTCTTCTGGGATATTTGATTCCCATGGGACAGTTAACTCTACGATAAGGACCATCTTCCGAGATACAGAGTAAAGAGTTATATCTGGACGCAGGGCTGTGCATCCGAGACTTTCAGGGAATTTATACTGCTTAGAGACCGAATCGACCTCCATAATCCAATCTGAAGCTTTCTCGATTATTGAGAAAGGTTATGCAGTGAGATGTGTTTTGCCTTTAGAGCCAACCCGCACAAACTGTATTGGGGGTTTGGAGGATACTGTCAAACCCTTGTTGGCACGAGCCACTGAGAGGCTAAGTACCTCGCGAATAACAGCAAGGACTTTGTCGTGGCGGTAAGTGTACCGTCCTTGATCCAAGGCCACCTTGCAGCCAGCTAGAATATGTCTAGCTGTGCAAGGGGTGTTGCTACAAAGGGGACATGAACTATCCTCGGCATAGCTCCAACGAGCGAGGTTACTGGGGTCTGGAAGTGTATGCTGAAAGGCATTTAAATAAAATTTCAGCATCTCTGGCGTCCAGTCATACAACATCACTTTCCAGTGCTTACTTTCCAAATATTTCCGTTTTCATGTCGAAAAAAAATTTTTTTCACAATATTTTCCCTCCTGGTTGGTTAGTGAGCCAGAAAAGTAAAAACTCGGTTGTGTCAGTGCAAGAGTTTGCCGGCAAGTAGTCAGGGACGTATTTCTTCTGAATAGTCGTTTCATAAATAAAGTCGATGAGCAGTTAGCGAAAATTTCTGTTTATGTGCGACGCAACGCAATGAAAATTTGAATTTGAAGGCGCGTCATCTCATTCAATTTAAAAATAAAATTACCAACGCGGGTCGCCGTGAGTCATAAATCACAATTTTTTAACGATTCACACATCACAAGCGACGCCGCTTTAAATGGCCTTACTCTTAATTTAATGTATGGTAGATTGTAAATATTATTTGTGTCGCTTGTATACAGGTGAGTTTAAATTACCAGGTGTCATTTGAGGGGTTGAATCAGTACGAGCAAATTAGCAACTTTAAAAAATAAATAGGAAAACCAAAAAAATAAAGGTTTTTTTTTAATGTTTAAAATTGAATGACTTAATTGTAAAGTAAAAAATTAACAAGCGTGTGGGCGTGCTGCGCCATCGATCAGTAGGTAAAATGTCGCTACTGAACAATATTAGCGATACTTTACTTATTGCTAGATGGCGCATGGTGCTCAATAGTTTTATACTATTTTTCAAAAAATTAAATTAATAAAATTTGAGTTTAATTTAACTTTAACCAAACTTCAACTTTAAATAAAAATTTGTAATTTAACCATATTTTTTTATCAAATGTTGCTTACTCGCTCGTACTTAACCTTCTTTAAGGATTCCGGTTAATTAAAACTCAACCTGTATAAGATATTCTAACCACAATTTCACAATGTGATTTCGGCCCAACAAGGCAACTTTATACCGAATTTCAAATATCTAGGTCCAGTATTTCTAGATTAAAGTATGGCCAATTTTAACTACAATCATTTGAACTCTTGCCATGACCAATTGATGCATGCATGCCCAATTTCAGTAAACCCGGATGAAGCGTTGGACGCTATAGTGGAGGTATATACCTACCCACACGCACAAACACAAACACCGAAAAATTGTTAGTCGGGGGGCGGGCTGAGAAGGGAAGGGAAGGCTTAAAACCCGTTCACAATAATTTACCTCCTCGTCGGTTTGTGGGCCGTTAAAATAGAGTTAGTCGTAAAATTCAAATTATACAGAACATGAAGATAAATAATAATCACAATAATAATAAAGCCGACTAAAAGAAGTCTTTATTTTCAAATTTATACGGATCAACTGCAAGTGCTAAGAAATTTTTCGTTTGTATATATATATTTCCTTATAGACTTCATTCAATAATTGATCCAGATCAACTAAGTGCTTAGCATATAAAGCAATAATTCAGACCGACATATATTTAAATGGTCTCCGTTATGACTTAGGTATATATAGTTTTCGCATCCTACGTTCAATTGTTGATCCGGATCAACAATATGCTGGGCATTGTATCCAATTTTTGGATATACGAGTATATCGTCATTCGGAAGCGAGCGTCCGTCGGCGTGTCAGCGTTTTGCTGGTCGGACGACAGTTCGAAAAATATATAACCTCATCTCAGAAAGAATAAATAAAATAAATAAAGAGAAAAATAATTGAAAAATCAATAAGGTTTAATTGATGATTCATTCCCTCCCACTAATATTAGCATTTACGTCATGACTTTTTTCAAAAATGGAAAAAAAGTCGATCAGAAAAATATATTTGCCGAAAATGCACGAGCTTGCTATATGAGGCAAAGGGGAAAAGATGTAAAATATTTTGAATACGTAATTATTATTAATCTTATAAACTATGAAATATTTTGAATAGAGATTTAAAAAAACGATACTGGAGCAGTTGCTACAACCAGTATACTGTCCAGACTTAAGACCAGCTGTTTTCGGGTGCATCGGAATAATTTCCTCACAACTACATAATTCTAAATAAAAACGTATCCATTGCAGATAATAAAGGAATAATTTTATAAAAAGGTTAGATAGTTTTAATTTGTTATTGGAGGCGAATTGGCAATGGAAAACAGGGTCAAATGTTGCAAAATTTCGTAATAGAAAACTTATGACTTCCAATTTAAAATGATATTGAGATGGAAAAGAAAAAATCTCATGAGCAAAATGACATTGCCAACGCGGGTCGCCGATACCGCGGGTTACCGAATTTAAAGTCTCTAAGTCCAATATTTCGAAATTAAAGTATCACCGATATCAACTACATTCTTTTGATTTTTCTCTATTATTAAATGATGCCTGCATGCCAAATTTAACCAAAACCGGATGAAGCGTTTGGACAGACAAACACACAGAAAGACACAGACAGACACAAATACATAGAAATCGTCTTAGTCGTCTGGGGGGTGTGGGGAGGGGTTTCAAAATGTATATATTCGTATTCCTCTCGAAATAAAAAAAACACGCCCTCACAATACTTTACCTCCTCGTCGGTTAGTGGGCCGGTAAAGTAAAAACAGTCGTAAAACTTACGCCTTTTAAATATAAGTCATGTTTTACCGACTTAAAGTATCAACTAAGTGCTAAGAAATTTTTCATTTCGATATATTTATTTCCTTATAGACTCTGCATTCATTATTTAATTCAGATCAACCAAGTGCTAAGCATATAAAGCAATAATTTAGACTGCAATAAATGTAAATGGTCACACTTATGACTTAGGGATATATAGTTTTCGCATCCTACGTTCAATGGTTGATCCGGATCAACAATATGCTTGGCATTGTTTCCGATTTTTGTATATACGAGTATATCAGAAGTCGGCAGCGAGCGCCAGAAGGCGTGTAAGCGTGTTGCTGGTCGGACGTCAGTCGGAAAAATATATTACCTTACCTCAGAAAGAATAATGTTTAATTGGTGATTCATCACCTTCCACTAAATTTAGCATTTGGATCATGACTTTTTCAAAAATGAATGTCAAGAAAATCCAATCATCTATCAAGAAAATCCAATTGCTCGAGAATGCGCAATCCTGCTGTATGAGGAGTAAGGAAAAAGATGTAAAATATTTTGAGGATATAATTAATCCTATAAAGTATGGTATATTTTGAATGTGGTTAAACAAATGTGTGGATTTAAAAACGGGTATTGGATCAGTTTCTACAGCCATACTTCTTTCCAGGCTTCCTGCAAAGCTTCCAGGTATTTGAAATATTTTACACACAATAGGTATCCACCCCAAAGGAGATACGAAAAAAAATAGATAGTATTTTTTTTGTATAAAGTAAAAAAAAACGATTGTGTCACCGCAAGAGTTTCCCAGCAAGTAGCCAGGGACTTATTTCAGCACAAGAGACGCAGTTCACACATCGCAAGAGTCGCCGCTTTGAAGGGCCTTACTCTTAATTAATTGTATGGTAGAAATTAAATATTATTTATGTCGCTTGTATATGAGATATTTCAACCAAAACGTCACAATGTAGTTTCAGTCCAACCAGGCAACTGTATACCAAATTTTAAGTCTCTATGTCCAATATTTCCCGACTATAGCATGACCGATTTCAACTACAATCTTTTGAACTCTTGCCATGACCAAATGATGCCTGCGTACCGAATTTTATCAAAACGGGATGAAGCGCTTGACGCTATCGTGGAGGAATACACACACACACACACACACATAGACCGACACAAACACACAGAAGTTGCCTTAGTCATTTTGGGGATGGGTGGGGGAGAGATGGGCAGAGGGGGAGGTTAGAAATGTGTATCCGTCTTCATCTCGAAATAAATATTTAACCCGTTCACAATACTTTACCTCCTCGTCAGTTGGTGGGCCGGTAAGGTAAAATCAGTTATAAAATTCAAACAATAATAAAGCCGTCTTAATTTTCCGACTTATACGGTTCAACTAATATAAGAGCTAAGAAATTTTTCATTCGTATATAATTATTTCCTTATGTACACCGTGCATTAATTGATCCAGATCAACCAAGTGCTAAACATATAAAGCAATAATTCTGACTGACATAAATTTAAATGGTCACAGTTATGACTTAGGTATATATAGTTTTCGCATCCTGCGTACAATGGCTGATCCGGATCAACAATATGCCGGGCATTGTATCCAATTTTCGGATATACGAATATATCGGCATTTGGAAGCGAGAGTCCGTTACGTTGGCGTGTCAGCGTTTTGCTGGTCGGAAAGGATAATTTTATTAAATAAATAAATAAAAAATAAATAAGGCGAATCATTGGTGTTTGAATTGGTGATTCATTGGTGTTTGAATAAGTGGGGGGGGGGGTGTTGTATTTTTTTGCGGAGGGGGGGGAGGGTCGCCTGATTGCAGGGAAAGATAATAAAATTTTGGGTCTCTGCTGTTGACCGTTGAGTTCCCTCGTCGGAAGCCAACCCAGGGTGGTCGGATTTCAACCACAATCTTTTCAGGTTATGTCATGACCAAATGATGGCTGCTGATGCCAAATTTCAGCTCAATCGGATGAAGCGTGTTGGCGCTATCGTTGGAGAATACGGACAGACACACAGACATACGGACAAACACACACAGACAGACACACAGAAGTGCGTCCACAATACTTTCCATACTGGAAAGTAAAATCGGTCGTTACTCAAAGACTTTCCCGGCAGTCAGGCAAACCCCTCATTTGCTGCTGATTGACTTTCCAGGCAATCAGCAGATACCCAACATTTTGTATACGCATTCAATTATGATAGCCGCTTCCATGTTCCACCATGACATGGCTGATGAACTCTGGGTTGGCTCCCGATTAGGGAATTCCTTAACGGTCTACAGCAGAGACCCAAAATTTTGTATATGAATTCAATTATGATAGGCCCTTCCATATTCCACAATAACATGGCTGATGAATCCTGGGTTGGCTCCCGATGAGGGAACTCCTCTATGGTCAACAGCAGAGACCCAAAGTTTCGTATACGCATTCAATTATGGGGCCTTCTAAGTTTCACTATGTCATGGCTGATGTACCCTGGGTTGGCTTCCGATGAGAAGACCCCTCAATGGTTCACAGCAGAGACCCATAATTTTGTGTACGCATTCAATTATGATAGCACTTCCAAGTTTCAACATTACATGGCTGATGTACATTGGGTTGGCACCCAACGAGGGAACTCCTCAACGGTCAACAGCAGATACTCAAAATTTTGTATATGCATTCAATTATGATAGCCCCTTTCAAGTTCCACCATAACATGGCTGATGTACCCTGAGTTGTCTCCCGATGAGGGAACTCCTCA
The DNA here is from genome assembly GCA_944548615.1 of Micropterix aruncella. Classification (NCBI taxonomy): domain Eukaryota; kingdom Metazoa; phylum Arthropoda; class Insecta; order Lepidoptera; family Micropterigidae; genus Micropterix; species Micropterix aruncella. The sequence goes on from OX155972.1 coordinate 20,383,598, forward strand.
ACGGTCAACAGCAAATACTCAAAATTTTGTATACGCATTCAATTATGATAGCCCCTTCTAAGTTTCACGACGACATGGCTGATGAACACTGGGTTGGCTCCCGATGAGGGAAGTCCTCAACGGTTAACAGCAAAGACCCAAAATTTTGTATACGCATTCAATTATGATAGCCCCTTCTAAGTTTCACTATGACATGGATGATGTACCCTAGGTTGGCTCCCGATGAGGGGACTCCTCAACGGTTAAAAGCAGAGACACAAAAATTTTTATACGCATTCAATTATGATAGCCCCTTCTAAGTTTCACTATGACGTGGCTGATGAACACTGGGTTGGCTCCCGATGAGGGAAGTCCTCAACGGTCAACAGCAGCGACTCAAAATTTTGTATACCTATTCCATTATGATAGCCCCTTCCAACTTTTACTATGACATGGCTGATGAACCCTGGGTTGGCTCCTGGTGAGGGAACTCCTTAACGGTCAACAGCAAATTTTAATTCTCAAAGTTTTGTATAAGCATTCAGTTGTGATAACCGCTTACAAGTTTCACTATGACATGGATGATGTACCCTGGGTTGGCTCCCGTTGAGAGGACTCCTCAACGGTCGACAGCATAGACTGAAAATTTTGTATACGCATTCAATTATGATAGCCCCTTCTAAATTTCCTAAGACATGGCTAATATAACCTGGGTTGGCTCCCGATGAGACGACTCCTCCACGGTCAACAGCAGAGACTCAATATTTTGTATACGCATTCAATTATTATAGCCCCTTGCAAGTTTCACTATGACATGGCTGATATACCCTGGGTTGGCTCCCGATAAGGAAACTCCTCAACGGCCCGCAAACGCGAACGCAACGTGACCGCGACAGCGACAGCTACTTCGACGTCAATCGTGCAGTCGCTTTCTGGAGAGTGATTGACTCCAAATCGGATCCGACATCCGACTAGTGTGAACAGGGCGACAACATCCGTTAAAAAATCGGCTGTGTCACCCCAAGACTTTCCTGCCAAGTAGCCAGTAACTAATCTGAATAATAATACCACCCACCCTCCTTTCCAACTTAGCACTACTCATTAATCCCCCCCCCCCCCCCCCGATGATCATGATGATGAAATCGAAATAAAAATCGAAATCGAAAATGAAATTGAAATCGAAATAAAAATCTAAATCTAAAACGAAACCGAAACCGAAATCGATATCGAAAACTATCGAAAACGAAATCGAAACTCGTATACAAAATTTTGGGTCCCTGCTGTTGACCGTTGAGGAGTTCCTCATCGGGAGCCAACCCAGGGTACATCAGCCATGTTATAATGGAACTTGGAGGAAGGGGCTATCATAATTGAATGCGTATACAAAATTTTGGGTCTCTGCTGTTGACCGTTTAATAGTTCCCTCATCCGAAGCTAAGCCAGGATTCATCAGCCATGTTATGGTGGAACATGGAAGAGCCTATAATAATTCAATTCGTATACAACATTTAGGTCTCTGCTGTTGACCGTTGAGGAGTTCCCTCATTGGGAGCCAATCCAGGGTTCATCAGCCATGTCATGGTGGAACATGAAAGGGGCTATCATAATTGAATGCGTATTCAAAATTTTGGGTCTTCGCTGTTGACCGTTGAGGAGTTCCCTCTTTGGGAGCCAACCCAGGGTGGACGGATTTCAACCACAATCTTTTCAGCTCATGCCATGACCAAATGATGCCTGCATGCCGAATTTCAGCTCAATCGGATAAAGCGTTTCAGCCCTATCTTTGAAGAATTCACACAACTGACACACAGAAAGTGAGTCCACAATACTTTCCTTGAGGAGATTATTTTGAATTCACGTGCAAAATATGTTTTGTCGCTGTATTTGCCAATACCAGACGGGATCAACATACTTTCTATCGAAATTCCAATGCATATATTCCACCAACCAATCAGGTTGCAGTTTGACTCTTGTGCTCCCTGATTGGTCAGTTTGAATACGGATCAATTAAGGATGGGATGGAATTGTATATCTTTATCGTGAAATGAATTCGAAGTGGTCACGTGACCTATGGGTCATTATTGGCTCCGGTTGGATCAAATAAGATATCAGAAAATCACATTAGATCAACTTAAGCGGTTCGGATCAACTAACTAAAACGGATCAAATAAAAACTGGTTTTTAGGCACGTCTGATCAACTAAATGATAGAAAGGATAACTATATATATATATATATATATATATATATATATATATATATATATATATATATATATATATATATATATATATATATATATATATATATATATATATATATATATATAGAAGGTGTTGAACTCAGCTTTCAATGGCTTCACCGAACATATCCGGGCCCATTGGCAATAAAGGAGGGTGTCGGACGAGGTGGGACTAGTGAGCGGCCGCTCTACAGTTCTCCAGCGCGCGTGACGTTTCGGCTCGCTACAAGCCCTCATCAGCTAGTCTGCGATGACTAGGACGCGGAGAACCACCAGTCCCGCCCTCGGCCTCCCTCTCTCTACCTATCCATATTCTGTAGGATGCCTCCAGTGCCGCTTTCGAGGCTCTCTCCATGTATGAGCTCAGCGCCGCTCTTGGCAGGCCTAAATTCTTGAAGAGGCTGTAGAGTGACTTCGCCGGTAGTCCTCTTGCTCCGACTTCCACGGCGAAGAGATCAGTCTTAAATCCGTTTCTCACTATCCGGTCTACTAAATTGCAGTACTTGTTTACTTTGAAGTTGTGGTCCTTCGGTATGTTGCTTTCCCATGGGACTGTAAGTTCGACAAGTACAACATGCTTTGTCGCCATTGAGAATATGAGAATATATATAATATATATAATCATACTTTACCGTAAAAACCGCATCCAGTGATATTGCAGAACCTTTGTTGATCCACCTTCTTTTGCTTGTCAGCAATGAACCGAGAGAGATATAGTTGTCTTTGTCGAATATAAATGTAAGATATGCTTTTTTGCTTTCATGTATTCGAAGCTAGATACTTATACTCGCTATTATTTTTTACTTAATGCTCGAGCGTAAGTTGATCCCTAACGGTCAATTTTATCACATTCGCTCTTTGTTGATCCAGATCAAGCAAGTGCTATCAAATGATATATTCTTATACAATCGTCTCTCATTACATATATAATCTGGTCATATTTTAGTTATTGGTCTTATTTCTTTAAAACAGAACAAGGCCGATTACAAGTCAATCTTGTAACCTTAAATAAGTATATACTTCCTGAGTAACGAAAGAGTTATTTTAATATTGAATTTATGTACACATTTAGGAATTTACTAAAGCAACGCGACAGTGAATTAATAATAATAATAATAATAATAAAACTCTTTATTCTTAAGAAAAGGCGAGCTTATTGCCTGCAGGCAATATTTTAGAGCTAACCTAACCTGAATTACACCGTACGTCCCATCTTTAGTCCAGAGTCGACGATCGAGCCAATTTTAAAAAACCACTTGCGAAAATGTGTCTTAGTGGGATTAAATTCACTAAAAGATAATTGCCATACCACGGGTAGCTGTGGGGCGCATTTAGCAATCACATTAGACCATATCCATACTCAGGCCATAACACTGCAGCATCAGTACTGAGGAACCCGGAGTTCAATGAAAAAGTAATTTCTTGAAAACCACAATACTGATTCAAAACCCAGCAAATCCTTCTTCCTTTCGCGGTTCAGTGTGGTAGTATCGCTGCAGCATCAGAATTTGGGGCCCAACGATAGAAATTATGAAAATGTTGTAATATCATGGAGACTGAATAGGCATTTCATGAGATCACTTCGGTAGGAGGAGTTAAGAAATCGGTTGCGTCACACGCCAAGTCTTTCACGACAAGTAACCAAGGACTGATTTCATCGGAATAATGATTTTATAAATAAAATCGATGAGCGCTTTCTCTCGGCCGGCGGACGATCCCGGTAGTGTTCCGTTACACATCCTCAGCGGCGCAGGTGGCGCGGCTCGTTTCTTGGTTAGCTTTGCGAGGCTCGGCGTTATCATTTGGTTAAAATTTAATTGAAATATTATTAGTGCAGATTGTACATGAGATATTCAAACCAAATTTCACAATAATCTTTCCGCCGAACAAGGCATCGGTGAACCAAATTTAAAATCACTAAGTCCAATATTTCAAGGAATATTAATGACTTCTTTGCCCCCTGATAAACCGATTTTAACCACAACTTTTTAGCTCATGCCATGACGAAATGATGCCTGCATATCAAATTTCAACTTAATCGGATCAAGCGATTGGTCGCTATCGTGGAGGAATACATAAAGCTAGACAGAAGGAGATACAGAACACCTTTATTTATCTGGAAATCGTCATAATAATCTCGGGGGGCTCCAAATAGATATTTTCATGTCGATTTTTTTTCACAGCAGGTACTTTCCTTTTTGGTTGGTTGGTGAGACGAAAAAGTGAAAACTCGGCTGTGTCAGTACAAGAGTTTCCCGGCAAGTAGCCAGGGACTTATTTCATCTAAATAGTCTTTTCATAAATAAAGTCGATGAGCAGTTGGCGAAAATTTCTGTTAATGTGCGACGCAATGCAATAAAAATTTGAATTTGAACGCGCGTCATCTTATTCAATTTAAAAATAAAATTGCCAAAGCGGATCGCCGTGAGTCATCAATTACAATTTTTTAACGATTCACACATCGCAAGCGACGCCGCTTTAAATGGCCTGACTCTTAGTTTAATTTATGGTAGATTTTAAATATTATTTGTGTCGCTTGTATACAGGTTGAGTTTAAATTACCAGGCTCCATTTGAGGGGTGGGATTAGTAAGAGAAACTTAGCAACGTAGCAACTTTAAAAAATAAATAGCAAAAACCAAAAAAAGAAAGGGTTTTTATTTTTTTTATTAAACTTATAACTTGATCGTTAAGTAAAAAAATAGCAATCGAGTGGGCGCGCTGCGATGGCGCAGCGCGCCAGTAGGTAAAATGTCGCTACTGACCAATATTGGCGATATTTTACTTATTGCTAGATGGCGTGCAGTGCTCAATACTTTTTATACTATTTTTTTTAAATAATATTAAAAATTGAGTTTTTTTTTATATTTTTTTGTGTGATTTAACCATATTTTTTTATCAAATGTTGCTTTCTCGCTCGTACTAGATAACCTTCTTCAATGATTCCGGTAAATTAAAACTCAACCTGTATAAGCTATTCTAACCACAATTTCACAATGTGATTTCGGCCGAACAAGGCAACTGTATACCGAATTTAAAGTCTCTAAGTCCAATATTTCGAAATTAAAGTATCACCGATATCAACTACAATCTTTTGATTTCTCTCTATTACCAAATGATGCCTGCATGCCAAATTTAAGCAAAACCGGATGAAGCGTGTGGACAGATGAACACAGAGAAAGACACAGACAGACACAAATACATAGAAATCGTCTTAGTCGTCTGGGGAGTGTGGGGATGGGGTTTCAAAATGTATATATCCGTATTCCCCTCGAAATAAGAAAAATACGCCCTCACAATACTTTACCTCCTCGTCGGTTAGTGGGCCGGTAAAGTAAAATCAGTCGTAAAATTCACACATTACAGAACATGAAGCTAAATAGAGCCTTTTAAATATAAGTCATGTTTTACCGACTTACACGTATCAACTAAATGCTAAGAAATTTTTCATTTCAATATATTTATTTCCTTATAGACTCCATTCATTATTTGATTCCGATCAACCAAATGCTATGCATATATAGCAATAATTTAGACTGCAATAAATGTAAATGGTCAGAGTTATGACTTAGGGATATATAGTTTTCACATCCTACGTTCAGTGGTTGATCCGGCTCAACAATATGCTTGGCATTGTTTCCGATTTTTGTATATACGAGTATATCTTAATCAAGGGCCTTACTCTTAATTTAATGTATGGAAGAAATTAAATATTATTTATGTCGCTTGTATATGAGATATTCTAAACAAAACTTCACAATGTGGTTTCAGTCCAACGAGGCAACTGTATACCGAATTTTAAGTCTGTAAGTCCAATTTTTCCCGACTATAGTATTACCGATTTCAACTACAATCTTTTCAACTCTTGCCATGACCAAATGATGCCTGCGTGCCGAATTTTATCAAAACGGGATGAAGCGTTGGACGCTATCGTGGAGGAATACACACACACACAGAGACCGACACAAACAAACAGAAGTTGCATTAGTCATTTTGGAGATGGGCAGGGGAAGGGATGGGCAGAGGGGGAGGTTAAAAATGTGTATCAGTCTTCTTCTCGAAATAAATATTTAACCCGTTCACAATACTTTACCTCATCGTCGGTTGGTGGGCCGGTAAGGTAAAATCAGTCATAAAATTCAAATAATAATAAAGCCGTTTATATCAAGTCTTGATTTTCCGACTTATACGGTTCAACAAATATAAGAGCTAAGAAATTTTTCATTCCTATATAATTATTTCCTTATGGACAACGTGCATTAATTGATCCAGATCAACCAAGTGCTAAACATATAAAGCAATAATTCTGACTGACATAAATTTAAATGGTCACAGTTATGATATAGGTATATATAGTTTTCGCATCCTACGTACAATGGTTGATCCGGATCAACAATATGCTTAGCATTGTTTCCAATTTTTGGATATACTAATATATCGGCATTCGGAAGCGAGAGTCCGTCCCGTTGGCGTATCAGCGTTTTGCTGGTCGGAAAGGATAATTTTATTAAATAAATAAATTTTAAAAAAATAAGGCGATTCATTGGTGTTTGAATTGGTGATTCATTGGTGTTTGAATAAGTGGGGGAGGGGGGGGGGGTGTTTTATTTTTTGCGGAGGGTGGTGCTTGCCTGAATGCCGGGAAAACTAATAAAATTTTGGGTTTCTGCTGTTGACCGTTGAGTTCCCTCGTCGGCAGTCAACCCAGGGTGAACGGATTTAAACCACAATCTTATGTCATGACCAAATGATGCCTGCTGATGCCAAATTTTAGCTCAATCGGATGAAGCGTGTCGGCGCTATTGTTGGAGAATACAGACAGACACACAGACATACGGACAAACACACACAGACAGACACACAGAAGTGCGTCCACAATACTTTTCATACTGGAAAGTAAAATCGGTCGTCACTCAAAGACTTTCCCGGCAATCAGGCAACCCCTCATTTGCTGCTGATTGACTTTGAAGGCAATCAGCAAACACGCAACATTGTGTATACGCATTCAATTATGATAGCCGCTTCTATGTTCCACCATGACATGGCTGATGAACTCTGGGTTGGCTCCCGATAAGGGAATTCCTTAACGGTCAACAGCAAAGACCCAAAATTTTGTATACGCATTCAATTATGATAGCCCCTTCCATGTTTCACAATGATATGGCTGTTGAACCCTGGGTTGGCTCCCGATGAGGGAACTCCTCTATGGTCAACGGCAGAGACGCATAGTTTTGTATACGCATTCAATTATGATAGCCCCTTCCATGATCTCCCATGACATGGCTGATGAACCGTGGGTTGGCTCCCGATGAGGGAACTCCTTAACGGTCAACAGCAGAGACCCAAAATTTTGTTTACGCATTCAATTATGATAGCCCTTTCCATGTTCCATGATGATATGGCTGATGTACCCTGGGTTGGCTCCCGATAAGGGTACTCGTCAACAGTCAACAGCAGAGACCTAAAATTATGTATACGCATTCAATTATGATAGCGCTTCCATATTCCACCATGACATGGCTGATGTAGCCTGGGTTGGCTCCCGATGAGGGAACTCCTTAACGGTCAACAGCAGAGACCCAAAATTTTATTGACTCTCCCGGCAATCAGGCAACCCCCCCCCCCCACCCCCTGCGAGAAAATTACAACCACCCCTCCCCCGCCCCCACAATCACTTCCCCTAACTCCACCCGCCTTTCAAACTCCACTCTATCTAACGACCCCCCCCCCCCCAAGACCCCGACCAAACTCTACCCCCAACCCCCATCCCCATTCCACTTCCCCCAAAAATCCCCATCCCCTTCCCCATATACCCCATATACAATGTGGTGGGGGGGACCCCACCACATTGAATACATTCGTTTGAATATTTAGATCCCGAGAGCATATTGCCTAATATGCCGTTTCTATTCAAAAAAACAATTACGGATATCCATCGACATCCTCGAATCGTGAGTAGAAAAAAGCACTTTCAGTTTTTCCTGAATTTTCCTATTTTCCAGGCAAATTTTTCAATTATCCTTGCCGTTACGACATTATTTGGAGTATTACAAACATTTTGAAAAAAAAAAGTGAAATCGGATCAGTTGTTCTACCTAGTATGCGGTTACCAACGAACAACATTTCATTTTTATTTATATATATATACATAGATTACTTGTGTGTAAATTATTTTATTGCACCCGAACAAAGCTGGTCTTAGTCTGGACGGTATATTGGTTGTAGCAACTGCTCTAATATCGTTATTAAATCCAAGCATTTGTTTCACCTCATTCAAAATATTTCATATATATGATTAATTATAAATATCTTTAAACTATTTTACATCTTTTCCCTTTTTCCTCATATAGCAAAATCGTGTATTCTTGAGCAGTTGAATTTTCATGATCAAAGTTCTTTTTATTTTTGAAAAAATCATGACCCAAATGCTAATATTAGCGGGATTATATTATTATAATATCACCAATTAAACCTTATTTATTTTTATTTACTTATTTATTATATTTATCCTTTCTACGGTGAGGTAATAAATTTCTACGACTGTCGTCCGACCAGCAAAACGATGACACGTCAACGGAACGGACTCTCGCTTCCGAATGCCGATATACTCGTATATCCAAAAATTGGAAACATGCTAAGCATATTGTTGATCCGGATCAACCATTGCTCGTAGGATGCAAAAACTATATATACCTAAGTCAAAACAGTGACCATTTAAATTTGTGTCCTTCAGAATTATTGCTTTATATGATTAGCACTTGGTTGATCTGGATCAATTATTGAACGGAGTCCATAAGGAAATGATTATATACGAATGTCAAATTTCTGAGCTCTTATATTAGTTGAACAGCTTTATTATTATTTGATTTTTGCGACTGATTTTACCTTACCGGCCTTCGCAACCGACGAGGAGGTAAAGTATTGTGAAAGGGTTAAATATATTTCAAGATGAAGACGGATACACACATTTTTAACCTCCCCCCTAGGCCTATCCCTCTCCCCCATCCACCCCCAAGATCACTAAGGCAACTTATGTGTTTTTGTGTCGGTCTCTGTGTGTGTGTGTGTATTCCTCCACGATAGCGTCCAACGCTTCAGCAGGTTTTGCTAAAATTCGGCACGCAGGCATCATTTGGTCATGGCAAGAGTTCAAAAGATTGTATACGAATTCAATCATGATAGCCCCTTCCATGTTCCACCATGACATGGCTGATGAACACTGGGTTGGCTCCTGATGAGGGAACTCCTCAACGGTCAACAGCAAAGACCGAAAATTTTGTATAAGCATTCAATTATGATAGCCTCTACCAAGTTCCATCATGACATGACTGATGTACCCTGGGTTGGCTCCCGATGAGGGAACTCCTCAACGGTCAACAGTAGAAACCCAAAATTTTGTACATGCATTCAATTATGACAGCCCCTTCTAAGTTTCATTATGTCATGGCTGATGTACCCTGGGTTGGCTTCCGATGAGAAGACTCCTCAACGGTTCACAGCAGAGACCCATAATTTTGTTAACGCATTCAATTATGATAGCCCCTTCTAAGTTTCACTATGACATGGCTGATGAACACTGGGTTGGCTCCCGATGAGGAAAGTCCTCAACGGTTAACAGCAGAGACTCAAAATTTTGTATACCTAATCAATTATGATAGCCCCTTCCAAGTTTCACTATGACATGGCTAATGAACCCTGGGTTGGCTCCTGGTGAGGGAACTCCTCAACGGTCAACAGCAAATTTTAATACTCAAAATTTTGTATAAGCATTCAGTTATGATAGCCCCTTCCAAGTTTCACTATGACATGGATGATGTACCCAGGGTTAGCTCCCGTTGAGAGGACTCCTCAACGGTCGACAGCATAGACTGAAAATTTTGTATACACATTCAATTATGATAGCCCCTTCTAAGTTTCACTATGACATGGCTGATGAACACTGGGTTGGCTCCCGATGAGGGAAGTCCTCAACGGTTAACAGCAAAGACCCAAAATTTTGTGTACGCATTCAATTATGATAGCCCCTACTGAGTTTTACTATGACATGGCTGATGAACACTGGGTTGGCTCCCGATGAGGGAACTCCTCATCGGTCAATAGCAGAGACTCAAAGTTTTGTATACCTATTCAATTATGATAGCCCCTTCCAAGTTTCACTATGACATGGCTGATGAACCGTGGGTTGGCTCCTGGTGAGGGAACTCCTCAACGGTCAACAGCAATAAATTTTAATACTCAAAATTTTGTATAAGCATTCAGTTATGATAGCCCCTTCCAAGTTTCACTATGACATGGATGATGTACCCTGGGTTGGCTCCCGTTGAGAGGACTCGTCAACGGTCGACAGCATAGACTGAAAATTTTGTATACGCATTCAATTATGATAGCCCCTTCAAAATTTCCTTAAGACATGGCTGATGTACCCTGGGTTGGCTCCCGATGAGTGGACTCCTCAACGGTCAACAGCAAAGACTCAAAATTTTGTATACGCATTTAATTATTATAGCCCCTTGCAAGTTTCATTATGACATGGCTGATATACCCTGGGTTGGCTCCCGATGAGGAAACTCCTCAACGGTCCGCAAACGCGAGAACGCAACTGCAGACGCGACCGTAAACGCGACCTCAAACGCGACCACCTCAAACGCGAACGTGACGTGACCGCTACAGCTACGTCGACGTCCATCGCGCATTCGCTTTCTGGAGAGTGATTGACTCCAAATCGGATCCGACATCCGACTAGTGTGAACAGAGCAACAACATCCGTTAAAAAATCGGCTGTGTCACCCCAAGACTTCCTGTCAAGTAGCCAGGAACTTAATTAATCTAAATATTAATACCACCCACCCTCCTTTCCAACCTAGCACCACCCATTAACCCCCCCCCCCCCCAATGATCATGATGATGAAATCGAAATCAAAATCGAAATCGAAAATGAAATCGAAATAAAAATCGAAATCTAAAACGAAACCGAAACCGAAATCCAAATCGAAAACGAAATCGAAACTCGTATATAAAATTTTGGTTCTCTGCTGTTGGCCTTTGAGGAGTTCCTCATCGGGAGCCAACCCAGGGTACATCAGCCCTGTCATGGTAGAATATGGAAGGGGCTATCATAATTGAATGCGTATTCAAAATTTTGGGTCTCTGCCGTTGACCGTTGAGGAGTTCCCTCATCCGGAGCTAAGCCCAGGATTCATCAGCCAAGTTATGGTGGAACATGGAAGGGCCTATCATAATTGAATTCGTATACAACATTTTAGGTCTCTGCTGTTGACCGATGAGTGGTTCCCTCATCGGGAGCCAATCCAGGGTTCATCAGCAAAGGCATGGTGGAACATGGAAGGGGCTATCCTAACTAAATGCGTATTAAAAATTTTGGGTCTCTGCTGTTGACCGTTGAGGAGTTCCTTCTTTGGGAGCCAACCCTGGGTGGACGGATTTCAACCACAATCTTTTCAGCTCATGCCATGACGAAATGATGCTTGCATGCCGAATTTCAGCTCAATCGGATAAAGCGTTTCAGCCCTATCTTCGAAGAATACACACAGCTGACACACAGAAGTGCGTCCACAATACTTTCCTTGAGGAGATTATTTTGAATTCACATGCAAAATAATCTTTTGTCGCTGCATTTGTCAATACCAGACGGGATCAACATACTTTCTATAGGAATTCCAATGCATATATTCCGCCAACCAATCAGGTTGCAGTTTGACTCTTCTGCTCCCTGATTGGTCAGTTTGAATATGGATCAACTAAGGATGGGATGGAATTGTATATCTTTATCATGAGATGACGTCGAAGTGGTCACGTGACCTATCGGTCATTATTGGCTCCGGATGGATCAAATAAGATATCAGAAAATCACATTGGATCAACTGAAGCGGTTCGGATCAACTAACGAAAACGGATCAAATAAAAACTGATTTTTAGGCACGCCTGATCAACTAAATGATAGAAAGGATAACTATATATATATATATATATATATATATATATATATATATATATATATATATATATATATATATATATATATATATATATATATATATATATATATATATATATATATATATATATATATATATATATATATATATATATATATATATATATATATATATATATATATATATATATATATATATATATATATATATATATATATATATATATATATATATATATATATATATTGTTAACTAGGTATTTTAGAGGTGTTCAAAAACGAAACAATGGACAAATATCCTACATTCGTTATAGGTAATTCAAACAATGATGTTATAATGAGTTTATTTAACCCTTGGAGTAAATGGGTATTTTCATGGATGCATCTGTCTCTTTTGCAGGATTTTCGGCGACATCGACTTACAGTACTATAACTACGAAACTACTACACCAATCATTAAAAGCACAACTGCACAATGATTGCATTGAAATTTCGAATATAGAATATTGAAATATCATTTTGTAAAACAATTAGATAATTATGAATAAATGAGAACGTCAAAGAAGTGAAAAAAACGCGCGACCAGATTTGGTCGACTCGTACTCAACGGATAATTGTTTCGCAACCAGATTTGGTTGACTCATACTCAACGGGTTAATAGTTATTAATATTTTCACATGCAATCATAGTGAAAAAATAGGAATGTAATGCAGACTAACATTTAGAATGTAAATTTACTTCAAACTTTTGACAAAAAGTGACTGTTAGGCTGTTACAATAGGCACATCGCAGTCTACTTGTGTGTTGTGCTTTCATACTGATGTAGGGACATTTGTAGATACACCCGTTTGCAAGGTCCTGGGCGCTGTTAATATTTGCCATACTTTTGAAGTAAGGTTTGGGCAATGCTATGTCGAAACTCCAGCGTATCTACTCGTATATCCTTCGAAAAATGACGAGCTGACCGGGTTGCATTGTTGATTTCCGATGCTTTTACAAAAGTACTAATTATTTTTTCGTTTTCGTATCACTGGGGCTTGCTACACCGCCATTGATGGACCTAGCCCTTTATATTTCGACCTTCTGGCTTGCCTGAGAAGAGTGTCATACGTCCCGTCCATTTTGCAACCGGAAGGCGTACGAAAAAATGTAGCCGCTAGCGTAGCCAACTAATAAAAAAACCATTTTTTTTTTATGGAAGAAGTAAATTCAATATTTTAGACTTAGACCATAAAATAAAAAAATAAAAAAGTTTTTTATGCTTGATTTTATTAATAGTTTAAAAATTAATACTGACTTTATGATTTTATTATTTTATATTGCAGATTTTACATTCTTATAAGTTTGTTTACAAACTCAATGGAGGTGAACTGTCAAAGGTGGTTTTAGGTTAAAATTAATTATGAATTGCATTTACATTTACATTTTCGTCGTGTCCAATTGACGGCTAAAGACCGCTCTTGGACATGTCAAAATAATTGGGTTTGGTAGTAAGTCTCGTTACTACTCTTTACTGAACATACATAGGTAGTCAAGAATTAACTACTAGATTGTCAAACTATAAATATAAATAATCAAAAAAGAAGCCTAATATTTGAAGTAGTTAGTAATTCGAAAAGATACGTAGTAAAATTATTCATCGTAATATTCAAATTGTCAGTAAAATGTTAAATAATCCAATTAAATCTACGTTATGTATTTTAAATTAAAAGTACAGATATAAGACCATATAAAATAATCAGACAATAAGGTTCTACTTTTTAAGTAATTTAAATGGGCACAATATTTGAAAAATCATGGCCCTCAAATTCGGCCAGATTATAGAAAGGGTGACATATCAGCATCTCCTTGATGTTTTTTTTTAATTTTATGTCCTCCAGCTGTTTAAGTTGTTATTTAGTACTTATTTGTACTGTGCAGTTTTTATTTTTTTTGTTTGTATTATTACATTTCAGGTGTTTCCTTACTTCACGACGGGTCCCGCGTACTTGATCACGCGCGACTGCGTGCGCGACCTCTACGAGGGCGCCCTCAACCAGAAGTACCTGAAACTAGAGGACGTCTTCACGACGGGCATAGTCGCCGACCGGCTCAAGATAAAACGGGTGAATGTGGCCACGTTCCTGAACAAACGGGTCGCCCTCCACCCGTGCAACGTCCAGAAAGGCATCAGCATTCACATGGTGCGTTTCAGTGAACAGTTCGATCTGTGGAAGAAGATGCTCGACGGCAAGTCAAAGTGTAAATAATGTTAGACAACGCTCAAATATTGAGTTATGTGATTTTTAGGATTATGCGAATGGAGGCGGTTCGGCGCCACAGTGCAGCCTCTTTAATCCGGACCCTGGCTAATCCGGTGATCTCAGTAATCAGGGGCTGGTTCGTTGGGCTATGATGAGAAAACGTCTTTATACTTATTCCAGCATTGGGGCCGATTCTTGAAACTATTCTTTAGTGTTAAATTTTTCGCTCAGTTTTACGAAACCTTATTCTAGAATGCTTGCCATAATAATCAATATGATGCCGGGTCACCAACATAAACTTATGAATATCTCGGAAACAATTGTAGTAGAAAGTTTATTGTATAATTAATACTACATTTTAATGCTACTGAAATTAATATGTAGTTTCAATTGTTATTGTATAATTTATTTCAGTAGTATTTTGTTTTTTTTTACTTTAAAAAAAACGTTTTATTTGAATAAGCTAGCATTCTCAGTTTCCGAGATATTAAGGTAATGTTAGTAACCCGGATTCATTGCTCTTGAGTGTGCTAGAATTTTATATAACGATTTTAGAAAGTTTGGCAATGTTTTATTATTATTTTCATTGTTTATAGGTATTTGCCTACATTTATACCAAAATGTTCTAATTTCGGTAACAGATGTTGCGTAGGAACTCTATCAAAAGTTTTTTCAAAAACCGACAAAATTATGACTACACTAGATTTCTAGTGCGAAAAGTAGGCGATAATTATGGCATGCCAGTTTCAAGAATATAGCGACATGCAAAACATGTCAAAATCAAGCGAACATAAACAAATGAAGAATGCTAAATATATCAAGAATAGACCCCTCTTCCTGCCATAGTTTGAGATGTGCCAAAATTATGCCTCCTTATATTCAATTTTGTAGGGGTCCGGATTAACAAGGCTCTGTTACGATTACAAATAAACCTTCATCTTGTTTAGTGCTGTCTCCTGCTTAAATTGGAAACTATGATTGAGGACGGAGAAAAGACAAAATCATAAAATATATTTATATTTTGGACTAATAATTGTCCTTTGTAGGTTTAAGATAGCGTTGTCGTTGGATGCATGCGTCCGCCTTATCTTGCATAATTCTTTCTACGAAGCTATACAACTAGAGATGCAGAAATTGCATTATAAATTGCAGTAGAAATTGCAATTTCTACAGAGATGCAGAATTGCATTTATAAATTGTTCTTGGAAGGAATTGATTATTTACATCATTATTGCTTGCCAGACTGTCTCTGACAAACTTCAAAGAGAGGAATGAATGAGTGGTAAGGCGAACGCTCCTATGCGAGAAAAAATAACAACAGTGCTCAAAATAGTTTCCGATATCCAGCAGCGGATCAAACTAAAGGGTGCCGTATGACTTTAAAAATGTACCTACCTACCAAACCGTTGTCTAATATTTAATACCCCAAAATGATTTAATCACCGAATATTATCTTCAGAGGCTCATTATGTAAGATTTACCAATTCTTCCCTGTGCAGTCGAGAAAACTTTTAATAAATGATACGTAAAGATTAATCGGTAGGGATAGGCAACGGCACTGTTTTGTAATATAGTCATATCCGACTTTACGCGATTTAACTTTGCACGACCCTGCATCACACGAATTAGAAAATACATTTCAGTGGCGTTTGCGACTACAATTTGTCTAAAAAAGGGTAGCGGTAGTATGAAAGTAAAATTAAAGTAATACTACGAAACATTCAATATTGGATGTGTGCATTAAGACATAAGACTGAATTTAAAAAAAGCAAATAGAATTATATTTCAATATTTTGTGCCTCAAAATAAGATCCTTGGAAAGCCACACAACGCTGGAGATGCTTCTTCGAATCCTCATAGCAGTGCTGAAACTCAAATACTGGAATATCATTCAGTTGATCGGTTACAGCCATTTCAGAGTCCCAAAATGACGTCCCTTGAGGTGAATTTTCAATTTCGGGAAAAGGAAAAGTCACAAAGATTCAAATCAGGCGATTAAAGGAGGCTGAGAAGTCACTGTTTTTTTTTTACTGGCCAAAAACGCATTACCGAAATTGCTATGTGACAAGGCACATTGTCGCAATGCATCACATTGTTGTTTTTAATGTTTAGTCTCACACGCATGATCTTTTTATGTAGTTTTTCAAGAACCTCTCAAAGTGTTGATTGACCGTTTAAACTTGAGGCATCTTGTGAACGATTCCCTGGCTATCAAATCAGCACGTATTCGATCTTTGATTTGTTCGTTCTTGCTATTTTGGGCTTTGCAGAGGTTGTAGTGTGCCATTCCATGCTCTGATGCTTAGTTTTCGGGTCGTACTCTAACACCCAAAACTCGTCATCAGTAATGACACGTTCCAAAAAAATGGGAATCATTTTCAATCGATTCCAAAAAGTCAAGTCACATTTCCCTCCTGATGTTCTTTTGATCCTGCAAAAGGTTTTTTGAAACTATTTATTCGCATATTTTTCTCATCCCCAATCTTTGGTCAAAATCTGATGAACGTGTGAGTCAAATTCAAATCATTCTGACTATCAACCGATGATCTGAACGCACAACATCTCAGATTCTTATAAATAGGATAGAAACATATTTACCACGTGAAATTTGTAGCACCCGACGTTTCTGTGACGTTGCAGCCGCCGTTGTCCAGGGTAGACTGAAAGAGCTGTCAATCCGTTGTTTTGCGGGTAGGCCGCATAACGCTGCCGCCACTGTGTAGGTTATAACGGTGGTGGGGGGCCGGACTCGGAGCGCGCAAATTTAGAAAATCCATCGTTTCTATCCTATTTATAATGTCAAACAACCGCGATAGTCTTCGATTTTATTTTTCAGATTCTGTCGACATTTTTATTTGTTCTTGAAGACGGAGGCCTTCCGCTGCGTGATTTATCTTCTATTGACTCTTCCTTCTGAAAATGCTTTAAACCACCGATAAACCTGGGCTCTTTACAAAACACCGTCTCCGTAGGCCGGTTGAAGTTTTTCAAAAGTTTCCATAGCATTGTGCCCAAGACAAAAGCAAAACTTGATAGCACATCGTTGCTCGAAATTCAATTTTAGAATGCACTGGAAAAACTGATGCATGAAAATAATTGCAAAGAACCTGTCAAACAAAATAATCACAATGTTGCCATTAGAGAAAATGGCAATTAAACTAAAATTGATACAAAATGGCACTATGCTGCAATCTCGCTGCCTTTACATCACAGCAAATGAAAAACAAAATACCGCTACGCTTTTCAGACACACTACTTTGACTTCAGTCGCATCTATACTTTCCGTGAATTGAGTAGGATTATAAGTATCTAGGATTATAAAATTATAATCCTGGATAGGATTATAAGATCTATATAGGATTATAAGATTATACCTATCACCCCAGAACCGCTATACAATCAAGTGGGGTGATAAAATCCACACAAATGTAATCTTATCTGCTTTGCAAAAAAAAATGTAAAAATATTATTTATACTTTTGTTAATTTTTTTTTGCCAAAATCAACTTTATTGTATTGGATAATGTTATAAAATACTAGCTGACCCGTGCCCGCTTCGTTGGAAGGTAAAACTTTTTACCTGTGATGAAATTATGAGTGTGGTACGGTTAGTACTGAGTGCTATGATTTATTTCCTGACTGCCAAAAGAAGGGTTATATTTTTACTGCATATGTATTTGCATGCCAATTTGATTATAATACCGTTATTTGTGAGTGTCTTCTTGTGAGTGTCTTATTTGTGAGCTTATTATCTCTTTAACTATTTATGCAGTAAAAGGGAAATGATATGCAGTAAAAGGGAAAAGTCTTTTGTTTTAAACACTTGAGGTGATAAATTTACTTATTTTGATAAGAATTCATAATTGTTGATAATATGACCAATAAACATTACCTAACGATTTAAATTATTTTTTTAATATAAAATACTACTTTTTGTGACTTAAATATAAAAGTTAGACATATGCTGTCGCTGACTTTTTTGCAGGCATTATCAAGATCTACAAATTTTCTCTAGAACTTATCAAATATCTCTCATTGTAAAGGCAGCGTTAGTTACAAACGTTTTCGTTCGACCGCCTATTCTCCGACTTACTTTGCAAATCCGACTACCCTGAAAAAGTCTTTTCTTTTTTCGGATTAATATATAGCTTATGACACTCACAAATAGCGTGGCTTTCTATTGGTAAAAGAATTTTCAAAATCGGTTCAGTAGATCCAGAGATTACTTCCTACAACGTCACAAACTTAACCTCTTTATAATATTAGTATAGATAAAAAAATAAGTATACTTTTTAGCTCCATATTTCAAGCCATACGTAGTTTCTCCAGGAGTGTGTATATTGCGTAAAGAAAGTATGACTGTATATATAGTATATCGTGCCGTTTTATTTATACTGATGTATCTCGACGATACCGCTAAAGTATTTCAGGAGCTAAAACCTTTGCTATTTCAGTCTTATTTTTACTTTCTGCCTGTAAATAAAATGAATTGACTTTTTTTATTTAGCATGTAACACTATAGACTTCTCTATTCCTAGAGCGTATTTCTTAAGGTATTGTTTATCTTTCTATGTAGATTATTTTATATCCGTCCACCCTGCACATTCTTCATCTGGAGATTTTCAGAGATTTGATTATTTGATTTTGGTCCAGTGCCTATCTCGATGATTTGCATATCTAGATTTGATTATTTGGTTATTTTGTTTCTATCCAGTGCGTATCTCAACGTTGTTTTAAATGGAAGAAAATTGGGCATAGGCATTTTGAATTATTCTGAGTTGGAGGATTTGGATTTTGTGTTGCTTTTAAATACTAGATGTGATTGTTAAGTTTCTGAAAAAAAAGGAAAACGCAGTGAAACTTCACTAGCTAGACTCACACGGGCCTGGTGGCATAGTGGTTAGGTTGCCTCATCTTTCATTGTAAGATTCCCGGCTCGGTTGATAAGATGTCAAAATATTGGTCCGAATTCAAA
Source organism: Micropterix aruncella (assembly GCA_944548615.1). Lineage (NCBI taxonomy): Eukaryota > Metazoa > Arthropoda > Insecta > Lepidoptera > Micropterigidae > Micropterix > Micropterix aruncella. The sequence goes on from OX155972.1 coordinate 20,402,989, forward strand.
TTCTGACCAATATGTTGACATCTTATCAAACAATATGATAAGGGAGCTTCACAAGTCCGAAGCAATTTTTCTACAGGATCTCGCCCCATACCATTCTTTGAAAAAAGTGAATCAGTTTTTCACACAACTAGAGTTGCCGACTATAGCGGGCGAGCCCGTCATCTCATAAAGTGTTAATGATTAGTCGTTCTATCTCCCTGGAGTAAGCGCAGAAGACTTGGACAAAACAGTCCACCGTCTAGCTCCGCCACAAACCCGTAAGAGACCAACGCCTTAACCGCAAGATAGCCAGTAGTGTTACCCAGCGGGCTTACACTCACGCCCTTAGTCACGCTCTAGTCTCTCGATTGGCTACGAGTTCGAGGTCGCTTGCGCGTTCCTCTCCCTTACGAAGCGGTGAAACGGTGTTTACCAAATCTATCGCGGACCACGGCATCCTTTGCCCGGCTGTTCACCCAGGATCGGGTAGCCGATGGTCGTTTCAAGAGCAGTCGCCGTAAGGTCCGCAACCACCCCCGCTCTATAGGAAACAGTACTGCTTCCAGACTCCCCCGACTGTTAGTCAGATTGCGCAATCGATTGGCTTACGCCGCACGGTGCGCAGACAGTCCAGGAGCGCCAGAAGGTTGATTCCCAGGGGAAACGAACCACGGCCACAACGCACTTCATGCGTGGAGGCCGACCAACCCTGAACAGAATGGGTCTTCGTGGCCAACTCAGCAAGGGCCCATTAACTCCCAAAGTTTTCACACAGAACCAAATTGCTGTACTTGAATGGCCCGGAAACTCCCCCGATCTCAACCCGATCGAAAATCTCTGGGCCATTTGCAAAAAAACGGCTCTCCAAGATGGATTGTACAACGAAAACCAAGATGATCAGTGCAGTAATTCAAATCTGGTTTCACGATTATCAACTGAAAGGCAGCTGTCAAACCTGGTAAATTCTATGCCTACAAGAGTGAAAGGTGTTAACAACGCAAAAGGAGGACACATTCTATATCAAATCTAACAATCTATAAATACTAGTACTGTTTTTGTATGTTTATGTCCAATAAAACACTTTTCGAAGAAAAATACTCTGTTCCAATTGATTCGCACGGTACTGTAATACTGCCATTCGTCAAAAAAGATTTAGCAGTTAAAAAAAGCAGAAGCTATTTCATAGTTGTGAATTTTACAATCCGGAGTTTTGAAAGTTCTGACTTTATTCTACCGCTATCCGCTAGGCCGCTTCGGATACTTATAAATCAATCAACTCTCGTATTCATCAGCCCAAACTCCAAACTCTCGACTTACTCCTCTAAAAATTGGAGGCAAAATTATGTTCCTAATCTTAAGAAATTTATTTAATCCTATATTTAAGTGCCTTATTCCAAGATAGAATGTTTGTTTGAAGCCATTTAGTGATAATTGAGTGGGTGATTTTGCGGGGTGTATTGGATTTCAACATTTGTTTACGTTGATTGTAATAGTGGTTTCAATACTACTACAATGGGTTTTAAAGCAGTTATATGTGTATAAAGAATTGTGAAAAAAAATGGAGAAGTCCAATATGTTCTGTTAAAAAAGGAGATGTGATTGTTAGAAAAGTATATAGGAGGTTTAGTGATGTCGTTGGACTATCGAGCAGTACTCTGCCGAAACTAACTGTTTTTCATCCACCCCCAACTTATTTCTGCAGTCATAACAAAAAATGGGCGCATCTGACAAAATTGAGGGGTGTCAATTACTATGGGCGAACCCACCACCCCCAGGGAATTATATCGATATTGTGCCATTCTGTCTTCTATGGAGTAAACATAAAGACTTGAAGGAGAACAAAATCCATAAACTACGACAACAGCCAGTAAGAGTCCAACGCCTCACCGCGGGGCACAGAAGTAAAATCAGCAGGTCGACCTCACTCCCTTACTACCAGATTTAGACGGATTTTTCCATTCTCCAGTTTGGTCACAGATTCAAAGTCGTTCTACCTGATGTAAGCAATAATTTAGTTCGAATTTATCGTGGACCGTGGCGCCCTTTGCACTTCAATATCACCCAGGATCGGGTGGCCAACAGATTGTTTCAAAGGTGGCTGACATGAGGTCAACAATTACCCATGCTGCTTGGGAAAAATATGTTTTCAGACTCCTTCGGTTCGGCTGATGCATCAGTATGGACAAACCACCCAGCAGCGCCCAACGGTCATCCCTTAGTGGATCTGATCCACCTGCCGTGACACGGGAAAACAGAGTCCTTACCGGGTGTAACCCTCTTTGAGGAGGCTACCGGATCACAGTTGAACTGTGATTTGAGCCGACTAAAGGTAACGAGCAAGTCATGGCCCAATCTGCACATAATGGTCAAATTGCGCCAGTCATCAGACTTTAAATGTGTCTACATCTTCGTAAACCTATGAAATCATTTTCATTTATGCCCATTTTTCTTAGTATATTTCTTGATATAATGCTGATACAAAAATGTTTAAAAAGTCACTTGCACTTTTTTCTGTTATGTCGGCAGGTTAATAATAGACACGATTACAGGTCTCACCGGAATGCATCATACCTCATTAGCATCATACCTCATTAGCATCATACCTAATTAGCATCATACCTCATGAGCATCATACCTCATTAGCATCACACCTCATTAGCATGATACCACTAATTAGCGTCAAACCTTACCTCCTATATACTAGTATTATATTGGTTTGAGGGTAAATAATCGCAATATGATGATATAAAAAATATATATATTTAAATAACCAAAATTGTGCAATCTCAAGAAAAAATATTAATCGGCTTAAGTGTAATTTAATAGAGGAAAATCTATTATGTTTAGTTATTCCAATTTTTGTATTATTTCTTTAGTATTATCGTAGTATTAATTAATGTGTTACCATGGGGTCCTTAGAGAAGGGTCGTTTAATTCTGTCACCATGATTATAGGTTATGAGTGTCATTATCCAAGCAAAAAATATGGAAGTTCATATTTTTCCTTTTTTTTTTGAGAAACAAAAAATATACTGATTGGTTTTTGCTTGGAATAAAATGACATCTTATCCCTAGTATGATAGTGAGTAGGGATTTTTACCTTACAAAAATGTAGTAAATTTTTCGTAGAATAGTGCATATTTTTACACGACTGCCCAAAAGGAGTGTTATGTATGTTTTCCGTTTCTTTATTCCACAATAACTTCTAAACGCTTGAACCGATTTAGAAGTGTGTGATATTGTTAGAATCATTACGTTATCCCGAGTCGTCAAAATGTACAAATGTCAATAAATTAACATAAATATATTGTGTTTAGTTGTAGAGTAGTGGACTGTTTTTTCTTGTGTTTTTGCTGGCCTGATGTTCGGGATGCAGTAGGAATTGATTAAAACACACGGAGCACTTTCACAAGGTATAACACTTGTTGGCACGAGCCTCTCAGTGGCTCGTGCCAACAAGGGTTCCACAGTATCCTCCAAACCCCCAATACAGTTTGTGCGGGTTGGCTCTAAAGGCAAAAAACATCTCACTGCAAAACCTTTCTCAATAATCGAGGAAGTTTCAGATTGGATTATGGAGGTCGATTCGGTCTCTAAGCAGTATAAATTCCCTGAAAGTCTCGGATGCACAGCTCTGCGTCCAGATATAACTCTTTACTCTCTATCTCGGAAGATGGTCCTTATCGTAGAATTAACTGTTCCATGGGAATCAAATATCCCAAAAGACCACGAGTACAAATAAAATAAATACCATGATCTCGTAAATGCCGTCACCCGGAACGGCTTCACTGTTCACCTTCACGCGGTGGAAGTAGGCGCTCGTGGCCTGCCTGCTAAATCTTTGTTTCACCTTTTTAAAGATCTTGGTCTCTCCAGGAAAATAATCAACTCCTTTCTAGAAAAATTATCTAAAACTGCGATTTCTGCATCTCGAATGGGGGAGTGAATGGGTGGTAAGGTGAACGCTCACATGTGGCTAGACAGCTGTCTTAAACCTACCACAGCCGATCGTAAGTCCAGAATCCACCGTTCACCTCCCAGAAGTGTAATAATTATATATGATGGGCCCGATTTTTTGGTCGGTGAATTCCATGGCAGCTCCGTTTGTATTTTATTTATTGTCCGAGATCGCCCGAAGAAGCCCTTTTTCTGTGTTGCCATATGACAAATAAAACAACATAATACTCTAATGTTGCTATTAACTGCAACATTAGTGCCAAATAAATGGTCTGATTGAGTACTTTCCGGAAATATACATCTATTCATATGAATACATAAACCACAAATATTTTATTAATGAAATGTAATAAAAATAATTATAAATACTATAGTTCACTTTCTGTAACGGCAGTCGTGTTTTTTATTCTTTATAATATTCATGTTAAAATGTTTTTTACTCCACTTTTTGTAAGGTTGTTCCTACAGTCAGTGCTGGATTATCCAAAAGGCCAAGTAGGCACAAGTCTATGGGCTCCTCGCCTTTTATGAGCCCCGCGACAAGGGATCATTACAATCATAATTTTTTAAATTCTTTTGAAAGAAAATAATAATTGAATTGAAACTCTTAAGGAGAAATGTTTAATAAACCTATGTAATTGCTGTTTTTTCACACTGGCCACTTTGAATTTTAATTTAAGGCCATGTATTTTTTTTATGTGCAGAAGGCAACGGGAGACCACTGCACTGTATATATCCCTAGTAGTTAGCAATGGAATAGTCAAAATAGCCATGGCCTCGAGTGCCCGGCGGCCCTTTAATGGGTCAGGGGTGCTAAGAATCCCCGGGTGGAAAACTGGACCGGGATGTCCAGTACGAAACAGCTTTTCCGGATGGTGCAAGACTGACAAAAGTATTCAGAGCTCACTTCGCGAAGAAGAGAGGCACTTCGAGAAGAAGAAGAATTCTTTTTTAAGAATCAGCCGTTTATTTATCTTTCCGTCATTTGTTTTTGCTCAAATATTTTCATTTGTGCAACCATGTTAGAGTTGAAAATTTGCATTATTTTCAAATATGAGACCCTGTGTTGATGATTTCTATTACAGCTTCTTGCAGTCCGGCTATACAGTTACCGTAAATGTGTACTATTAAGAACTGCAAACAATGATGGAAAAGCACGTGATTAAATAACCGAGCCTAATCAATCGCTCATCGCCACTGGTTCTGCATGACAACGTATAACCACAGATTTCACTGCAAACAGTCGCAAAGTTGCAGGAGTTGCGGCCGGAGACTCTTGGTCACTCACCGTACTTGCCAGACCTTGCTCCAATAGAATTTAATTTTTTTCAGAATTTAGATAGCTTTTACAAGGGAAAAAATCAACTTTTAAGAGTCGGTAAAAACGCCTTTAAGGCTTTAATAAGTCCCTGTCCACGAAAGTTTTACAGCAGATGAATTAAGCAACTCCCTTTAAAATAACAAATCTGCATAGATAATAGGGGTCAATATTTCTATTAATTAAATATATATTTTTCATACAAAATGTATGGCCCTAAATTTCCTTTATAGAACAGCAACTTCATAGGTAAGAATACAATAGTATAATTGTTATAAATTATCGACAGCGGGCCTCTGCCACCCTGTCCGATCGTATTTTGTTTTTGCTGTGCGACATAAGAGTTGTAAGAAATGTTTAACGGCCACTGTGCGTTGCGATTGTGTTTTGTTTATATAGATGTCGTCAGAATGTTTGACGGCCCAAAGGGGGCCCCGTAAAGTGCAAAGTGGGCCCCGAAGTATCAACGACCCAAGGGCCTCTACATGGGTTAATCCGGCACTGCCTGCAGTATAAACTTGTACGATTAATAAGCTCCCGCACACTGAGCAACTAAACGGTATTTTAAGCTGCACTTGCCGCAATCAAACACTGTCAGTGAGCGGGCGCTTTAGCGACCGATAAACCTATGCTTGTGTAAATGTGCCATCGTCGCCATATACATTTAAAAAAATAGTATTTTAAATCTGTATTAATGATCTTTGTACTTAAAGAACATGTCTTGTTTCATTCTCATGTTATTTGAAAGATTTTGTTTACATAATGATTTTGTATCGCCAAGAGTGATTGCACGGTTTAAGAGCACTGAAATGGTATTTCTTTATATAAAACGCCGATGAAAATTACCGACGAATGTTTTAAAACAATATTATAAAGTGTTAATTGAGTGGATTATACATACTGTATTTGATAAGTTCCAGTACTGATTTTTGTAGAAGAAACAATTAGCGCCATAGCTTAGACAACTATAGAACTACGTAAACTGTTGCTTTCTCTATTTTCTGCGTTTGTTTTGTGGCGGTTGGCAGCATGATGACTCGTATACACTTGATCTGCGTCAGTGTCTCTATATGCTGTATCAAAAATCACTTCTGTGCATCTTGGCCGAGTTTTTCAGTTTTCCAAGATTATTCTCCTGGTTTTCTGTCGTAATAACAATGTTTTCTTCAAAATCATAGTTCATAACCTAACAAATACATATTAGTTTGCCGTTATGGATTTTTTCCACAAGTGTTGCAATGTTACTATATAAAATTCAAAAAGAAAAAAAAACAATTAAAATAAATGTACATAATTAACAGAATAATGTATAAAATAAAATAGATTTATTTTGATTTTATGCCAAGATGTCTAATATTAATTTCTTCTATCAAAATGTATTCCTATTTTATTTTTTTTATTTTAAATCATCGGGAATTCTCGCCGCCTGGCTTATGTAGGAGTATCCAACTCAAAGTTCAAAAATTCCGTGATTGAAGAAGCAAGAGACACCATCCGCCATCTGACACCAGCATTCTTGCATGTCAGTTTTTGGGCGAATGAGGGATTTCGGTATTCGCTCGTTTGGGCCCCAGTAGACTTCCTGCTCTTCTCCAAAATCAAAACCGCCCTCAAAGATGTATCATAAATTAATGTGAATTCTGAACAGCATTAAAGATATTGTCAAGGGAAGAGTAATATCGGTTTTGTCCTCATTATACATTTTATTTCAAGGTAGTTCAATCCTTTTTGAATTCACCATATAGATTATTATGCTTTTAAATATTAAAGAAAAAGTGATTCATTTTTCTTTAAATCCTAAAATTACAATAACTTTCGTATTAATATGTTTTAAAATAACTAATTAATCAGCACAATGTACAATAACGTGCTCTAATGCTACTGGTAATGACCTGGCGATTTTGTATTCGAGAGCAATTTGCATTGGCGTTTTGTATGAAGAACTACATTTTTAGGTTAATTACTTAATCCTTCATGGAAGGTAATTTATTTAAAGTGTGCTCAAATCTATGGCCGTGTCAAGTAAGAATTATCAAAAAACTGTCAGGAATTTTGTAACTCGCACTGTAAATATTGTTGCGGCTTCAGAAACTACTATCTTTATACTTTAGTTTTAATTGAGAAATATTCCTCGAATTTGCCTGCATTTATTCTATGGAGGGAATGTGTTGTAACTAGGAAAAGGAGAGTGTAACTGGGCTTTATGGGTTCAGTCAGTCATTCTCAAGCGAATCACAAATATTACAAATTCTTTACATGTATATCTCGATATTAGCGGGTTATGCGCTAGAAAAAGCAGAGCGGGTGAGGAATTGAGATAAAAAAATGGATTTAGGTGCTAATGAAATTGATTTAATCAACTTTTTAAAATTTTTGAACATATCATGACATGTTGTGATTGTGTAATGTGCTTTGACTATATTCGTCCCTTGCACTCGTGTGATTGTGTGAGCGAGATGCTCGCATCGCTGCCGTGATTTTTCCAAGACGTTAAACATGGTCGACAAGGGTCCTGGCTTATGTAACCCATCGATACTAACTACCATCCAAACTTTCTGAACGGCGTGAATTGTAGCGTACAAACGGAGACCTATCGGTGGGACTTCACCAGTGCTGGGCATAGTTAACTTCGTTAATCCGTTAACCAGAAAGTTAACTTCTTTAACAGTTAATCCAATAAAAGTGTATCGAAAGTAAATGCTAAAGCTATTATAGTATCGTTGATGTATATGTACGCGGCAAAAAAACAAATTTGTGTTTTTTCAATGTCAATGTCCCGAGGGCTCAAATTGCTTAGGTTATTGCAATTCTCATTGCAGTGGCATCTCGTAGGCATGAGTTGATCGCATTGTGGCATTGTGCATTTACATTTTTCTTAATAACCGTTCAGATAGTTGGTTGATGTAGGTCATCTAAGGACCCTTTCATTGTGTCTTGACGTTACCTATATTTTATGTATGTTTTGCAAAACAGAAAAATCTTCCATAACTTATAATAATGAAGCTGTAGCTAGCTGCCTGTTGACAAAAGCTATAATGTTGAGATTAAATAGTCTTACTATTGGCTTTTAGCATCTGTATGCAGCATAAGCATACAGGGTGAGTTTTTAATTAGTGACATCTTCAAAGTGGGTGAATCAGTACGAGCAAATAAGCAAGTTTTGAATTAAATTTAAACTATTTTTCAAAACACAAAGATTTTGAAATAAAAAAAAACATAATTTTTTTTATTTATTCCTTTTTTGTTTTTTTTTAAAGTTGCTTATTTGCTCGTACCGATTCACCCACTTTAAGGTGTAACTAATTAAAAACTCACCCTGTAAACGTAAATAATGGGCCCGATTGCGTTTCTTTGTGAACTAAAACTAAAATTAGTCCAAGCGAACGAGACAAAGCAATACGTTTAGAGCGGAATATGAAACGAACGATTGTCGATATATACTACCCGACTCTTCCGAATTAATTCGAGCATATTTCGTGCGGTGTAAGATTTAGATGCTTTGACCTTGGCGGGCAGTTTTAATGCGAAAAAGTGACAACCGGTCATCTCACATTCTGCTCTAGCGTATTGCCCTGTCTCGTTCACACGGATTTTAGTTCACGAAGAAACGTCATCGATCCCAATATCCATATATAACCTAGTGCACAATTATCTGTGTACATTTTTAAAACATCATGAATAATTTTTCCCAAAAAGCTATTCAACCATTGCAAAAAAACACCCTTTTTAGATAAATGTGCACTAGTTCAACTAACCTTATTTTCCAGGATATTGCCAAATCTTTCTTCAGTATTACTCTATAATTGAATGTTTCTATGACTTTGTATGTTTTTTTGTATCAAATGTATTTGTGCACAGTTGTCACTGTCATTGTCATTAGGTAGGAAACCTATGTAAATTACACCTAACATGTTAAGCCCATCTACATGTCTAATGTTCTATTTGATTTACAATAAAACATGTAAATATTATATAAAATAAATGAGGAAATTAAACGGTTTTATTTTTTCTTTTCCGGCCCACCAACCGATGAGGAGGAAAAGATTGTGAACGCGCATTATTTTTTATCGAGATGGATGGAAATATCCATTTTGAGCACCCTGAGTTGATTAGGACCATATCCAGATTTAAGTCTGTATGAAATAAGACATAAGAAATAAGAAAAAAATATTTTCAAAAACCCGATCTGGGTATAGAAATTACATATCAAAAAAAAATTGGTATTTCTACAAATAAAATTACATTTCAAGTTATAAAAAAGTCTATAAAAAACTAATATTGAAAAAAAAACATAGAAATTCAAAAATAACAAAGACATAAAAACTAGAAAAATAAAAATAAACAGAAATAATGAAAAACATAGAGAATCAGCAATTCAATAACGAAAATATATGAAAACTAGAAAACTATGTGTGTGTTTTCTGTATGTATTCTTTCATGTTATAATCTGTCTTTCATAATCTGTCTTTTATTTAGTTTTATATTTTTATGTTTTTTTTCTTGTTCAATGTTAGCATTAATTTAGTTATGTAAGTCATTTATTTTTAGTTTTACACTAGCTTTAATATTCAAGGGCGAATTGGATTCATCTGTTATGCTCTTGAATACTATTTGAAACTAATAAATAAATAAATAATAAATAAAAACTAATAAATGTTAGCGCCCAAACACTTAATCCGATTGAGCTGAAATTTGGCATGCAGGCATCATTTGGTCATGGCGAGAGTTGGAAAGATTGTGTTTGAAATCGGTCCACTAGGGGACTAGTCATATTTCAATCTCGAAATATTGAACTTAAAGATTTGAGATTTGGTACACTTATTGTAGCTTTGTTGGGCCAAAACCGCATCGTGAAATTTTGTTTGGAATATCTCACATGCTAGCTACTTTTATATTACAGTAGAACTCCAATTATACAAACTCCGACTATCCGAATCGCTTATTATCCGAAATTGAGACAGAAATAAAAATTAAGACGGTAACGAGCAACCATACACTTTTATAATAAATACAAACGGAGCTGCCATGGAATTCACCGACCGGAGTCGGGCCCATCATAAAACTATTTTTTTTTTACACTTCTGGGGGGTGAGCAGTGGATTCCGGACTTACGAACCGGCTGTGGTAGGTTTAGGACAGCTGTCTTGCCACATGTGAGCGTTCACCTTACCACCCATTCACTCCCCCTTCGAAGCCATAGAATTTGAGATGCGCAAATCGCAGTTTTAGATAATTTTTCTAAGAAAGTTGATTATTTTTCTGGAAAGGCCAAGATCTTTAAAGAGGTGAAATAGAGATTTAGCTGGCAGGCCACGAGCGCCAACTTCCACCGCGTGAAGGTGAACAGTGAAGCCGTTCCGGGTTACGGCATTTGCAAGATCATGGTATTTATTTAATTTGTACTCGTGGTCTTTTGGGATATTTGATTCCCATGGAACAGTTAATTCTACAATAAGAGCCACCTTCCGAGATAGAGAGTAAAGAGTTATATCTGGACGGAGGGCTGTGCATCCGACACTTTCAGGGAATTTATACTGCTTAGAGACCGAATCAACCTCCAGAATCCAATCTGTAGCTTTCTCGATTATTGAGAAAGGTTTTGTAGTTAACCCCTCGCGTACCAGACGGCCCGAAACGTCCAGAATTGATATTTACCGTCGAACCCCAGACGGCCCGAAATGGCCAGGCGAGGCCGACCGCTAATTATGTTAGTACAACTTTGACTAATAATTATGAATAATCTTTATTGCTTTACATAACGACGTTACAAATATCTAATAGCAAATTTCAATAGGAACATAAAACAGGTCTTTTCTAGACGATCGGTGTGACAGTTTCGGAGTAATCGTTTTTTTTCTGAAACGCCATCTTTTTTTTGAGACTCGCGAATTTCTTACGGGCCGTAAGGCACACATTAAAATTCAAACCGCGGGCCTCGAGGGGTTAAATGTTTTTCGCCTTTAGAGCCATCCCGCACAAACTGTATCGGGGGTTTGGAGGATACTGTCAAACCCTTGTTGGCAAGAGCCACTGAGAGACTAATTACCTCGCGAATAACAGCGAGAACTTTTTCATGGCGGTAAGTGTACCGTCCTTGATCTAAGGCCACCTTGCAGCCAGCTAGAATGTGTCTAGCTGTGCAAGGGGTATTGCTACAGAGGGGACAAGAACTATCCTCGGCAAAGCTCTAACGAGCGAGGTTACTGGGGTCTGGAAGTGTATGCTGAAAGGCATTCAAATAAAATTTCAGCATCTCAGCATCTATTTGTCAGTGCTTGAAAACGAAGATTGAAGTTCTACAAGAAAATCAATGAAGGCAGCAACAAACAAAGATTTAGAAGATGACGAAGATTCAAGCTAGTTTTGCAGCAACGTTCTATGGGAAACGCAATATCGGGACCGATTCTTTGTGAAAAAGCTCAGATCTGAGAAGCTTGGTTGTTCATCCTTTAAAGCTTACTCTCTTTCTTTAAAAATATTTTTGTTTTTGACGTGACAACGTCTTATAATTCGATGGGCCGGCTGCACGCACGAAAAAACATGACTCTGCGGCGTTACCTCTCTCTGAGGCGTTCCATTTATTATATTTATTATTCAATATAAATGCTGCCATCTACCGGTTGCGACAAGAATTATTTACTAACCTCAGTCTAAAATAGTACGAATGAAAATCACTAGATTGATTTAAATTCTAGACATAATTTTATAATATGTATTCTTGATATACGGAATGTTATTACTGAACGGACAATTTTCTTGTGGGTACAACAAAGTAAGGAACTTTTATATAAAAAAAAAAAAGTATGAAAAGCTATCATTACGATGCGCTATCTAGCGGTTGGTAAAATGTCGCTGATATTGTTTATTTACGACGTATTACCTACCGCTAGATGGCGCAGCGTGCTCAAACGCTTCTCAAACTTATAAATAGGATAGAAAACGAATTTACCGCGTGAAATTTGTAGGACCCGACGTTTCGGTGACGTTGCAGCCGCCGTTGTCAAGGGTAAACTGGCTTCTCAAACTGTTATTTAACAGTTTGAGATTTCAAACTTTCAAATAAAAAAAACAATAAACAATTATACTGCTATACAATAATACATTTACATGTTGTAGTCAAATCGGTGAGTATAAAAGCATATATTTTTGGGTGTTTGTAATAAACAATATCAGAATCTTAAATGAAACTGCTTCAAATGCAACCATTCCATTAGTATTCTCTTATGACATTGTCACGTTCAACTATCGTCAGTATACCGAATTTACAGACAACGGATTTTTTATTTTCAGCATACATACAGTAATTAATTAAAATAGACCCTTTTTTGGGAAAAAACCAATTATCCGAATTTTTGATTATCCAAATGGGGTTTGGTCCCAATTTATTCAGTTAATTAAATATATATTTTTCATACAAAAATTTTGGAATTATTTTTTTTTATATTAGGACCTTGCATTGAAAACTTCGATTTCCTAAGAAATACCGTAACTTATATTTCTAGTCATTTACCAAATTGCAAAATACTTCATGTCAAAGCGTCACCATTAGGCTTCAATTATCAGTCTGTCATTTCGTTAAGGTGTCAACAATGGTAAATTTGTTAGCTTCGAAGATGTCGAAATTTTAGCCGACAAAACGTCATTTGCGGGAAGCAATGCTTTTCTGCTTTCATCCTAAGAAAACTGCTGCAGAATGTCATAGATTGCTGCTGGAGGATTACGGGGAATTTACTCCGACAGAAAGGACAATTCAGATTTGGTTTCTCCGATTCAAAAGTGGTGATTTCGACTTCCTGGAAACGGTTCGCTGGGACATCCTTCCTCACCCGCCGTAATCCCCAGATATTGCGCCATCCGACTATTATTTGTTTCGGACAATGGCCCATGGCCTTTCCGAGCAGCGCTTCCCGTCGTTCGAGGATATTGAAAAATGGCTGGATTCGTGGATAGCTTCCAAAGACGAAGACTTCTTCCGCTGGGGAATCTGTCTCTTGCCAGAAAGATGGGAGAACGTCATAGCTAGCGATGGACAATACATTGAATGAAATGCACTTTCCAATTTGCTTCGAAATAAATGTTCAATATCACAAAAAAAATCGAAGTTTTAAATTATAAAAGACTTAATAAAACAGGAACTTCATAGGTAAGGACCCAATACCAGCTGTTATTCTCCAGGGCTAATTCAGCTGGTCTTTCAAATTCCAGCGATTCCTCGTGGCTTTGTTTAATGTTGGATCCAGGATTTGGATGATGAAATATTAAGGGAACGTGTAAAATAACATTTTTTCACAAAAAGTCAATTCTGAAGAGGTGAAAAATGTCTTGAAAGCATTAATTGATTCTAATCCATGAGACTTCTACAGCAGAGGCATTATCCAAGTCCCATTCAAATGGCATTACTACAAACAGTAGAACCCCTCTCATCCGCCCTCGGCTGGTCCGCCGCTCCAGTTGATCGGATCGTGCTCGAGCGATCTTGTTTGCGAAGAAAAATCTATAACGGCTCCAAGTATTTTTTTACTGTAGGCTACCTTGTTAGGTTAGGGGCCCTTGCTGAGTTGGCCACGAAGACCCATTTGTTCGGGGGAGGGCTAGTTTCCTTCAGGAGTCAATCTTCTGGCGCTCCTGGACGGTCCTCGCACCGTGCGGCGTAAGCCAATCGATTGTGCATTCTGACTAACAGTCGAAGGAGTCTGGAAACAATACTGTTTCCTACAGAGCGGGGGTGGTTGTTGACCTTACGGCGACTGCTCTTGAAACGACCATTCGGCTACCCGATTCCGGGTGAACAGCCGGGCGAAGGATGCCGTTGCCCGCGATAGATTCGGTAGACACCGTTTCACCGCTACGCAAAGGAGAGGACCGCGCAAGCGAGCTCAAACTCGTTACCAGTCGGGAGACCTAGTCGCAAGTGCAAGTAAGGACGCGAGTGTCGGCCCGTTGGGTAAAATTCCTTGCTATCTCGCGGATAAGGCGTTGGCCTCTTAAGGGGATGCGGCGGAGCTTGACGGTGGACTGTTTTGTCCTAAGTCTTCTGTGCTCACCTCACGGGAGACAGAACGATCAAATTTCGTTAAAACTTCCTGAGGTGATAGGTTCGCCCGTTGTAGTTGACAGCTCTAGTTGTAGGCTACCTTAAGTTACTTTCCTGGCAGAGGGAAAGTATTATGAATGCATGTATGTGTGTGTCTGTGTATTTCTCTATAATAGGGGCCATCTCTATAATAGGGGGGGATCTCTTCATCCAATTTAGCTGAGATTTGGCACCAGGCATCATTTGAACATGGCAAGAGTTGAAAAGATTGTGGAAAAGATACTTCAATCTTGACAATCTTCAATCTTGGACTAAGAGACTTGAAATTCGGTACACAGATGCCTTGTTGGGCCGAAATCACATTGTGAAATTTTGGTTGGAGTATCTCATATACAAGCGACACAAATAATATTTAAAGTCCGCCATATTTAAGAAATTACATCATTTTTGGAAAAATACCATTTTAATACCACAGAAAATTCTACAAATATTCTATGAATTGGCGCACGGGGGAAGGTTGGGTTGGCGCATGCGGGGGTTGTCTACTTGCCGGGAAAGTCACTACCGATTTTGAATTGTAACAGCTTCAATTTTGAATTGTAACAGCTTTTGTGCGGTTTATTGCAATGTTTGTACTGTAGAGAACAATAATAGTTGAGTTCAGAGATTGTTTAATATTTACTTCTTCTTTTTTTCTTTTTGGCAATTCACCCAATGAGGGTGATTTCTGCCAGTGGTTATTATTTTTTTTAATTTAAGAACTTTATTGTTAGTGGGACAGCACTGAAACAAACAGACACAAAACATACAATAAAGGAAACAGTAGGAACTAGTATATTATGGAATGGAATATTGTTACTAAAGGGAAATATGGTTGAGGGAGATAAATTTACAGAGGATTTTGAGGACTTTGGAGAGTTAAGGGAGAGATGGTCCACACACAGTGGGAGCTGAATTTTGAGGGCTTTAAGGTCCGAGACAAAATTAGGATAGTTGTTGTGATAATATTTACTTATATTTTCTGATAATCTAGCAAGTAGGCAGTAACAGATACCGCTAATAAAATGTAAACTCTTTTTATTAACGCTTATTTAGTTTATTTCGCGTTAAATCTTATATTATTAATAAACAAAAATCACAATAAAATCAAATTCGTCTTTTCTGCGTGCTTATATACAAAACATTGTTTCCCCTTATAAAAGCGTCGCCGTATTTGTTCTTCAGCTGACCGTTCACGTATTCTTCGGTTTGTTCGAGCGCTATATTCATGTAACCGTCCAGGCAAGCCAAAACTCCTAAAAAACGTACACACAGGCGTTAAATATTGGTCGATTTACTAACAACAATGAATAATCTAACCTCTGTAGTCGACACCGCTGTTCAGCTTTACAACAACCGGACGGCCGTGAATCTGCTGAATAAACGAAGATAATGCTTCTTTCCTACTCATTTTGTAAGAATGATAAGCGTACTTCAAGTAAAAACAAGAATTTTCAACTGTTTCAACTGAGAGCAAAATATAACCTCAAAACCGCCGACAAACCCGGTATTAGAGATGGAAATATAGGAAAATAATTTATCGTATAAATGCCACGATCGTATTATACGTACATACCTAACGTTGCAATGACAGAAGTAATTGCGATGGTGGACGACTTCTATTTTCTAAATATGATAATAATTACAATTTAAAATTAATTAGGTGTTTATATAGAGCGACACAGACATTCTAAATGTTTTTATGAGCAGATATACCAATATTATGGGTATTATTATGCTGTATTGTGAGTTCAACTGTACCAATGTCAAAAATAGCTATTGTGTCACGTAGAGAAGTGTAAAAACATTTATTGCTGATTTTTGCTAATTTTTTTTAAAAATATTAATAATACTTTTAATGAAAATCTACTTTACTACCGCGAGCGGAAGCCTTGAGTGATCCGTGCACGAACTGGAATGATTCGTTTCGAAGCCGTAGTAAGTGACCAGCCCTGTGGAATAGAATATCCCATGACCCAAAATAGGAGGCGGTTCCTTTGGAATCGAATGGCTAGATGTGTGATAAAATCGTCGCGTCATCGTGTTCAAACTCTGAGTAGCACCCGCTCTTTCAGATCTGGGAATTTATGCAGTTTATCAATCTCTTCTACATTGAAGATGTTTTAATGTCGCCCTACTATACTATAATTATTTCCATAATACAAGGCAGCGGTGGGCAACTAGTTTTGTGGCGGGGCCGTATCAATATAACAACTTTTCATACTATAGCTATATATATTATACCACATTTCAATGCAGCGGAATAATTTCCGCACATAATGAATGACAAGAAAGTCCGAAAATTTCACCATAGTGCGCTTACCGCAAAAATGCATTTATTTCCGTTCGACGTAAAAAGTAAAAACGTACCGCAATGCACCGCACCGCACTGTACGGCTGGAGTTAATGGAAATAATGGAATGAACTCCTAGGATCGCTAATGTTATTATAGGTACTGTAAACCAACTATATAAAAAGATATCGTGCCATTTAAATAAAGTCACCACTATCACCGCACATGCTTTGTCCGTCCAACTCTAGCTGTCAAATTTGACATATATTTTCAGTAGAAATTTCAGCATGTCCGCCGGTTTACGAAAAGTGCTTATTCTAGTAATTTCGCTGAAAACCCACCTGAAAGTGCGGGAATATGAGCTATACTACCAATTTTAACGATTTACAATAGTCTTTTACGGGTTTCTCTGCGTTAAAATGCGGAAATACTACCAGTTGTTATTAGTGATTGTTTGTGTTGTTAGTGTGGTCAGTTTGTTGATATACAGACACGAGTACAATCGTTTACGGTACGTGTTGCAAGTGTTGAACTTTTTCGGAAAGCCCGGCCTGACCGATGCCGATTTGTGCAATGTCGGTTTTAACGCCACCCATTTATCCGCCTTAATTAAAAATTCCTCATCGGAGACGGATATGTACCCGGTGTTTCAAAGAATTGACGAGAATTTCGATGCGTATTCGTCGTTCGTTCGACGGAATTATCTACATCAGGGACTGGATAAAAACGAGGATTTTAACAGCGTTACTGATACGATCGTCCTGGGGAAGAACAGCGTTGAGCCGAATTTTGATTGTCACGTCTGGTTTGACGATAAAAACTCACCGGCTATTGGAAAATTCAGCTTCACAAAAGTCGTGAAATCAAAAGTGAAGAACAGCCATGATGTATATTTATTTCATTGCAAGTTGAGGAGGGATTTCGGGACGCCGACTGGCGTGAGCTACTATTCAAATTACGCTGACGTAAACCCGCTGTATTCGTTCGTTCATCGTCTAATCGACGTGAGCGCGCGGCCGTCATATGGCGACGCCGTCGACAAAATCCGCTTCGTCAATAAATTTCATTTCACCATCTGCGTCGTGCCGAATCGTGTGCCGCACGTTGCGAAAAGCTCGATCGTCGAGTTTTTAACGTTTCATCAAAAAATGGGCGCAACCGAGTTCATCGTTTACGACGGGACGCTGTCATCGGAGATAACGAAAAAATTAGCGATTCTCGCCGACGATGTCATTGGCGCAAAGCTGAACTTCTTCCCGTTAAACTTCCCGATATCGTCGAACGTATCCTATAATTTGATGCGCGATGTGACCGAGCTCGATTGCTTATATCGCAATTTCCGATCGAATAAAGACGTTTACGATAAAGCGAGTCACGTGGTTACTTTGTCGTGGGACGAATTCATCGTGCCGCGGTATCACCACACGGTTAAGACGCTGCTGAATGACTATGACGCGCCGCGCCGCATGAAACAAGTGGAATTCGCCGTGCTTCTATTCTGTCTTAACCAACGCGACGACCCGAAGACGAAGCCCAACTACCCGGACATCATCAAGAAGACGCACTTCGATCGTTCGTTCGCTAACGACCGCCCCGTCGTCGTCCGTACGGTCGGCATCCTCAGCTACGACGACATATTCGATAAGGAAAAGGCGGAGAGGCAAATTGAGCTCTTTTCGCAGAACGTAGTCGCGATTCACAAGTACACAGACTGTCTAAGCACTGACTCAGTCAGAATCAACAGAAACGACGAATTGGCTTATGCAGAATTCGAGTTACGATCGCACCAATTCGAAGGAGCGATGATGAAATTCGCTGAAGATATTTACAACAGTAAATTATATACAATGTACCGGATGGAGAGGATATGGAAGCTTATTAAGAAATAATTTGTACAAGTTTCGATTAGCTTTAACATTGCCATCGTTGCCTGCCGGATTTGCACCCACCACAATTTCGAGTGTGCCATATTTGCACCCACCGAAGTCGCGCCCTGCCGACTATACATCCACTGAATTAGCAGCCTGCCAGATAACCTAACGGCAGGGTTTTAATATTATATTTTTAATTTACAAGCAACTCAATCTGATAATCCTGACTCTGTGATTACACTACAGTTTTTGTGGAATAGGTCCATTTGTTTACTAAATAGTTTACCCTTTTGACGGTGATCTTTTCATTAGGACACAGTATATCGAGTTAGAACAAGAGGCGCACTCTCGAGTTGCGAGGTGTTGTGGGGATAGGGTGCGAGGGAAGATACGTTACGGCAAACGCCTGTAGTTAGCGTTACGCGTGCGTGGGGGTTGTCAAATTTCTCAAACGCTTTTAAGTATCTGCATCGGCGGCGTGGCGGCCATATGCGAATTTCATTCAATGGCAGCACGGTTTGGGGTAGCCCTTAGGACTCGTGGCGTCCTTTGCTTCGATTGAAATTTTGTTCTAAGAGAAGCTATTATCTGTATACTATGACTAGGGAGAGAATTCTATTCGTTTACCACTTTGCTGCTGAGTATTCGAATGGAATGATTCACGCTGGAGTTGGGATGAAGTACACGCAGTTTTGTGTTAGTGTTCATGGTGAATCATACTTTGCGGTCAGGATATTGTATGTCCCGATCAAGTCACCCCCGCGCTCTGCGTTGTTCCAGAGTGGTCAAACAGAAAGCCACCAATTTGTTCTCGAACGTTAGATGCTTTAACTTAAAAAGCGTTTTAGTCGCCTATTGTCTGGACTTTCTCTAGAAGATCGGTACTCTTTCTAAAGTATAGATTCCAGACCAGATAGATATGTTATAAAATGGGTCTCACAAACTCACAAATGACGTCAGCATCAGTTTCTCTAATACTGTAAAAAGTTTTCAAATTATAGACAACAAAGAATTCCTCTTCACTATTGCAATCTCATCTTCTTCCCATTTTAAGTCTTCGGTGACTATTACGCCAAGGTGCTTTTGTGATTCCACAGCACGAAGACGGATCTGTTCTAGAAAGTAGGGTGGTTTAGCGTTCTTTCTTCCAACTACACATTATTCAGCATATAGAGATAGAAGCCATTCCGATGACCGTTTGCTGAGTTTATCGAGGTTATTCTGCAAGCTGCAGTTCTGAGTGGTGGATTCTTAGGTCTATCGGGTGTAGGAGGAATAATACTGCGGGACGCCGCAGAGGTCATTGCATGAATCCGCTCAGGCTGCTTCGACCCTAACCAAAAAGGTGCAATTATTAAGTTAATACATGACCACTTCAAAACGCTTCCTTGAAATGCCCAGATGCTCAAGCTTTGATAGGTGGCGATTTATAGGGATTCGAAAGCTTTTTCGTAATCTAAATTTATCACGTCCATAAGGTCGCATTTATAAAAACCTTAACACAACTGTCACCCCAGGGAGTATAAACGGCGTTAGGTCATTCTATCTCCAATGGATTGAACGTAGACTTTAGCGAACAAAGGACAGTCCACTGTCTAACTCTATCGACAAACCCGTAAAAGTCTAACGCATTACCGCGAGGTACTAGGAAGAGGAACCAACGGGCCGACCTCGATCCATTAATACCAGATTTGGACGGATTTCTCCATCCTGCCTGCAGTCTGATCCCAGATTCGAAGTCGCTTGCGCGACCTCTACCTGATGTTAGCGGTAATTCCGTTCGAATTTATTGCGAACCGTGGTGCCCTTTGCCCGCCAAGCTCACACAGGATCGGGTGACCAACGGATCATTTAAAAGCAACTGTCATCAAGTCAACAACCACCCCCGCTGCTTAGGAAACATACACAAATGTACAAGTAACGCAGGCTACAACATCAGCAGCCTATACTGCAGCTACTGCAGCTAAATTTACAAAACCTACATTCGCCCTCTGATCGAGTATGGTTTTCAAATCTGGAATCCTTATTATAAATAGGATAGAAAACGAATTTACCGCGTGAAATTTGTAGGACCCGACGTTTCGGTGACGTTGCAGCCGCCGTTGTCAAGGGTAAACTTAGTTTACCCTTGACAACGGCGGCTGCAACGTCACCGAAACGTCGGGTCCTACAAATTTCACGCGGTAAATTCGTTTTCTATCCTATTTATAATGTCAAACAACCGCGATAGTCTTCGATTGGAATCCTTATTTTGCCAAGGACATCGACCTGCTTGAAAGTATACAACGTAGAGCGACAAAACTGCCAAAAACCCTAAGAAAAACACCCTATGAACATAGACTAAAAATCCTCAAACTGACAACTCTGGAGCAACGGAGACACAGAGGAGATCTCATAGAGACATACAAAATACTGAGGCAACACTACGACTGCCCAGAGTTGGAGAGCATGTTTGTGTTCAATTCAAACCATCACTTAAGAGGTCACAGCCTGAAACTCAACGTTACAAGCTTTTCAACTGAAGCAAGAAAGCACTTCCTGACAAACAGAATCGTGAGCAGCTGGAATAAACTGCCCGAGGAAGTTATCGAAGCACCAACCATAAACGAATTCAAAAATAGGCTTGTTATGTATTTAAAAAATGATATATAAAAGAAAAAAAAAGGAAACAGCAACACCAGTGAATTTCATAGATATGAACACATCAGCGTTAAGCTGTTAGTTCATCAACAAATAATAATAATAATAAAGGAGAAACGTCAGCCTAAATTAACCCATATTTAATCTATCCGCGCAGGTGGCAGACTCGGCGGGTGCAAAACTGGTGGTGCGAGCTCTGCAAACACGTGCTTCCACAGTCGAAACCATGACAAATTTCTCGCCCACGACAAAGCTCTCGCCACAACAATGTCCTCGTCGCAACAGGCCCTTGCCACGACAAAATTCTTGCCGACGTGCGTTCCTTTCACTTAAAATTTGTATATTCATGGTAGATTTAGGATGAAAGTTGTATAAAAGACAATTGGCCGATCGTGCTGTTTGCAATGGAACCCCCAGCAATTTCGAGCTGAAAGCACTGAAGACTCGGTATTTTATTATCGGACATTTGTTATCGATTATTTATTGTTGAATACCAATGTAAAATACCAAATACTACAGTGGCCTAAATTTAATGGTATGCCTTTTTGTAGAATTGTAGATAAATTATAAAATTAGAATTTCCAAGTTTTCATGCGGTGAGATCCGCTGCTAACAAACAAACCGCGATAGTTTTCGATCGTATACAAGACATTTGGTAAAATGTAAAGCTAACCGCACACTTCCTCCTTAGACTGTCCTACGATTTACCTACATAAAATGTTTTCAGTCAATTTTGTAACTCTATACTCAATTTCTTATACTATAATAAGTTGTAATGTAAGGAAAAATGTAGCTTTAGTTTTTTAAGTGCCATTACAATGAGATAATGGATTTGTTAAGCATGTTTATTTATTTGATGAAATATACCAATTTCAGATTTGATGAAGGTTTTACTGTGTCAATAAATAAAATAAAATACAAACAGAGCTGCCATGAAATACAACGACATAGTTGGGACCGTCATAATACACTAGGGTTGCAGTTATCCGAACTCTGATGAACCAAGTTCTGGGTTAATCAAAGTCAAAAAAGCCACAGCCAGGCCACGTTTTTACCTCCCAATGTCACACCTCTACTTCATTTTTACTATGCAGTACTGTATTTTATAATTTATGTATGTATGTATTGTATTACATTTTGAACCGACTACATTTAAATATGTAATATGATGTATTCTTTTACTTCATTGACTACGTTTTACTCAATTTACGACAGTGTGTTATCCGAGTTTTCGATTATCTGAGGTACCCTTGGTCCACATTACCTCGGATAAGCGAGGTTCTACTGTACTATTATTATACTTCTGAAGAGTGAGCGGTGGACTCTGGATTAACGACCGGCTGTGGTAGGTTTAGAACAGCAATACCTTACCACCCATTCACTCTCCCCTTCAAAGCCATAGAATTTGAGATGTGGAAATCAGTTTTACAGAGGTGAAGATCTTTAAAGAGGTGAAACAGAGATTTGGCTGGCAGGCCACAAGCGCCAACTTTCACCGCGAGGAGGTGAACAGTGAAGCCATTCCGGGTGACGGTATTTGCGAGATCAGGATATTTATTTAATTTGTAGTCTTGGTCTTTTGGGATATTTAATTCCCATGGAACAGCTAATTCTACGATATGGACCATCTTCCAATAGTTATATCTGGATGGAGGGTTGTGCATCTGAGACTTTCAGGGAATTTATACTGCTTAGCAGTGGCGTAGCGTGCCTTGGCGGGGCCCCGTATAAAAATTTATTTGGGGGCCCTTAGGAAGGGTAAAGATTTCTCACAAAAGAAAAAAAAATGTTTGCAAAAAATTAAAAGAAATATTTATTCATCATAATTATCTATCTATCACTTTTTCCAAAATTTTTACAAACAATTCAAATTAAATATACACTCTCCTTGCCTTTTTTTTTTCGGCAAACTGATTTATTAAATCATTTATAGCGGATGATGACTAGTTTTTCTAAAGTTTCTGCCTTTATGGACAATAGTGACAGGTCTGACAGGAGTTCATGTCACATCGAAGTTCTTAGGTATTTTTTTATCAGTTTTAATTTTGAGAAACTTCTTTCAGCAGTTGCAGTTGTAACTGAAAGGGCTAAGAATAAAGAGCATGCTGTTATTACCTCCGGAAACCTGGATGCAAGACTATTGAATTTTATCAGCAATAATTCAATGAGTTCCTTATTGGAATGAATTTTTTGAATTTCAGATTTTAAGCATGTTTTTAAAACCTTTAATTGGTCATAAAGAACAACTGAGATGTCTTTACTGTATTTAGCCGACAGTTTTCCGGAATCGTTTATTATCTCTTCGTTTGAAGAAGACAGGAGTTTCTTCGGTTGTAATATTTCGAACATACTACTCAGGTCGCCAGGTCAGGTCAAGTCAGGTTGGGGGCCCCCGTGGACCGGGGCCCCCGTATAATTGATACGGCAGATACGGCGGTAGCTACGCTCCTGCTGCTTAGAGACCGAATCTACCTTCAGAATCCAATCAGAAGCTTTCTCAATTATTGAGAAAGGTTTGTAGTGGAATGTCTATTGCCTTTAGAGCCAACCCGCACTAAGTTTATTGGGGGTTTGGAGGGTACTGTCAGACCCTTGTTCACACGAGTCAGTGGGAGGCTAATTACATTGCGAACAACAGGAAGGACTTTGGTGTACCGACCTTGATCTAAGACTGCCTTGCATTCAGATAGAATAATAATCTAATGGGCCCTGTTTCAGTTGGCCACTAAGACCCATATGTTCAGGGTCGGTTAAACTCACGGGTCAACACCCATCCGGCGGCCTCCACGTATGAAGTGCGAGCCCGGGTAGGACTCTGGCGTGAGGGCCAATTGCCCTAGGAGTCAACCTTCTGGCGCTCCTGGGCGGTTTGCATACTGTACGGCATCAGCCAATCTATTGTGCATTCTGACCGGCAGTCGGGGGAGTCTGGAAACAGTAATGTCTCCTATAGATCGGGGGTAGTTGTCCACCTTACGGAAACTGCTTTTGAAATGACAAATCGGCTACCCGATTCCAAGTGAAAGCCGGGTAAAGGTTGCTGTGGTCTGCAATAGATTCAGTAGACGCCGTATCACCGCTTCGTAAGGAAGAGGACTGCGCAAGCGACCTCGAACCTGTAACCAGTCGGGAGACCATAGTAATCTGGTTGCAGCTGGTAGTAAGGGCGCGTTGGCCCGCTCTCGCGGTAAGGCGTTGGCTTCTTACGGGCATGTGGCATAACTAGACGGTGGACTGTTTTGTCCTAAGTCTTCTGCGCTCACCTCACGGGAGACAATGATCTAATGTCGTTAAAACTTCCTGAGGTGACGGGTTCGCCCGTTGTAGTCGACAGCTCTAGCTGTGCAAGGGGTATTGCTACAAGGGAAATCCTCTAAATAGCTCCAAACGAGTGAGGTTACTGGGGTCTGGAAGTGTTAGCATTTAAAAAAAGTTCTGAAGGGCATTTAAATAAAACTGCAGCATATCTGGCTTCGTCAAAAAACATCATCTTCTTAGTAATTAAATAAATCTACCGAAATTTAAATTTAGAAAAAGTAACTGTCAAATTTAAAAAGTTAGTCTTTTTCAAGCAAAATTTTCAGTTATCACGATTTACTCTTTCATATAGTTTTATATATCAAAAATTTACAATGACATACAGATATGGTGAGTAACATTGTTTTATGCTGTTATAACCATACGTATTTTCATGTTTCCGAGACGGAGCATAGTACTGGTCTTTAGCATAGGCGCTTTGTAGAATGTTGCTTTTGTTGTACTGTACGTATATTTTCAATATACAATTTCATTTGTGTCTGAAATAAGCTTCAAACCATTCAAATCCGCAGGGCTGGATGGCATTTTCCCAGCACTACTACAATGGCAACCAACCCATGCAACAAAATACTTACTACCAATCTATAGGGCCTGCATAGCCTTCAAATACATTCCAAAGGCATGGAGAGAGGCGAAAGTAGTCTTCTTACCGAAACCGGGAAAGGAGGACTACTCACACGCCAAATCCTTCAGACCTATCAGCCTAACGTCTTTCTTACTAAAGACGTTAGAAAGACTGATGGACCGTCACCTAAGGGATGGGGCACTAAGAAATAAACAACTACACCCACAACAACACGCCTACACAAAAGGCAAATCAACAGAGTCGGCACTACACATGGTGGTGCACAAAATAGAATCGGCTCTAACAAATAAGCTGTCAACACTCGCCGCCTTTATAGACATAGAAGGCGCTTTTGACAAAACCATGCACAACAGCATAAACCACGCCCTACAAGAACTTAAGGTGGAACCAGTCACCATAAAATGGATCACGGAGCTGGTTAGCAAAAGGGCGGTCCAGATAGTGATGAATACTACCACAAGAGCGAAGGTAGTTAAAGGATGCCCCCAAGGGGGGGTCCTATCACCACTTCTATGGAACATAGTAGTGGACAGCCTCATAAAAACACTAAATGAAAGGGGTTACACTACTATTGGTTATGCCGACGACCTAACAATAATGATTAATGGAAACGCAGAAAATATGCTATGTAAAGTCATGCGCTCAGCTTTGCAGATAGTAGAAAAATGGTGTGACGAACATAAATTGTCAGTAAATCCGAAAAAGACAGAACTCATCCTCTTCACCAAGAAGAGGAAGTTGCCAGAACTACAAGCACCAAAATTATTCAACACCAAACTCTCCCTATCTACAGAGGTGAAATATCTGGGAGTCATCCTTGACAGCAAATTAAACTGGGCGAGTCATATCGAAGCCAAAACAAAGAGGGCCTGCCTTGTGTCTGAAATCAAAAATAATACTTATCTGTGCAATTATCAGATGATTACATAAGTTTGTTCCCGATTTAACCCTTCAGGCCTCGGCCCCTCAGCCGATTGACAAGTTGATGTCCCAAAAAAATTTAGTAAAAATTAGAAAAAAAAATGAATTATAACACTGTCTCACCAAAACATTAATTACTGCCAAACCACTGTACCCATAATTAAAATAAAACATATTAACATAATAAAACATATTAAAATAACACAAATTAAATTAAAATGAAATTAAAACGGGGTCATCACACTGAATCGTTTTGTGGCCGATATCGGCCAATCGGGGCCCGAGGGGTTAAGGGTAAACTTCAACATTTTAATCAATTAAACAGTCAACTTCAACATTATAATCAACTAATCAATCAACAACAATTTTAAAGACAGGAGAGTTAACTCTTAGTGGGCCAGCCATCGGAATGAAATTCTTGACGGCATGTTTTCAACCCTCGAGAACTTGTTTGTAGGGTGTGGTAGTGCACACATACCTACTAATATATAACGGTGGCTTATTCAATGAAGGCGACTTTTACTGCATAAATGCAGAGAACAAATGTAAACCACCGATTATTCAAGTATATAGTATCCATTCTTCTTTATAATTGTTTTCCAAGTATGAACAAGCTTGTCGATTCCGTTTTTGAAGAAACTGCTCGGTGTTCCTTGAAATGCTTGTTAGGTGGTTTTCTACAGCTCCCACGGACCTAAGATTTTCGCCATTAAGGCGACATGATTATTATTTGTTGTGTGGGGCTTTTCTAAGGTCTTTATGAGTCTTGTAACACTGCGACCATTGCCGATCTATTGTGTTCGCCACATACTATAGTTCTGCGCTAAGCCTCGTGTCATTTAAGAACCACAACAGGCTTTTGGCGCCAGATTGTTTTACCTCCTCAGGTTGAAGGTAATGACCACCCAAGTGGGTGTATCTTTTACGCATCAGCGGGCCACACTCGCACATGAGGTGCAGGGGAGTTTGCTTGGCCCCTTGGCAGAACCTGCACATTTTTGTGTCTTGGAGCTTGACGCTGTACATGTGTTTGTTAAGGAAGGCGACATGATACTGGGAGCGACCATATCTGAAGAATTTTAGTTTTGTGAGTTTTTTTGGAAAATATAAGCATTAATTTAAAAAAGTGAATCCCTCGATAAGGAACCAATTTACTATTTGGACTCAAAAAATAGTTGCTCATTGCCTTGGACATTAAGGCTTTAAACTGACTTTGAAAACTTTCAGGTGTGATTACTTCTACAATGTAAGCGGGGAGTGTGTTTTTATTATAATTTCATTATATTGACTGGTTAATTGTCTAGGGCAGCACTTAGCCACATTTTTTATTTAGGCCCTAAATTAATTGGGCTCTCTATATCCACGGGGCCCTGGGCGGCAGCCCAAAAAGCCCTTATATAGATCCGTCGCTGCCCACAAAAGACTTAAGAAAAAAAAACTTTCAAATTCCGACGATTAAACTAGTAAACGCCAGTAAACAACTTTTCCTTTGATATGTTTTTTCGCTGTTTTACCTTTACCTACAGTACTTCGTGCAAACATGACTATATTATTCTTAAATATAAAAAAAAACGATTCATCTATATTTGTTCACAATCAGAAACAATGGAATGTTAAAGTTTGTTTGAACAGTTATATATTTTTTAACTAAATGAGAGATTCATTCATGTCAATGCATTCTTTAAACGAAATAAGCGATTATATACATTTAAAAAACTCTAGGGAGACAAAATAGTATTTTAGTTCATTACAATCAATTATTTATAAGAGCCTTTTGCCTGTCCATGTGTATCCACAATAGAATATAGATTGCCAGTTTGGATGAGAATTTATAGTATATTCTGCAGATTTTACAAGTCTATTTGGCATATTCCCCGACTAAAATTTAATTTCAGATAATTCTTGTTTTCTATTATATTTATAAATGATAAAAGAATCTCTTTGGTTTCACAATAAATCTGAAAAAAATTGATCATTTTATTTGGAAAATAATTTGAGGCCTCCACTCCTTTGTTGCCCCAAGGCCTCCAGACCTCTAAATCCGGCCCTGGAGATGCAGCACTCAGGTATCGAGCTTAGAAATGTATCCGAGTTTTTTTAAATAACGAAAAGCGGTCGAATTGTCAATATTTAATCTCACAGCAATCTCGTCAGTTGTAATCCATGGATTTTCTTCCACAATTGAACACACACAACGTTGTCATCAATACCAGAAGGTCGTCCAGAGCGAGGCTGATCTTCCAGGTTGAAATCACTATTTCGGAATCTTCAAAACCACTTATTAAAACCTTTTGAACGAAACTCACGATGGGATGTTTTCAACCCTCAAAATTTTAGATTGTAGGGGGTGGTAGTTCTTGCATACTGATTTATAATGGTGGCTTATTTAATGAAGGCGACTTCTCACATACAATCGCTTAATTACGGAGATCGGCCGCAACAGAAAAATCGTTGTTTTTTTTATTTTTTATTTAATAACCATTTTTTTTTGTTTCACTTTCACGTATTTTTAAAGCTAACCATTTTTAATTCTTTTTTTTGTTTTTTTCTAAATTTTTTATAAGTTTTTAAATTTAGAGGAATTTTGTTGAATAAATGAGGGATTAGCCAATTCAATCTTCTTTTGCCATAAAGGTTGCAAAAAGGAGGGACGAGTAGCCGTTCATTTTGTATATGTCTAGTGCTGTGTTTATTAACACGCTTTTATTAGGTCGACCTGTATGTAACTATGTTATGGAATCTAAGGTAACTAATATAACCATCTTCCAAGGATCGTAGCGTCATGAAAATTGGCAGCTGTATGTAGTTCTGATGACAATACAATAATATGGTACTGTCGAACTGATCCGATGATGGAGTCGGAAGATATGAACTGGAACTTCATGGTGGAACATCGTATCATAGCTGTGTTTAGACTTGTTAGAAAGGTCTTGTAATGAACTTTGACCACGATTAAGTTTCAAGGTCTGATGATGAAGCCGGAAGACAGCAACTGGCATTCCATGATGGAATATCGTATCATAGTCCTATTTGCACTTGTGAGAAAGGTCACGTAATGGACTTTGAACACGATCAGGTTTCAAGGTTATTTACAAACCTTTTTTGGTTTTCACATGCATTTATAAAAGCGTGTTTTTAGTGTTTTTATTTTTAAACTAATAATTTATGTTGGACATAAATTCGGAACTCGTCAGTCTCGAAATATTGAACTGTCAATCTATAAATAAATAATACATTAGCTGGTAATATGTTACAATACTTGAAAAGTCCTATCTGGTCGTTTCTGAATTTATTTCGAATCTTGTTTGGAACTATTATTTTTAAAATACGGTGTTGTAGAGATGTGATGCGCGATATATAAGATTTAAATGTGTTGCCGTAGGTTGTAATTCCATGGATTATATTGGCATTCCAGCGGTTAATGGTCCGGAGAGCAGGAGCAGGGTTCAAATAAACACTCTAAATGTCTTTTGCGCAGTCCCAAAGACTTTAGCCTTTCTGAAATTCGTATAGAATTACATCTTATCGGTCCCTATTTTAAAAAAACTAAACGCACACAAATCAATTTATTTGAACTATGTCTGACGTTATGATAACACAACACTGTCACCCTTTCAGTGCATGCAACGTAACGAATCATAAACACCGAATCTATGCCATAGAGTAAGTTGGCGACGTCTTTGAAAATCCGGCACGACTTATGTAATTATCTGATAGATGGGGAGAGGAGCCAGCGACAAGAAAGTGCAAGTTTTGTAAAAGTTGATACTTTCAGATCAGACAGTATTTTGGCCATAAAATTCTGGGGTAGAGTCAGCAGGAGCCAGACTCCAGGACACCTGGTGCTGGTGTACTAGGAAATGTGTAATTTTTATTAGTATCCTAAAAGTGTTTTGGAAAAGCTGAAAATTCATCAGAAGACAGTGGATGCAATACAGAACTCCAAACAAATGGTTAACAACAGAATGCGTGGCGTCAGCATTACTCCATACATGTCACAAAAATGAAGTCCCTGCAAATACGCCGGTACGTATTTGTCGGTAACTATTACGCATCGGTCTAATGTTCCACGCAATATATGGACCTCATTTTTGTGACATGTTTGGAGTTATGCTGGCGCCATCTATACTTTTGTTATGCAGTCCGAACATTTGTTTCAAATTATCGCGGACCATGGCATCCTTTGCCATACATACGTTAGACACCGAATCACCGCTACGTAAGGGAGAGGACCGTGCCAGCGATCTCGAACCTGTAACCAAGATGGTTGATTCCAGACGGAGATATCCTTCCAAACTGGTAGTCAGGGGGCGAGGCTGCCCGCTGGTTACCTTTCCCAGTGCCTCGCCGTAGGGCGTTGGTCTCCGACGGGCATATTGCTCGTCTGAGGGGCATAGGCGTATTGTTCTCTGACGGGCATAGTCGACACCGCCCCATGCTGGTAATAATCCTAATATGGAACATACATAATTTAAGGACCAGGACCAGCCGCCTACATGCTCCCACCCGTGGTCGGTTACAATGGACATGATTCATCAAGGCTTAGATATCCCATGTATTCGTTTGGAACCAAATCGGGAAGTCAGTTGAAAACGGTAAGATTTTAAGCTATCATTTTTATTATTATTATATTATTTACTGGCAGCGTAAGGCTAATAGGAATGTATGTATTGTCGGAACAAAAAAACTTTCCCGCAACCTCACCAGATTAAAAAGGGACAAAATCCGTAGTCATAGGTACTATGACAGGCCACTGTCCCCAAAACAAACACCTGTTTACCATAGGTGTGACAGACAGCCCTCTATGCAGAGGATGCATGGGAAGAAGAAACGCCACAGCATGTGCTCATGGAATGCAGGAGCGTGGCAGAGCAACGGGCAAGAATACTACAATCTCCAGCATCTGTCTCGGAGGCCTGTAGCAACCCAAACAGACTGCTAACCTACTGGGACAGCCTGGGTTGGCTGGAGTAACATAAACACAAATAGAAACATGAGCCACGCACAACGGCCCAATCAAGAGGCCAAGTGCGAGAAAAAAAGCCCAGACAAACTAACTAGACAAACTAACAAGTATTGTCGGAACAATTTTCATTTTTTTTCTTATAAATGAAAATTGTTTAATTAGTTTCGATCATTTTAATGCTAAATCTGATAGGAAATAGCCTTGGACACGCAATATTTCGTGACAATTTTTTTTTTAAATGTTCATACTATGTGTTGAAGATTTTTTTTTAGTTAGTTTCTAAGAAGGTTTTTAAAAAAAAACATACTTATGAATAGTAGGTATCTAACGTAACCTTATCGAAGACTATCGTGGTTGTTTGATATTATAGTGTACCCTGGAAAACAGCGGTTGGCAACATCACTGAAATATCGGTTGTTAAAAACTTTGCGGAGTACATTCGTTAAATGTAGGTTTTTGACGCTTCTTTAACTGCTCGAAAGCCAGCCTTTGCGTGCAAAAAACTGCGCTCCAACTTTTTGATAGATTTTGTAAATAAATACTAATCATATTGTTTTTCATTAATTTCTTCTTGTTACGTAGTAATTAATCTTGTTGGTCATATATTATATATTTATATAATATATGGGGGCCGGCCAAAACGATTACACGCGCATCTGTCAAACGCAAAGTGGCTAAGGCACTGTTGGCGTCCGAGGGTTAAATGCCTATTTATTTATTTATTTATTTAGGAAATTGACAATACATAAAATACACAATACATAGGTACATCAAAGAAAATAACCTGTAACGATCCTTAACCCCTTGAGTATGATACGACCAAATCTGGTTCTGAAACAATTATCCGTTGAGTATGATACGACCAGATCTGGTTCCGCGTTTTTTTCACTTCTTTGACGTTCTCATATTTATTCATAATTATATAATTGTTTTACAAAATGATATTTCAATATTCTATATTCGAAATTTCAATGCAACCTAACAGTAGTTTCGTAGTTATAGTACTTTAAGGTCGATGTCGCCGAAAATCCTGCAAAAGAGACAGATGCATCCATGAAAATACCCATTTACTCCAAGGGTTAAGTATCGTACATGCCAGGCAACAAATAAATTGAATTCCAGTGAAATGCACTGACGTCAATACAGCCATTGTTCCACCTCGTGCAGCACTGAATTAGCACGAATTTTAACTAGGTACTTTGGCAAATCAGTTACATTGAACAACATTTTTACTCGGAATATTTTGGATTGCGTCATTTTTCGGCCTTTATAAGACGGCGAAAATAGCACCAGGGTATCATTTCTCGAATGGTCACTCCCCCCAAGACAGCGGCGGCATCAACCCGGTACTAGTCAGAGTTGGGTCAACGGGTCCGACCATTTTGGGTACCTCTTCCTTCCTTCCTCATATCGAGACGAGCAAGCATCAGTCTGCACTCCTACAGACTCGAGCCGTGTCGAGTACAAGATAATCTGAGCAAAAACTATAATCCTTATCCACGCACCCTCGTAACTTCAGGCAGATAGCCACCGCATTCGCGTCAACCACTGGCATATTCGGGAAGCGTTAACAAACTGGCAATATAATCACTATAAATTCCTTCTGATACAATAAATACCTTCTGGTATTCTCTTAATCGACTTTCAATAAGGAGATAACCCGCAAGTTGACACCACCTCCTCACATCAAACAACTTGGAGTCTAGTGAGGGGTGGCCCGTTACAAACCCATTGAAAGATTGAAACAGAGGTGTGTATTAAAAAATATCTCATGCCGCTCCACTAAGCTACGCTTGTGCTAGAGCAGAGCACTGCATTATATCTGTAATCCAATTAAAATAATAAATATTTTATATTATATATTAGGTATAGGATAAATCTTCTTCTTCTTATATATAAAAATGAATCGCCATGCGTTAGCCTCGCAAGATCTTAAATGACTCTAGGTACCGATTTGAATTATTATTTTTTGTTTTGTTTGCCTTGATTCAGGGGTGGTTTACAAAAAAAAATATTTAGGAAAAATTAAAAGGAAACAACTGAAAATCGAAAAAATCGAAATTGGTCTTTTTGGGAAATGGGCCACTTTCAATAGATGGCGTTCGAGGCGATCCTATTGTTTGACAGCTGCGCCATCCATAACTGTTATTCATTCCGTGCGATTGTGTAAAATTTTAAAAAGTCGAAAAGTCAAAAAGTCCAAAAAGTCGAAAGACTCGAAAAAGTCAAAAAAGTCGACAACGTCAAAAAAGTCGGAAAAGTCGAAAAAGTCAAAAAAGACAGAAAAGTCAAAAGTCAGAAAAGTCGAAAAAGTAAAAAAAGCCCAAAAAGACGAAAAATGCAAAAAAGTCGAAAAAGTAGAAAAAACATTTATGTTTCACCATGTAAATTAAATGCATTAAATTTATTTTAATTACGAACGACTTTCATTTAAACACCAAACGAAACTCAAACCGTACATGATTCGGCCATATTATAGATTTCAATGAATTGGATTTGGAAGGTTGATTAGGATCATTAAACGCTTATGAAAAGTTACAATCAAATCAATTTTAGGTGGTACGAAGTTCACCGGGTCATCTAGTACTAGATATTTTAATAGATATAAGAATGAGGGACTGCATCTAGTACTAGATATTTATATAGATATAAGAATGAGGGACTGAGTCCAATGCTTTAACCAGATCTAAAAAAACTGCCAGACATTTATCACCCTTAGCTATGATATGTGCCACGGTCTCAGTAAGCTGGGAAATAGCATCCGACGTACCTAGTCCCTAACCAAACCCATACTGGTTTTTTGAGAAAAACTCTTTGGAATTCAAATACCTTTTGAATTGTATTCAAATACCTATGAACTGTGGTTTTATTAACCTCTTCTTTGTGACCTTTTCAATAATTTTAGAAAGTGAGTTAAGCAAAGAAATCGGTGTATAATTTTGGATATCTGAATGACAACCGCCTTTGTGGACTGGTATGACCTTTGCACGCTTTTGATTATTTGGGAAAGCTCCTTGTTCATAGTTGAGATTAATTATATGGCTAATAGGTCCACTTACATAATTTATCCCTAGTTTATAGATATGGGGGCCGACCCCATCTAAACTTGCAGATGATTTATTCTTTAGGGATTTAATTACATCTCTGACTTCCTTGTCTGTGGTTGGAGTCAGTGCGAAGTTATCGTCATCGGCTGACAGGACTTTATTTACAACTCTCTTTTTGGCGAATCCGATTTTATTTTTCGCGAGATCAGGTCCAACGATATCTCGCTTATTTATTAATATAATATAGAGAATAGGTTCCTTTTATACATAAATATCGACTAATGCTCTATACACATATCATGAACACTTGTTTATAACTTGTGACTGTTTTGCACTTAGAAAAATATCCAGTTTAATGGTTTTTTTGCAGCTTGGGCCACAAGATCCATTTTGTTCTCGGATCGGCTAACTCACGATTCAGCTCCTATTCAGAAGCCTCCTCGTGCGGAAGGCTACCCCTGGTGAGACTCTCGCATCTCAGGATTCACAGCTGGTGGACCGGTTTCTCCTGGCGGGATTGCATCCCGGCCCTACTGGGCGGTTTGCGCACCGTTCGGCGACGCCAATCAGTTGTGCACTCTGACTAATCGCTGAAGGAGTCTGAAGACTATGTAAATAAACTGTCTCCTAAGCAGCGGGGGTGATGTCGACCTCGTGGTCATGCCACTCTTGAAATGACCTTGAGCCACCCGCTCCCGTGTGGCACTACGGGTAAAGGACGCCCAGGTCCGCGATAAATTCAAATTGAATTACTGCTATAATACAACAGGTAGAGCTCGCGTAAGCGACTTCGAACCCGTAACCATTCAAGAGGACGGAGGTATCCTGAAGGTTAACTCTAAAAGTAGATATCCTACCAAAACGGGTAGTTAGGGGGCGACGCTGCCGGCTGAGTACCTTTCCCGGTGCCTCGGCGTAAGGCGTTGGCCTCTAAGGGGCTTGTTAGTGGAGCTAGACAGTAGATTGTCTTGTCTCTAAGTCTTCTAGGTTCATCTCATGGCTGAAAGAACTATCATATATTCCATATATACCAGCCTGTGGTGATACCAGCCTGGGGTGACAGGTTCGCCTGTTGTAGTCGACACTGCCTTACTGCTGACGAGTCAGCACTTGACACCTCTGTTATTGTGTTTTAGGCATCCACCACGATTTGTCTAAAATTATTTCGTGGGGTTCGATGCTGTAGTTGCTTTATTTAATTTCAATGAGTGATGGTGTTTCAAGTTTGTTGGTATTCATGGTATGCATTTTGGGCACTATAATTTTCGTAGAGCATTTTTTTTGTTTCTATTAGATCTCCTTGCTGTCTACGTTCCTCTAATATTGTTAGACGGAGTTCATTCAGTCTTACTTCGTAAGTACGCTTATTCCTCAGTGATATGTTATGATACTTCGTTGTTGTTCTCTGAACTCTTTTAATGTGCTCTATTGGATCAGGGATTGATATTTTTGGATTGATAGAGGATCAATATAGGATGACTAGGGAGGGAGGGATGAATATAGAGATTGTTGGTGAGAGAATGTTCTCAGTCCAGAGACTAGTTTTCAAAGTGCCCCTGCAAAATGACCATTCAAATGGTACCAGAAATCTTTAGGGATCAGAGTCATGCTAGAATAGACCAGCTAAAGAAATCGATAGACGAATAGAAAGTGAAAGCTGCGTAGGATACTCGTAAATATATACTGAGTGCACCGCTTCAATGGCATAATACATCTGCTATGTGAATTTGAGCATTCGTTGTATTTTTAAGTTTTTGTTTTAGCTGTGTTTCAATTTAAAATTTTATGTAAAATAATTTGGAATTAAAGAATTCCAAATTATTATACTCAATTAAAAAATGATAAATGTTCATGTGTGACTGAGGATTGAGCGGCCCTTGATGTTCATGAGGACACGGATTGAGGGGCCCTTGATGCAGCTATCTCTTTCTATTCCACTATCGCATTCACTCACAGTCCACATTCATACACCCGCGGTCTATTTTAGTATGACTATGGTAGAGATAGTTTATTTCCAGCATAATTCTACCACATTGTCTATACCAATTCAGCTTGACTATTCAAGAGTTGCCTTTTATACAGCAAGGGACATTTTATATAACTAAAACATTTTATATAACTATCACCCAGTTTTAACATCATCATTATTATCATCACGGCCATTTTAAGAATTCTTATTTCGTAATTAAATTACTGATTTGACAGTTAGTTTGTGCGATTGCAAAAAGATATTGATTTTAATAGAGTGGTTCAAAAAATAAAAAAAAGTATTTTTAGTCATTTTCTGTTTGTTGTTTTTTCTATTCCTTAAAATATCTTCATATATTTTGTTTTAGGTTGGCCCTGGACCAATATATGAACTAACAAAATGGAACCAACATGGCAGAGCGTCTCCGCCAGCATGGAGCTTCGGATCGCGTACGCTTAAGCAGCTACAAGCTGTAACACCAGGTGATTATCATGATAATTGAGTTTTAGGGTCAGTTACCTGAAACCTCCACAGTTGCCTGTCATCCCCAGTTGCCTGACACCCCTACTAGGACCTGGGAAGGTCGAGTCTCACATATTTACAATAGGAGCTGATGTCATCGAACGCATTACCGAACTGAAAGCTAAGTGTCTGAAAGACTAGTTGACAACCGCCTCTTCTTTCAACAACACATGTGACATCCTAGAGGGGTGTCAACTACTACGGAAAGAACCCGCCACCCCAGAGAGTTATAACGACATTGACCCATTCTGTCTATCATGGAGTAAACGTGACTTTATGGACAATACAAACCACAATCAAGCAACATCAATAGCCCATATGTGGCTCTTAAAAGAGCAATCTGCAGTTGTGGGTTAAAGCCAAGTTATTATATTATTATAATAAAGTTTTAATAGATGAGCAACATTTTTTTAATTGATATTTAAAAATTAATTACCATTAAATATTGATTTTGCTTACAGAAATAACATGAACCGAATGGTAAAACCTTATGCTTATTTGATTGTCACCCAACTAGGACTATCCAGTTCTAGGGCGGACAGGATAGTCCTAGTTGGGTGACAATAAATTATGTAAAAGTTTTAGTAAAATGTAAATTATGTAAAAGTTTTAGTAGGTATTCAAGATAAAGTGAGTAATATAAAATTAAATATAATAATGGGTTCGATTGCGATTCTTCGAGAACTAAAATTGGAAATTAGTCCAAGTGAACGAGACAGGGCAATACGCTAGAGCGTAGTGTGAGATCGTTGTCACTTTTTCGCATTAAAACTGCCCGCCAAGGTCAAATCTTACACCGCACGAAATATGCTCGAATTTATTCAGACGAGTATAAGTTCGGCAGGTAGTATTTATTGACAATCGTTCGTTTCATATTCCGCTCTAAGGTATTGCTCTGTCTCGTTCGCTTGGACTAATTTTAGTTTTAGTTCACAAAGAATCGGATTCGGGCCCAATACCTAGTCAAAATAAGTAGAATTCATTAGCAAAACATTATTGCTACTATGTCTGAATTTAATAGTGGGTTTATTGAGATAATATTTTGAATTAAATGTCTAGTATTTTTTTATGTGTTGGCACTATGCACTTTAAAAACTTCAGGAGGTTAGCTGTTCAACTGGTCCACAATACGCTTAGTTTTTTAAAAAATATTTATTTATTATTAGGAACCATTATAATTTACAGCAGAAGGGCTATGGATGTTAAGTAAACATTATTATAAATCGTGCAGGAGAAACAACGTAGGTATATAGTCATTGTCTAATTGCATACCTAACTGATCAAAACCGCCTGTATCTAGGGGATGCTGATATTTTTCTTAAGATATTGCTTTTCCGCCAGCTGACTGGCATTATGTTTAGTGGGGCTAATAGGCCAAGTGCAGTTGAGCCATTATGACTTATGTGTTAAGGTCGACCAAACTAACAGGTCAACACCCATCCGGCAGCATCCAAGCAGTGCAATCCCCTGTCGCTTAAGAGTGTGTCTACTGTTCTCTCGGTATACTGTGTCTAAGCTAAGATTTGCTATGTTTGCTGGGCTAAGATTAATTTTATGGCTTGACTTGGTGACAGTCCATTTCTAACGCTTTTATACCGCCAGGTCCCGGAGATCACGCCCCGGAGCACTGTCCGCCGATGAAGGAGCAGCGACCACCGATGTATAGCTTTGGTCACAAGTTAGCGAGGAGGTATGAAGCTGGGGCTGGACCAGGTCCCAGTGCGTACGGCCTCGATTTTAAGGACAGGGGACCTGCTTATTCCTTGTGAGTTTTGGACTTTTCAACTTATTTACGTCCACAGGGATGTACGTTTTAATAAAACCATTGATCTCTAAACTCTCTACTACCTATCTGGGAAGATAAGCCTTATCGTAGAATTAACTGTTCCATGGGAATCAAATATCCCAAGAGACCACGAGTACAAATTAAATAAATACCATGATTTTGCAAATGCCGTCACCCGGAACGGCTTCTTTGTTCACTTTCACGCGGTGGAAGTTGGCGCTCGTGGCCTGCCAGCCAGATCTCTGTAACATCTCTTCAAAGATCTTGATCTCTCCAGGAAAATATGAGTGAGAAATTCCACATCAAGACAATGCGCGTGGTGTTCTTCGACCCGAAGGGTCTCATCCATAAAGAATTCCTCCTTGAGGGAAACACGTTAAATGCCGTTATGTACATGAAAATAATAAAAAGTCTATTGCAACGGATCAAGCGAGTACTTGATCCTAGCAGATACTTGATCGTACTTGATCAAGCGCCTACTTGGCATACTTGATCAAGCGTACCCCCAGTACGCCAAGCATAGCAACTGGACCCTGCTTCACAACGCGGCCACACATTGCCTTTCTGATGCAGTGGTTCCTGGCCAAGAGGGGAGTTGTGTTCCCGAATCACCGACCCAACTCCCTAGACTTGTCTCCTCTGGAATTTTTCATGTTCCCCAAATTTAAATAAGCCCTGAAGATTTCGGACATCCATCGGTATTATTTCTTCGCCCTAGCGCAAATGCAGGCGGCCGCGGACGCTATGAATATTCCCTGAAAATAATTGATTCTTGGCCAAAATGTTACTGCCCAGATGAAGGCGACCCCTAAAGTCGACTACGTCAGAAGTTTCCAGGACTTGCACAGCCATTCCCAGATGTGCAGTACCACTAACGGAGATTGCTTTAAAGGACAGTAACAGCTGTTTCATGTAAGTCAACAATCGATCGTACCTAGCAAAAGACACAATTACCAAACTTTCTGGACAGAGATTGTAGTAGATTGTATTTCATGCAGACAAACTTATTTGTTTAAGGCTCCCTTCCGAGTTGACGCGACAAAAATTTTAGGTATTTTTGCAATGCCATGCACCGGCGCGCTTTCGATATATACATAAAGATGTATAGGTATACCGCGGCGACAAGGGAATACGTCCCACCGTTGGCAGTGGCCAATTACAAATGACGATTTCGGCTTTGCGCGTCGTCTAATATAGTCGATTTGGCTTTTCAATTATAATATATATTCATATAATATATTCATTATATATGAATATATATATTGAATTTTATTATTAATATATTCATTTGATAATTTAAAATTATCAAATGAATAGTTTTTTACAAAGTAAAAATTAGATTACAATAATAAAATAACTTAAGATCACTGTGTTATTTTTTATATCACTCAAAAGTATCTTTAATAAATAGAAATAAAATAGTGTTTAGCCATAACATTTCTGGAAATTACGTAATTTCAAACATTTTTTTCTTATATTTTTTGTATGGAAGTTCCAAAAACTGTCTTGATACTATGCAAATAAACCATACGCTGGAGTAAATAGTATTTTTTTAATATTGAGAATCATCTCTAGGTTTTTCAAAAACTGAAGACAAATCTCGCTTGTTTTTATTTTTTTGGAAAACAGTAACAGAATAAAGATAATTTACAATTAATTGGAAATAATTTATCAATTTCGTTTTAGCGAAATGATAGCTTAAGGACCGGGTTTTTAAAATCCGGCATAATTGTATAAAAATTCTTTTCTGTGTTCTCACAACTAGGCCACAAAATTATTCTTTATATAGCTTTTGGCCGCCACGGCCTCTTAACCCTTCAGGCCTCGGCCCCTCAGCCGATTGACAAGTTAATGTCCCAAAAAAAATTTGTAAAAATTAGTAAAAAATTGAATTATGACACTGTCTCACCAAAACATTTATTACTGCCAAACCATTTTTTTATTTTTTTTAAATTTTTTTTATTTCAAACCAGTTGATAGGAGTTCCTACACTTGGTTAAGTCAAAAGTAATGAAAATAACAAGTATAATATTTAAATAAATACCTATTAAGGTATAACATATGAACGTCAGTATTGCAAGGTATGAACGTTGAACATCCAAGCGCAGATTTTCTAGGTTATATATGTAGAGGAAACAACATTTTCCAATATTTTCAATCAAAATTCTTAAGTAATTTCGTAAAATTTTCTAGTACTAAATAATCAAATAAATATTGGATAATTTCCCAAATTATCATACGGAAAGATATTTTAAAGAAAAAACACAAATACAAAGAAATCAGTACCTAATAATAATTATAGTCAATAAATAGTTAGAAGACGAAAAAATAATAAAAATAGTCAATAATAGAAAGAATAAGGAATAATAATAGTCAAGTAGGTCAATAGAGCTGCGAAAAATTGATATTGTCGAAATCCTCAATGCTATAAATGGGGTTTTTAGTCAAAATACCCTGTACCTTTTTCTTAAAGTGAACCTCCCCAAGGCCCCTGATGTGTAATGGAAGTTTGTTGTAGAATAAGTAACATTGGCAGAGAAAGCTATTCCGAACCTTACTCAGACGCACCTTAAAATGACGCAAGTCCTCTTTATTTCGCGTATTATGCGAATGAACATTGTACCCATAATTAAAATAAAACATATTAAAATAATAAAACATAATAAAATTAAAATAAAATTTAAACGGGGCCGTCACGCTGAATCGTGTTGTGGCCAATATCGGCCAATCGGGGCCTGAGGGGTTAATAAACTTTATTTCCACAACGCGCGCATATACCACTGTGATTAGGTTAGTTGTACTCGTAAGATATTGCCTTGGGGCAGTAAACTTTTTCTTATTATATTATATATTTTAAGTGCAAATAAAGAGTTCATTATTATTATTATTCCAACAGTGTCTTTATTTAGTGTAATTATTAAAATGACATAATGTGAGTCAAGTCGAGACGAGTCGTTTCAAGAAAAACTGACTAGGAAACGTATAAGACCATTTCCAGAGCCCAGTCGATTGGCTAACGCCGGAAACGAGAGTATTTTCCAGGATTGACCCTCTTCGAGGAGGCTACCGGTCGGGAGTTGAACCATGAGTTGACCGACCGAAGATAACAGCAGGTCAAATGGCCCAAGGTGCACAGGAACCGTTAACTGCCAAACTTATGATTAATAATTATTAAAAATACGTAATGTTATTTTTATTTTCTTTCAGTGGATCTCGACACGGTAAGAGTCTGAATTCAGATACTCCAGGACCTGCCGGTTACTACCAACAAAACCAAGACGTCTACCGTAGAAAGTAAGTACATGATGATCAACGGAGCTGCCATGGAATTCACCGACCGGAGTTGGGCCCATCATAATACTATATTTTACTTATATTATATTATATTAACCTAACGACCGGCTGTGGTAGGTTTAGGACAGCTGTCTTGCCACATGTGAGCGTTCATCTTACCACCCATTCACTCCCCCTTCGAAGCCATAGAATTTGAGATGCGCAAATTGTGGTTTTAGATAATTTTTCTAGGAAATAATTGATTATTTTTCTGGAAAGACCAAGATTTTTAAAGAGGTGAAATAGAGATTTAGCAAGCAGTCCACGAGCGCCAACTTTCACCGCGTGAAGATGAACAGTGAAGCCGTTTTGGGTTGCGGCATTTGCGAGATCATGGTATTTATTTAATGTGTACTCGTGGTCTTTTGGTATATTTGATTTCCATGGAACAGTTAATTCTACAATAGAGAATAAAGAGTTAGATCTTAGTTAAACCTTTCGAGATAGAGAGTAAAACCTTCCGAGATAAACCTTCCGAGATAGAGAGTAAAGAGTTAAACCTTCCGAGATAGAGAGTAAAGAGTTATATCTGGACAGAGGGCTGTGCGTGCGAGACTTTCAGGGAATTTATACTGCTTAGAGACCGAATCGACCTCCAGAATCCAATCTGAAGCTTTCTCAATTATTGAGAAAGGTTTTGTAGTTAAATGTTTTTAGCCTTTATAGCCATCCCGCACAAACTGTATTGGGGGTTTGGAGGATACTGTCAAACCTTGTTGGCACGAGCCACTGAGAGGCTAATTACCTCGCGAATAACAGCGAGAACTTTGTCATGGCGGTAAGTGTGCCGTCCTTGATCTAAGGACACCTTGCAGCCAGCTAGAATATGTCTAGCTGTGCAAGGGGTATTGCTACAAAGGGGACATGAACTATCCTCGGCATAGCTCCAACGAGCGAGGTTACTGGGGTTCGGAAGTGTTTGCTGAAAGACATTCAAATAAAATTTCAGCATCTCTGGCGTCCAGTCATAGAACATTACCTTCCAGTGCATTGGAGGCGGAATGCAAAAGTCCCCAATTGTTCTCCAATCATTCTGGCATTGAAGGCCAATAGCATGAGCCATACTATTGCTGTCGTAATCTCCCCGCAAGAGAGACTTCTTCAAGTCCACATCGCTCATGTTTGTACTGCCATACCCCAGACCAGTGCCATTCTGGCTGATTAAGGAAATTTTTGTGGAAGTCTACAATTAGCTCGCCATTCCGATCCAAAGTTATTATTATTATTATTAGGTACAGGTTAAACTGATGTGCACATATCTAAATGCACAGCGCCGCGCCGCCCTGTGTGCGATGTGTGCAGTGCATACAGGCGCCAGGTACTCAGGGATGCCGCTCCGAGCCGA
Source organism: Micropterix aruncella (assembly GCA_944548615.1). NCBI lineage: Eukaryota > Metazoa > Arthropoda > Insecta > Lepidoptera > Micropterigidae > Micropterix > Micropterix aruncella. The sequence goes on from OX155972.1 coordinate 20,445,912, forward strand.
GCCGTGAGTCGTCGTTCCGGTGACGAACGCTTCTTTCGTGAGCCGGTTCCTCTAAAGTCGGCCACTCTGATTATTTCTTCGCCCTAGCGCAAATTGCAGGCGGCCGCGGACGCTATGAATATTCCCTGAAAATAATTGATTCTTGGCCAAAACTAATAAGTTTTGTGGCCAAAACGTGTGTTGAATTACACTTTGCGGCGCTCGTACGCCAAAACTATTGATTTTACGAGAAAAAGATGAATACATAAATTATAGGATTTTTTCTCTAGTTTAATTTTGTATATAAATGTTTCTATCGTAAAATGAGTCATAAAAAAGATATTGTCAAAAATCCGACTTTATGCACCATTTTTCCAAAGGTGGCAAAGTTGAAATTCGGAAAGAGGTCTTCGATATCTACAAAATTACCCATTTTCGATTCTCCCGGAAAACTTTCCAGGTAACCTCTTTTGTTTTTATCACCAAATGACTATTATAATTGACACATCCCGTTTTTTGTGCCTCAGTCAAATTGTGTGAGCCTCAAAAAACATTTGGCTGTGAGCACAGCTCTCTCACAACCAAATGTTTGTATAAGATTGATTATACCTGACTAATGCCTATGCCTAAGGATTCCCGAATCTCATGGCACATTACATTCCTGTCTGTTTCGATCAGGCGGCGCACAGCATCGATGTTCTTGTTGTTGACAGCGGTGGCCGGGCGTACTTCACGAAATTCGTCACTGAGATTGACACGACCGCGTTTGAATTCTGCAAAACAGCTTCATCGCCTAAATCACCAATCTTTGAAACCGAGCGAGGCTCTGCTGGGCTGTTAAATTACGTCTAAAATAGTAGAAAATCATAGAGCGAAATTTTTCACGACTTGATACATCGTAATGCAGTTGTTGGAGACTCGGTCCAACATACCCACAACAAAAAAGTAATTTCTATAGAATCGAAATCGCAAACACGCTCGAATATACACGAGCCAGCTGCGATTGATTTCCAACTAAATTTGGCATTTTATGCACAGTCAAACGATGACTAATGTCATTTCTTCTGATCGATACGAATTGACACACTTATTTCTCACCCCACTCATAACTATTGCATCATTACACACCATATAAAAAGCAGTACATTCGACACATATTTTATCATTCCCTGGCGGACAGTAACCGCTCACCTACAAGTACTCGCGCTTTTCATTACCTTCGAGTCAACCAAACTACGCATAGTATACGCGATAATCATTACCTTCGAATCTATCGCGGCGCTTCAAACTTCGGACACACAACCGCGACTTCACCTCGCGCCCACACTCCCTACACACCGGCGAAATATCAAACAAGGCGTTACGAACTGGCAACCTACTACATACCTTCTGATTAAATACTTCAACTTCAACTACGACGACTTTCAATAACGGAGAAAACTTCTTGATGAGAACCACCCTTCGCTCTCAATCAATTGGAGTCTAGTGAAGGGTGGCCACTCTCACACAGTCACGTAATAAATCCATAGTAAACAGAGGAGACGTACGAGAGGTGTTATTAACTACGGGAAACCTTAGTAAGGTATGAGATCGAGCCATTTTGTCTTCAATGGATTGAACGCGATGACTGCCGAGGAATTTAAAATGGCTATTAGGATCAATAACAGAAATGGAAGAGCCCTTGTAGACCAATTTAGGGTCATAAGAGCTGAATCTTGTGTCTATATGGGCGAAGCAAAGAGAAAAAAATTTGGAGGGCTTCATCTTGGCTTCACTCATGCTGGCTATTTCCAACTTTCTGTAACATCTGTTTGGAGCTCCTGGTGATGACATTTAGATTGTCAGCAAAACAAGGCACAACGAGGTATAGTAGTCTTCAGTGCCGGATTAACCCATGTAGAGGCCCTTAGGCCGTCGAAATCATGGAGCACCTTGGGGCTGTCAAACATTCCAATAAATAAAAAAAAATACAAACTGCCATGGAATTCACCGACCAAAAATCGGGCCCATCATATATAATTATTACACTTCTGGGAGGTGAACGGTGGATTCCGGACTAACGACCGGCTGTGGTAGGTTTAGGACAGCTGTCTTGCCACATGTGAGCGTTCACCTTACCACCCATTCACTCCCCCTTCGAAGCCATAGAATTTGAGATGCAGAAATCGCAGTTTTAGATATTTTTTCTAGAAAGGAGTTGATTATTTTCCTGGTGAGACCAAGATCTTTAAGTATAGTATAGAATAGAATAGTATAGTGTAGAATAGACGAATATATATAAATAAAACACGATCGTACCGGCAAAGTGGGCCGTTCAAAATTTATGACAACGCTTATATATATATATATATATATATATGTCAAAGTGCGCATAAAACAAAGTGCCATCACACAGGCTGGCAGCGGCCAACTCTCGATAATTTAAAACATTATAACAATTATAGTATCAGTAGGTTAAAAAAGTTTATGAAGCATTTTTCCTTAGCATTTCAATTCTATGTTTTTTTTCTATTAGAAACAATTTTACAAATTGTTATCATAATGATCCCTTGTCGTGGAGCCTCTAAAAGGCGTTAAGCTCATAGACTGGTGCCTACTTGGTCTATTTGATAATCCGTCACTGATAATCTCATAATGAAGTCTCATTTGAATTTCAGATATCCAATGTACTCTTTTGGTGGAAGAGCGACAGTGAAAGGCGACTTCACTGGTCCAGGGCCAGCTAACTATTATCCTCAAAGAGCCCCGGTGAGTAATATCATTAAGGTCTAGCGACAGGCAGTTGCCCGGGCGAAATTGTTTACTATATTATATATAGATTATAGACAGCTCCGGATCTACGATTTTTCTGAGCCAAGGCAAAAACCTGACATTTGCCAATTGGACCATTTGTTTCAAGTTCTTTATTGCATCCACTACTGATGAATTTTCAGCTTTTCCAAAACACTGAGGTACTATTAAAATTACACCTTTCCTAGTACTCCAGCGCCAGGTGTCCCGGAATCTGGCCTTCTGACTCTACTCTTGCATTCTATGTGCATTCTATGGTCAAAATACTGTCTGATCTGAAAGTATCGGCTTTTACAAAACTCTTGCAAATTTTTGTCGCTGGCTCCCTAACTAAATTGACTGCTAAGCTTAATTATGTGAAATGCCAATTTATATGAAAATATTTCATGGCCTTGTAGTGACACATGCATCACTAAACTCAGCAGACATTTTTAATTCCAAGATTCAATTGACGTCATATCACAGGCGAAATTGTCTATTTGTCTGATGACTAATACCATTCAAAAAAAAAAGGTCATTTTTTTAACTACAGTACATTATATATAACATTATCATTAGAGGCTCCGTTGTAAATAGTACCAAAAAAGAGAGTACCGCAGCTCAGTCCTTCTTTAGATCAACGCCGCCTAACTAGACCTAGGCCCAGGCAAGCGTACCAAGAAAAAAAGTAGCTTATGCATACTTCAAACATCGATATATGATCCCCTAGATGGGCCTTTCGCGCTCGAAAATGACCCCTTCAAAAGCACTACTGAAAGCCGACCAGTAGTAGTTTAGTCGCAGTCCGCTGGCAGACAGCCGACCGTTTCCGGCGTGGAGCTGCCGGGCAGAATATCGGCGCGCTATTCTCTCGCATACTGTTCAATTTATTGCTCTTTCTGTCACATGATTTACGAGCAAAGGCAACTTATTTGTATGTCAGGGCATATCTAGCTAATATATCGATGACTTCAAACTATATATTAAAAAAAATTTGTAGGTATCAAATAATATTTGGAATTAACTTTAGGCAATAAACAAGGTATGTACAAATTAATTATTAATCTAAAATCTAGGTCATCGATATTGTCAATGCATCTGTCAGTCTGTCAGTCTGTAAATTTTACGGATATAAAAGTACCTATATTTAGCATATTAATCACTCTCGTCAACATTATCAATGGTAAGCCATTCTCTCTCTATTAGCTTCTTTTACATAATTAAATGGTCTAAGTATTAACACTGTGTTTATTCTACCATGTGTAGGCCGAGGGAACAAGATTTCCACAACTTTCAGGCTCTGATTATATTGACAACGCACGACATCAGATAACCCACAGCCTCTTTCTTTATATGGTATGGAACCCTTGACTTACCGGTTTTATTTCTGCTTACAGAAAGCTGGCATTTCGTTTGGAATACGTCATTCGGAATGGACACCGCCGATGATAATAAAAGAGGACGAAGTCGGGTGCAAAGAATACTGCCACTAACAGTAAAGCCAAATTTTGGAGAAAATCCTTTAAATAATAAAAGAATAAAAATATTATAATTTCATGTCGAGTTATTTCATTTAGTTTAGTTTAGTTTATCTGGGCTTTTTCACGCACTTGGCCTCTTGATTGGGCCGTTGTGCGTGGCTCATGTTTCTATTTGTGTTACTCCAGCCAACCCAGGCTGTCCCAGAAGGTTAGCAGCCTGTTTGGGTTGCTACAGGCCTCCGGGACAGATGCTGGATATTGTAGTATTTTTGCCCGTTGTTCTGCCACGCTCCTGCATTCCATGAGCACATGCTGTGGCGTTTCTTCTTCCTCCATGCATCCTCTGCATAAAGGGCTGTCTGTCACACCTATGGTAAACAGCTGTTTGTTTAGGGGACAGTGGCCTGTCATAGAACCTATGACTTTACGGATTTTGTCCCTTTTTAATCTGGTGAGGTTGCGGGCAAGTTTTTTAGACGCTTCCGGAACCGCATTCTTTGCCTAAGTCCTGCGTTTTTTTTCCATTCTGTAAGGTGTGTTTCGTCGGTGTTCCTGCGTAGCCATGTTTTTGTTTGGGCCTGGGGTATGGGCATCAAGGGTTCCGGTCCATTAATTGGTTATTTTATTTATTATTTATTATTAATTTATAGTCATGCGCATTTTATTTTATTTAACCCTATAAAGGCATTCACTATTTACAACGGCAGGATCCGTCAGCTGTTACTATTCACGCAGGGCCGGCTCTAAGGTTTTTGGCGCCCTAAGCAAAAACAAACTCTGCACTCTCATAAAAGTGCCTTCGGCGTGGTCTGCTGCGTATGGAATGGAACTTTGGAAAAACGTTTTTGTTTATAATTGTTATAACAAAGTCCCTTCTTAAGGCTATTTTTGGACAATAACTCAAATTTAGGAATAATTCAGAACCGGCGACCGACAAGACAAGTTTTAGAAAATAGCTTAATAATACCCAGAAGGAAAACATCATTTGGACAAAGACATTACTCTTTCATTGCGCCGAGATTTTACAATCTGATCAATATGGAAATAAAAATGAATTTGACATTTAGGGAATTCAAAAATAAATTAAAGAAATGGTTATCGAATCATGACAGAGTAGCCATACATCAAATGTTAGAAATAATAGTTTAATAAAACTTAGGTGCACAAATTATTAACATATTTTTAAACATGTATGTTGAGTATATTTTAACATTGAACTACCAAAAATTATTTGACCCTGACAATGAATTGTACCTTTTTGACTAGGTATTTTTATATTAAAAGGTATATAAAATATTAATGACTGTTTCTTTCTTTTCTCACATATAACTTTATTTCTATTATTTATTCGAGTTTTAAATTATATTTATTGCCGATTATATAATGGAATCACAGTTTATTTATTCTATTATCTTTTAATATTTTTTTATATATTTTTTTTTTAAAATTATTATTTTGAAGACCACATTTTAGGGCAATTTAGTGTTATTAGCTTTTTACTAAAACTTGTACATTTGTAAGCAATCAAGCAAACTTGATTGTAATATTAGAGTTCTGACCACCCTAGAACGGGTTAGTCCCAGTTGGGTGACTGAAACAAATAAGCAAAAGATTAAGGTTTTGCCATTCGGTTCCTGTTATTTTTGTAAGGTACCTAATCAATGTTTTATAGTAATTATTTTTTAAATAAAATAAACAATAAATAAAGAATTTCATTTTATAAACCTTTGTTCAATGACTGGGATATGTAAAAAAACGAATGTCAATTTTACATAAAAAACGAACCAGCTTGTTGAAGGACGCATCGCAACCAGGGTTAGGCGAGGCAAAGTGGGGCTTGCCGCCGCACTATAACCCTGCACTTTGCACTCCTCTACGCACAGCGAGTTTGCCAAACTGAGTAGTGTTGCGTAAGGGTATACTTTCCTATTTTTTAAGACAACTTAAATAAAATACCTTTCACCTTTCATTACCTAATAATTCGTCCGCCTAAGCTAATAGGGTGCAGTTTTTAAATCCTAAAATATAAAAAAAAACGTTAATGTTGCACCCTAGGTGGCTGAATAGGGCGTAAACCCCCAATATAGTTTGTGCGGGATGGCTCTAAAGGCAAAAAACATTTCACTACAAAACCTTTCTCAATAATCAAGAACTGGAGGTCGATTCGGTCTCTAAGCAGTATAAATTCCCTGAAAATCTCGGATGCACAGCCCTGCGTCCAGATATAACTCTTTACTCTCTATCTTGGAAGATGGCCCTTATCGCAGAATTAACTGTTCCATGGGAATCAAATATCCCAAAAGACCACGAGTACCATGATCTCGCAAATGCCGTCACCCGGAACGGCTTCACTGTTCACCTTCACGCGGAGGAAGTTGGCGCTCGTGGCCTGCCAGCTAAATCTCTGTTTCACCTCTTCAAGATCTTAGTCCCTCCAGGAAAATAATCAACTCCTTCCTAGAAAAAATATCTAAAACTGTAATTTCTGGATCTCAAATTCTATGGCTTCGAAGGGGGAGTGAATGGGTGATAAGGTGAACGCTCACATGTGGCAAGACAGCTGTCCTAAACCTACCACAGCCGGTCGTTAGTCTGTAATCCACCATTCTCCCCCAGAAGTGTAATAATAGTATAACTAAATAAAATACAAACGGAGCTGCCATGGAATTCACCGACCGAAAATCGGGCCCATCATATATAATTATTACACTTCTGGGAGGTGAAGGGTGGATTCCGGACTTACGACCGGCGGTGGTAGGTTTAGGACAGCTGTCTTGCCACATGTGAGCGTCCACTTTACCACCCATTCACTCCCCCTTCGAAGCCATAGAATTTGAGATGCAGAAATCGCGGTTTTAGATAATTTCTCTAGAAAGGAGTTGATTATTTTCCTGGAAAGACCAAGATCTTTAAAAAGGTGAAACAAAGATTTAGCTGGCAGGCCACGAGCGCCTACTTCCACCGCGTGAAGGTGAACAGTGAAGCCGTTCCGGGTGATGGCATTTGCGAGGTCATGGTATTTATTTAATTTGTACTCGTGGTCTTTTGGGATATTTGATTCCCATGGAACAGTTAACTCTACGATGGGCCCGACTTCATTTGGCGAATTCTATGGCAGCTCCATTTGTATTTTATTTATGCACAACAAAAGGAAGAGAGGTTCTTCCAGGAAAATTTCTTACCTTGTAATCTTAAAAATATTTTTATTTAGGTTATGGATTATTTTTATGAATTACTGAACCTAAAATAACAATTTTAAGTTACCTGACTATTTTTGTAATAAATGTTATTCAATTTAATAATGTGTTTTTATATTATTTTACATTACATTACATTATTTTACCTATTGTTCGATCCGTCCCTCATATAAAAATATTTAGAGGAGCTACCTGCACACATGGCGCGCAATTATCTTATTTGTACAAAGGGAGTTACAAAGAGACTGACAACAAATTTATATGTATCAGTATACCAAACTGAAATATTTATATAAATAATAATAAAATAATAAGAGCTATGATTTAAAAACTATATCTATATAGTCTAGTATAGTCTTGTTAAGAGTGCAATCATACTATTATCACAGTATACCAGACAGTAGCTTCTCTTAGAACAAAATTGAAATCGAAGCAAGTGATGTCAGGAATCTTAAGGGCTACCACAAATAGTAATATGATTACTCTTCTTCTTGAAGCATCGTCCCGGCCACATTTACGGTGCCCCGGCGACGCAGATGCTATTATGCTACTGATTTGTTCTGATAATACCATATGGCCTGGACTCGTAAATCTCCACAAAAAAGTAATAGTAAGAGCGGACATAAACTGCGCCCACAGGGCCTAAGGACGCGACATGACTTACCCCTTTCCGTCGCACCCTCTTCCCGCATTGCCTTGTTGCTCTTGAGTGTTGAGAACTGGGTGTTATTATACTGTGCTATTGTGTCGCGAAAGTTGCCATATTTGACATAATAATAGTAGATTATTCAATTTTTAACTACGAGCGCCATCTACACGTTGCGTTTCGTAGTAAATTCTGCTTGTCAAATTCTCAATCTAGTACACTATGTAATCGATGCTGTGGGTCTGTGACCTATCAAAAGCTGATTTACGTCGAAACACAAAAATAAAACACGTCTGTTCAGGGCGCAGCTGTATCAGCTAGTAATATCCTACTAATATTATAAACGCGAAAGTTTGTATGTATGTATGGATGTTTGTTACTCTTTCACGCAAAAACTACTAAATGGATTTTGATGAAACTTTACAATAATATAGCTTACACATCAGAATAAGACATAGGCTATAATTTATAAAGATATATGGTTTTCTATCATCATTATCACAATTTTCCATCACCACGCGGGTCAAACCGCGGGGCGCAGCTAGTTTTGAATAAATGAAAAATTCTGATAAGAATAGCCAGTATTATGTTCAAATTAACAACAACATTTCTTCTTCTTATGTTGTGTATTTTCGTTTCACTAAACAATATAACAAATACAGACTCATGGTCTGCAACTAAAAAAATGGACACAAATAAAAATGATATTGATTACATTATCGCAGCAGCTTCGCTAGATGTCCAGATGTTACGCTCAGTGATTCATCGTCGTTTTGTAGTCGCCAAAACTGAAATGAAGTGTATGACCTCTCCCTGCAAATTTGTTGAAGTCCATTTCAGGTATTCCAAACGATATCAGATATATCTCGGATTCCAAACAATATTAGATATATCACCGGTATTCCAAACAATATCGCTTACGTTCTTGATATTTAAAATTCTTCTTCTTCTCCGTCGTTCCCTCATTACTGAGGATCGTGGCCACTAGACAACAGTTTGCCTACGAGGCTCCTCCACTTCGACCTGTCTTCTGCATGGCGGGTCGCAGATTGTATTGACCCTTTTGTAACTTCTTTGATGAGGTCGTTCCATCAGGCCGGTGATCTGCCTCTGCTTCTTCTTCCCTCGAATTGACCCCCGGAAAGCATTTTCTCCAGATTCTCTGGGTTTCTCCTGGCAACATGACCGAAGAACTGCAGGACCCTTCTCGTGCATACGGTGGAGAGCCTCACTTGGATGCCGAGTTCTTCCAGGACAGATTTGTTGGTGCGGCGTGCTGTCCATGGGATTCCTAGCATTTTACGCCAACACCACATCTCCAGTGCATCGATTTTAGTGCATATCCGAGCCTTCAGGGTCCATGTCTCCGATGCATAGAGAAAGATCGAGAAAACCAGAGCTCGAACCAGCCTGACCTTAGTCCGCTTGCTCATGGCCGCTCTTGCCATCTGGCTTCTGCGTAAGACCTCCTTTTCGCAATTTCCGTTGTTGCATATCATGGAGCCCAGATAGACAAAGTCTTTCACAGCTTAAAGGCTATTTAAAATTGGTAATGTCTAATTTTTTTTTGTTTAGTCTTTTATTTTGTAGATACAAACGATTCATTACTGTATCCATATCCTCCATTTCACCGTTCAACCAAACAGCCTTTTATATATGTTTTAAAAGGTGGATAGGGGTTACGTGAAATTTTGCACCGTACCATAAGGGAGGTGACGAATTCAGGATCCTTTCTAACCAATTGACTGTTGCTTTGTTGGCGCATTTGACGCGCAGTAGCCTGTGTTGCCACGTCGTCCCGTTGACTTTTATGTTGTCGCACGGACAGATAGGAGGTTTTTTATTGTGAGCGTTTAACGCAGTCATAATGTGCTTTGTTACGATTAAACGTTGCTTAGAGGTCATGCGGCCTTCCCCGTCGCCGGAACTAATCGCGACGGTTGTTTCTCCGAAGGACGTTGATATGCCCGTCGCAGCTTGCATAGGTGAAGGCCGAGTTTCCGTTGAGGGTTGAGGTTCTATACTGTCGACCAGGCGCAAATTGCCTCCCGGCCAAAGCGCTGGCATGTGCGGGATCTGCTCGATCAACCACTTTACGGTGGTTTCGTTGCCGCAGCTCACGTGTAAGACGCCGCGCAACAGCGCGTCTCCGTTTAATTTCAATTTTTCCTCGCCGTCCCGCGGTTGATAAACGTTTAACGCGGTTGTGATGTGTCGCATTATCAACACGCGCCGGTTCTGTGTGATGTCATCGCGCTCGCGCGCTGAGCAAATCTCCACTTTCAGCCTCGACGATTGGCTCGGCTGAATTGGTTTTAGCTTTTTCGATTTCTTATCTATGTAGTAATTAGTAGCGGGTTCTGCGACTACGCCGAGTAACTGGCTTGCGGGCATTTTGTTATCGGGGCAGCAAACCTTTGCATCTATTTGCATTGAATCACCACTATATACTCCATTTCCACTTTTAGCTGCATCCGTTTCGATGTTCACATAAATGTTTTCAGGCTCTCTTGGTGATTGCAATGGGATGGAATGAAATTTATGCAACGGAATGACCCGGTAATATCGTTGACAGGTCGGACGTAGCCCCGAGACCACCCTCTGTAACCATTGCAACGTCGATTTACATTCGCAGCTGGCTTGTAAGAAACCGTCGAAAGCTTGTATACCACCGATAATTTTTAATTTCACAGCGATGCGTGAACTGCTATTATAACCGTCGTACGCGCGCCTGAGGTATGCCTGTAATGAGAGGCAATGTCCTTGGTCCATAAGATGTTCATCGCCCGCCCAGCAAATTGCAACGTCTAAATTGGTAGTATTCCATTGAGTCCTCATTTCGATGTTTTTAGGATAGTCTTCGACACTTACTGTTTGTTCTTCCGGCGATTGTAAAGTTTGCACAATTAGTTTTTCTTGTAATGGAACAACGCGGTAATATAGTCCACGCCGTGGAGGTAGATTCCCGACCGTTCTCTGCAAATATTCCAGTGTTGTTTCATTTTCGTAGCTGGCTTGTACAAAACCGTGGAGTGCTTGCAACTTCATTTTTAATTTCAGGGTGTTACGTTTTAATCCATTATAGCTGTTAACAGCATTTTTTATTTGTTTCATTAATAATAAGCACTCCTCTTCGTTCATATTATTTTTGTCATCTCCCCAACGAATTGCAACGTTTAATTCTTTAGGACTGCATGAATTTTCCCAGTTTATATTCCATGTAGTCTCCATTTGGTTGTTGGTAGGAAAGCCGATCTGCGGTATCTCATTTTGTATTTCATCAAATGAAACAATGTAATATTTGTCTCCGAGCCATTGAGGCAGCCGTGCAATTAAGCTGCACAACCATTTCACTGTTGCTTTGGTACAGCAACAGACTCGTAAAACACCATCGTGCACCTGTATGTCTCCGTTGATTCTTAATTTCTCCTTACTGCTTGTATTATGAACATTTATTCCAGTTTGAATTTGTTGCATTAAGTTCGAGCACTGATCTTTATCCATAGGCCTCTCACCGCGTCCCCACTGAATCGTAACGTTAAGATACGGTTTACTTCCAGGTACAGGTTGTTCCGCTTCGATTACTCGGAAACGGTCTCCGCGCCAATCTGGCAGTTTCGCGACTTCGTTCCGTAACCAGTTCAAAGTTGTTTCATCCCCGCAGTGCAACCACACGTAACCATCACAGTTTTTTATCTTTCCATCAAATGCCAACTTTGTATTAAGGATATTGTTATAGTGAGAGCTTCTCGCAAAGCCGATACGGCCTTTTATAAAAGAACACTGATCATCGTTCATGCGTCCGTCGCCATATCCGCAAATGATTGCGACGTTTAAACGTCGCGCAATCCAATGTGCGGCGGGTTGCGGTCCGTCTCTCTTTTCTTCTTCTTTCTTATCCGATTGGGTTTCTAGCTTGGACATTGTTTGAAGTTCTTCGTGGGTTATTAAGCGGAATGAAGTTCCATTTTCTGGCGGCAAGGCCGTCACTGCAGTATGCAACCAGTCTAAAGTCGTTTTATTGCCGCAGTAGACAAGCAAATGACCATTGCGCACAACCATTTTTGAGCTTATAACTGCAACGTTAGTATGTAACGCCAGGTTAGACCTGATTATACCTAATCGTGGAATAACCACGAACAGAAATCGAGTGCAGGAAGGATAAATTAATGCCAAAGCAAATACACATCAAAAAACTAAATTTCAAAAAATATTGGACGCCACAGCTTTTTATAGGTTAAAGCTGAAACTAAAAAAAAAACCAGAACTCGATACAAAAAAATTAAGCACAAGATTTAACAGGGTGGGTAAGTCTCACAGGTTTGTCACTGGTTTAGCCCGTAGGTAGCAATTCTTCCTTCAGCTGTAAAAAAAAAGAAATGAGAACACGTTGCTTCTTTTCAGAGTTCTTTAATCCGCTTCTCCGCGGGCACAGCAAAACGAAGAAGGTGCAAGGCACACGATGTATAAATCACTTCACAGCACAGCAGTATATGGATATCTTCTAAAAGTTGACAGTAGGTAGGTCCGGAATTTGAATCTCCGATCTCCAAAAAAAATGCTCCGAGAAGCAGGCCGCCACGCTACGGCAGTTGAGGCTTTGCAGGTGGATTAAAGATAATTCGTATAAAAATAATAGAGGTGCTCGCCCGCCCGTCTGAAGCCAAGGAGAAAAAAAGCCGGTTAGAAGTCGATACGCCGCCATGTGCTAACCGCAAAAAAATTGACAATAATCGCTTACCAGAAAAGAACTACATGAATTGAAAAACTGCGCCGCGCTATACTCGTCGGCAGCGACGCCGATCCTCAGCCCCTCTTACGCCTGCGCTTCCAAACTCCAAAACCACAAAAGAATGCCATTTTTGATAGGCGCAAAACTGTACGACCCCGAAAGAACAGTGATGTCACCTTTTGACGTTTCCGGCTGAACCAAAGAGAATAGAGACGTCATTGCCGTAACCGTAGCGTTCGACACCTTCTTAAACGTCAGAAAACGGTTTTTACGACTTTTACAGTCGACTTTTAAGTCAAGTTGTGACTTAATTACGACGTTACGAAAATGAAGCAGAAAACTTCGGAAAAATAGTAGAGACGCCAGAAAACGTGTGCAAATGACACCGAAACATGTAATTACATGGATCTGCACACGGAAAAGCATGAATCGCGAAAGAAATGTCATGAAAAAAGCAGTTTTTGTTACAGCCCCCCTTCCAAAAAGAAATCGGAAGAGCCAACGAACGATTTCAAATGAATCGTCCCGATTCTAGCTCCACTCTCAAGGGTTAACAAAAACGCCACAACGTCTATAACAGTGTATAAGACAGGAAAAAAAATATACTCTTCTAAACCAAATGACCAAGCTACCTTCAATAAGGGTAAACAAGTCTACAAAAACATACAAATAAATAAACAAAATCTTCCCGTTAACTAAAGTGGAAACCCTGGTAGGTAAGTTCTGCAGAGGTCAACTGCCATTTGAAAACTCTCCACTTTCCCGTAGAGAACACAAAACTACTTCAACAACAAAACTACTGCTTACCATGGAAGCACAAAGCCCATGTAAAAGAAAAACCACAAAACCTGGTGTCGTTTTGTTCCGAAGTCCCATCGGACTTCGGAACAAAAATTGTTGGGTTATTCCAACCCCCTTTGCTAGGTTTAATAACTCCTAACTCTAGCATACGATCAACTTCCTCATTTAACAATGCTAAACGAGCGGGAGACATGGGATAATACCGCTGTTTCACCGGTGGATGATTACCCGTGTCGATAACCTGTGATATTAAATTAGTTCGACCAAGACCCTTAACGTCTGTCGAAACTTTTTGAAAACCATCGATCATTTTGTTTGCTAAGGACTGCTGATTCTCAGTCAGAGAAGCGAAAGGATGCAAAACCCTCACTTCGCTGACTGAATGCCAACTAACATCACTATCCTCAAACCTAACGAACTTCACAATTTCCGGAGCCAAATCAAATTGTCGGACAAAGTCCATGCCTAATATAAGAGAAGTGCCAATATCCGGAGCCACAACCGCTCGGATCACTTGACAACGATTATTAAATTTGAAAGGCAAAGACATATAACCGATCGTCCTAACCGTACTAGAATTTGCGGTGCTTAAAGTCCAAGACGAAGTCTTGTGCAGGGTATACCCGATCTCAATTAAATGTCGATGTGAGTCGGCACCCAAAATTGTGACGCTCGAACCAGTGTCAAGCAAGCCACAAACCGCAATATCACCCAACGCAACATCTAAAAATGGACGACGGTTGTCTTTTTCCTTTTCGAACAAGGCAGAGACAGAGTGAACAAACGCATTCACTCTGTCTCGGTTCTCGAGTTTTTTGAATCGGCCGAAGTAGAATTGGGAGAATTATTTCCTTTGGAACAATCCGGACAAGTTGTCACGGTAAAATTAAATTTACCGCAACGGTAACAGTACTTGGAGTGCCCGTGATGTGAACCCCTCTGGTAACCACTATACGCTCCTCGAGGACCACCCGCATTATGCGGTTTGCCTCGGGAGTAACCACCTCGGTGAAAACCACCCCGATTGCTCGAACCTCTATGGGATTCTTGAGTACGAGTGGATAAAGAATCAACAGCGGACACTGTGCACTGATGAAGATGTTCCTCAAGAGGAACGTCCGTACCATTATTACCGGAACCAGTACAATCGACAGAGTGAACTGCTCTAGACGCAGAAGGCTTGGCTTTTGAAAGTGCCTGCAGGTTAGCATTATACTCATTTATAGCCACATGCGTGAGTTCCTGCTGTTTCCCCACATGAAGCAGTTCTTGTATGGAATGAACAGGGATGTACGCGAAACATTGTTGCAGGTAAGGTTTTAAATTGGGTACTAGGATTGTCAGCTGCTCCGCCTCCGGCAAGGGCCTGGATAATTTATTAAAATAGCCCAATACTTCAGTAATAAAAAGATGAAGAGGTTCATCCGGTCTCTGAATTCGAGCGCGAGCCCGTTTCAACATATCGCGGTCGAAGGTTTGACTGCCAAAATTTTGGCGAAGTTCTTTGGCCAACTGTGGCCAATTGTCAATCCTGGAAGCAACCGTCCTATACCAAGCGAGCGCGTGATGTTGAAACAACTCGCACGCCGATTTCAGCAACCGTGCATCAGAAATATTTCGTGCCAAACGATTTTCCTCAAGGCGTTCCAGGAATTCTACGACGCATGACTTTCCATCAAACACAAACCCTAAACTCAAAGGCCTTAACACCTGTTCATTAGTAAAATCATACGGCCTGCTGACAGCGACCGGATTCCTAACAAAAACCTCGGGTTCGGAAACCGAATTACCCGCATTAGGTACACTCGAAACATTTGGAACGGCTAACGGAACAAAAAGATTATTTGATGAAACCGATGTCACCCCTAAAGGATGTACCGGCACAGGCACCTCTACCTGTACAGAAGTAGACGGCAGTAAATTTGGACTAGGAGCTCTCACAATATCTGAACACTCCTCCAGCACCTTCACGATCTCTAAAATCTCCGCCTGAAGACGTTCAAACGAAGCTGTCGGTACAACCCCAGACATTATACGTGATACTCTATAAAAAAGATGCGTTGTTTTTGTACAAACGCGTTTAAACAAAGGTCGAGTATTGTTCTCTACCAAATCCTCAACAAATTCTTGGAGACACAAGAGTCGAATGGAACATTCGTTAAACTCTTGCTCGGGATCCAGATCCGTCGACGTGATTGAATCTGCCGGAAACTGTTTAAGCAGCGAACTAAACTGTCGGCGCATCGACTCCACAAGCGTCGGGGTAACCTCCCGAATTTTGAATTCGTAATCCAATTCTTTTTTAACTAAGTGTGAGGCAGAATAATACACAAGCACGGGGGAAGCCATCTCAACTACTTGCGTATTAAAAATATAAACAAGCAGAAAATTTAAAAGTTTTAAAAAAAATTTTTTTTTTTTTAAAAAAAAACTAAAAAATTATTCACAAAAAAATAATTCACCAAAAAAAAATTTTTATTTATGGTAAAAAAATCAAATATAAAAAATTGTTCTGCTCAATAAAAAAACAAAAAAAAAACGAAAAACGAAATATTTTTTTTTTAAATAAAAAATAAATTTAGAAAATAAATAACTAGAACGATCTGACCTCAACGATTGCTGACGAGCACCTCTATTCACCTGACACCTTTAACCAATGGAGCGGAGTATTCAATCCTCGGACCTGAAATTTACAAAAAAAAACAATTTAATAAACAGTCTATAACAATCTTCGAACACGGCAAGCCTCTATCTTGCTGACGAGGCTATTTCCCGACAACCGTGTCGGATTACAAATTAAAAACAAAAAATTACAAAGAAAACCGCTATACTGTACCTCGAGCTACTGTACAATGATACTAGATATTATATACAATATCTTTAAAAAACTATGTGAAAAAGAAACGGCAAGTCTGTATACAATAGAACTTTTTCGCGGTAACCGCTTAAAATGTTAAATTCAAGTTACAAGAAATGTTACAGGTTAAACATTAAAGAAAACATTTAAGTAAACGCAGACGTGTCTCAAAAACTAAAGAAAGAATTACTACTTAGGCTAAAACCAGTTCTAAGGCTCCACGCTGGGCGACAGTTTATAACTGCAACGTTAGTATGTAACGCCAGGTTAGACCTGATTATACCTAATCGTGGAATAACCACGAACAGAAATCGAGTGCAGGAAGGATAAATTAATGCCAAAGCAAATACACATCAAAAAACTAAATTTCAAAAAATATTGGACGCCACAGCTTTTTATAGGTTAAAGCTGAAACTAAAAAAAAAACCAGAACTCGATACAAAAAAATTAAGCACAAGATTTAACAGGGTGGGTAAGTCTCACAGGTTTGTCACTGGTTTAGCCCGTAGGTAGCAATTCTTCCTTCAGCTGTAAAAAAAAAGAAATGAGAACACGTTGCTTCTTTTCAGAGTTCTTTAATCCGCTTCTCCGCGGGCACAGCAAAACGAAGAAGGTGCAAGGCACACGATGTATAAATCACTTCACAGCACAGCAGTATATGGATATCTTCTAAAAGTTGACAGTAGGTAGGTCCGGAATTTGAATCTCCGATCTCCAAAAAAAATGCTCCGAGAAGCAGGCCGCCACGCTACGGCAGTTGAGGCTTTGCAGGTGGATTAAAGATAATTCGTATAAAAATAATAGAGGTGCTCGCCCGCCCGTCTGAAGCCAAGGAGAAAAAAAGCCGGTTAGAAGTCGATACGCCGCCATGTGCTAACCGCAAAAAAATTGACAATAATCGCTTACCAGAAAAGAACTACATGAATTGAAAAACTGCGCCGCGCTATACTCGTCGGCAGCGACGCCGATCCTCAGCCCCTCTTACGCCTGCGCTTCCAAACTCCAAAACCACAAAAGAATGCCATTTTTGATAGGCGCAAAACTGTACGACCCCGAAAGAACAGTGATGTCACCTTTTGACGTTTCCGGCTGAACCAAAGAGAATAGAGACGTCATTGCCGTAACCGTAGCGTTCGACACCTTCTTAAACGTCAGAAAACGGTTTTTACGACTTTTACAGTCGACTTTTAAGTCAAGTTGTGACTTAATTACGACGTTACGAAAATGAAGCAGAAAACTTCGGAAAAATAGTAGAGACGCCAGAAAACGTGTGCAAATGACACCGAAACATGTAATTACATGGATCTGCACACGGAAAAGCATGAATCGCGAAAGAAATGTCATGAAAAAAGCAGTTTTTGTTACAAGCTGAATGATAGTTTCGAATAATTCAACGGGTTTTCATTATAAGCAAGCATAGCTTGATTGATGTGGCTCTTCACAAAAGATGACTTCCAGTTTCGTTTGGACATACGTCCATCTCCGACGCTAGTGCCAATTGCAACGTTCAGTTTTGGATTGTTCAGATTTGGTTCTTCTTCTCTCTTATTCACTTTTGCACGATTCGGAACATCCTCTTCAATCATACGGAATGCGTCATTGTTATACTTTGGCAAGTTCGCGACTTCGGCTCGAAGCCAGGTTAATGTTTGTTCATTCTGGCATCGGAGGTATAAACGACCGTCTAACAACCTCATCTTTTGGGTGAACTTTACCGTGTGGCCCGGATGAGCTTCATTATGTTCTGACATTGACTTGCCTATGAGGGCCTTTGCAAATACACATCGATCATTAGCCAAGTGTCCTACTGCATCTCCGCAAACGATTGCAACACCAAGATTTACATCGTTAATCGCAGATGTAATTTTGGTTCGAGGTTCTTGTACAACCTTCAACTTGGTGCGACTCGGTTGCAATTGAGGTAAATCTTCTTTGACCATCCGGAATGTGTCATTGTTCCACTTTGGCAAGTTTGCAACCTCGTCTTGAAGCCATATTAATGATCTGTCATCCCTGCATCGGAGGTATAAACGACCGTCGACCAACTTTGTTCTTTGTATGTAGTTTATCTCGTCGCATGGATGACTTTCATTATAATCCCACATTAATACACCTAAGAGATGCTTTGCAAACATGCATGGGTCATTGTCCCTGTGTTCTCCTGGGTCTCCGCAAAAGATTACAACACTTAAATTTACATTGTCAATCGCAGGTTCTTCCACAACTTCCAATCGGTACACGTTGCCTTCCCAAGCGGGCAGCTCGTCGACTTTGCTTTGCAGCCATTTTACATCGGTTTCGTCCCTGCAGCGGATGTGCAAGCGACCGTCGTGCACTTTCACATTTGCGGCAATCATCACTTTTGATTTATTTTCTGAATCGCTGTTGTGAACAGTGCGCGCTTTCATGATGTGTTGCCTCGCGGATAGACAACGATCGTCGTACATTTGACCTTGTAGATCGCCGCAGACGATTATGACGTGCGGCCATTTTGACCGATCTGCTGGTGAAGTCTGTGCGGTTTCCGGCGGTTCATTTTCGGGATTCTGATCTTTCGGAGATTCGTGCGCACTTAGTGCACTCGAGCGCAATTCATTTGCAGGATTCAGTAGCAGAATAGGTGCGCCGGGTGCTATCGTCGGCATTCCTATCGCAGGTACCGCGTGTACTGGAGGGGGTACCGTTCGAGGTTGGGACCGCTGCTGCGTTTCCGGTACGTCTTCAACGTCATCTACGATCGTACAGTTATCGTCGTCCGATGGCATCGGTTCGTCGTTCTTCTTCTGTCTTTTCATTTTATTTGTAAAATGAGTTTGAGAATCTAGAGTGGGAGCTTCTCTTTTCCGTCGAGGCGAATTCAACGAGGAACCAGCTTCGAAATTACTCATCTCGTTTTCGAGAGGACAATCGGTTACCTTAGTTTTGTTTTTTCTGTTTAAGTTAGCCATGAGTTAATGAAAGATTTGAAGTCATCCCTCCCGCTTCCCACCCTCCACGGAGTCCGCAATTGGGGACGTCGAAAGTGCTGAAAAGCGCATACGATCGCCAGGAGTGCGGGAGGAATCTAGCCCCCGAAAGCGGGCGACGCGCGAGTCGTCCGGGGCCTCCTAAGGCCGAGACCCGTTGGGCTGCGCGCCGCGTCGCCCCAAAAGACTCGCCCGGCCGACCGTCGGACCGGTCGACTCAGCCGCTTGATCGGGATCGGGCTATTTCCCGACCGCCCGTCTGAGCGGAACTAGGGACCGAAGAGGAGTGTCGCTCGCACCAAGGAACTGACCCGCCGAGGGTTGAGCTCAGCCTCCAGGATTACTTTGTCCCGCCGTACGGGTCGCCGCGCACGGCACAAACACGCGGGTGGTGAATCACCACAAATTAAGGGATGGGTCGCCGCATTCCTTATATAATTATGCAAAAAATAAAGTGAAGGTATGCATCGAGGATATCGCAAGGAGACCTTGAATGTTTCAAAAGGTATGACAAAATGCCATATATTACTCGAAAATATCAGGTGGAATTTAAGGAAATGAAGAAGCAGACAGATTGCTAAGAAAGAGTTTGGAGGGAACCGCAACCTGAAGCTACCACCGGTAAAGGGGTACATGAAAACAGTTAGGTCGAAAGTACGAGAAAGTGGGTGAATAAGGGAGGAAAGAGAGCCATTGTGATGCCCTACTAGCCTCTCTAAGATAATACGATAAGACTTACGGATTAAAGTGGGCATTAAATGCCCAATAGACCCCTATGCATTCTAGGCAATGTAGAGGATGAAAGAGGAGACAATGAAGCGCGACCTTAGGCAATGACTCATGTACAAAAGCTCCGCAAGAGGTCCAAATGCGGCTGTCACATATCTGACTAACCAACACCAATACTCAATCGTCAAAGATATGATAAGGATAGTGGATTGGGAATGCTAATGAATTGGGAAAACGGCGAAAGGGTGGTTCGCCCGCTGCTTTGGTTTGCCCCTCAGAGGGAGGGGTCTAACGGTGGCGCCAGACCTGGGTCTATCGTGAAGGCAGCAGCTGGACTTGCCTGGAGGATCTCAGCCATAGTACGCTACCCTCCAGGCCGAGCTCTCCTTTCCCACGGACAGCGAGAGAGGAGAAGGGAAAGTCGACTTTCAACCAACGGTCGACTTTCACCCCACCATAAAGAGGAAGTGTAAACCAAATAGGTATAATTGCATATATTATGCTTGAATTATTGTTTTGGGTCATTTTTGAACATGATTTTACACCTTTATACTTTTAGTTGTTTTTGTAAACAAAAACACATTTATACAAACACACACCCATACCAAACACACATTATATATAATTATTTATGATGAATAGGTATATACCAGTAGAATTCCCTCATTCGTCACTCATCCAAACCTTAAGGCATTATCAGGTTGTGGTTGGTAGCAGTCAATCCTTAAATGTTTCCTATAGGGCATCCTCTTCACTACGTAGAAGTTAATTTTATTTATTAACCAGTAGAATGCCAATACCACTAATCGGTGGTTTTCTTTTGTGAAATTTTGCAGGCGACCTATCTGTGTTTATGCTGTTATAGGTATGTAATAAAAGTCGCCTTCATTAAAAAAGCTACCATTATATACCTACATACATTACGTGCATGGAGGCCATCTTTGGAATGCTTTGCCGAAAAATGTGAGAACCGCACCAAGCATAACAAGTAAACAGACTCAGAGCATTTGAAATCTTCCAGATAAATTCCCTTTCCCCTCCTTTTTTATCTTTAGCTTCCTTATAGGTTTTAAGATTATTTGTTGTGGCACATTCTGTGCCCACAAATACTTAGGTATATATTTCTTCATTCTCTTTTATTTTATTTGTCATACTCTGTATATAAGTTAAGTTATGTAGTCTACTAGCAAATAATGTTTATACAGTATAGGTTAGCTCTAAAATATTGCCTGCAGGCAATAAGCTCGCCTTTTGTTTGTTTGTTCGTTTGAAAAGCTTTATTGCACACACAAAAGAATACAATGTGGTGGGCCTATTGCCAAGTGGCAATATCTACCGACCATA
Source organism: Micropterix aruncella (assembly GCA_944548615.1). Lineage (NCBI taxonomy): Eukaryota > Metazoa > Arthropoda > Insecta > Lepidoptera > Micropterigidae > Micropterix > Micropterix aruncella. The sequence goes on from OX155972.1 coordinate 20,467,413, forward strand.
CCGCCAGGGTTATTGTGACTGAAAGTTTATGTGGGCAAATTAATTTACAAGTAATAAATGAATACACTTACAAAAAAGTCATCATAGTATAAAATATAATTCAGTGATTAGTAACGTAGCCAACTCGATATTGAAGGGAGGAGTGAAATATAAGGACAAGCAAAGGAGACGGGAGGGGAGTGGGGAATTCATAAGTTGAGTAAATGTCTCTTTAAAGAATTTTTAAACCCGGTCAGGTTTTCAAGTTGTCTTATCGGTAAAGGCACGAAATTCCAGAGACGGGCCGCTTGCACTGCGAAAGACCTAGACATGAAAGTTGATGAATGCTGAGGTATAGCCAGTAATAGATTTTCCTGAGAGCGCAATGGAAGACCATGGGATGATAGCGGAGAGAAGAGATTATACAAATAGGTAGGACAGTTTGACTGTAGTACGCGGAAGAGTAGGGTGAGTATGTGAAATTCCCGACATCGTCTAATGGGTAGCCACTCTATTTGCCTGCGAAAGTTTGATATGTGATCAAACTTCTTCAGGGAATAAACAAAGCGAATACACGCGTTTTGAATCCTATCTAGCTTATCGAGTAGTTCTTCATTCGCATCTAGGTAGGCCACATCAGCGTAATTAATTAGCGGTAAAAGAAAAGATTGTGCCATTTGGCGTTTAATACAAAGAGGTAAGACATTCTGAACCCGTTTAAAAGAATGGAGACTTGCAAAGACTTTACGACTGACCTCACTTACTTGAGGATGCCAAGATAAGTTTTCATCAATAAGCAGGCCAAGGTCTTTCACAGAACTGCTGTAAGGGACAACGACGTTGTCAATATTGATAGGGGGGAGATTATTTTTATACTTGGCAATGAGTGAGCGACTTCCGATGACGATTGCTTGGGTTTTTGACGGATTCATGGTTTTTGCATGGTTACGAGACCATACCGCTATCGAGTTTAAATTAGCCTTTTCTTAAGAATAAAGGGTTATTATTATTATTATTATTATTATAACCGGAAAGTTATAGCCCACCGTGTTTTGAAGAAACACGGCAGAATTAACAAAACCAAAAAAAATTAGGGAAAGACGGAAAATAATTTCAATAAAAAATAATACCCAAAAAATAAAAATTTGAAAAAAAAAAGTTACCCTAAAAAACGCTGTGTGGGCTAAATATTGATGCATTGGATTTGCCCCACAGAAAATCCTTTTTCCTCAGACGCACGAAAGACTAAAGAGAAACACAAGGGTATGTGAAATATTCGCGTTTAATCGCCACGAAGGTACCCCTCGTTCAGCTCCCGCCTTATCGGCGTGTCACATGTGTGTTTCCGAAGACAAAGTGCTCCAGCCAAATAATTTTGCAGTATTTTCCGGATATGAAGGCAATTCCTTAGGGAGTCTTCGATTTGAAGAATCCTCACATTAGCAACAGGTATAATACGTAAAATACAGAGGTTAAACAAAGGTGCCACCCGCTGTCGAGAAACATAAATCCGTTAAAATTGCGCTGATCCTTCATGAAAACCAACCCAAAATGAAAGTAAATGCTCACCAGATAAAAAAAACACCTCACATGAAAAAAAAATAACCGCCTCCCGGTAAAACTGCACATCCCGGCAGATTACGGAGGTTTCCTCACCAGCAAATCCCACTGATCACATAGCAAACCCGTGGCAAATCCCTCACCTAGTCCCTAATAAGTCTGTGTCGCTCACCCACCACCACAGACTTATTAGGGACTAGTCCCACCACTCACCCACCGTCTTTCGCCAATCTTTTCGCCACCGCCCGAATTTGACAGTTTGACAGTTCGGATTCGTTCATGGCAACGTTCCGTTTGGCCGGTATCGCTCTATAAAAGGCAAAACCGCGGTCTCGACCAATCACGTTACAGCTAGGCGATCCCTATCTGTCAAACCGGCATCCACGAAAGTTTTCGAACATTGTTTATTTTTTGTCAAGCGTGGGAGGAATGCACGGAAAACAGCGAAAAACCACCAGGAAACATAAAAAAAACACCGGAAAACCACGAAAAACAGGTTCGGCAAACATAACCTGCACACAGGCGCGAAAACAACAAAATATGCGGTTTTTGTTACATTATGGGGGGCGCCAGTTTTGCATGCGGCAATTTTGCACAAATGTCACTTTTGACAGTTCCAAATTTGTTGAGGGCAGATTTGCAGGAGGCAACCTTGCAGGAGGCAACCTTGCAGGCGGCAACCTTGCAGGTGGCAACCTTCAGTACAGTTTTAAAGTTTTTCTGTTAGGTTAGGTTTTTCTTTCCCTAAAATCGAAGTGACATTACTTACCGGCATCCTTGTAGTGGATGACTTTTATACATCAAACTAAACATTAAAAAAAATGTTTTAAGTTTTTCTGTTAGGTTAGGTCATTTTGACATTTGCAAAACTGCCTTCTGCAAGATTGCCTTCTGCAAAACTGCCGCCTGCAAGAATGCCGTCTGCAAGATTGCCGTCTGCAAGATTGCCGTCTGCAAATTTGCCTTCTGCAAGTTTGATGGGACCCTTACATTATACATATACAAGTATGCTGACAAGAACACACCCTATAAAAAAAATCGACACACATACCATTGTACATTTCATTGCCCCGGTTGGCCTTCTAAGGGTAAAACCCAAAACCTTACTTGTTCCCAAAATATGCATGAAAGCTTTTTTCCCATGATTTTTCAATTGCACTCTTTAGCATTATTACCAAAGGCACTTTTACTTTAAAACACTAATCGAAATTTTATTGATTTTTAATGTCATAACAGCCCTTAGCATCACTACAACCAAGGTCAGGCTCAAGGAGAATGTAAACCTAAAACCATATAGTAGGGTGGTGTCGACCACAACGGGCGAACCCTTCAACCCAGACTGGTATAACGATATATGATCGTTCTTTCAGCCGTGAGATGAGCGTAGAAGACTTGAGGACAAGACAATCTACTAACTAGTTCACCAGCAACCCGTTAGAGACCGACGCCTTACAGCGAGGCACCAGGACAGGCAACTAGCGAGCAGCCTAACCCCCTAACTACCAGTTTTGGCAGGATATCTCCGTCTGGAATTAACCAGTCCTCCCGACTGGTTACGGGTCCGAAGTCGCTTACGCGACCTCTACCTGCTGTAATACAGCGGTAATTCAATTAGAATTTATCGCGGATTTGGGGGTTCTTTGCCCGTAGTGCCACACCGGATCGAGCGGCCCAAAGTCATTTCAAGAGTGGCATGACAACAGGTCAACATCCACTCTCGCTGATTAGGAAACAGTATATTTCCATAGTCTCCAGACTCCTTCAGCAATTAGTCAGAATGCACAACCGATTGGCTTCGCCGAACGGTGCGCAAACCATCCAGTGGCGCCGAGATGCAATCCCGCCGGGAGAAACCAGTTCACCAGCTTTGAGGCCTGAGATACGGGGGTCTTACCTGGGGTAGCCTTCCACTCGAGGAAGGCTACCCCACTCGCTTCTGAATAGAAGCTGAATCGTGAGTTGAGCCGATCTGAGAACGAAGTGGATCTTGTGGTCCAAGCTGCACGAAATTATTCACCACCGAAACCCTTCAACACCCCTAAAACCATATAGTTACTCCGAGATCTTTCTGATTATTCAGTAGACGTTTTCGGATTGTTTTCTCCTAGTTCAGGATAAGTGGCCACTGCTCTTTCCATACAGATCTTGCTGTAGTTGGGTAGTATGAGTCAGAGGGTTCTCGAAAAAATAGTAGATAGAAAAATATTGCACAGATGGAATGGTAAAGATGAAGTGGTAGTTTCTAATATGATAATTGAGATGAAGATATGATATAACCCTGGGGAACCAGCGACAAAGAAGCGCAAGATTTTTGGAAAAGCTGATCCTTCAGATCGGACAGTATTTTGGCCATAGAATGCCGGGGTACAGTTAGCAGGCCAGATTCCGGGACACCTAGCGCTGGGGTACTGGAAAGGAAAGGTGTGTTTATAATTAGTACCCCCAGAGTGTTTTGGAAAAGTTAAAATGTATCAGTAGACAGTGGATGCAATAAACATCAATATATTAGCTAGATATGCCCTCAGATACAAATGAGTTGGCTTCACATACCCTTTGTTCGTAAATCACGTGACAGAGAGAGCAATAAGTCGAACAGTATGCGAGAGAATAGCGCGCCAATATTCTTCGCGGCAGCGTCACACCGGAAACGGTCGGCTGTCTGCCAGCGGACTGCAACCAAACTACTACTGGCCGGTTTTCAGTAGTGGTTTTGAAGGGGTCATTTTCGAGCGCGAAAGGCCCATCTAGGGGATCATATATCGATGGCAATAAAGAACTCGAAATATATGGTCAGACTGATTCATAAACAAACGCATGGCGTCAGCGTCTCCATACTATTACATTGCGCCATTGCGACCATTTTATCGCGTGGCACAGTAGACCGATGCATCATAGACACAATAAGCGTGAAATGTATGGAAATGCTGACGCCACGCGTTCGATTATGAAGCAGTCTGACCATATCTTTAAAGTTCTTATCGCATCCATTGTCTACTGATTAATTTTTAGCTTTTGCAAATTACTTTAGGGGTAGTAATTAAAATCACACATTTTCTAGTATGCCAGCGCCAGGTGTCCCGGAATCTGGCCTGCTGACTACTCCGGAATTCTATGACCAAAATACTGTCTGTTCTGAAAGTATCAGCTTTCCAAAACTCTTGCACTTTTTTCTCGCTGGCTCTTGACTATGAGACTGGTTTTGATTGACCAGCAACATCTTCACAATTCAAGAATATAATTGATGAACGAGATGATAATATTGATTGATGTACATGGCGTTTTGTAGTAAATTCTGGTTGTTGAATTCTCAACCTAGTACGCTATTTAATCAATGCTGTGGGTCCACGAGAAGGCGGACGAGCTTGCGAACCTCTGGTGTCCTTGCCAAATGCCGCCTGCCACTCTCGAACCTCTTCCCTGCTATAGATAAAAAATTATTAACAAATGGACCCGGAGGCGGCGAGAGCCCTCAGCCAAGATAAGACATACTCATAAATCCAACCAGAAATAACGACCAAACTATGGCTCACTGCTGCACTCCTGCTCACCTCAACCGAATACATGTCCTTCCTTCTCACTGCACTCTGGACCATCTTTTCTTTCACTGCCCATTGTTAATAACTATCCTAACTACAAAGTGTTACAAAACAAAAGGACCTGGGCATAACGATAGTGAGCGATCTGAAGTAGGTTGAGAACATTACACAGATCGTAAAAAAAGCAAACTCAATCATGTACCTCATCCGCAAATCATTTAACTACATCACACCAGCTTTATTTGTGTCACTATACAAAACCTAAGCTAGAGTTCAATATACAAACTCTAGCATAAGACCTATGATAGAGTTTGGATTCCAGAAATGGAATCTGTACTTTGGGAAAGATGAGGATTTCCTTGAGAAAGTACAGCGCCGAGCGACCAAGATGCCAAATGGGGTTCAAAAATCTGAATATGCAGAACGACTCCGCAGATTGCGACTGCCCACACTCAAGGATCGTCAAATCAGGGGTGACCTCAATGAGACATATAAGATCCTCGACGGATGCTACAAATGCCCCGAATTGCCTTCTATCTTCAGGCGAAACTACAAGCATCATCTGCGAGGACACAACTTTAAGCTGGAGAAAACACGATTCCACATGAATCCCAGGAAACATTTCCTGACCAACCGGATTGTTTACCAGAGGAATAGTTTACCTACTGAAGTAGTTGAAGCGTCTAGTGTAACCATATTCAAAAATAGATTAGATGCACATATCTTAACCCGTTGAGTATGAGTCAACCAAATCTGGTCGCGAAACAATTATCCGTTGAGTACGAGTCGACCAAATCTGGTCGCGCGTTTTTTTCACTTCCTTGACGTTCTCATATTTATTCATAATTATCTATTTGTTTTACAAAATGATATTTCAATATTCGAAATTTCAATGCAATCATTGTGCAGTTGTTCTTTTTATGATTGGTGTAGTAGTTTCGTAGTTATAGTACTTTAAGTCGATGTCGCCGAAAATCCTGCAAAAGAGACAGATGCATCCATGAAAATACCCTTTTACTCCAAGGGTTAAAACAGAAATTGTAATTGTACTCAGTATCATATTCAGACATATCAGCAATTATGCTGACTGCTTGTAAGTAATAATAATAATAATCTCATTTCGGACCTCTTAAATATCAAAATTCAGCTCCCTATTAGTAGACCTTTTATAATCTCAACTCCCCCCAATGTTCAAAGTTTATTTATACCAAAAAAACCTGGCGAGGGTATAGAACTTACAATTAATAAATACATTTTTTATAATATTCATATTTTAAACATATCATATATCTGGCAAAAATAAAATTAAGTCACGTTAGAAATCTGAAAGTCAATAAACTATACATTACAAAATCAACCATTACATTGTCTAAATATTAAAGAGCATTAAGAAATAACAAAAATAGAAATACCAAATCCATATAAAGAGTATAAATCTATAAATAAAAAAGAAAAAAATAATAGAAAGGCAAATCCATTGAATGATCCCGCAAATAAATAAATCAATGATAATAATAATAATCAATGAGTCCAATTTGGAAAGAATCAAATAATAATCAGAGTAAAAATATAAAAATACAAGCAATAATTCCTAAATCATGTTACATAATCAGTAAGTAAATTGCTATAAAATGAAGTGTTCAGAATAGGATTATCAGAGCAGCATATAGTACCCCCTCCATCCTTGTCTAGTACCCCCTCCATCCTTGTCCATCCCTGCATATATCACCTACATATATCACGATGGCAACGCTTCGACGCCCTAAGTCAGCTATGCTATGGATAAACGCGCATGCACAATTAGACAAGGATAGAGGGGGGTCCTACATGCAGCTATCTCCCTCCATTCGGTGTACGCATTCACTCAGTCAACCTTCACACACCCATTCTCTATTCTGTTACCCTATGGTTTGAGCGCGTTGCGCCATCAGTAGGTAAGATATCGCTAAGAAACGATATTAGCGCGATTTTACCTACCGCTAGATAGCGAACTGTGCTCTGCATTTTTTACACTATTAAAAAAAAAAAATATAAAAAAAAACTACACACAAATTTTTGAATCACTCAAAAATTTGTTTGTAGAAAGTTTGTGCATGCATACAAATTTATAACGGTAGCTTATTCAATGGCAGGCTTTTACCGCAGTGGGGGGAGAAATAGAGCTGATAATTAAATAAATACGGATATAACACGCTAATACGAAAAACGCCGGGCTGCGTGCGTGGTCACCCAGGGGTTAAAGATGCTGGTTAATTAAAACTCACCCGTATGCAATTTACCCTTCTGTTTGCTATATTTTCAATTATTAGATTTTGTATTCCCGGGTGGAGCCATCAAAACAAAAACAAAAAAGAGAAGAAGTTTTTTGTTGTGGGTCTCTGACCTAGAGCTGTTGAGGCCATCAAAAGCTGAAGCTTTACATCGAAACACAAAAACAAAGCATGTCAGTCCAGGATGCAGCTGTATCGGCTAGTAATATTTTTAATAAATGCAAAAATACCAATAAGAATAGCCAATATATGTTTCAATTAACAACAACATTCTTTCTTCTTATGCCATGTATTTTATTTTCACTAAACAACATTACAAATACAAACTGATGGTCTACAATAAAAAAAAGACATTGTATACATTATCGCAGCAGCTCCGCTAGATGTCCCGATGTTACGTTCAGTATTTCGTCGTCGTTTTATAGTCGCCAAAACTGAAATGGTGAATGGCCTCTCTTTGCCAATTCGTTGATCTTTTGTGTCCCAAACGATATCAGATATCTCAGGTATTCCAAATAATATCAGATATATCTCGGGTATTCCAAACAATATCGCTTACGTTCTTGATATTTAAAATTGGTAAGGTCATTTTTTAAAACTTTAGTTCTTTATTTTGCAGATGTAAACGATTAATCACTCTATCCATATCCTCCATTTCATCGTTCAACCAAACTGTCATTAGTATATGTTTTCAAAAGGTGGGTAGAGAAATTTTGCACGTGAAATTTTGCACCATACCATAATGTAGGTGACGAATTCAGGGTCCTTTCTAACCAATTGACTGTTGCTTTGTTGGCGCATTTGACACGCAGTAGCCCGCGATGCGACGACGTCCCGTTGACTTTTATGTTGTCGCACGGACAGATGGGAGGTTTTTTATTGTGAGCATTTAACGCAGTCATAATGCGGTCCATTACGATCAAACGTTGCCTAGAGGTCATGAAGCCTTTCCCGTAATCGGAACGAACCGTGACGGTCGTTTCACCGAAGGATGTTGATGCGCCCGTCGCCACTTGCATAGGTGAAGGCCGAGTTTCCGGTGCAGGTTGACGTTTTGTACTGTCGACCAGGCGCAAAATGCCTCCCGGCCAAAGCGCTGGCATGCGCGGGATCTGCTCCATCAACCACTTTACCGTCGTTTCGTTGCCGCAGCTCACGTGTAAGACGCCGCGCAAGACCGCGTCTCCGTTTAATTTCAATTTTTCCTCGCCGTCCCGCGGTTGATAAACGTTTAATGCGTTTGTGATGTGTCGCATTATCAACACGCGCCGGTTCTGTGTGACGTCATCGCGCTCCGAATAAATCTCCACTTTCAGGCCCGACGAGTGGCTCGGCTCAACGGGTTTCAGCTTCTTCGCTTTCCTATCTATGTAGTAATTTTCCACCGTGACACGAGTGGGTTCTGCGACCACGCTGTGTAACTGGGTCGCGGTCATTTTGTCTTCAGGGCAGCAAACCTTTGCGTCTATTTGCATTGCATTGCCATTATCTACTTCTTTTCCACTTTCAGCTGCATCCGTATCGATATTCGTAGAAATGTTCCCAGGCTCCGGTGGCGTTTGCAATGGAATGGAATGGAATTCATGCAATGGAACGATGCGGTAATGTCGTTGACACGTCCGATGAAGCCTCGGGACCGTCCTCTGCAACCATTGCAATGTAGATTTATTTTCACAGCTGGCTTGTAAAAAACCGTCGAGAGTTTGTATACCGCCGATAACTTTTAATTTCACAGCGACGCTAGAACTGCTATTATAACCGTCGTACGCGCGTCTGAGGTATGTCTGTAATGAGAGGCAATGTCCTTGGTCCATAAGATGTTCATCGCCCGCCCAGCAAATTGCTACGTCTAAATTGGTAGTATTCCGTTGAGTCTTTGTTTCAATGTTTGTAGAATAGTCGCAAGGATGGCATAGTATATCATTATCGACACTTACTGTTTGATTTTCTGACGATTGTGAAGTTTGCAGGTTTAGTTTTTCATGTAATGGAACAACACGGTAATATAGTCCACGCCGTGGAGGTAGGTTCCCGACCGTTCTCTGCAAATATTCCAGTGTCGTTTCATTTTCGTAACTGGCTTGTATAAAACCGCAGAGTGATTGTAACTTAATTTTTAATTTCAGGGTGTTACGTTTTATACCATTATAGCTGTTGATAGCGTTTTTAAGTTGTTCAATTAATAATAAGCACTCCTCATCGCTCATATTATTTTCATCATCTCCCAAACGAATTGCAACTTCTAAATCCATAGGACCGCATGAATTTTCCCAGGTTATATTCCGTTGAGTCTTCGTTTGATTGTTGATAGGAATGACGATTGGTGGTATCTCATTTAGTATTTCTTCGAATGAAACGATGTAATATTTGTCTCCGAGCCAACGAGGCAACCGTCCAACAAAGGCGCACAACCATTTAGCTGTTGCTTTGTTACCACAACAGACATGTAAAACACCATCGTGCGCCTGTATATCTCCGTCAATTCTCAATTTGCCCTTACTGCTCTCCTTATTGCGAACGTTTATTCCGGTTTGAATTTTTTGCATTATGTCCGAGCACTGATCGTTATTCATGGGCCTCTCACCGCGCCCCCACCGAATCGTAACGTTTAAATACGGTTTATATACTCCAGGTGCAGGTAGTTCTGCTTCGATTACTCGGAAACGGTCTCCGTGCCAATCGGGCAGTTTTGCGACTTCGTTCCGCAACCAGTTCAAAGTCGTTTCATCTTTGCAGCGCAACCACACGTGACCATCACAGCTTTTCATCTTTCCATTAAATGCCAACTTCGTATTAGGGAAATTGTTAGAATGGGAGCCTCTCGCAGCGGCGATACAATTTGTTATAAAAGAACACTGATCATCGTTCATGCGTCCGTCGCCATTTCCGCAAATGATTGCGACGTTTAAACATCGCGCAACGGGTTGAGGTCCTCCATGCATGTTCTTTTCTTCTTCTGTCTTATCCGATTGGGTTTCTAGTTTATACATTGTTTGAAGTTCTTCGTGGGTTATTAAACGAAATGAAGTTCCATTTTCTGGCGGCAGGGCCGTCACTGCAGTATGCAACCAGTCTAATGTCGTTTTATCTGCGCAGTAGACAAGCAAACGACCATTGCGCACGGCCATTGTTGAGCTGAACGATAGTTTTGAATAATTCAACGGGTTTTCATTATAAGCAAGCATAGCTTGATTGATGTGGCTCTTAACAAAAGATGACTTCCAGTTCCGTTTGGACATACGTCCATCTCCGACGCTAGTGCCAATTGCAACGTTCAGATTTGGATCTTCTTCTTTCTTATTCACTTTTGCACGATTCGGTACATACCCTTCAATCATACGGAATGCGTCATTGTCATACTTTGACATGTTCGCGACCTCGGCTCGAAGCCATGTTAATGTTTGTTCATTCTGGCATCGGAGGTATAAACGACCGTCTACCAACCTCATTTTTTGGCTGAAGCTTACCGTGTGGCCCGGATGAGCTGCATTATATTCTGACATTGACTTGCCTATGAGGGCCTCTGCAAATGCGTATCGATCACCAGCCAATTGTCCTACAGCATCTCCGCAAACGATTGCAACAGCAAGATTTACATCGTTAATAGCAGATTTAATTTTGGTTTGAGGTTCTTGTACAACCTTCAACTCGGTGCAACTCGGTTGCGATTGAGGTACATCTTCTTCGACCATTTGGAATGTGTCATTGTTCCACGTTGGCAAGTTCGCGACCTCGTCTTGAAGCCAGATTAATGTCCTTTCATTCTTGCATCGGAGGTATAAACGACCGTCAACCAACTTTATTTTTGTGCTGAAGTATATCTCGTCACATGGATGACATTCATTATAATTCGACATTGAGATATCTAAGATAAGATTTGCAAACATGCATCCATCGTTGCCCCTGTGTCCTTCTGCGTCTCCGCAAGAGATTACAACACCAAGATTTACATTGTCAACAGCAGATTCTTCCGCAAAATCCAATCGGTACATGTTGCCTTCCCAAGCAGGCAGCTCGTTGACTTTTCTTCGCAGCCATTTGACATCCGTTTCGTTCTTGCAATGGATGTGCAAGCGACCGTAGCGCACTTTCACTTTCTCGGCAATCATCACTTTCACTTTATTTTCGGGATCGCTATTGTAAACGGTCTGCGCTTTCATGATGTGTTGCCTCACGGATATACAACGATCGTCGTCCATTCGACCTTGTAGTTCACCGCAGGAAATCACGACGTGCAGCCATTTTGACTGATCTGCCGGGGACGTCTGCGCGGCTTTCGGCAGTTCATTTACGGGATTCCGATCCTCCGGTGACTCGTGCGCCATTAGCGGCGGTTCATTTGAAGGATTCAGCGGCAGAATAGGTGCGCCGGGTGTCATCATCGGCATTCCCATCGCAGATACGGGTACCATTCCAAGTTGTGACCGCTGCTGCGTTTCCAGTTCGTGTCGAACATCATCTATGATTGTACAGTTATTGTCGTCCAACGGTATCGGTTCGTCGTTCTTCTTCAGTCTTTTCATTTTATTAGTAAAATGAGAATCTAGAGCGGGAGCTGCTCTTTTCCATCGAGGCGAATCCATCGAGGAATCAGCTTCGAAACTAGTCGTCTCGTTTTTGAGAAACGGTTCAGTTACCTTAGTTTTGTTTTTTCTGTTTAAGTTAGCCATGAGTTAATGAAAGATTTGAGTCATCCCTCCCGCTTCCCACCCTCCACGGAGTCCGCAATTGGGGACGTCGAAAGTGCTGAAAAGCGCATACGATCGCCAGGAGTGCGGGAGGAATCTAGCCCCCGAAAGCGGGCGACGCGCGAGTCGTCCGGGGCCTCCTAAGGCCGAGACCCGTTGGGCTGCGCGCCGCGTCGCCCCAAAAGACTCGCCCGGCCGACCGTCGGACCGGTCGACTCAGCCGCTTGATCGGGATCGGGCTATTTCCCGACCGCCCGTCTGAGCGGAACTAGGGACCGAAGAGGAGTGTCGCTCGCACCAAGGAACTGACCCGCCGAGGGTTGAGCTCAGCCTCCAGGATTACTTTGTCCCGCCGTACGGGTCGCCGCGCACGGCACAAACACGCGGGTGGCCAATCACCACAACTTGAATGATGGGTCGCCGTTTCCCCATTTATAATCATGGGAAAAACAGAGTGGAGGAGACACATTGAGGGCACTGCAGGCTTCTCGCTTGGAGAAGCTGCTTTTCCTGCAGTGAAGAATACATAAGGGGGGCGCTCCCCGCGCCCCCCTTATGTATCCGCCACTGCAGGAATAGCTAATTGGGACTAACATCTCAATAATAAACATACGGATTGAAGTGGGCATTGAATGCTCAATCAACACTTATGCATTCTAGGCAATAGGGATGAGGCAATTTGATATACTAGAAATAGTCCAGTGAAGAGCAACGTCTTTTAAAGCCTTCTTTAGGCATCTAACATAAGAGAAAAGTTTGGCGGCTATTAATTTGACCACTCTGGAGCAAAGCAGGGCACGAAGTGACTTAAACTAGACACATTAGATCCTGGCTGCATCGTATGACTTTCCCGGATTGCAGACAATCTACACCATGAACACCAACACACATCTGCGCAGGTTTCATGCGAAACTCCAGCATCAATTATTCCATTCAAGTCCCAAGAAATATTTCCTCAGCAGTAGATTGGTAAACGAATGGAGGCTGCCTGCCAATTATATAACTATAAAAATAATGGTTTGTGAAATGAGTAGACAATGGACCGTGTCTTTAGGCAAGGAATCGGGTACGAAAGCTTTGCATTGAGGGCCAAATGTGGATTCAGGTAACTGATTAAGTAACCCCGAAACTTCCGTATCAAAGGTATGAGAAGGATAGTGTATTGGGAATGCTCATGTTTGTAGGTTTTGTGGAACTAAAAGCACAAGATGCCTCATCAATCGGCAATTTTTCGGTTAGTTATAAATTTCTAACAGAATATTGCCTAGGATTTGGTTTCGATGGTTGTTCTACAATGGCAGGCAAACACAGGGGAGGGGGTAGGGGAGGGGTATGTGATTTTAATAAGGAGATATTCTCGACCATTATTTTTCATTGCTCGAGCCACAAAGTCAATCTTGTGGTAATTGATGCAAGCAAGGCACCAGAAATTAGAAATACTTTTGCAACTATAAAGGATAAGATAAACTTCTTCAGGGAATCGTATGCGCAGGAATTGCGCACCCAATCTATCAAGAATGTGTGAGACGAGATAGTCTGACTCAGGGGTTGTGAAAGCGCTAGAAACATTGTCGACAGAGGGAAATTATACCACATGAAAATCTACCTACCGGGCAGTTATGAAACCATTGTTCATCGTTGACTCAATTACAATAGCAAAATATTCGGCAGTGTTGGAATCAGTAGTCAATGTCTTGCAGGCAAAAACCATGGTTTAGATCGCGGTGGGAGAATACATTATAAGTATCAATCGATAATGAGTTACGATGGCACCTACATATTGATGCTTTATGTGATAAATTAGGAAGAGCGTGCTATGCACTCCATCGCATCGCTTCATTCCTCGATTTATCCGCGCTGCGCATGTGTTACTTTGCATATTTTCATTCACTGCTAACGTACGGCGCGGAGTTATGGGGGCGAGCAGCCGACAGGCAGAGGGCCTTCGTTATGCAGAAGCGTGCAGTCCGCACAATAGCGCTTGATACGCCAGCTAGGCCTCTGTTTAGAGATCTCTGCATCATGACGCTGCCGTCCATTTATATAATGGAAGTAGCGCTGTTCGTTCGCAGAAATCGAGCCGATTTCGAAGTGAATGGTGTGCATCACCACTATCCAACGAGATCCCGTAGCATGCTACGTTCGGTAAGTCATGCATTATCCAAGTCGGAGAGGCTAGCCTATATCGCCGGCCCAGCGGTTTACAACAAACTCAGCGAGAACATTAGGCAGGCGCAATCTCTTGACGTATTTAGGAGACGCCTTAAGAGGTACCTCACAGATAAGGAGTTCTACTCACTGGAGGAATATTACTCCAGTGAAGTCTAAAATACTTTGGTGGCTAAAGTGTTTATTGATTTCTTTGCATTTTGTCTTGTATTTTCTCTATTTACATTATTCTTGTGTTTATTTTGTTTATTGTTATTTTTTCCTTACGATAAAAAAAAATATGTTTGTTTGCTAATATCCCCTATGGATGTTTGCCAATCTGTATCTGACTTGTATACCAGTATACTAATAAAATGACTATGAATATGAATATGATGTACTCCTCTAATTCAGATCCTGGGAACGCCATTGCAAGTCATCTTTAAAAGCTCCGAATGTAGGGCCAAATGCGGATGTAAGTTAACTAATTAACCAACCCCAAAACTCAATCGTCGAAGGTATGATAAGGATAGTGGATTGGGAATGCTGATGAATGGGGAAAACGGCGAAAGGGTGGTTCGCCCGCTGCTTTGGTTTGCCCCTCAGAGGGAGGGGTCTAACGGTGGCGCCAGACCTGGGTCTATCGTGAAGGCAGCAGCTGGACTTGCCTGGAGGATCTCAGCCATAGTACGCTACCCTCCAGGCCGAGCTCTCCTTTCCCACGGACAGCGAGAGAGGAGAAGGGAAAGTCGACGTTCAACCAACGGTCGACTTTCACCCCACCATAAAGATGAAGTGTAAACCAAAATGGTATAATTGCATAGATTATGCTAGAATTATTGTTTTGGGTCATTTTTGACCCAAACATATTTTATTTGTCATACAATAGTATAGGTTAGCTCTAAAATATTGCCTGCAGGCAATAAAGTCGCCTTTTCTTAAGAATAAAGCGTTTTATTATTATTATTATTATATACAAGTATGCTGACATGAACGCCGCCTATAAACAAATTTTCGACACACGTACCATTATACATTTCATTGCCACAGCTGGCCTTCTAAGGCAGCGGTCCGCAACCTTATTGATGTTGCGACCCCAAAATTAAAAAAAATTAATTTATAAATGCAAAGGTTGGTTCAGGTAACGAGATCAAGATAAACTTCAATTTTCCTCCATGTTCTAGCTGTTTTTATTTCGTAAATTATACCGGAAAGTTTATTTATTTTGGAAAATAATATTAGAGCAAACGAGAAAATATGCCTATAACATATTTATGAAGGCATTAAATGAGACAAGCAATTATTTTAACATTTTATTCACTAAGAAAATTAGGTAAGTTTAAAAATTAATTTGAACCTTGTGCTTGCACACATTCAGTCAGTATATTAATTCTTGGTGATATATTATCAGAAATAGACACCCTCAAATCAGGTTCTATGTTGTCTGGAGTGATATTTTGTTTTTATAGCGGTCAATGTGGAGAAAGCTGTCTCACACAGGTATGTAGATGCGAATGGTAGCAATTTCAGCAGAGATATTTTGTATAACAGTGGATATTCCTTTTCCGTCATTATCCAGAACTCGGATAAATCCGTGGTTTTGAAAATAGTTCGAAGGCTTTTATCGGACATTAAATCGATCAGCTGCTCCTTTTCTTTTAAGTTCATCAAATCTCTCCGTTTGAAAAAATTGGAATCAAAATGTGTATGGAGAGGTTATATTTTACGCATAAACTTTAATAAAAATCGATAAGTACAGGACCTTGTTGACGACCCCATAATTATATTTCGCGACCCCATAATTATATTTCGCGACCCCGCACGGGGTCGCGACCCCAGGGTTGCGGAAGGCTGTTTTAAGGGACCCAGTACATGTTCCCAAAATCTGCATGAAAGCTATTTCCCATGATTTTTCAATTGCGCTCTTTAGCATTATTATCAAAGGCATTTAATGACTTTTACTTTAAAACACTAATCGAAATTTAATTGATTTTTAAAATGTATATATGCTTTTTGAATGTCATAACAGCCCTTAGCATTACTACAACCAAGGTCAGGCTCAAGGAGAACGTAAACCTAAAACTATATATATATATAGTAGGATGGTGTCGACTACAACAGGCGAACCCATCACCCCAGGCTGGTATAACGATATATGATCGTTCTTTCAGCCGTGGATAAGCGTATAAGACTTGACGACAAGACAATCTACTAACTATTTCACCAGCAACCTGTTAGAGACCAACGCCTTACGGGGCACCAGGAAAGGTAACCAGCGGGTATCCTCACCCCATTGTCAACCTAACTACCAGTTTTGGCAGGATATCTCCGTCTGGTATTAACCTTCAGGATACCTCCATCCTCCCGACTGGTTACGGGTCCGAAGTCGCTTACGCGACCTCGACCTGTTGTAATACAGCGGTAATTCAATTAGAATTTATCGCGGACCTGGGCGTTCTTTGCCCGTAGTACCACACCGGATCGAGTGTCCCAAGGTCATTTCAAGAGTGGCATGACAACAGGTCATCATCCACCCCCGCTGCTTAGGAAACAGTATATTTACAGTCTCCAGACTCCTTCAGCAATTAGTCAGAATGCTGAAGTCGTTTCGCCGAACGGTGCGCACACCATCCAGTGGCGCCGGGATGCAATCCCGCCGGAAGAAACCGGTCCACCAGCTTTGAGACCTGAGACACGGGAGTCTTACCCGGGGTAGCCTTCTACTCGAGGAGGCTTCTGAGTAGGAGCTGAATCGTGAGTTGAGCCGATCCGAGAACGAAGTGGATCTTGTGGCCCAAACTGCATGAAACCGTTCAACACCCCTAAAACCATATAGTTACTCCGAAATCTTTCTGACTGGTCTTTCTGATTATTCAGTAGACATTTTCGGATTGTTTTCTCCTAGTTCAGGGTGAGTGGCCACTGTTCTGTCCATACAAGAATCCTGTCCAGATCTTGCTGTAGTTGGGTAGCATGAGTCAGAGGGTTCTTGGAAAAAATAGTAGATAGAGAAATATTGCACAGATGGAATGGTAAAGATGAAGTGAAGTGGTAGTTTCTAATATGATAATTGAGATGAAAATATGATAGTTCTCCGGGGAGCCAGTGACAAAGGAGCGCAAAATTTTTGGAACAACTGATCCTTCAGATCGGACAGTATTTTGACCATAGAATGCCGGGGTACAGTCAGCAGGCCAGATTCCGGGACACCTGGCGCTGGCGTACTAGGAAGGAAAGGTGTGTTTAATTAGTACCCCCAGAGTGTTTTGGAAAAGTTAAAATTTATCAGTAGACAGTGGATGCAATAGACATCAATATATTAGCTAGATATGCCCTCAGATAGAAATGAGTTGGCTCCACATTTTTTTTCTAAGATCTTTATGAGCCTTGTAACACTGCGACCATTGCTGATCTATTGTGTTCGCCACCTACTATAGTTCTGCGCTAAGCCTCGTGTCATTTAAGAACCGCAACAGGCTTTTGGCGCCAGATTGTTTTACCTCCTCAGGTTGGAGGTAGTGACCACCCAAGTGGATGTATCTTTTACGCATCAGCGGGCCACACTCGCACATGAGGTGCAGAGGAGTTTTCTTCCTCTGGCTCCACATACCCTTTGCTCGTAAATCATGTGACAGAGAGAGCAATATCAGTAAGTAGAGTAACAACAGTATGCGAGAAAATAGCGCGCCAATATTCTTCGCGGCAGCTCTCACACCGGAAACGGTCGGCTGTCTTCGGAATTCAAGAATATAATAGATGAATGAGATGATAATATTGATTGACGTATATGGTGTTTTCTAGTAAATTCTGGTTGTCGAATTCTCAATATTATTAATCAATGCTGCGAGTCCGAGAAGGCGAACCTTTGGTGTCCCTGCAAAATGCCGCCTGCCACTCTCTAACCTCTTCCCTGCTATAGATAAACCGTTCATTAACAAATGGACCCGGAGGCGGCGAGAGCCATCAGCCAAGGTAAGGCATACTCATAAATCCAACCAGAAATAACAACCAAACTATGGCTCACTGCTGCACTCCGCTCCCCTCAAGCAAATACATGTCCTCCCTTCTCACTGCGATGCGATTTGCACTCTGCACCATCTTTTCTTTTACTGCCCACTGTTAATAACTATCCTAACTACAAAGTGTTACGAAACAAAAGGACCTGGGCATAACCATAGTGAGCGATCTGAAGTAGGTTAAGAACATTACACAGATCGTGAAAAAATCAAACTCAATCATGTAAGTAGGTACATCCAAAATTTTGTTTAAAAAAAAATTTTATTTAATTTCACAAATTTGAAGGACTTGACTGTTAAATAATAGTTTGACAAGCGTTTGAGCCATTGCCTTATAAGTACTAGACCGTGTTACCAGTCTGAGAATGCATCAGCCGAATAGACAGCAGCATATAGTACCCCCTCCATCCTTGTCTACTTGCACATGCATGGAGACACGTACATATATCCTATGGCAATGCTTATATATCACCATGGCAACGCTTCGACGCCATAAGTTTGCTATGCTATGGATAAATGCGCATGCACAATTAGACAAGAATAGAGGTGGGTACTACATGGAGCTATCTCCCTCCATTCAGTGTATGCATTCACTCTGTCAACCTTCACACACCCTTTCTCTATTTTATTACTCTATGGTTTAAGCGTGTTGTGCCATCGGTAGGTTAAGATATTGCTAAGAAACGATATGAGCGAGATTTTACCTACCGCTAGATAGCGCATCGTGCTCAGCACTTTTTATACCATAAAAAAAAATCAAATTTTCAAATGTTGCTTCTGCTTGTACTGATTCACCCCCATAAAGGATGCCGGTTAATTAAAACTCACTCTGTATGTAATTTACCCTTTTTTTGCTATATTTTAAATTATTATTAGATTTTGTATGTCGGAGTAATGTTTTACTTGTTTGTGACGTCCACTAATAAAAAATTGTTTCCTCCTATTGCAGCAGCACACTTAGTAGAAATCACCCTCTTCAGGTAGAGCCATCAAAATAAAACAAAAAAGAGAAGAAGTTTTTTGTTGTGGATCTCTGACCTAGAGCTGTTGAGACGATCAAAAGCTGAAGTTTTAAGTCGTAACACAAAAACAAAACATGTCAGTCCAGGACGCAGCTGTATCGGCTAGTAATATTTCCAATAAATGCAAAAATACCAATAAGAATAGCCAATATATGTTCCAATTAACAACAACATTCTTTCTTCTTATGCCATGTATTTTCTTTTCACTAAACAACATTACAAATACAAGCTGATGGTCTACAATAAAAAAAAGACGTTGTATACATTATCGCAGCAGCTCCGCTAGATGTCTAGATGTTACGCTAGATGTTCAGTATTTTGTCATCGTTTTATAGTCGCCAAAACTGAAATGGTGTGTGGCCTCTCTTTGCCAATACGTTGATCTCTTGTGTCCCAAACGATATCAGATATATCTCGGGTATTCCAAATAATATCAGATGTATCTCGGGTGTTCCAGACCATATCAGATATATCTCGGGTATTCCAAACAATATCGTTTACGTTCTTGATATTTAAAATTGGTAAGGTCCTTTTTTAAAAGTTTAGTTCTTATTTTGCAGATGTAAACGATTCATCACTCTATCCATATCCTCTATTTTATCGTTCAACCAAACTGTCATTAATATATGTTTTCAAAAGGTGGGTAGAGAAATTTTGCACGTGAAATTTTGCACCATACCATAATGTAGGTGACGAATTCAGGGTCCTTTCTAACCAATTGACTGTTGCTTTGTTGGCACATTTGACACTCAGTAGCCCGTGATGCGACGACGTCCCGTTGACTTTTATGTTGTCGCACGGACAGATGGGAGGTTTTTTATTGTGAGCATTTAACGCAGTCATAATGCGGTTCATTACGATTAAACGTTGCCTAGAGGTCATGAGGCCTTTCCCGTAATCGGAACGAACCGTGACGGTCGTTTCACCGAAGGATGTTGATGCGCCCGTCGCCACTTGCATAGGTGAAGGCCGAGTTTCCGGTGCAGGTTGACGTTTTGTACTGTCGACCAGGCGCAAAACGCCTCCCGGCCAAAGCGCTTGCATGCGCGGGATCTGCTCCATCAACCACTTTACCGTCGTTTCGTTGCCGCAGCTCACGTGTAAGACGCCGTAAAACAGCGCGTCTCCGTTTAATTTCAATTTTTCCTCGCCGTCCCGCGGTTGATAAACGTTCAATGCGTTTGTGATGTATCGCATTATCAACACGCGCTGGTTCTGTGTGACGTCATCGCCCTCCGAATAAATTTTCACTTTCAGGCCCGAAGAGTGGCTCGGCTCAACGGGTTTCAGCTTCTTCGATTTCCTATCTATGTAGTAATTTTCCACCGTGACACGAGTGGGTTCTGCGACCACGCTGTGCAACTGGGTCGCGGTCATTTTGTCTTCGGGGCAGCAAACCTTTGCGTCTATTTGCATTGCATTGCCATTATCTACTTCTTTTCCACTTTCAGCTGCATCCGTATCGATATTCGTAGGAGTGTTCCCAGGCTCCTGTGGCGTTTGCAATGGAATGGAATGGAATTTATGCAATGGAACGATGCGGTAATGTCGTTGACATGTCCGATGAAGCCTCGAGACCGTGCTCTGCAACCATTGCAATGTCGATTTATTTTCACAGCTGGCTTGTAAAAAACCGTCGAGAGCTTGTATACCGCCGATAACTTTTAATTTCACAGCGACGCGTGGACTGCTATTATAACCGCCGTACGCGCGTCTGAGGTATGTCTGTAATGAGAGGCAATGTCCTTGGTCCATAAGATGTTCATCGCCCGCCCAGCAAATTGCTACGTCTAAATTGTTAGTATTCCGT
Source organism: Micropterix aruncella (assembly GCA_944548615.1). Lineage (NCBI taxonomy): Eukaryota > Metazoa > Arthropoda > Insecta > Lepidoptera > Micropterigidae > Micropterix > Micropterix aruncella. The sequence goes on from OX155972.1 coordinate 20,488,442, forward strand.
TGAGTCTTTGTTTCAATGTTTGTAGAATAGTCGCAAGGATGGCATAGTATATCATTATCGACACTTACTGTTTGATTTTCTGACGATTGTGAAGTTTGCAGGTTTAGTTTTTCATGTAATGGAACAACACGGTAATATAGTCCACGCCGTGGAGGTAAGTTCCCGACCGTTCTCTGCAAATATTACAGTGTCGTTTCATTTTCGTAACTGGCTTGTATAAAACCGCAGAGTGATTGTAACTTAATTTTTAGTTTCAGGGTGTTACGTTTTATACCATTATAGCTGTTGATAGCGTTTTTAAGTTGTTTAATTAATAATAAGCACTCCTCATCGTTCATATTATTTTCATCATCTCCCAAACGAATTGCAACTTCTAAATCCATAGGACCGCCTGAATTTTCCCAGGTTATATTTCGTTGAGTCTTCGTTTGATTGTTGGTAGGAAAGACGATCGGTGGTATCTCATTTAGTATTTCTTCGAATGAAACGATGTAATATTTGTCTCCGAGCCAAAGAGGCAACTGTCCAACGAAGGCGCACAACCATTTAGCTGCTGCTTTGTTACCACAACAGACGCGTAAAACACCATCGTGGGCCTGTATATCTCTGTCAATTCTCAATTTGCCCTTAGTGCTCTCCTTATTGCGAATGTTTATTCCGGTTTGAATTTTTTGCATTATGTCCGAGCACTGATCGTTATCCATGGACCTCTCACCGCGCCCCCACTGAATCGTAACGTTTAAATACGGTTTATATCCTCCAGGTGCAGGTAGTTCTGCTTCGATTACTCGGAAACGGTCTCCGTGCCAATCGGGCAGTTTTGCTACTTCGTTCCGCAACCAGTTCAAAGTTGTTTCATCTTTGCAGCGCAACCACACGTGACCATCACAACTTTTCATCTTTCCATTAAATGCCAACTTCGTATTAGGGAAATTGTTAGAATGGGAGCCTCTCGCAGCGGCGATACAATTTATTATAAAAGAACACTGATCATCGTTCATGCGTCCGTCGCCATTTCCGCAAATGATTGCGACGTTTAAACATCGCGCAACGGGTTGAGGTCCTCCATGCATCTTCTTTTCTTCTTCTGTCTTATCCGATTGGGTTTCTAGTTTATACATTGTTTGAAGTTCTTCGTGGGTTATTAAACGAAATGAAGTTCCATTTTCTGGCGGCAGGGCCGTCACTGCAGTATGCAACCAGTCTAATGTCGTTTTATCTGCGCAGTAGACAAGCAAACGACCATTGCGCACGGCCATTTCTGAGCTGAACGATAGTTTTGAATAATTCAACGGGTTTTCATTATAAGCAAGCATAGCTTGATTGATGTGGCTCTTAACAAAAGATGACTTCCAGTTCCGTTTGGACATACGTCCATCTCCGACGCTAGTGCCAATTGCAACGTTCAGATTTGGATCTTCTTCTTTCTTATTCACTTTTGCACGATTCGGTACATACCCTTCAATCATACGGAATGCGTCATTGTCATACTTTGACATGTTCGCGACCTCGGCTCGAAGCCATGTTAATGTTTGTTCATTCTGGCATCGGAGGTATAAACGACCGTCTACCAACCTCATTTTTTGGCTGAAGCTTACCGTGTGGCCCGGATGAGCTGCATTATATTCTGACATTGACTTGCCTATGAGGGCCTCTGCAAATGCGTATCGATCACCAGCCAATTGTCCTACAGCATCTCCGCAAACGATTGCAACAGCAAGATTTACATCGTAAAAAGCAGATTTAATTTTGGTTTGAGGTTCTTGTACAACCTTCAACTCGGTGCAACTCGGTTGCGATTGAGGTACATCTTCTTCGACCATTTGGAATGTGTCATTGTTCCACTTTGGCAAGTTCGCGACCTCGTCTTGAAGCCAGATTAATGTCCTTTCATCCTTGCATCGGAGGTATAAACGACCGTCAACCAACTTTATTATTGTGCTGAAGTATATCTCGTCACATGGATGACATTCATTATAATTCGACATTGAGGTACCTAAGATAAGATTTGCAAACGTGCATCCATCGTTGCCCCTGTGTCCTTCTGCGTCTCCGCAAGAGATTACAACACCAAGATTTACATTGTCAACAGCAGATTCTTCCGCAAAATCCAATCGGTACATGTTGCCTTCCCAAGCGGGCAGCTCGTTGACTTTGCTTCGCAGCCATTTTACATCCGTTTCGTTCTTGCAGTGGATGTGCAAGCGACCGTATCGCACGTTCACTTTGGCAATCATCACTTTCGCTTTATTTTCTGGCTCGCTATTGTAAATGGTCTGCGCTTTCATGATGTGTTGACTCACGGATATACAACGATCGTCGTCCATTCGACCTTGTAGTTCACCGCAGGAAATCACAACGTGCAGCCATTTTGACTGATCTGCCGGTGACGTCTGCGCGGTTTCCGACAGTTCATTTACGGGATTCCGATCCTCCGGTGACTCGTGCGCCATTAGCGGCGGTTCATTTGAAGGATTCAGCGGCAGAATAGGTGCGCCGGGTGTCATCATCGGCATTCCCATCGCAGATACGGGTACCATTCCAAGTTGTGACCGCTGCTGCGTTTCGAGTTCGTGTCGAAAGTCATCTATGATCGTACAATTATTGTCGTCCGACGGTATCGGTTCGTCGTTCTTCTTTGGTCTTTTCATTTCATTCGTGAAATGAGAATCTAGAGCAGGAGCTGCTCTTTTCCATCGAGGCGAATCCATCGAGGAATCAGCTTCGAAACTAGTCGTCTCGTTTTTGAGAAACGGTTCAGTTACCTTAGTTTTGTTTTTTCTGTTTAAGTTAGCCATGAGTTAATGAAAGATTTGAGTCATCCCTCCCGCTTCCCACCCTCCACGGAGTCCGCAATTGGGGACGTCGAAAGTGCTGAAAAGCGCATACGATCGCCAGGAGTGCGGGAGGAATCTAGCCCCCGAAAGCGGGCGACGCGCGAGTCGTCCGGGGCCTCCTAAGGCCGAGACCCGTTGGGCTGCGCGCCGCGTCGCCCCAAAAGACTCGCCCGGCCGACCGTCGGACCGGTCGACTCAGCCGCTTGATCGGGATCGGGCTATTTCCCGACCGCCCGTCTGAGCGGAACTAGGGACCGAAGAGGAGTGTCGCTCGCACCAAGGAACTGACCCGCCGAGGGTTGAGCTCAGCCTCCAGGATTACTTTGTCCTGCCGTACGGGTCGCCGCGCACGGCACAAACACGCGGGTGGTGAATCACCACAAATAAGGAATGGGTCGCCGCATTCCTTATATAATTATGCAAAAAATAAGGTTAAGGTATGAATCGAGGATATCGCAAGGAGACCTTGAATGTTTCAAAAGGTATGACAAAATGCCATATATTACTCGAAAATATCAGGTGGAATTTAAGGAAATGAAGAAGCAAAAGCAACGGTACAAGAGAGTGGGTGAATAAGGGAGAATGGCAAAATACAGGCAAGGAAAGAAAGCCATTGTGATGCCCGACTAGCCTCTCTAAGATAATACGATAAGACTTACAGATTGAAGTGGGCATTAAATACTCAATAGACCCCTATGCATTCTAGGCAATGTAGAGGATGAAAGAGGAGACAATAGAGCGCGTCCTTAGGCAATGACTCATGTACAAAAGCTTCGCACGGAGGTCCAAATGCGGCTGTCACATATCTGACTAACCAACACCAATACTCAATCGTCAAAGATATGATAAGGATAGTGGATTGGGAATGCTGATGAATTGGGAAAACGGCGAAAGGGTGGTTCGCCCGCTGCTTTGGTTTGCCCCTCAGAGGGAGGGGTCTAACGGTGGCGCCAGACCTGGGTCTATCGTGAAGGCAGCAGCTGGACTTGCCTGGAGGATCTCAGCCATAGTACGCTACCCTCCAGGCCGAGCTCTCCTTTCTCACGGACAGCGAGAGAGGAGAAGGGAAAGTCGACGTTCACCAACTGTCGACTTTCACCCCACCATAAAGAAGAATTGTAAACCGAATAGGTATAATTGCATATATTATGCTTGTTACATTGTTTTGGATAATTTTTTGAACATGGTTAACACCTTTATAATTTATTATTATATATTAAGCCTAATATATAATAATAATAATAACATAATATATAATAACATAATATTAAGCCTACCTTAGTACAGGCGAGGCCTAGTTAGGATGGCTTTGAATTTTTAAAATTAATGTTATATTATTGATAAATAAAGAATTTTGAATTTGAATTTTAGTGTTTTTGTATACAAAAACACACATACACACATATATACAAATTATTTATGATGAATATATACCGGTAGAATATAGAACAGTACAATTCCCACATTCCACACTCATCCAATCCTTCTTTATCTTGTTGTTGATCGGTAGCAGTCAGTCTTGAAATGTGTCTAATAGGGCAGTGTTTTTCATTCAAACATTTTTAGATCGAGCCCCCCCTATTTGGTAAAAAAAAAATTCTTAGGCGGCCCCCTCAGACTGTAAGTTAGTTCTCCCGACCCCCCTTAGTCTCTTTTATAGCTGCAATAAATAAAGTTTTTGTGGCAAAAATCACATTAATTTTAACTGTTTATCACTTTCGAAGCTGTACCTAACTGTTTCCATTTTAAATCAACATAAAGATTTGTAAAAGCAATAGCAAAATACAATAAATATAGCTCTCTTCCACAGCTGTAAATGTTTGCATAATACATAAATAATTGTAATATTTTAGATTTTTATTTTTAGATAGCCTGAGACCCTTTTAGGGTCTCTTTGTGACCGCCTGGTTGAAAATCAGCGCTATAGGGCATCCGCGCCACTATGTATGTAGTTAAATTTGTTTATTAGGCCCAGAGCCTTAACATGCTCCCAAAATATGTATGAAAGCCATTTTCACATGATTTATCAATTGCGCTCTTTAGCATTATTACCAAAGGCATTTTATGACTTTTACTTTACTAAACACTCATCGAAATTTAATTGATTTTTTTATATGTATAATATATGCTTTCTGAATAGTCACAACAGCCCCCAGCATCACTACGTCCAAGGCCAGGCTTAAGGAGCATGTAAACATAAAACCATATAGTCACTCCGAAATCTTTCCGACTGGTCACTCCCTTTAATGATACATTATTCAGTAGTCGTTTAGGATTGTTTTCTCTATGTTCAGGGTGAGCGGACACTGCTCTGTCCATAGACTGTTTTAAAATCAGATGTCAGATTTAAAATCCCTCATAAATGTCTACCATGCCCTAGCAAATAGTTTAATTTCATACGGTATTCTAGGTTGGGGAGGGCCTACACGTCCTGTTCTCAGTCCGCTTAGGACAGCGCAGAAGGTGCAGCTCTTCTTCAGGTTATTGCCAAGAAGTCCCGAAGGTACTCCGTAACGATTTGTTTGCAGAGCTAAAGATATTAGACATCTGGCAGGCATATGCAAAAACAGTCCTTCTTAACCCTTGGAGTAAATGGGTATTTTCATGGATGCATCTGAGTCTTTTGCAGGATTTTCGGCGACATCGACTTAAAGTACTATAACTACGAAACTATTACACCAATCATAAAAAGAACAATGCACAATGATTGCATTGAAATTTCGAATATAGAATATTGAAATATCATTTTGTAAAACAATTAGATAATTATGAATAAATATGAGAACGTCAAAGTGAAAAAAACGCGCGACCAGATCTGGTCGTATCATACTCAACGGATAATTGTTTCACAACCAGATTTGGTCGTATCGTACTCAACGGGTTAACTACCTAAAAATTAAAGACTGAGCATAAAATTGCAACGAGGAGCGCCACAACCTGTAAGCAAATCGTACGGAAAACCCGAACATCCCTTGACAGACACTTTGGCTTTATAGAACCCAAAATTTATAATAATCTAAAAGAATCCATAAAAACATGCCAAAATATTAAGTCGATCCAATTAAAATTTAAAATTACACAACACTTACTTCAACTTGGGAGAAATGGGGTGGAAAAGGAAATGAGTCATATTTTAAAGCAAACTTCTCTGCATTATTATTATTGTCATACATTGTATTACATTTTATATTTCTATATTATTTACTTATTTGTTCTATAAACTTCATATTACGACATTTTATATTAATTTTTATTTCCATGATCATGCTATATTGATATTTTTAAATATATTTATAAGTTTAAATTGAATTCACTTATCTGTTTTATATTATATCACATGCTATATGTTTCATTTTGATACTATATGAATACATGCATATGAATAAATCATTGCCATACATAGAGTCTTCCTTAGTATGGGCTATGTGACCTAAATTATGCAGATTCTACAATTATTATTAATATTATTTATTTATTTATTTATTTATTTATTTAATTAATTTAACAATTCATTTACAAGTGCACAAGTATAACTAATAATCATATCAATAAAAAAAATTATATATAATTAAAATTAAAATTAAAATTAAACACGGCCGATATGAGCATTAGCATTTAAGTACTGCTGCTGCCCAACTAAGTGCCAGGACTTGTTCCAGGGCAGCTAGCTCTCTAGATTTTATATCACATATATTCGGCAATGAATAAAAAAAAAATAAAAAGGAAAAGAAATATATATATATATTCCCGTCACCATTACAAATTATAACTAATAATCACTAACTAATGATCACAATAGGAAATAGAACACAAAAATAAATAATCGTGTTAATAAAATAAAAATAAAATAAAATGTCAAATGATATCAAACAATAGTCACCAAAATTTATGAATAAGTAATAGTAATAAATAAAAATAAAAAAAGTCAAAGAAAATAATAATAATAAGAAGAAATGTCAGGGATAATTGTCTCGGTATATTAATTTGTGGATTTTTTGCCGGGCGTCATATTTTAGCCAGGAATCAATTTTGGCTTTAAAAGAAGAAGAAGACTTCGGCACATACATTTTTAAATCTTCATCTAGCATATTAAAGATCCTGGGGGCTATGTACACAAAATGCCTCTGCCCAAAAGTGGTCTGCATTCGAGGGACGTCAAAATGTATAGTTCGGGATTGCCGCGTGCAGATTGTTTGCTGGGTTCTTATTGCGGTCTCTAAATTAGTTTGATAGTCACAGAGCGCCGTTTTCACGTATAGTTGTGGTACATCTAGCACGTTATATTCTCTGTAGAGATCATCTGAAGAGTATCTCCAAGGCTTTCTCTTTATAATTTTAAGTATTAGCTTTTGAGCTCTAATCAAGGGCTCCATATGAATTTTCGCTGCACCTCCCCACCCTATGATCCCATAGGTTAGGATAGATTGGCACAGGGCATGGTATACTATCTTAAGTGTCCTTTGGTCCAGAATGCCTCTAAGGTCTTTGAAAATATACGTCAGTTTCCTAACTTTTGCCGACAGCTCCATTATGTGGGTGCTCCATTGTAGCCGGTAATCAATTAATATACCAAGATATTTAATGTTGTCAACTTTATTGAGATTAATACATTTACAGTTTTCGGGGTTAAGACAATCTCTGTGGAGTTTCAGAATATGCTCTTGTTTTGGTTGAGCCACACTGGTGGCACTAAATGTTATGTACATGGTTTTTTGCGCATTGAGTGATAGTAGTGCACCATCTAACCACAATACTACCTTCTGAAGTCCCATAGAAGCCTTTTCAAAGGTCTCTTTCCAAGTTTTTGCCTTGAAAAGTAGAGCGGTGTCATCGGCAAAAGTAACAACTTGTCCACCAATAGTTTGATTACAAAGATCATTAATATATATTAAAAACAATATCGGACCAAGGACACTACCTTGCGGAACACCATATTTGAGAGGTGCGGGATCACTATGGATACTACCAAGTTTTGTTATTTGGTTTCGACCTGACAAGTAACTCTCAAACCATTTTAGTGTGATCGAGGTAACACCTATGTCGTTTAGCTTCTCCAAAAGCTTGTCGTGACTAACCGTGTCAAATGCTTTTGTTATGTCAAGGAATACTCCCAGACTTTTACAAACAAGCAGCATAATTGCTGATATGTTTGAATATAATACTGAGTACAATTACAATTTCTGTTTAACCCTTGGAGTAAATGGGTATTTTCATGGATGCATCTGTCTCTTTTGCAGGATTTTCGGCGACATCGACTTAAAGTACTATAACTACGAAACTACTACACCAATCATAAAAAGAACAACTGCACAATGATTGCATTGAAATTTCGAATATAGAATATTGAAATATCATTTTGTAAAACAATTAGATAATTATGAATAAATATGAGAACGTCAAAGAAGTGAAAAAAATACGCAACCAGATTTGGTCGACTCGTACTCAACGTATAATTGTTTCGCGACCAGATTTGGTTGACTCATACTCAACGGGTTAAGATATGCATCTAATCTATTTTTGAATATGTTTACACTACACGCTTCAACCCCTTCAGCAGGTAAACTATTCCACTGGTCCACAATCCGGTTGGTTAGGAAATGTTTCCTGGGATTCATGTGGAATCGTGTTTTCTCCAGCTTAAAGTTGTGTCCTCGCAGATGATGCTTGTAGTTTTGCTTGAAAATGGAAGGCATTCGGGGCAATTGTAGTATCCGTCGAGGATCTTATATGTCTCAATGAGGTCACCCCTGATCCGGCGATCCGCGTGTGGGGGCAGTTTCAATCTGCGGAGTCGTTCTGCATATTCCAGATTTTTGAACCCCATTGGCGTCTTGGTCGCTCCGCGCTGGACTTTCTCGAGGAGATCCTCATCTTTCTCAAAGTACGGATTCCATATCTAGAATCCAAACTCTAGCATAGTTCTGATGTAGGTTTTGTAAAGTGACACAAATAAGGCTGGAGTGATGTAGTTAAATGACTTGCGGATGAGGTACATAATTGAGTTTGCTTCACATAATTAATGCTGCTGCTACATAATTAACCCGCTGAGCACGTAACATCCATTTGGGGACATGTATGGCGGCCGCCTACAATCCGTAACATCCGATTTTGGATATCGCGCTCGCCGCTGCGAAAAATGCAATTTACGATTCGAATCGTCGTACTTTAATGCTTTCTGACCGCGGGACGACATGGCCAAATAATCTTTCATTCGCCGGCCAACGACGATAACATCGATCGCCGATTTAAAAAGTCAGCATTAGACGTCAAAACAGCAGTGTCGATCGGCCACCCCGCGGCGGCGTATAGTTCCGCGAAATGTTTGTTTTGTGAAGTGTTTTGTGGATATAAGTGCAGTGTATACCGGATAAAAGTGAGTAATTTCCATTTTTAAGTAGTTTAGGCATTAGGATTATTCAATTTAGACAGTCCATTTGCTGTTTTTCACGAATTTTCGAAGAAAACACTTTGGCAACAACAAACGGCTCGCGAAAAAATGGCCGTTTTTATTTTGTAATGTTTGTGAAATATTTCTATATATCGCGAAACATGACGTAATGTCGCTTTAATTTACTAATAAAATAGGTATTGCTTCATTTACATCCTAAGTTATCACATAATTAGGCGTATTTTGAACATTATATGTTGTTTTTCTAATATGGCTCGCGAAAATGAAACTTGTTTTGATAATTACTATGAGAGAAAAAAGTGCGATTTTCCATAGTTTTTCGATGAAATGTGACTCTTTGGAGTATAGTAATTAGTTATTAGACATATAATAAGTCTATGATAAGACAATATAATTGAAAAAATCTAACGAATTTTATATTATGGGCATTCAAAGTTTATTATTAGGTTCGGACGCGGAAACTCTCAAAACTTTAGATTTTTCTATAATATCAGACAAAGGTCAAAGTTCTGGTGTGATTTCTAAGAAGAAGTGATGTAGTAATAAAGTTATTTTGAAAGAATTTCATATAAAAAAATACCATAAGTAGTCACAAATTAAAAATTAAAAAAATTTTTTTTTACGAGAATACATAAAATTTTTCTTGGCTGAATAAATAAATATTTTTTCCGTATTTTTGTATGCAAATAAGTAAAAAAAAAATATCGTTTTGGTAAAGCATTTAATAAAGAACATAACTGTATTTACAATTTTTGATATTTACAAAAACTGTATTTACAAAAAAATCGAAATGATTTTATAGGCGAGTTTTTTTCAGTTTGCCAATTTTGTAATATTTATTCATTATTATCTTAATTGTTTTACGAGATAAGGTTATAATGTTTTATATGTCAAATTTCAATGCGATCATTTTTCTCTTTATCTTTTTTTATTCCGTTTAGTGGTTTATAAGTTATGATCGTTTTTCTCAAGGCCGTTGACTCGCGTCGATTTTTTGCGCGAATATGTCGCGCGCAAAAGTGATAGGTGAGTTTTTACCTCGCAACGTGAGGGGTTAATACAATGTAAATGTTTTTTAATGAACATAATTATTTGATATTTGATACAAGAATCCTGTCTAGTCTTGCTTTAGTTGGGTAGATGAAATGGTAAAGATGAAGTGGTAGTTTTTAATATGATAATTGAGTTTAGAATTTGTGACTGGTTTTGATACGGCCAGTAACATCTTTACAATTCAAGAATATAGTGCAACTACTGGTTTACGCTGATGATATTGATTGATTTTTAATTTGGTGAAGAAAATTGATTTTAACCCTTGGAGTAAATGGGTATTTTCATGGATGTCACTGTCTCTTTTGCAGGATTTTCGGCGACATCGACTTAAAGTACTATAACTACGAAACTACTACACCAATCATAAAAAGAACAACTGCACAATGATTGCATTGAAATTTCGAATATAGAATATTGAAATATCATTTTGTAAAACAATTAGATAATTATGAATAAATATGAGAACGTCAAGGAAGTCAAAAAAACGCGGAACCAGATCTGGTCGTATCATACTCAACGGATAATTGTTTCAGAACCAGATTTGGTCGTATCATACTCAACGGGTTAAATGAAAATTTGATGTCAAGCTAGTTCAGGAGAGATGGACCACTTTTTTTAGGAGTCTATTTTTTTCTGAATAAGTAAAACACATTCTTTCTGAATAAGTTTTTCAAAACAGGTATTATATCAATATATTATTATTAACCCATTTATAAAATATATACGGCAAAACGACAGTTTCTTAAAGGTAAAAGGACAATGGGCAAAACTACATGAGCGCTGGCCCCACATCTCCATTAACAATAACGTATTTACCATTGCAATGATCTATTTATCTACAATATTTATGACTACTACAACTTACCTCATCTATAAGCCGTTTTGTAGTTTTGAAGTTTGGAATCTTCCTAAATATGGCTAATTACGCGAAAGCCCTCATGTCAATTATTTATTTAAAATATATTATTTGCAGTGAAGATTCATAAAAGATAGTATATTATCATGTACGGTCCCTGGGCACACCATGTTAAACAGCTGACCATAACTACGAAACTACTACACCAATCATAAAAAGAACAACTGCACAATGATTGCATTGAAATTTCGAATATAGAATATTGAAATATCATTTTGTAAAACAATTAGATAGTTATGAATAAATATGAGAACGTCAAAGAAGTGAAAAAAACGCGCGACCAGATTTGGTCGACTCGTACTCAACGGATAATTGTTTCGCGACCAGATTTGGTTGACTCATACTCAACGGGTTAATAAAAATAAACTAAAGAAAATACGGTTGTCTTGTTTCGTACACTTTGCAACTGAAAGAACACATTAGTGTTGCCAGCTTAAAAAAAATATTTGTGGTTTGGGAGAAATTGCGATGGTCCATGTCACCCACTGGTCCCTCTCGCTCATTAAATTACCCTAATTTTGAATTTTTTGTTTACTTTGTAATTTTCTTTGTACTTTGTAAAGTACTTTTCACTTTGTAAAGTACTTTGTTTATTTTGTAATTTACAGTTTTTGCATTTTTATTCTTTTGTGCATAAATGATCAAATGATTATTAAAATTTTTCAATATAGTAATAATAATTTCATTGAAGAAAGTATATATTCCATTTTTATAAACACTATTGAGCAAACATACACAAAATTAATGTTTATCTTAGAACAGGTCCCGGCCTAGTTACATAGGTGACGCTGCCAGTGGACAATGCGATGTATCAATTTTCTGTTATTGATTCAATGTTTCAAAATTTTTGCGCATAGTTCCTAAGCTAAAAATTGTTTATTTAAAAAATCAATATGTTTTGCCCCTTTTTGCCAAAAATGCAAATATGCTGGGTATCTGGAGTCCACAAATTTCACTAGAAGGTATGTAACAGCAACAACAAAAAAACAAAAATACCTATTTACAATTTTGTTTATTCCGACTGTAGATTAAAGTACGATAAATTATAATCAACGAGTGACTTACAAACTATGATAGTAAAGTATGACGTAGTTAACAACACGAAACATAACAACATTGATCTATGTCTAGGAAAACACAGTCTTGTACTTGGTATTTTACATGTTCGTCTAACGGATGTTGGTCACTGTTTTATAAACTCACACTTTACAAGATATTTAAAATGGAGCAGTACGAAAATGTTAAGAATTAGAGATTGCACTGAATACATATATATATATTTATTTACTGACTGCGAAAACGTGGAAATTGAAAGAAAAAACATGTTTTGCTTCTATTTAAAGTCTCTTTGGCAACTTTGTTTCAAGAGAATATGGACACTGACCGCAGGGAACGAAGCAAACAGGGAAACCGTGGTCTCATTGCCAACGTACGATGTTCGGGATCGACTGCTGATACCTGCCAATGGCAACACTGGAATAAAGGAATTAAATTGTTGGATTGGGATTATAGCCGAAAGTGACCGGCAACTCTTGACAATTAGGTTTGGCCGGTTTGGCAATTAAACAATGGCAAATTCGGCCAGTAGAACGAGCAATGAAAAAATATCACTTACAGATAGAGATGGGCGTTAATGGGCCCTTGCTGAGTTGGCCACGAAGACCCATTCTGTTCAGGGTTGGTCACACTAACGTGTCAACACCTATCCAACGGCCTACACGCATGAAGTGCGAGCCTGGGTAGGACTCTGGCCTTACGGTCAGTTTCCCCTGGGAATCAACCTTCTGGCGCTCCTGGACGGTCTGCACACCGTGCAGCGTAAGCCAATCGACTGTGCACTCTGACTAACAGTCATAGGGCAAAATTAGGATACTACTCAAATAAGGATTTACCATTTATTACTCAAATAAGGATAAGTCTGGATTGAAAAAAAAAGGCATGACAACTCATGTTCACAATAAAATAGTAATATTTTTGTGATATTTATTACATTTATTACAATGTTCTTTCGAACTTGATATTTTTTTATTAAATCTCTTGTTTTTATTGTTACGGCAAGGACACCAAGAGGGTAATTTTTTATTGGGCCGTGCAATACGGCTATTTCTCATCTGACAGCTCAAAACGTCATAGCTTTTAGCGATTTTTTGTAGTGATGCTCGTACTCGGAAAAATGTTTAGAAAACACTCAAAACCTGAGTAAGACCAATAAAAAACACGAGAAATACACGCGGTGCATGTTGCAATGCGTGCAACATGTTCCTGAAGCATAACATGCCAACGCAAATTTGGATTTTTGTTGCAGTGTTTAGTATACATCGAAAAGCGGTCAAAGTTACGCGCGGCTCAGATCACGTTGGTCTTGAGAAAATTAAAGGTCACTTCGATCAAATAGTCGTTTTATTAAGTTGGTGATACTCAAATAAGGATAAGACGTAACCTGGCGACCATTTCTCAACAAAACTGTGGACAGGACAAGCTGTGCTGCTGATTCAACCCCTTTCCAAGATTGCAAGGGTGTGCCCCCGAAGTCGAGACTGCTATGCTAGGACTGTGGAGTAGTGCTTCGTGGAACGTGTGCCCCTAATTTTGCCCTATTGAGATAGAACGGACTCTTGTATTCCTAAAATATTCAATGAATGTACCCAATAACGGCGTTTCCCTTTCTTCTTGTACAGCGACAGCAAAATATGCAATAGCAATTAATTCATCGTCATCCATCTAAAATATCCAAATAGGAAAAAGAAACATCTACGCCAGGTTCACGGAATTGCGAGTCTGTATTCCATATTCCATTTCCGATTACGGAAACAGTATAGTGACTTGTGAGGCCAGCTTGTCGGAAGGTTATGAGAAGGAAACGGGGGATAGAGATGGACGACGACAAAGGAACAAATAGGGATGGGCGATGATCGGTGATAACATTGCCGACTGATCAATTGCCGAAATTTTCACCATTTAGCCATTTAATTTTATTACATTAAGTCCATGTTGAAATGATCCATATAAAAGCAACGGAAAACCATGGCACCAATATTTTGCAGGACAGTCATTGAAGGCAACATTTGTCAGTCCATGTAAATATAATTTCCAGACACAATTTACTACATTTTTAATTTTGGCAATAATCACAAACTGTTTATGTACACATAGTATGTACACATCACTTGAAATAAAATGTTCTTGTGAATACCATAATATCTCTAAATTCAAACGATCAACGGTATACAGGTTGTTCGGTATATTGGATCCTTATTTATCGTAGTATTCAGCCGCAAACCGCTTTTGCATAATATCATTAAAGGACTATGGGATTATTGGACAATTTAACCAGCAATATGTTTAGCAACAAAACGACTCAAGTAGCTGCCCAGGCCTCTCATCTCATTCTACATAATCGTTTATTAATTTGCAGTTTAAAAAGTATAATAAATATTTTTTATGTAAAACTGTTTTAAATTTATTTTGATAGGATACTGCAATGGCGTGTTTAGAGTGCTGTACATTGAACTACTGAACATAAGAGAAGATTAATCAATGTTTGGAGCTATAAGTGCCATCTACATGTTGCTTTTCGAAGTAAAATCCTAGCTGCCAAAATGTAGTAAAGGGGTCGTCCATTAATCATGTAATGTTTGTAAGCAACTTTTTGACTATCCCACCCTTCCCCTTTGTTAAATGTGGTGAGGATTTAGACTAACCCCCCTTCCCCCCACCCAAAATCACATGTATTTTTTTTTGATACAAAAGTATCTTAAAAATTTTCAGAATACTATCTTTAAATACAGGTTATAAATAATCTAATTTTATTCTGGAAAATTAGGCACCGTGATAAATACATCCAGACAATCATTAGGGTTGCAGGTTGTTTCTGACTGGCATAAAAATAGTTTAGAAATTGCACATTCAACAAAAAAAAAATACAAATGATATCTCACTACACTCTCCTTCTCTCCTTGTGATATTTCGTGATTTTTTCCAAACCCCCTACCTCCCTCCTTTCGAGCCTGGACGATCCTAAAGCATTGAGCAATCTCAAAGGTAATACTCCCCTCCCACAAAGTAAAAAGTTATTTATGCTACAATTCCTTTGTACTACATGAAAAACAACACCTGTATATTAGATATTATTATATGTATACATTGCAAGAGCACAGCGAGTGAAAACAAAACGATCATGGCATACCGAACAACCTGTACAATAATATCTTTTTACACGGTAGTGATTTATGTACAGACCAAGATGTGGGATTGCGGGTTCAGTCCAGTACGATTATGATGCCGTCGTCTTGGGCCAGAAGATCCATGAGGGAAGCGTTCTTCTGGAGGTGGGCTGGACTGAGGGGCCGGGGTCAGCTCGAGTGGTACAAACCCGACAGCGCCTCTTCCAGGGCGCGCAGGCAGGCCATTTGGGCCTTGTAGCCGCATGCGCGCTCCGACTCGGTCTCCGATCTGATCAATTCAAAATAGAAACCAATTTCACTCATGAGTAAGGGTTCTGCACCTTAAAAGGCCTCGCCAAACAGAACGCCTACCTAGCGCCGCGTTAAGCGTAAGTAGCGTCGCGTACTTTGGATGTAACACTGAAATCGACTAGATATTGACGCACACAGAGCGTACCGCAGATCGATGACAGTCTTTGGAAAGTTTCTTTGTTGTTGTGATGTCAAGTGATTCAGATGTGGAAAAATTATTACTTTTGTTCGCTTTATCACGATCGCAGATAAAAAGAGTATGGGTACACGACATTAATAAAAGGAGAAAGGAATTAGGAGAATATATATCACCATTTGCGTAGGGAGCTTTTATCACATTATAACGTACGATTAGTAATCCAATCGCGTTATACCAACAAGAAACAAGAGCGCCATTGCGTTTATTTAAAACGCGAAAAAGAAAAAAATACCATAGGTTAGGTTATGACCGAAAATTAAAAAAACAACCACAGGGTCGGGGAAAGAATTTACTTTGTCACTAAATTTGGCAAGACAGAGAATAAACCTTCGCAATTTTAAAATAAAACTACAAATTTAAAGTTAGAAAAACAAGATCCTTTTATTAGCAGGTAGTTCCTCCTTCTATCTCCTCTTCAGACATGTGGTACAGACTTCAGAAATGTGACATGTGATACGTTTTCCAGTTCAAACGGACATCCAGGCGAGAAAAAGTCAGGGCACGGTGGGCCGATTAATAGTTGTATTTACATTGGAATATAGAAAAAGGCGGCACAGCCAAAAACCCGCTGTGACGAAAAGAGAAACACACCATTACTACAAAACTCGTTTATCTCATTGAAACCCCAAAAGAATTAAACGCTTACCGAAAAATGAGACCTTGTTCACATAACTTTAAAAACGCCGCACTTCTGGTGCACACAACTCGCGGATCACCCGGCTTTTAACGGGTTTTTTGTCGCCCGGCGCGAGTTAGAAGTACTCTTCCTCGCGCCATCTTGGAAAAAATGATGCCCTCAATTAACTGTGGCTAGTTTGGACAGACTGGACTGCCTGCAGTTATACCAACTTTAGGAGATTAAAAAAAAACTCATAGCTACTCATGTTCACTAAAATAGTAATATTTTAGGTAATATTTATTACATTTATTAAAATTCTTTTTGAACTCGATTTTTTTAAAGTAAATCCCTTGTTTTTTGTCATGGCAAGAACACCAGAAGGGTCAGTTTTTATTGGGCTGTGCAATACGGCTATCTCTATTCTGACAGATCCAAATGTCAAAGCTTTTAGCAATTATTTATTGTTTTAAAGATGTTTTGCGATTTTGAACCCTGATTCCGAAAACAACTCAAAAACTGAGTAAGACCAATAGAAAAACACGAGAAATACAAGCGCAACATGTTGCAATGCGTGCAACATGTTTTTGAAACATAACATGCCACGCAAATTTGGATTTTTGTTACAACATGAACATCGTTTCTTATATACTTTCGTATGTCGCAAGATTTATTCGAATAATTACATGAAATTCGTGAAAAATTTGTAACCTATTTTAATAATCAATAAACAGATTGATAAATTACTTAGCAGTCATATTCATTTCTTTTCCAATTTCTTCTCAAAATTTTGATTTTATCGGTGTTTTTATATATTGTCCGAACATATTGTATTATAAATAGGATAGAAAACGAATTTACCGCGTGAAATTTGTAGCACCCGACGTTTCGGTGACGTTGCAGCCGCCGTTGTCCAGGGTAGACTGAAGAGCTGTCAATCCGTTGTTTTGCGGGTAGGCCGCGTACCGCTTCCGCCACTGCGTAGGCTATAACGGTGGTGGGGGGCCGGGCTCGGAGCGCGGTAATTTTCCGCAAACGTTCGAACTGACGCACTTTATACGAAATTTCCTCTCCGTAGAGGTTCGTAATATAAAATCGATATATTACGAACATATATTATGGCCTGACAACATTAGAGGAACGTAGGCAGCGAGGAGACTTAACCCTTGGAGTAAATGGGTATTTTCATGGATGCATCTGTCTCTTTTGCAGGATTTTCGGCGACATCGACCTTAAAGTACTATAACTACGAAACTACTACACCAATCATAAAAAGAACAACTGCACAATGACTGCATTGAAATTTCGAATTTAGAATATTGAAATATCATTTTGTAAAACAATTAGATAATTATGAATAAATATGAGAACGTCAAAGAAGTGAAAAAAACGCGGAACCAGATTTGGTCGTATCATACTCAACGGATAATTGTTTCAGAACCAGATTTGGTCGTATCATACTCAAGGGGTTAATAGAAAGCTACAAAATGCTTCACGGTTATTACAGTGTGCCCAACCTCGAGAGCATGTATACCCTGAACACCAATAAGCAACTGCGTGGACACTCGTTGAAGCTAAATAAGACAATTGCTGCATCGAACCCCAGGAAATATTTTTTGACAAATCGTGTAGTGGATGCTTGGAATGCGTTGCCAGAGGATGTGATCAGTGCTATCTCTGTCAATAGCTTTAAAAATAAACTGGACAATTTTCTTAGTGCAAAACAGTCACAAGTTTAAAAACAAGTGCATGTGATATACACGCATTAGCCTTAAGCTGCTAGTGTATAATATAATAAAACTAATAATAATAATTATTATTATTATTATCGATAAAATGTCAAACAACCGCGATAGTCTTCGATTTTACATATTGTATTAGTTTTTCAGACATAATGCTTGTATTTTCACGTGTACGTTGGACGCTTTCAAGAAATTTGTAAACAAATACAACGCCCAGCGTCAAAGCGTTCTAGCGCGACGTCAGAGCGCCGCGTACTGCCAGCGCCCGCGTTCTGTTTGACAGTGTAATACCGTCACAGTACATCACAACTCGGCGCTATAACGCGGCGTCAGGATTTACGCTGTAGCGCTCTGTTTGGCGAGGCCTTAAGATAGGATATATGCGGAAGCGCCAAAGCAAGTTTCACAATTAAAATGCATTTCACTTTAACCATTAACCACTGATGTACGTCTGACAGAGGAAGGCGCACACTCGAAGCCATTATAACATTTTGTATCGTACGCCTGTAAACTTGCCCCTCCCTGACCTTTCTAGGATCCAGTGACACGCCAGCAGCTGGAACGAGCCGACGGGTGGTGCGTCTCAAAGAAGAAAATATTTACTTTATAATGTCCGTGATATGAGTGTTTTGGTTTTATTTTTGTAATAGTATAATTAGTACAACTGTCCTCAAGGTCTCGGAAACAAGTTTTTGTATTTAGAGAATTACGCAAGGTCCTTTCGAAGAACTGCATAAAAATGGTTTACATGGCCCTATGTCAGGGTTTATGGGTGCACGGAATAATAGCATATGCAAAATCTGTCTCGGAATCTCTAGTGATAGTCCAAAAACTTTTGTCCAGGGTAATCAATAGAAAGCTCTCACGATACAATTCCAACATGCTATTCCAAGAAAGTAAGGTGTTAGATATACGTCAGCTGTTTGTGAAACAGTCACTCATGTTTTTCCATCGAACCATAGATAAACGACCACGAAACCAGCAACACAGAGCTAAAAGAGCATCTGCAGGATTGAATTATGCCATTACCCACGTTAATTCTTCATTTGCCCAAAGACAATTAAAACTATATAGCACTCAAAATATTCAACCGTCTTGATGACAACATTAAAAAAATAGAAAGTACCTTTTTTATTCAATAAAAAATTTTTCAAGATTTTCCTGTCAAGTAGCCAGGAGCTTAATTCATCTGAATATTAATTTCATAAATCCTACCCCTCCCCCCAACCTAGCACCACCCTTTCACCCCTCATGATGATGAATTCGAAATTAAAATCGAAATCGAAATTGAAATAAAATTTGTAATCTAAACCGGAACCGTAACCGACAGACACCAAAACCGAAATCTATCAGAAAGGAAATCAAAACTCGTATATAAAATTTTGGGTCTGTGCTGTTGACCGTTGAGGAGTTTCCTCATCGGAAGTCAGCCCAGGGTCCATCAGCCATGTCATGTCATACAAAATTTTGGGTCTCTGCTGTTGACAGTTGAGGAGTTCCCTTGTCGGGAGCGTTCCCACACAGGGTGGACGGATTTCAACCACAATCTTTCCAGCTCATGCCATGACCATGCAAATGATGCCTGCATGCCAAATTTCAGCGTAATCGGATGAAGCGTTTCGGCGCTATCGTCGGAGAATACACACAGACAGACACACAGAAGTGCGTCCACAATACTTTCCTTGACAGGAAAGTAAAAATGGCTTCTTGACAATATAAAAAAAAAATAGGGTTAAAATGGCTTCATAATAAATGCCCTTTAGCTGCTGGATGCTCAACTTCAAATAAACAGCGTCGAATCGAAGTGACCAGTGACCATCGAATCAAAGTGACAAGTGGGACGATAAGCGCAAAGTGACAAGCGCACCGTGCGGCCTCAGTCAATCGATTGTGCATTCCGACCGACAGCCTGGAAGTCTGGAAACAGTACTGTGTCCTATAGAGCGGTAGTGAATGGTTTCGAGCAGCTTGGGCCTTAAGATCCATTTTGTTCTAGGATCGGCTAAACTCTAGATTCAGCTCCTATTCAAAAGCCTCCACGTTCGGAAGGCTACCCCGGGTAAGACTCTCGCGTCTCAGGCCTCAAAGCTGGTGGACCGGTTTCTCCTGGCGGGATTGCATCCCGACGCTACTGGACGGTTTGCGCACCGATCGGCGACGCCAATCGGCTGTGCACTCTGATTAATTGCTGAAGGAGTCTGGAGACTATGGCAATATACTGTCTCCTAAGCAGCGGTGGTGGATGTTGACCTGCTGTCATGCCACTCTGGAAATGACCTTGGGCCACCCGAGCCTGTGGGGCACTACGGGCAAAGGACGCCCAGGTCCGCTGCAAATTCAAATTGAATTACCGCTGTAATACGACAGATAGAGGCCGCGTAAGCGACTTCGGATCTGTAACCAGTCGGGAGGACGGAGGTGTCCTGAAGGTTAAATCCAGATGGAAATATCCTACCAAAACTGGTAGTTAGGGGACGAGGCTGCCCGCTGGATACCTTTCCCGGTGCCTCGCCGTAAGGCATTGGCCTCTAACGGGCTTGTTAGCTGACCTAGACAGTAGATTGTCTTGTCTCTGCGTCCATCCCACGGCTGAAAGAACGATCACATATCGTTATACCAGCTTGGGGTGACAGGTTTGCCCGTTGTAGTCGACACCACCCTACTGTTTTCTATAGAGCAGGGGTAGTTGTTAACCTTACGGCAATCGCTCTTGAAACGACCATTCGGCTACCCGATCGGGTGAAGAGCCGTGCACGACCGACTGAGCCCGTAACCAGTCGGGAGGAAGGAGGTATCCTGATGGTTAATTCCAGACAGAGATATCCTTCCAAAACTGGTAGTCAGGGGGCGAGGCTGCCCGCTGGGTACCTTTCACGGTGCCTTACCGTAAGGCGTTGGTCTCTGATGGGTATGTTGGCCTAGCTAAACAGTAGATGTGTTATTGTCTCTCTACACTCATCCCACGACTGAAAGAACGATCACATATCGTTATACCAGCCTGGGGTGATGGGTTCGCCCATTGTAGTCGACAACGCCCCACTGCGCTCGTATGTCCAAACGCTATAATAATACGAAATTAATAATTAATAATACGAAAATAAGTTTTCACCTGATATGTTGAAGGTATCCGGCGGTTTCAACCTGGTCCATATTGGGAGGATTGGGTCCGCAAACGTCCCAACTATCCTGTGGCTCGTATTTGTAAAGCGGCGTGTCGTCTTGAGGAATCATCGGAGGTATATGGCTGAGGACTCCTCGGAATTTCACTCCCGTCGAGAATTGTGTCACCTATATTTATTTCATTTATTATAGTAAAGTACAGCAGTTTGCAACAAACTTAGGTAATATGTGATAACAATGATTAAAAATTAGATCTAGAGCAAACATTTTAAACATATAAAAGTTTAAAAGAAGAAAACATGTGGTGAAATACTTTTATTTTATTAATTTCTAAGATTCGGTTAAAACCTGGGCAGTTATGGATTACCTACACTGTTTGGTTTTACTTATAAGACAATTCTGTGGCAATTAGGCAAAACTACATAAGTCGTTTTTTGGCCAAAATGACTTAATTATGACCATTTAACAGCGTTTTTTTACTCTTTCATTGGGCAAAACTACATAACTCGAAGCACAATGTAAAAGAAGTTATAGCACCTACTTTCTCACTAGTTATATATTGTTGAGATGAGCAAAACTACATGCGTGTATCTTATGTACTTTTTCTCAACTATTGATTAGTGATGGGCGTGATTCTCAATTTTAAATCACGCAACAATCACGTTACTGGTATTTTTTCACGCGTGATAATAACTGCTACTCGTGATTTTCGTGATTGTACTGAAATGTACTGTGAAACGTTAAGTAACAAAGTTTCGTCAATGTGATAACTGATAACAGAAACGCGCATTATATTTGCTTAATATTTATTAGTAATTAGAAGAATTAGCGTTCAGAAAGATTATCTCTCTTGCTCTTTTGGTGCTAAGCCGAGTTCGTCTTTCTGAAATAATGTTATTTTATTGCTTTAACAAATCATGAGCAAACTCATTTACACGAACGATTACGACACGAGCGATAACAGTGTCCAAATTCATGCGACAACAGTGTCCAAATTCACGTTACGTACGAAATGAACGCGCCACTCATCAGTCATCGTCCAGCCGGCGCGGGCGTTCGCCCAGAACGAACGGCAAATCACTGATCCACTGATCGCCGATCACATCAAGAATGAACGAAACCAAATGAACGGTTCAATTAGGCGCTCACCGATCATCGTTCAGTGGCGCGCCGCGCGGTCGTTCGACGGCGATCAGTGAGAACGGCCAATCACTGATCATATAATCATGCGTGATCGGTCGCGTCGTAGCGGCGCCGAGTGATGGCAACGCGGTGCTGTTCGTAGCCGTGATTCAAATAGCATGTTCTTTCAAATTCTCGTAACGCGTTCTTCGTGATAGCAAATATCACACGTTATTGTTATTGCTATTCGTGATCACACCCATCACTACTATTGATAGGTGGTCATAGTAGCCTAAGTTAATTATTTTTTTATTGATACATATTATTTTAAAATTACGCATATAGTTTAGGAGAGCACACATATTTTATTCCATGTGCCAATTTTAGTCATGTTATACAAAAAAATAACATAGATTGACAGATTTGAAGTTGTCATAAATTTCAAAATGCTCTCCTGAGAAAATGTTATTTCTGACCTATGTAGTTTTGCCTAATTGCCACAGAATTATTCAGCACCACTCCTAACTAGTCAGCGCTTGTTCCAGGGAAGACATCAATGTTATATAATATTTAACCCTTCAAGCCCCGCGACTTCGATATCGAAGTCAACTGAACGCGTCCAGGAAAATGATTTGATTGGGTTTTTCGTGTCATTCCGTATGCAGTTGTATTTTATTTAAATGCACGATGATACAAATATCATCGTGCATTTATACAAATCACATTTCCTGGACGCTTTCAGTTGACTTTGATATAGAAGTCGCGGGGCTTGAAGGGTTAATGAAAAGATTTTTATTTAATCTATTGGCTTCATAATCTAAGATTAAAATGATTACGAACTTCTTATAGTAAAATTAAAAAAAAAACTACAAAAATAATAAAAATAGTCTATAATAATTATAAAATAAATCCAAATGCAAAATATTAACTGCCCTACCTATACAAATGTACGAGATATGGCTGCTATTATATCGCCCAAATGCAACAACCCTTATCACATAAGTTTGAGTACGCTCGAGTACAAAAACAAACCAAAAAAACCCAAAACCCACAAAACCGTGATATGTCAAATTGTGCCTATGGCTCTAAATACAAAAAAGGGTAATAAATGGGTCTCTTTTGTATAAAAAAATGTGTGGTATATTGTAAACAAGTATTGTTATTAAGGAATGTATTATTAATAAAAGTATGTTTATGTCCAATAAAGAACTTTTCGAAGAAAAATACTCTTTGTTCCATTTATTTCACATAGTACTGTATATAAAGCTGCAACGATGATAGTCGTGCATGACCACAAAACGAGAAAGAAGTGAGATACGTCATTTATATCATTTCTCTCAAACTGCTCACCAATGCCCTGAAGCACGTTTTCAAAGAAAGAGAGACGTATCCTAGCCTGGCCCGGAAACCCTAACGAACGAACCCAGTTCTTTTGAAAAAACGGTACCTTGGGTGCGGGTGTAATTATTTCCATTTCCTGCTTAGCGGCGGCTGAAGTGGTGGTGAAAGTATTGACAATATCTTTGGCATCTTGTTCGGAGAACATGAGCTCATCGATTAGGGCTTCCTTTTGACGGATTTTCATTTTCTTAGCTTCCTTCTCCTGTCGCAAAATGTCCAAGCGCCTCTGCTCTTCATGTTGCTTTTCGATCTCCAGGATCTCTTCTAGTTCCACTTCTTCTCGACCTGAGAAAAATAATTTATCAAACTAAAACTATGAATAACCCTCAATTATTATAATGGTATGGACGTTTGTCTGCTTTGAACTGAAACTATGAATAACCTTTAACTATCAGTGGTATAGAAGTTTGTTTGTTTCTCTTATTGTGAAATTGCACAATGGGCAGGTTTATTAACATATGACAACCTCTTACAACCAACCCTACTATGAAGTGTTTATATTTTTTATTTATTAGAAACACAGCCAGTCGTTAGTTCAGAGTTTGTTTGTTTGAAAAACCACATAAGAGTACAATGTGGTGGGCCTATTGCCAAGTGGCAATATCTTACGGCCATACCGCCAGGGTTATTGTAACTAAAGGTTTATGTGGGCAAAATGATTCACAAGTAATAAATGAATACACTTACATAATAGTCATCATAGGATAAAATATAAAACAGTGATTAGTAACGTATGTCAACTCGATATTGAAGGGAGGAGTGGAATATAAGGACAAGCAAAGGAGACGGGAGGGGAAGGGGGTATTCATTAGTTGAGTAAATTCTCTTTAACTATTTTTTAAACCCGCTCAGGTTTTCAAGTTGTCTTATCGGTAAAGGCACGGAACTCCAGAGTCGGGCCGCCTGAGCAGGACGGAGCGGCCATGGACTCACCGACCGGAGTCACAATACTATTATTACAATTCTGGGGGGTGAACGGTGGATTCCAGAGTAACAAATGAAAGAAGTAAAGTAAAAGTGAAGTAGAAGTGAAGTAAAGTAAAGGTGAAGTAGAAGTGAAGTAAAGTAGAAGTAAAGGAGTAGTAAATAAAATTTCAGCATCTCTGGCGTCCAGTCATACAACATCACCTTCCAGTGCATTGGAAGGGGGGGGTGAGTTGACAGAGGGGTTGGGGGGTTAGGAGGGTTGGCGCGCGCGGAAGGGGGGGGCTTGTCTGCTTTCCGGGAGTCTTGGGGTGACACAACCGAGTTTTATATTATAGTTTTCACTGTTTTCTGAAGTGTAATTTAGTTTTTTTATTTATTAGTAGTGTAGTGTAAATAGTAGTGTAATAAATGTTTTTTATTTATTAGTTGTGTACTTTTTCTTAGAAACTTAAATATGGTTTACAGATTAAATATTTTTTTTCTCTAAACCCTTGCTAAAATGTCATTTTCATGTTTTTTAGGTTTAAAACTTATTGGACTGAAAATTGCAAAATTTGGTCAGTGGCAAAATGGTTAACCCCAAAGTCAATGCATATACGCTACTGCCTATGGAATGGTCGTTAAACCCTCCGTATACTAGGTCCTTAGCCCTATACTGACTCACATGCCATAGAAGCTGGGGTTTGACATACAAGGTGGGGGGGGTGTGTGATACCCAAGCGTACTTTACTCGTGTGTCGCGCGCTCGGAGGCTGATGCCGGACTGAATGAATTGCACCAATCAGAACGGCATTGTCGCATTTGCAGCTGCTGAGAAAAACACTCGTGCGTCTTTAGGGACGTGCAAGTATTACGTAACGCAATTTGGAAAGAACGCAATTTGTGGCGAGCTCATATACAAATTTAATACTTAAAATAATGTAGGCAATAGCATAATCTTTAAAACAGTAAATTTATTCAGTGTCATATAAATTATGTATAAAAACTCAACCAAACAGACTTATCCGATGATAGGTACAGGCGGACGGCGAGCATGCAGGAACACGGCAAACCGCCGAACGCCGACCATTCGCCCAGTCACTCTCACGCGGAGCGCACGCCGCCTGTAATCGCACCTGATATTCACGCACGTAATACAAACAGCTATACACCCCGCAACTGGAGCCATAAACCCACCAATACGGAGCCATAGGGTCTTGTAAAACGTTATGATGCATTACAGGGGTACGAGGGGGGTTCGAACAATGCATTATGTAACATTGTTTTTTTCATTTGAATAAAAAACAAGGGAATAAAATCTATATATAGGAGACTAAAATGTTTTCTTTGTTAGGTTTCTGTTTCTAATTGCATTGCCAAAGGTTAAGATAAATATGTTATTTTCTTTAACCCGGTGGCTCCGTAACATCCCCTGGGGGACCAAATGTCGGCCGCCTAACACTCCGTAACGTTCGTTACGGGACCAAACGCTCGCCGCTGCGAAAAATGCAATTTACAATTCGACACGCCGTACTATATACTTTCTGAGGGCGCTACGATATGGCCAAAATATCTTTAATTTAAGATTTCCGTCTGGCAATATCGAAGGACGATTTAAAAAGTGAGCATAGACGTCAAACGCCAGTGTCCGCCGGCAACCCGTACGGCCGCGTACGGTTCCGCGAAATGTGTGATAAAAATGGTGTGTGTGCAGTGTTTGAGTGCCATTTACTGTGCAGTAAGTGAGTAATTTGCATTTTAAGTAGTTTCTGAATGAGGATTAGTCATTTGAGATAGTCCATTTGCTGTTTTTCACGAATTTTTAAACAAAAGACTTCGGCGACAACACACCCCTCGCGAAAAAATGGCCGTTTTTATTTTGTAATGTTTTGAAATATCCGATATATCGCGAAATATGACGTAATGTTGCTTTAATTTACTAACAAAATAGGTATTGCTTCATTTACATCCTAAGTTATCACATAATTAGGCGTATTTTAAACATTATATGTTGTTTTCTAATATGACTCGCGCAAAGAAACTTGTTTTGATAATTACTATGAGAGAATTAACCCCTCAGGCCCCGATTGGCCGATATCGGCCACAACACGATTCAGCGTGACGGCCCCATTTTAATTTAATTTGTTTGATTTTATTATGTTTTATTATGTTAATATGTTTCATTTTAATGATGGATACGGTGGTTTGGCAGTAATTAATGGCATGACCTAGAGAATGCCTTTGGGTCAGTCCGACACAGTCTCCTCCACTTTGCACTCCGCTGGTACAACTTCCCACCAGTCGTGCGTGACATTGTAGCCTCCTACTACAACTGTCTGACTTTCCATGTTAAAACGCAAGAATGGACTACCCGCTCTATACCATATTCAATTGGACTATTTCAGGGCTGTTGCCTCTCCCCGACGATTTTTAATATAGTTTTTAATATACTGCTGGAAAGCCTGACCCAGTTTGACAGGAAGTGGGGCTACCGTTTTAAAACAGACGGCCAATACACCTCGTCGTGCCTCGCTTTTGCCGACGACCTAACTTTCATCACCAGAAGCCCCAAGCAGCTTTCCCTGCTATTACAGAAAGTGGAGCTTTTCTGCGACTGGTCAGGCTGTATAAAAGTGAAGCCCTCCAAATGTTTTTGCCTTGGACTCGCCCGCATGGGCACAAAATTTACATCCTATGACCCCAAATTGGTCTATAAGGGCTCTAATATCTCCCTTATAGACCCAAACAATCATTTCAAATTCCTCGGCAGAAAAATCACCCATCAGGGAAAAGACGTCTCGGGCGATCATGTTATAGAGCATTTCAAAAGTTGCCTGGCGAAAATAGATGCCTTGCTAATTTCTGGCCCTCGTAAGGCCTGGATCTATGACAATTATCTAACGTCACATTTGTCATGGCCCTTTCTTATTTACGATTTTACCAAAACCCAACTGTCCCGTCTAGATGCACTGGTGACAGCTAGTTTAAAATCCTGGCTGTCCTTAGCCAAACCAGCTGACCCCTCGACTCTCTTCAGGTCCAAACAAAATTTTGGGCTAGCGCTTAAACTGCCCTCTCTGCTCTACGCCAACTCCAGAATAACCAAAAATTCGATTCTGTGCAATTCCAAAGATCCGGCAATATCGAAGCACGTAATAAGTGGCTGTAGTGATTCAAATGAACTACAAGCCCGCGTAGACTTCCACAAAAGGTTCCTTACTGGAATCAGCCAGAATGGCACTGGTCTGGGGTATGGCAGTACAACCACGAGCGACGTGGACTTGAAGAAGTCTCTTTTGCGGGGAGATTACGACAGCAAGAGTATGGCTCATGCTATTGGCCTTCAATGCCAGAATGACTGGACAACAATTGGTGACTTTTGCATTCCGCCTCCAATGCACTGGAAGGTAATGCTCTATGACTGGACGCCAGAGATGCTGAAATTTTATTTGAATGCCTTTCAGCATACACTTCCAGACCCCAGTAACCTCGCTCGTTGGAGCTTTGCCGAGGATAGTTCTTGTCCCCTCTGTAGCAATACCCCTTGCACAGCTAGACACATTCTAGCTGGCTGCAAGGTGGCCTTAGATCAAGGACGGTACACTTACCGCCATGACAAAGTTCTCGCTGTTATTCGCGAGGTAATTAGTCTCTCAGTGGCTCGTGCCAACAAGGGTTTGACAGTATCCTCCAAACCCCCAATACAGTTTGTGCGGGATGGCTCTAAAGGCAAAAAACATTTAACTACAAAACCTTTCTCAATAATCGAGAAAGCTACAGATTGGACTCTGGAGGTTGATTCGGTCTCTAAGCAGTATAAATTCCCTGAAAGTCTCGGATGCACAGCCCTCCGTCCAGATATAACTCTTTACTCTCTATCTCGGAAGGTGGCTCTTATTGTAGAATTAACTGTTCCATGGGAATCAAATATCCCAAAAGACCACGAGTACAAATTAAATAAATACCATGATCTTGCAAATGCCGTAACCCGGAACGGCTTCACTGTTCACCTTCACGCGGTGGAAGTTGGCGCTCGTGGCCTGCCAGCTAAATCTCTATTTCACCTCTTTAAAGATCTTGGCCTTTCCAGAAAAATAATCAACTCTTTCTTAGAAAAATTATCTAAAACTGCGATTTGCGCATCTCAAATTCTATGGCTTCGAAGGGAGAGTGATTGGGTGGCAAGGTGAACGCTCACATGTGGCAAGACAGCTGTCCTAAACCTACCACAGCCGGTTCGTAAGTCCGGAATCCACTGCTCACCCCCCAGAAGTGTAAAAAATAGTATTATGATGGGCCCGACTCCAGTCGGTGAATTCCATGGCAGCTCCGTTTGTATTTATTTATTATTATTGGTGAGACAGTGTCATAATTAAATTTTTTACAATTTTTTTTTGGGACAGTAACCTGTCAATCGGCTGAGGGGCCGAGGCCTGAAGGGTTAAGTGAGGTTTTCCATAGTTTTTCGATGAAAGGTGACTCTTTGGAGTATAGTAATTAGTTATTAGACATATAATAAGTATATAATGAGACAATATAATTGAAAAAATCTAACGAATTTTATATTATGAGCATTCAAAGTTTATTATTAAGTTTTGGACACAAACTCTCAAAACTTTAGATTTTTCTCTAATATCAGACAAAGCTCAAAGTTCTGGTGTGAATTCTAAGAAGTGTGATGTAGAAATAGTTATTTTGAAAGAATTTCATATAAAAAAACACCATAAGTAGTCACAAATTAAAAAAATTTTTTTTTACGAGAATACATAAAATTTTTCTTGGCTGAATAAATAAATATTTTTGTATGCAAATAAGTGAAAAAAAAATATGGTTTTGGTAAAGCATTTAATAAAGAACATAACTGTATTTACAATTTTTGCTTATTTTACGTATTTTGTGACAAAAAAATCGAAATGATTTTATAGGCGAGTTTTTTCAGTTCGCCAATTTTGTAATATTTATTCATTATTATCTTAATTGTTTTACGAGATAAAGTTATAATGTTTTATATTTCAAATTTCAATGCGGTCATTTTACAGTTATTCTTTTTATGATCGGTGTAGTGGTTTACAAGTTATGGTCGTTTGTATCAAGGTCGTCGACTCGCGTCGATTTTACGTGCGAATATGTCGCGCGCAAAAGTGATAGCTGAATTTTTACTTCTTGAGAGGAGGGGTTAAAGAGTTTATTAGTTTAAAAAATGGATAGGGGTTTTAGGTAAAAATGGTCGCTTGGGTGTTACGTAACGTTTATGAAGGGGGAGGGAGGGTACAGAAAAACGTTACAGCGCGTTACATGGGGGGGAGGTAGGGTCAAAAATCTTCAAAAATTGCATTACGTAATACTTAAACACCCCCTTTATAGTTTATAACTGCTGGGGCGAGTTACACCCCACCTTGTACACGAAGGGTTAAAGAAGGACAAAGCGCGGGCGGTCAGGCGTGGCCTGGTTATCATCATCATAATTATAAAAGGGTCGGAATAAACAAGGAAAATAGTGAGTTAGGCGCCTACCTATTTTCGCCTTGTTCTTGATAATGGCCTCTCGATTGTCCTTCTTGTACTGTTCGATCTTTTTGTTTGTGGTCACAGGGTCGATATTGTTTGACAAATTATAAATGATCGTTTCGATCTCTTCCAAATAGTCATTGAAGTCGCGCAGTGTGTTGAAATCCTCCTCTTTCTTGTTGTAGTCTCTGAGGACTCGCTTCCGGATGTCCACTTCCTTCTCCACCTGGGTGTCCTCGAACAGCTGGATCCGGAAGTTGCTCCTGCGCAGAGGACATCCACAGTCGGGACAGGAACCAGAACCTACAAAGTTTAAATCTTACTGTATTTTTACAAAGATAACAATCACAAGGAGCACTCCACGCGAGCATGACAGTATCTTGCTCTATCGTGAGTTTAAGAACTATTTAGTTATTTAAATTAATATTAGTAAACTTAAGAAACGAAGATATTGGATTCATGAGATAAATAGACAAAGATAAACTTTTGGAGAATACCATACATTAACGCAGAAATTGGAATACGATTAAGAACGATTCTTTATGTACCTCCGCAAGGCTTTTCTCTGTGCATGCACCGACGTTCTGTCTGACGCGTTGGAAATGTAAGTTCTAGAAACACACTGGTTTTACGCGTGGGACAGCATACTGTCATTCCCTCCCTTCTTCCCATGCCGATCTGGAGATTGCAGGTCGAAATTGCGTGGGACGCGAGTGACAGCGCTACGTATCATAAGTATGTCTCCGATGTCTCGGTTTTCTGACTCTGTTTTCATGTAAATTCAAGGGTCCAGATGACTGTTTTCATGAAACAGATGACTCCGTTTTCATGTTAATTCAAGGGTCTGGTTGCACACATGCAGACGTGGAGCCAGTCTGTCTTTACCTCAAATACAGGCACTTGTACTTGCGAGCGAGCTTTGTCACTTCCACTGATCATATAGTCACTTCGTTATTTCGGGAAACGAGGCCCAAGTGTTCGGCTAAGTAGCTCGCAGTATTAGTATTATTTAAAGGATAACCTAGCCATGCTTAGTAGACACAAGTCTACGCTCTAAAAAATGCGAAAACATGCCAAAAATACCTTTCAAGAACAGAAGATCGACGCAGTTTTCGCAAAGAGCGTGACCGCACACATTCACCATAAGCTTTAGAGACGGATTCCGATATTTCGTCGTCTTGCAACGCGGGCAAGCTTGCTCGTCCATTTTCGCAGAGTTATCAATCTACCATAACAAATTATTCGCGATATTCAGCGCCGCAAACACGATAAAGCATCACGAAACACGACGACCTCCAAACAGGAAAAAACCGGCCATTTGCAAAATGGCCGACCGGCTCTCGTAGGATTGGGCATCTTTGGCGTTATCAAAATAGCCGTTATTTTTCTGTTGAATGAAACGGGATAGTTACTGCTACTTTTTCTCCAGTAACGCAGCATTGGCAGATTGATCCGTGGATGTGTGGTGAGCAAACACCGAGCGAGCGAGCAAAATTCGCACGGTGGTAGATAAAAATCAATCGCCAGTGTTACCAGATTTGCGATTTTACCTGCCAAATTGGATATTTAACAGAGTCTTGGTCATTTTATATGTCTAAATTTATAAATTAGGTTGGTTTTCTGGAAATTATTTCTAAGAAATTATTTTCGCTTCAGTGCGTGAGCGAGCACCGGGCATAACACATTGCCGTTGGGCGAAACTGCTATAGTGCTGTAAAGAGGCCTAATTATGGCTGATTAAACCCGAAAAATAATCTATACACATGGGATAAAATATCTAATACGATTCTAAGAAAGCTCTATGAAATGGCCAATTTCCGTTTTCCTAACAGCAATATCGGTGGAAAATATGATAGCCATTTGGCTACACTCTCCGTCAGTCAAACCGCCATTTTTCTTTATTCATTTTTCTTTTTCCAATATTGCCCATCTAAAGTAGTTGTAGCTAATAAATTTTGTAGGTAAAAATGAAGATCCTTACAGCCACTTTTTCTCCCGCTAGATGTCGCTGGGTGCAATAGTCCACCAAAGAGGTGTAGTGAACAACGCACCGTGCATGGCATTCATACACCGCTAACAGGAACGGACTGGCTCCTTTGGGGGCCCTCAGCTAGAGACTAAAGAAAGGCCCCTTTATGAAAATGGGGGTCTGGAGGTCCTCGCTCGGAATTTCCGCTATTTTATATATGCTATTTTAAATATAAAACCATATTTTCCGCTATTTTGGCACTTGCAATAGTATTTGAGTACACGCATGATCTCTATAAAAAAAAAATCTTTTGTAGTTTACAATACTTTTTTAAAATTGTATCTACACTTGGTACACACTAGATATAATAGTAATTAATGACAAGTGGTTTATTACTTGTGGCAAGAAGATTTTGTATGAATATGAGGGTAAGAAATATTCAAATAAAGCCATTATCTAAATCGTACTGCAATACCTCAATAAAAATATATAATTAGGGAAAACGCTAATGAGTAAGCAAAACATACCTAAAGAATAAAGTTGTCTTTTACTACAACTACGTTTTTATAATCAACATAATATATAGTCAAAATTTACAATTTCAATCAAGAAGAATCCTAACCTAGCAGCTTTTTGGCCAGTTCTTCACTAGTTCTGGCTACTAAAATTACATTATATCAAAGTTACAAAAAGGGTCCCTTTTGAGGCCCCTTTGGGGCCCGCTTGAGTCGGGGCCCTCGGCAATCGCCGACTAGCCGACCTAGCCAGTGCACTGTGGGTCTGACCGCTTATGTGGTCTGTCGCTTACTTCTCACCTCCTTGGGTCGAATTGCTCAGCCATTGCTGATACACATGTTTTGAGCGCACGTCCCGATTTTTGTTCGGTTGTTCGGTTTTCGAATGTTATATTTAGATCGTAGTAAGAAACTATGAACGCTTTATATAAACTATTGATATAGTAAAGGTAGCTACTTCTAATCGTGATAATCGCATAACACTAGGCGCAGCGGTAACACTCGCATATCACGTGGTTTGTTCATTTGACATTCGTTTGACGTTTAATCAAAAACAATCAAAGATTAATTTCAAAACATAAGGAAAAATCGGCGAAAAATTAAGAATGTCGTCTATATTTCTCTAACTAATATATTAAATTCAATTAAAATGTCACTTTTACAGCAATTGCCGTATGCTTATTACTCGCAATGGTCTACATTCGGCTCTGATTGGTGCGTCCGCCTTGCTAGGGCTGCGAAAATAAGGTATTGGTTAAATTTCTTGGTAATTGGTTTTAATTTTTGACACGGTAAAAAATTGTGTACATGGCGCTTTGTCAAAGCTTATGGGTCAAGCTTATGGTGTCATTGCATGGGGAGCCTGTACGAAACCAGTACTCGAACCACTGGTTAAAGCCCAGAAATTGTTATTGAGGGCTATTTACAGGAAACGTCCCCGCCATGACTCTGACCTGCTGTTCAGCGATGCAAACGTTCTGGATATTCGGCAGTTGTTCGTGAAACAATCCCTATATTTTTTTTACAATACATTAAAGAAGCCTCATCGAAATCGGCAGCAAAGACCAACTAGAATGACGGAAGGGACAAACTATATAATTCTTCAAGTACATATTATAACGTTTGCCCAAAATATTTCGTCAATAAAAAATGTTCAAAATGTAAACCGATTTGAGACAAAGGTCAAAAAATGGCTCCTTGACTATGTAGGTCGAGTAAAGACTGAAATGGAATTGCTTTAAAGCAGTGATTCCCAAAGTGGTCCAGGTGGACCCCCAGGGGTCTACGGGAGACTCAACGGGGGTCTAGGTTGGCATGAAGAATATGGTTGAAATGTATGGGAATATGGTAAAAAATTGTCAGCGGGGGTCCATCGAAACCAGTAAAATTTTGAAAGTGGTCTACGAGAAAAAAGTTTGGGAACCTCTGCTTTAACCCCTTGAGTATGATACGACCAAATCTGGTTCTGAAACAATTATCCGTTGAGTATGATACGACCAGATCTGGTTCCGCGTTTTTTTCACTTTGACGTTCTCATATTTATTCATAATTATCTAATTGTTTTACAAAATGATATTTCAATATTCTATATTCGAAATTTCAATGCAATCATTGTGCAGTTGTTCTTTTTATGATTGGTGTAGTAGTTTCGTAGTTATAGTACTTTAAGGTCGATGTCGCCGAAAATCCTGCAAAAAAGACAGATGCATCCATGAAAATACCCATTTACTCCAAGGGTTAAAGAATAATCTATGTGTGTATAAACATGTAATGTGTATGAGCGTGTATACATATGATAATATATAGTATTTGTTTTACTGTATAATTGTAATATATAACATGTATGTACTTATTTCTTATATAACTAACTCTCATCTAACTTCTATATTTATATTATTATGTGTATATTTTATACCATTATTTTAGTATTAATATTGAAAGTAGTTTATTTGTAAAGTAACATCAGTACTGCTTTAAAACCAAGGCAGCATATTTCGTATGCCCTAATACAGGCTGTTCGGTCTAGTTGGGACATTCGTCTAGAATGATCGTATTGGTTTTATTCATTTCCTAACTGCTTATATAACTAGTTACAATTTATATTTGTACAATCACACTGGTAACTGGGAGCTTATGGACCCTGTCACAGTATAGCCACTAAGAGCCAGTTGTATAGGGTTGGTCAAACGCACGGGTCAACACCCATCCGGCGGCCTCCACGCAGAAGGGAGAGCCAGGGTAGGACGCTGGCCTGCGGACCAGTCTCCCCTAGGAATCAACCTTCGGGCGCTCCTGGACAGTTTATGAACCGTGCGGCATCAGCCAATCGATTGTGCATTCCGACTATCAGCCGGGGGAGTCTGGTAACAGTAATGTTTCCTATAAAACGGGGGTGGCTGTTAACCTTATGGCAACTGCTCTTGAAACAACCATTCGGCCACCCGATCCCGGGTGAATAAGCCGGGCAAAGGATGCCCTGGTCCGCGATAGATTCGGTCTACACCAAGTGTATTGTCTCTACGTCCATCCCACGGCTGAAAGAACGATCACATATCGTTATACCAGTCTGGGGTGATAGGTTTGCCCATTGTAGTCGACACCGCCCTACTGTTTCCTATAGAGCAGGGGTAGTTGTTAACCTTACGGCAATCGCTCTTGAAACGACCATTCGGCTACCCGATACGGAGTGAAGAGCCAGGCAAAGGATGCAGTGGTCTTCGATAGATTCGGAGAGGAACGCGCAAGCGACCTTGATCCTGTAACCAGTCGGGAAGCAGGAGGTATCCTGGGGGTTAATCCCAGTCGAAGACATCCTTCTAAACTTTTAGTCAGGGGTCGAGGCTGCCCGCTGGTTATATTTCTCGGTGTCTCGCCGTAAGGCGTTGGCCTCTGACGGGCTTATTGGCGGAGGTAGGCAGTAGATTGTCTTGCCTCTAACAGCCGTATTCACAGTCGATACTTAAGTACACCTTAAGGGAACACTTACTCGAGTGACACTCAAGTACCACCCTCAAAATTGCTATTCATAGTCGTTACTTAAGGGCTCCCTTCAGTGAATATGCACTTAAGGGACCCTCAAGCAATTGGGATTCATTTCTAATTCGAAACTAATACGTTCCTATTACACGGTCTATAGAGTTTTCGTTGTCTTTGAACAAAATGATTGTGCTCTATGGTTGAAAAAACCCGTCGGTGCATCAGCTGTTGTCACTGACGTTTGCTCGACGTCAGAGTATTTTTCTTGTCGGTTTCTTGATCGATTTCCTCGATGCGCTCTTTCGTCTTTTTCGTTTTGCCTTTTGCTAGTTCGCGCCGAATATCGATGCAGAATTTCTTTACCGAATTAGCAAAAAATATGGGTAGAAATAATAGCTGTGGTTGGCATTGTATGGCTAATTGCCGGTGGTAAAGAATTTCAGTGCCAGCACTAACTGCATCAGGCGGAATCGAAAATCCGCGGTTTTCGTTAAAACCCAACCGAATCAGAAAACATTTGAATTTGAATAATAAAGAGTAGAAACAGACAAACAAACGATATTCTTCATTCGATATATTTTATCAGTGAATATTATCACAGCAGGCACTTGCTACTATGAAGAAAATTTGTTGATTTTGATTGTAAAAAACGTAATGAAAACAATTAAAAGAAGAATGTTATTATGCATTTATTACCATAACCATTAAAATGAGAAAAACATGACAGTAAATTAATCTAAAAATAGCAAATGAAATTGTTAGCAATATCAAGAAGTGAAACAAGATATTTTATAAGATTACATTGCAAATAAAAATAGTCAATGTATATTTTTAAGGTTTAATGCTCTATTCATTTATTTTTTTTTACATTTAGCCCCATTGTTATCAATGTTATAAGTAACTCGGAAAAATTGAACACCGAAATGCAGCTAATGCTCAGTGCCCACTTAAGAGGCCGTATACGAAATTTTGCGCATTTCGTGAATTTACGTAATTTTGCAGACGTGAATTTAAGGTTAAAATACTGTATTTCTATAAGTTTTATTGCACAACATAAAAGATCATTTATATTATTGTCTAATGAGTGGGCTACTTTTTTGAAAATTATTATAGAATTTTGATTAATTGACCTTAAACCGGCGACTGTTTGTGAATTTTTGCTGTAAGAGGTTTAGAATATAACATATTTACGAATCGTTTTGACAACTAAACGGTATAAAAAATTACAATGTATTGTTGTGAAAGTCCTCTATATAATAAGTGAATCATTTTTTTACTATTTCATATAAAATTGTTGATAAAAAAAATATTTAACTTTGTCAAATTTTTTAGAAAATGGGCGAAGAAATGCTTTTGATTTTGGCCATTTGAATGAAATGTTTTTAAAACTCTCCAGGAAAGTAGAAGTCAAGGAGATTGTTGAAATCACTTACGTAACGACGCGTGCGACGCGGTAAATACAGCTTATAAAATCGGTCAAATCATTATAAACCATAGAGTTATAGAAATAATGGATTTAATTCACAAAAAACACACATTAATTAGTGGAATACTCAACGCGCACTCGCCAAAGTGAGCTCGAGACCACACTTGAATTTGACAGTTCAAAACTTATGAAATGTCGGCCATTTTAGCTTCCTCGACGCTCAAGTATTGTCTCTGAATACCAAAATGTATGGAAGATGCCTCCCTTAAGGGCACACTCGAGTAGCCTACTTGAGTGCTTACTTAAGTATGGTTTCTGAATAGTAATCTGACAAGTTAGGGCACACTTGAGTTGAGGGACCCCTTGAGTGTCGACTCTGAATACGGCTGTAAGTCTTCTACGTTCATCCTATGGCTGAAAGAACAATCACATATAGTTATACCAGCCTGGGGTGACGGGTTCGCCTGTTGTAGTCGACACCTGATAACTGATAACCCTAACATACTGATAACTGATAACCCTATAATACCCTAATAATAATATAAATAAATAAATAAATTTTATAAAAAAGTTTTTATAATTAAAGCTATTGACAGAGTCAGCACTTGTCACTTCCTCCGCCACTTTCTTCCACTACACAATTTGGTAGAAAGTATTTCCTGGGGTTCAATGTTGTAATTTCCTTATTCAACTTCAACGAGTGTCCACGCAGTTGCTTGTTAGAGTTCACATTCTACATGTTCTCAAGGTTGGGCACACTATAGTATAGAATTCTATTAGATCTCCTCGCTGTCTACGGTCCTCTAATGTTGTCAGGCGGAGTTCCTTCAGCCGTACTTCGTACGGTTTATTCCTCAGTGATAGTACCAATTTCGTTGCTCTTCTCTGAACTCTTCCAAGGTGTTCTATATCCTTCCTAAAGTACGGACTCCATACTTGGTAGGAGTATTCAAGGAGTGGGCTTGAATACTCCTACCACGTAGGTTTTATACAATAAGAGAAGATTGAGATGAAGAGCAGAGAAGATAATATAATAAGAGAAGATTGAGAGGAAGAGAAGTGAATATAATAAGAGGATATTGAGATGAAGAGAAAAGACGAGAATATAATAAGACAAGTTTGAGATGAAGAGAAGAGAATATAATAAGAGAATATTAATCGATTCGTAGTAAAATCCTAGTTGCCAATTTGCCAATACCAAATACTACTACGCTATATAATCAATGCTTCCAGCAAACAGCTTAAAGCAGTTACAGTTACATTCCATAAGTATGTTTTAATATTATAACATATGTTTAGGCGCATTCTTAGTGCTGTAGTATTAATTTGTTTTAAGCGTGTCACCATTTGTTTTCATGTTCAAATGATAGAGATATAGGGTTGGTTGTAAGAGATTGTCATATTACAATAAACCCGCCCATTGTGACATTTTCACAATAAAGAGTATAAACAAACAAACAAACAGATATAGCGCCTAATTACGTTTCTTCGTGAACTAAAATAGGAATTTAGTTCAACCGAACGAGACAGAGCGATACGTTAGAACAGAATATGAAATGAACTATTGTCGATTTTCCCGCACCAAAACTACCTGTCGAACTTATAGATGCCCGAATAATCTTGAACACATTTCGTGCGGTGTTAGATTTAGCTGCTTTATCTTCAGTGGGTAGTTTTAATGCGGAAAAGTGACAACCGTTCATTTCACATCCCGCTCTGACGTACTGCTCTGTCTCGTTCACATGAACTAATTTTCGATTTTAGTTCAAGAGAAACGCAATCGAGCCCATTGCATCATCATGAATACGGCATTTTCCCTCAGTATTGCTTTTACACTCTCTCACAGCAGCTTTGTGTCGCTTGGTCGGGGCAAGAACAGCATTGAATTTTGTTTGCAATTCATATCTAATGCAAGGTCTATATGCACTGGAATCCACCAAAAGGACCACCACTCTCTCTGGACGCTAGAGATGCAAAAATTTTACTAAATTGCTTCCAGCATACACTAGCCATCCCGCGCAAACTGTATTTGGGTTTGGAGGGTACTGTCAGACCCTTGTTGGCACGAGCCACTGAGAGGCTAATTACCACGCGAATAACAGCAAGGACTTTGTCGTGGCGGTAAGCGTACCGTCCTTGATCTTAGGCCGCCTTGTAGCCAGCTAGAATACGTCTAGCATGAACTATCCTCAGAATAGCTCCAGCGAGCGAGGTTACTGGGGTCTGGAAGTGTATGCTGAAAGGCATTTAAATAAAATTTCAGCATCTCTGGCGTCCAGTCATACATCATTGCGTTCCATTGCATTGGAGGAGGAATGCAAAAGTCCTCAATTGTTGTCCAGTCATTCTGGCATTGAAGGCCAATAGCATGATCCATACTGTTGATATTGTAATCTCCTCGCAAGAGAGAATTCTTCAGGTCCACATCGCTCATGGTTGTAATATCATACCAGTAATATTTAATCTTTTTAGAGTAATTTTATTTTTGCAGTAATTCTGAACGTTTTCGTAACAACGGACTAATGCATCTCCTAAACGAGCTGGACACCAGAGGATACACCTTGGAAAGGCTCTTTCAACTCGTAAATGAAGCGAGCGCAGTGGAAAATCCATCCCCTACCATAAAAATAGCCTTGCTAATCGGCAACACTAACTACGAATGCTGGGAAGAGCTGGTAACTCCGGAAACAGACTGCCGACAGCTGGAAAATATTCTGAAATCGATTGGTTTCATCACAGTCACTCTTTTAAATATGAGCACAGATGAGACTAAGAGGAGTATCATGGAATTGTTCAGATTGGTGCCTAAGAATTCATACTGTAAGTACTGTCATTGATTTTAATGATTGGGGTTTAACGGTTCGATGCAGCTTGGATCGCGAGGCCAGCTTGTTATTGGCCGGTACAACTCTTGGTTCATCTCGTATTCTGGAACCTCCTATATCTTTGTTTCACCTTTTTAAAGATCTTGGTCTCTCCAGGAAAATAATCAACTCCTTTCTAGAAAATTATCTAAAACCGCAATTTCTGCATCTCAAATTCTATGGCTTCGAAGGGGGAGTGAATGGGTGGTAAGGTGAACGCTCACATGTAGCAAGACAGCTGTCCTAAACCTACCACAGCCGGTCGTTAGTCCGGAATCCACCTTTCACCTCCCAGAAGTGTAATAATTATATATGATGGGCCCGATTTTTGGTCGGTGAATTCCATATGGCAGCTCCGTTTGTATTTTATTTATTATTATTATTGTATTATACACTAGCAGCGAAAGGATGATGTATATCGCAAGCACTTGTTTTTAAACTTGTGCACTAAAAAACAAATCCAGTTTGTTTTAAAAACTATTGACAAAAGTCAGCACTACTTCTACTGGCAATGCATTTCAAGCATCCACTACACGATTTGTCAAAAAGTTTTTCTTGGGGTTCGATACTGCAATTGCCTTATTCAACTTCAACGAGTGTCCACGCGGTTGCTTGTTGGTGTTCATGGTTTACAGTTCTTGAGGTTGGGCACACTATAATAGCCGTGAAGCATTTCGTAAGATTCTATTAGATCACGCTGCTTACGTTTCTCCAATGTTGTCAGGCGGAATTCTTTCAGTCGTACTTCGTACGGTTTTATTTCTCAGTGATAGCACCTGTCTCTAGTGATCAGAACTTCGTTGTCCTTCTATTGTCTCCAATATCTGGTAAACCTTCCCAAATACTATAAGGAATGAGGTCACAATGCATGCGAAAGAAATAGCTATAAAATAGGCAGTGAATAATATCGAAATCGCTGCAAAATCCCATATTTCACAGCCCTAAAATCCTGACAAGAATAAATAAAATACAAACGGAGCTGCCATGGAATTCACCGACCGAAGTCGGGCCCATCACATAGTGTTATTACACTTCTGGGGGGTGTGCAGTGGATTCCGGACTAACGACCGGCTGTGGTAGGTTTAGGACAGCTGTCTTGCCACACGTGAACCTTACCACCCATTCACTCCCCCTTCGAAGCCATAGAATTTGAGTCGCGGAAATCGCGGTTTTAGATATTTTTTCTAAGAAGGAGTTGATTATATTTCTGGAGAGACCAAGATCTTTAAAAAGGTGAAACAGGGATTTAGCTGGCGGGTCACGACCGCCAACTTCCACCGCGTGAAGTTGAACAGTGAAGTCGTTCCTGGTGATGGCATTTGCAAGATCATGGTATTTATTTAATTTGTACTTCTGGTCTTTTGGGATATTTGATTCCCATGGAACAGTTAATTCTACGATAAGGGAATTTATACTGCTTGGAGACCGAATCGACCTCCAGAATCCAATCTGAAGCTTTCATGATTATTGAGGAAAGTTCTGTAGTGGAATGCTTT
The DNA here is from genome assembly GCA_944548615.1 of Micropterix aruncella. NCBI lineage: Eukaryota > Metazoa > Arthropoda > Insecta > Lepidoptera > Micropterigidae > Micropterix > Micropterix aruncella. The sequence continues at coordinate 20,529,992 of OX155972.1, forward strand.
TTGCCTGCACAAACTGGTTTGGGGTTTGGAGGATACTGTCAGACCCTTGTTGGCACAAGCCACTGAGAGGCAAATTACCTCGCGAATAACAGCATGGTTTTTGTCATGGCGGTAAACGTCCTTGATCTAAGGCCGCCTTGCAGAATATATCTAGCTGTGCAATGGGTATTGCTATAAAGGGGACATGACCTATCCTCTGAATAGCTCTAACAAGCAAGGTTATTGGGGTCTGGAAGTGTATGTTGGAAGGCATTTAAATAAAATTTCAGCATCTCTGGGGTCATACAACATTATCATTCAGTGCATTGAAGGAGGAATGCAAACGCTCCCAATTTATCTTCTTATTCCGAAATATTCTAAAGTGATTTTAAAAGAGAAAACAGTTAATTCAGTTATTTGCAAAAAATCCTTTATAACAATTTGAATGTCTCCAATATTACATTTTTTTAAGGTTTAATACTTTATTCATTTAATTATTGAACATTTAGCCCCATTGTTATCAATGTTATAAGTAAGTTGGAAAAATTGAACACCGAAATGCAGCTAATGCTCATTGCCCACCTAACTAGGACTAAACTGTCCCGTATCTAGGCCGGTCAGAGTAATTAAAATAAGTAATACAACTTATGTAACAATTAGCCTAATTAACGTAAAGAAACTTTTTATTTTTATAATTAATGAATGTACTTAATTAAGATTGAAAAATATATAATAATAAATAAATAACACCATAATACAAATCAAAACACTAAATTTGTATGAATAATACATTGTAGGTAATACAATATGGCAAATACACATATAGGTAAATACGATTTCAATAAATAATAAATGATATATGGTATAAACATATTTATAATTTAATAAAATATATAAATACAATTATAAAAGCAGTGCTAAAAAATATGAAATAATATAAATAAAAATATGATATGTATACTAAATATATACATAATAATTTATATAAATATACAATATTATTTTTATATTAATCGTTATACATACGCTTTATAAACCAAGTTTTCAGATTTAGACCTCCCTAATTCAAATAACCATTTATTAATATTGTCTTTAAACTCTCGATTGTTCTTTAGGTGTTTCCATTTTTCCTCTATGTCATTATATAATTTGGGACCAATGAAAAAACATTACATTATCATTTCTTTTAGGTTTTGTATACTACGCCGGTCATGGCATCGAATTTTGCGGAACAAAGTATATTCTTGGTGTAGAAAGTCCCTCTGATGACTACACAACAGAGAATGGAGTGTCAGAAAATTTTATCATCAAACACGTCATCTCGTCTCAACCGCTTTTGACAGTCATCCTATTTGACATGTGTCGTAAAACACCTGATAGGTATGTATTCTGCACCTATTCTCTTCATTCTTCTATTCATATACATCGATATATTAGCTAGATATACCTTCAGATACAAATAAGTTGGCTCCACATACCCTTTGCTCGTAAATCATGTGACAGAGAGAGCAATAAATTGAACAGCATGCGAGAGAATAGCTCGTCAATATTCTTCGCGGCAGCTCTCACACCGGAAACGGTTGGCTGTCTGCCAGCGTACTGTGACTAAACTACTACTGGCCGGCTTTCAGTAGTGGTTTTGAAGGGGTCAATTTCGAGCTCGAAATGTCCAGCTAGGGGATCATATATTGATGTTCATATACAGAATCTGCTTCTCACGTTTAAGCCACAGGCCGACATCCAAAAAAGGAGGAGAATGCCATGAGACACTCGAATAAATCTCACAAAATAATACATGTCCTTACTTGATTGAAAGGACATATTAGATTTCGTGAGCTCCAAGATACACTCTCCGTAGCTTCATAAAAGCATAAGTGCATAAGTAGTCGCCGCCATTGATTATATAGCATATTAGATTGCTCAACGCCATACTACGATTGGGCAGCTATGATTTTAGTTACCTAACCTCATAGTTTCAAACATTCATTAATCTTCCCTTATATTCAATATGGCAATGCACTATAGATGGAGCTCTAAACACGCTTATATAATATGCATGTTATTATGCCTTATCGGCATCTGTGTTCCATATAAGCGTGTTTAACCGCCCTACCTATACGAACGTATGTGATACGTCCGCTATATTATCGCCCGAACGCAACAAAACGTATACCGTAAGTTCAAGTAAAAAAAAAACTAATTGTTCCTACGATTCTAAATACAACATAGGATCATAAATGGGTGTATTGTGTAAAAAAGATTTCTGGTATATTGTAAAGAAGTACTGTTATTAACCCTTTACTGGGAACATGATTTTAAACGTCGTAATAGGGAACTTCGGTCTGTGGGACCGCTATTTTGAATGATTAGTTATAAAACACACTTCTACCTAACGACATTTTATTTAAGTACCAATATCAAAAGCCTGGTATCTTATGAACTGGAAAGAGTTAAGTATAACAGTTATATGTATTGTCTATCTTATTATAAATAACACTTTTCAATAAATGGCCCGAAAGATTAAAAGCAATTAAAAACATCGATATTTTCAAGAGATCCATCCGAGTCTATCTGCTTAAAATCAACATGTATGCCCATAACGACTTCTTAAAATATTTTGAAAATACATAGCATCGTATCTACCCATTTAATCTAATACATATTATTTACCGTTAATTGTTTTGTTGTAAACTGTTATCATATAGTCTATGTTTTTGTAAATTGGTAAGTTTAAAGCTATATATTGTATATCATCTCTTGTCTAAATTGAGTAACTAGTTTAAGATTAATTACTGTCATTCCTACACAATTGTATGGTTGTATTGGAAATAAATACCTTTTACTTTACTTTACTTTTTACTTATGTCGTATTCGAAGCACATTTTTTGCAGACTTTCATAGAACACTCTAAACTTATAGGATCCGAGCATTTGATGCATTTATAGCCTGTATTGCGCTTATTGGTGTATAGACAGAGTTTGCAAGTCTTTATTTTTCATGTTTGTCTGTCATGGTCTTCGGTACCTCCGCAGAAGGTCTCACAGACCGGTCTCAATGACGACTTTTTAAACCAGCGCTAAAACAATAAAACAGACGCTCCTATAAACACGTTCGTCGGGTGCGCCAACACATCGGGAACTAATAGGAGACTACTGCGAGCGGAGGGTCGCTGAGGGGCGGGGGACGGACTGGAAGCATTTCTAAGAAACCATAGTGGTCTGTGAGACCGATGTTCCTGGTTAAAGGTTAAGAAATCTAATGAAAAAAACCGGACGATTTTTCACCTACTTTTTGAAAAAATATTTATATTAACCGCCCAAAGGGCGGTTAATATAAATATTTTAAAGATCTGTCTATAGAAAGATCTTTAAAATATTGGGCTCGATTGCATTTATTTTGAACTAAAACGGAAATTAGCTCATGCGAACGAGACAGAGGAGTACGTCAGAGCGGAATGTGATATGAACGCTTGTCACTTTTTCGCATTAAAACTACCCACCGAATATAAAACATCTAAATCTAACACTGCACAAAATGTATTCAAACTTATTCGGGCGTCTATAAGTTTAACAGGTAGTTTTGGTGTGGAAAATCGACAGCAGTTCATCTCATATTCCGGTCTACCTATTACTCTGTGTCGTTTGGTTGAACCAAGTTCTCTTCCTTCTTTGAAGTCTTTGTACTACTTATAAATATTTTTCTGCAACATGGTCAAATCACCGAAGGCCTTCTGCCCCCGAACGAACGCCCCGGACGACCATCAACATCAACTGATGAGCAACACGTCAATCATATCAAAGAATTAATGCTCAAAAGTCGACGATTGACTGTTAGAGACCTTACTGTTATGGTTGGAATATCAGTGAAAAATGGAATTTGTGGAAAGACAACTCTTGGTTTTTGCACCAAGATAATGCGCTGTCTCACACTGCACTCATTCTTTGTGACCATTTCGCCAAAAACTCCACGCATATCGTTAGTTAGTTAGTTATTCTGGGCTTTTTCCCGCACTTGGTCTCTTGATTAAGCCGTTGTGCGCGGCTCATGTTTCTATTTATGTTACTCCAGCCAACCCAGGCTGTCCCAGAAGGTTAACAGCCTGTTTGGGCTGCTACAGGCCTCCGGGACAGATGCTGGAGATTGTAGTATTTTTGCCCGTTGCTCTGCCACGCTCCTGCATTCCAGGAGCACATGCTGTAGCGTTTCTTCTTTCTCCATGCATCCTCTGCATAGAGGGCTGTCTGTCACACCTATGGTATACAAGTGTTTGTTTAGGGGACAGTGGCCTGTCATAGTACCTATGACTTACGGATTTTGTCCCTTTTTAATCTGGTGAGGTTGCGGGCAAGTTTTTTAGACGCTTCCGGAACCGCATTCTTTGTTTGCCTACATCCTGCGTTTTTTTCCATTCTGTAAGGTGTGTTTCGTCGGTGTTCCTGCGTAGCCATGTTTTTATTTGGGCCCGGGGTATGGGCATCAAGGCTTCCGGTCCATATTCTATTTTCTTTGATCCCCTTTTGGCCAGTTCGTCTGCCGCGTCGTTTCCCAGTAAGTCGCTGTGCCCTTTAATCTATTGCAGGGTCACTCTATTTGACCTTGCAATGGATTGAAGCGCATTGTAGCATTCCAGTCACGCATATCGTTCTACAACCACTGTATTCGCCTGATTTGGCTCAAACTCAAAAGACCACTCCGAGATTGAAGAGATTCAACGAGAATCGCTGGGCGTTCTGGAAGCCATACCGGAAGGTGACTATTTGGCATGCATCAAGGATTGGAAAAAACGTTGGCATAAGCGCATTATATCGGGAGGAGATTACTTTGAAGGGGATGAAATAGATTTGGATGAATAAATAAAGATTTTTCATTTTATAACAAAATTCACCTTACTTTTTGCCCACAGGGGTATATCATATATAATCAATGTTGCCGCTAAGAAATGTAAAAATTGTAAATACTTTCATTTAGGATTAAAGAAGAAGAGTTTTACGAATATATGGTGCAACAATTTATTAGGAAAATGGAGCTTTTCATGGGGGGGAAAATCAGTTGTAAAATAGCAGGGGGTTGTTACGAGACGGACCACGCAGACAATCTAAAATAGCAATTTTTTCCTTTCTCTGGGGTTGATTAGGGGTTTAAATGATGATTTATTAGTATTATTAGAATCTACAAAAATAAAGAAATCGGAAAATTGCTATGGATAATTTGTGAAATCCTATTAGTATATTTTGCAACTTGTCAAAAGAATTCGATAAGATAGTTTCATTGATTGATGTTTCCCAGGTTATCAAACCCGAAGATCTACTCCGAAGTGCCTGCTTCCGAGGAGTACGAGTGCGAGGGTAACCTGGTAGTCGGTTACTCAACTTCTCCGTTCATGCCCACCTTTGAGAAGCTCTACTGTCAGTCCGAGGGTCAGAGCCAGAGCCAGCACCTCTCCTGCAATTGTGGAAGCGGAGCCACTTCCTCGGGGAGAAGAAAGAACATGAGTCTGTACGTGGAGTTCCTGAGTAAATATCTCCAAAAGGACATGCACATCACACGGATATTGGAGATGGTACAGAAAGGTATTTTCCGTGTTCTACTTCCTAACCCTTAAACTTGTATACTTTTTACATGGTTTCAAAACTTTAGGTATATTTATTTCAATTTTATTTTAATCTATTTTATCTATTTTAATCATATAGAACAGTGTTATCCAACGTTTTTCAGATCGCGACCCCCTTTTTGTTTAAAAAAATAATAAAACCCCTTACGAGACCCCCCTTAGACTGTAATTTAATTCTCTCGACCCCTTCCCTCCTCCCCACCTTAAGTCTCTTCTGCAGCTGTTACCATAGGCATCGAATAAATAATGTTTTTGTAAAAACAATTACAAAAACCACATAATTTCAATGGTTTTTTATTTTTGAAGCTGTACCTAACTGTTTCCATTATATCAACATAAAGTTTTGTAAAAGCAATAACAAAACACATAATAAATTATGTTTCTCTTCCGATAAATAAAGATTTTTTAATATCCAACATTTTTTTTAGATAGCCTGCAACCCCCGGGGGTCTCTTTGCGATCCCCCAGGGGGTCGCAAACCACCAATTGAAAACCACTGGTGTAGAACTTTCCATTCTACTATAGAAACTAGAACTTTACGGGATTAGGAATAGGGAACTAGGGCTCATACAGTCCTACTTGCAAGATCGTACCCAGATTACTCAAGTGGGAGATAGCAATAGCACCCCACAAATAATTTTCAAAGGTGTCCCTCAAGGATCTATACTCGGCACCTTTCTTTTTATTGTGTATATAAATGACATCCCTGATTGCAGCAGGTCCGTGGATGATGAAATTATTCTATTTGCCGATGAAACATCCCTTTGTCATCATAGCGACTCATGTAAACATGTATCTTTAAATAAATACCCTGATCTCGCAAATGTCGTCACCGAGAACGGCTTTACTGTTCTCCTTCACGCGGTGGAAGTTGGCACTCTTGGCCTGGCAGCCAATTCTCTGTTTCATCTCTTTAAAGATCTTCGTCTCTCCAGGAAAATAATCAACTCCTTCCTACAAAAAATCGCTCACATGTGGCTAGACAGCCTAAACCTACCACAGCTACTCTTTAGTCCGGAGTCCATCGCTCGTCCCCCAGAAGTGTAATAACAGTATTATGATGGCTCGACTACGGTCAGCCGAAGAATTCCCATGGTAGCTCTGTTTGTATTTTACTTTATTGACACAGTAAAACCTTCATCAAACCTGAAGGGCTCCCTAGACGATCAAGCATGCTTGTCAAGCATCGCATCGCAGGCTGGGAGGGGATCGTAAACCGCAGGAATTATGCAAATATATATTTTAAATATTTACTAAAAATGCTTAATTTTGTAGTTTATATCAGGGAGTCACGTTAATTAGACGTAATTGATTGATAAATGACATGACTCCCTGGTATAAAACTACAAAATTAGGCATTTTTAGAAAATATTTTTAAAAATATTTGCAATTTCCTGCGGTTTACGATCCCCTCCCAGCCGCGACGCGATGCTTGACAAGTATGCTTGATCGTCAAGAGAGCCCTTTAAATTGGTCTATTTCATCAAATAAATAAAGTTGCTTAACAAATTCATTACCTCATTGTAATGACACTTAAAAAACTAAAGCTACATTTTTTCTTACATTACAACTCATTATATTATAAGAAATTGAATATAGAGTTACAAAATTGACTGAATAACATTTTATCTAGGTAAATTGTAGGACAGTCGAGGAAGGAAATGTGCGTTTTTTTTTACATTTTACCAAATGTCTTACTATGTATACTATCGAAAACTATCGCGTTTTGTTTGTCAGTAGCAGATCTCACCGCATAAAAAGTTGGAAATTCTAATTTAATAATTTATCTACATTTCAATTAAAATGTCAGACATTAAAATATCAAGACTTTAGTGCTCTCAGAATGGGAGCTAACGGGCCCTTGCTGAGTTGGCCACGAAGACCCATTCTGTTCAGGGTTGGTCACACTCACGGGTCAACACCTATCCGGCGGCCTCCACGCATGAAGTGTGAGCCTGGGCAGGACTCTGGCCTTAGGGCTAGTTTCCCTTAGGAATCAACCTTCTGGCGATCCTGGACGGTCTGCGCACCGTGCGGCATAAGCCAATCGATTGCGCTCTCTGACTAACAGTCGGGGGAGTCTGGAAGCAGTACTGTTTCCTATAGAGCGGGGGTGGTTGCGGACCTTGCGGCGACTGCTCTTGAAACGACCATTGGCTACCCCATCCTGGGTGGTCCGTGATATATTCGGTACACACCGTTTCACCGCTTCGTTAGGGAGAGGACCGCACAAGCGACCTCGAACTCAGAACCAATCGAGAGACTGGAGTAATCTGATCGCAATTGGAAGTAAGGGTGTGAGTGTAAGCCCGCTGGGTAACACTCCTGGCTATCTCGCGGTTAAGGCGTTAGCCTCTTACGGGCATGTGGCGGAGCTTGACGGTGGACTGTTTTTGTCCAAGTCTTCTGCGCTCACTTCAGGGAGACAGAACTACTAATCGTTAAAACTTCCTGAGGTGACGGGCTCGCCCGCTGTAGTTGACAACTCAAGTTGCTCTCAGAATGAACACTCCGAGGGTTCCATTGCAAACAGCACGATCGCTCGATTATCTTTTATACAACTTTCATCGTTAATCTACCATGAATATACAAATTTGAAATGAAAGGAATACGTGTCGGCGAGGATTTTGTCGTGGCAAGGGCCTGTTGCAACAAGGACTTTCTTGTGATGAGGACTTTGTCGTGGGCAACGAAACTGTCATGGTTTTAAGTGGGAGCACGTGTTTACAGAGCTTGTACCACCGAATTCGCACCCACTAAGTCTGCTACCCTCGCGGATATATTAAATATGGAATTACTTTAGGCTGAGGTTTTTTCATTGGCCGCAGTTTAGGCTGCTGACACTGTAGCTTGTATAAAATCGAAGACTATCGTGGTTGTTTGTCATTATAAATAAGATAAAAACGAATTTGCAACCGATGTTGCAACCGCCGTCTAGACTCTACCTAGTCTACCCTGGACAATGACGGTTGCAATATAGATGAAGCGTCAGGTCCTTCAAACTTCACCCTGTAAAATCCGATTTTGTTTTATTTATAACAAGCATGAAGCCTATTCCTCGAAAAAGAACCAACCTATTTACTTAGGAAACTAAGGAAATATTGCTTCCGAGTGGAACTGGAGAAGAGGTGAAAGAAGATACTGATATTGCATTTGATGACCCTAATGAAGAATCGAGCGATATTTTGGTTGAGGAGGGTTTTAGTTTTTCTTCTCAATATTCCTTCTATTATTTTTCTGTAATTATTAAGAAATAATTTGCCTACAAATTTTCCTACCTACAAATTTTCTTTTTTTATAAAGAAAAATAAAGATTTTCAGTAATATAGGTACCCTCTCTATAGCCTATTTTTTTTGTTTTCTCTATTTGTTAATGCCATCTGTGTTCTAGATATGACAGTCAGCAATTGCTGTGGCTCCTGAACATTTATATCTCTGTTGGTCCTTTGATTAACTTGACTGGACTTGAATGGCACATCCACAATAATGGGTCCTAGCACATTATTATGCTAGCAAGTCTTGGAGTGCTTTTCTCTGCCTAAAGTATGGATTAAAAAATTTATATCTATATCATTAATATATTATTATGACTATTATTAGATGATAAAATAATTTTGAGCATCTTTTTGGGTCAAATACCCCTCTGTGCGGCGTTTGAAATTTTCAAAAGTTGGCAACTTTCTAAATGTTATTTGGAAATGGAACACTATACTCTCGCATTTACCGCATACTTTTAACGCAATATCACACGAAATAATGAAAAATATTTTTTTATCAATTATTAATTAATTTTATCAATATATTAATTATTCTAAAACATGCGTCTACTTGAATGCAACGTTTTGTCAAAATTTCAAAGCAATCTGTGAAGAACTTTCCGAGACTAGCGACTTAATACAAACGAACAGTTACATTTTTATTTATAAATATAGACAAGTATAGATAACAGTGGTGGATACATATGGGCGGCGCGGGAGGCGCGCACCCCTCCCTTGACGCGGTCGGCTCAGTACCAAGAGCAATTCACCCCCGCCTGCGTATCTATCTAGACGGGGAGCTAATGGGTCCAGTGCAGTTGAGGCATTATGACCCATGTGTTAGAGGTCGGCCCAACTTACAGCTAAGCACCCATACGTCGGTAGCCTCGACGCAGAAGTGCGAGCCCGGGTAGGACTCGCTGCCTGCGGGCCAGTTTTCCTGGGAATCGCTCTTCAGCGGTTTACACACAGTTCGGTGTTAGCTAATCGACTATGCGTTCCGACTGATAACCGGGGGCGCCTGGAAACGGTTTTGTTTCCTATAGAGCGGGGATGGTTGTTAACCTATGGTAACTGCTTTTGCAACGACCAATTCGGCCTCCCTATCCCGAGTGGTAGGGGGGGCATTGGCTGCCGTGCTTCGCGATTGATTCGATAGATACTGAATCACTGCTACCTTGAACCCGTAATTAGTCGGGAGGCTGAACAAATCTGGCCTAAACTGGTAGTAAGGGCGCGAGGCTGCCCGCTGTATGCAATCTCAAGCCTGCAATCTCGCGGTAAGGCGTTGGCTTGTTACGGACGAGTGACGTAACACAGTGGACTGTTTCATCCTACAGTCTTCCACGCTCACCTCACGGGAGACAGAAAGATCAATATCGTTAAAACTTCCTGGGGTGAAGGGTTCGTCCGTTGTAGTTGACACCTCCAAGTATCCATCTATACGCAATTTATTCGTCAGTCTAGTAGTTGTACTTGCACAGGTAGCATCTTAGCTGTTGCATGTGACTTGATGATTTGTTATTACACCCATAGCTCAAGATGTCTTTTAGCGCCCCCCCTTTTAATTTTTTCTGTATCCGCGGCTGATAGATTATAAAGTATTGGTATTCCAATGATATCGATACTTTACTAGTACTCAGTATTATTAAATCAACCCTACCTGCTACGATAATGATTCCATTTGCCGCCGCTTGGATAGATTTTAAATTATTTTGTTTTTAGATTTTAGTGAAAACAACTTTGGAGAGTTGCGGCTGCAAAAACCACAAAAATTGGACAACCTTCATTCGACATATTACTTAAACACAAAATCTCGAGGTATGTTGATTATTAATTCTGGATAAAATATATATAAAACTATATATTAAATTTATTCGCATGCATGCTATTGTTCAAATGCCATCACAGGAATATAATAACCGCATCTGTCTCAACTCTTATAATAAATAAATGTGTAAAAATCAGATATTTAAATGTGTTATATATATAATATTGACTTTTACAAACATGCTATGTATTATGGCCCGGAAACTATTCACATAACTTGTAACCAATATTAGGTTATTCTTATGTAAGTACCTGTATCAAAGGCGGGCATCTGTCAGTTACTTGATTTAGAGAAAAATCAGTTTGTGCATTTAATATTTTAAGTGTTTTTTTCTTCTATATTTTGTTTGATATTCCAAAAATAACATGGGGAGGAAACCAATATTAATTTTTGATAAATAAGGGAAACTATATTTTTAAAACCCAGTTGTCCATCCAGACAAATTCAAAAATCAGTACCGACGAAAAAAAATTTTTTTTTAATTTTATTTTGTTTTTCTTTTGTAATAGTATAAAAAGCGATGAGCATGATGACCTATCTAGTGGTAGGTAAAATATCGCTAATATTGTTTAGTAGCGATATTTTACCTATTGCTAGAGTGTGTAGCGTGCTTAACGTTTCTCAAACTTTTCTTCAATAGATAAGACGTCTAAATTTGCCAAAAAAAATATTTCTTTTTCTCCAAAAAAAAATATCAGAAGTTGCTTATTTCGTCATACTGATTCACCCACAACAAGGATATCACTAATTAAAAACTCACCTGTATAATAATCTTATATAATAATAAAGGTTCTTTTCTCATTCACTATCATTAAAAGTACAGAATTTTCGTTTTTACGAAATAGACGCAAATTTGTGCGAAAAATTTGTTATTTTTGCGAATTATAGCAATTTGTGTTTTTTTTGCGTAAAGATTTGAGGGGTGCTTTGATGAGAAAACGTCGCATTTGCTCCCAAATAATTGTGGAGAAATGGATTTGGATCTAAATACAATACAATAACTACAGACCGCCTTTGAAAAAAGTTTCAATAAACTCTCTGCACATGAAATTAAATGCAACAAATGACGCCTACTTTCAAATTGCTCAGTTATTTTGCCCATCTCTTGCTGCAAGTACGACCATCTTTAATCAAAATACATTACTCGGAAGCTTCTCAAAAAATTCTTTCTTCAGAGCGCTTATTCAAAATAAGTTCATTGATGACTCACTTTCATCGCCTAATGGTTCAATCAATAAACAGGAATGATGACCCCAGTGTTAAGGACATACTGTGGGCTACTAAATGCTGCTTTTTAACCTTTACTGAAGCAGCGTTACAAAGCATTTGGAGTCCATCTAGCAGTTAGTCAAACTAGACGCAGAACGCTTCTTTAGTAATTATAATGTCGACTTTACAGACAGAAGAACGTTTCTATATCAGTCAAATGTTGAAATTACAACAATGCTAGCCTTTAATTAACAATAAATCTAAATGTTAAGTGTATAAAATGCTGTTTTATTTTATATATGTAATATATGCAAGTTTTAGCAAAACTTCGAAATTTCACAATTTCTGTTTTTTATTTGTAAAAATTCCGTACCTCTACTGATAATAAATCAAGTCTTAAAGATGTTTGTTTTTTATTCCAGGAGATCCGGAAGCAGAGAGAGCCATTATGGAATACTTAACTAAGTTTAAATCAATTACATAATTAAAAAATATTACTAATTTATCAGAATGCATTTTTATACTTCAATGAAATTTAAGGTAATCACTGCAAAATATATTCTCCGACTATTAAAGACTATAACTTTATCTTTTGGAAAACTTACGTTTTATATCCAAATGCTAACACATTATTATACGATAGGATAGAAAACGAATTTACCGCGTGAAATTTGTAGCACCCGACGTTTCGGTGACGTTGCAGCCGCCGTTGTCCAGGGTAGACTGAAGAGCTGTCAATCCGTTGTTTTGCGGGTAGGCCGCATACCGCTGCCGCCACTGCGTAGGTTATAACGCGGTGGGGGGCCGGGCTCAAAGCGCGCGAATTTTGAAAATCCGTCTTGCACACAACACTCACTTTGTCTTGCACACAACACGGCTTCCCGGATCATGCGAGGAGCAATTCTACTTTCCTCGCATGATCCGGGAAGCCATTGAAATAAGAAGAACCCCGAACTTCAATAGAGACGACGGTTACAAACTCTCTTCTACGTGGAACCCTCTTCTTAAAATGTTCCCGCCGCCGAACGCCGAACGCAAGGATGTAAGACAGGATACAGTGAGTGTTGTGTGCAAGACGGATTTTCAAAATTCGCGCGCTCCGAGCCCGGCCCCCCACCACACCCCATGTTTATGTAATTATGTCAATTTTTAATTTGGTATACAGGTTTCAATACGAAATATTTACACACTTTAGTTCAGATAGACTAATATATGGCATTCTATCTCCATTTTATTTATGTATCCTATAATAAAATGCTATAGATGGTACCTATTAATAATGTAATATTATTGTTGTTTTTATTATCAATTAGTCCTGTATAAAAAAAACCATTATCAACGCTATTATAGATGGCCAAATAAATTGCTATTAGTTTGGTCGGATAATGCTATCAGCGCTACCTAGATGTCGCCGGCACAGTATACCGAGTTAGAACAGAAGGCGCACTCTCGATCAGCAGGGCGATGCAAGGGTAGGGTGCGAGCAGAGGGATACGTTTTGGCGAACGCCTTTGGTTAGCATTACAGACAGGTGGAGGTTGGCAAATTTCTCGCTTGTTTCAATATCTGCGTCGGCAGAGTAGCGGCCATATGGCAGTCATATGCGAGCCCTTAGGACTCGTGACTTCGCTCGCTTCGATTTCAATTTTGTTCTAAGAGAAGCTACTGCATGTATACTGGGTCGCCGACCTAAAAGGGTTGCCAAAACTTAACCCCTAAACTTGTGAAGTAAAAACTCGGCCGTACCTTTTGCATCCCGGAAGGGACGTTACACATTCTAGGGGTATGGCATTGAGCAATCTGATACCCTACATAATCAATGGCATAATCAACGCTAAAATATCACATAACAAAATGTATGTGTTAATCTGTTCTAACTCAGTATGCTGTGGCAATACTAAGACTATCACAAACATTTGAGCGGGATAGCATCTACCCAAGAAAAAGGATAAACTCACCGTTTGAGTACGTGAACGCACAACATTAGCTTACAATAGTTTGGTAAGAAATGCTGGAATTTGCTGCTGCTGCTGTTGATCGTTGCCTTCTGTTGCTGAGTGTATCCAGCTGTCTCCGACCTCTGCCTTCGCAATAAGCTTGACTGGCCATCCTCGTCCGCATTCCGGCATCTTGTAGACGTTAACTTCTTCCTCGATGGCATTGGAAGTGCTTCTGTGAAGGCGCATATTATGCGCCGCATGAGAAATGGAAAGAGAAGGCTCCATATGGGCCTCCTCTATCCTTGTTTAGTCGCGCATGCAAGGGACACGCTTGTAAATATATACTGAGAACAACGCTTTAAACGCCATAATGTCTATGTGAGTTTGAGCATTCATTGTATTTTTAAGTTTTTGTTTTAGCTGTTTCAATTTAAAATTCTATGCAAAATAATTTGAAATAAAGGAAAGCGACTAGACCAGGATAGAGCGGGTTCATATGCGGCTATCCTTTCTAATCCGCTATCGCATTCACTCACAGTCCACCTTCGTACTGTCGCGGTCTATTCTAGTATGCTATGATGTGGCAACTTTCCTGTGTGTATGGCAACTTCCCTGTGGGCGTATGGCAACTGTTCGGTGTGTGTATGGCAACTTTCCTGTGTGTGTATGGCGAGTTGCATTTATAGGTTTTTGTATTATAATAAAACCATTCTAGCCTTGTTTTATTTCTTAGCTCGTTGCAACGACAGGATGCAACAAGGACTATCGCTGCATAAATCTTCTCGATGTTGCCATGCCATCCCTAAATTTGCTGCATTCCCGGTAAAAACAAAGTAAAACAACTAACCAATTTGCAAAATTTATTCAACAAATGTAATCTTAACCTCTTTAATTTTCTAGTAAACTTTTTATTTTAAAATTTCTAAATGCGCTATTTTTTATCCTTTGGACAAAAATGGTTGACTACGTTTATTCTCCACGAGTCTTCAACACCCTTGGTGAACTCCTTAATGAATCTGTAGTTGCAAATGGCCATTTTGCTCTCGTAATCTTTGCGTTCTCTGAAAGAGAAGGAAATAGGGTAAATGTATTGTACTGATTAAATTGACATTGCATTGCGCCTTCGACATGGAGTATACTAATGATATATGAGCGTGTATACAGCATGAGTTTTTAATTAGTGGCATCCTTAACCCCTCGCGTACCAGACGGCCCGAAACGTCCAGAATTGATATTTACCGTCGAACCCCAGACGGCCCGAAATGGCCAGGCGAGGCCGACCGCTAATTATGTTAGTACAACTTTGACTAATAATTATGAATAATCTTTATTGCTTTACATAACGACGTTACAAATATCTAATAGCAAATTTCAATAGGAACATAAAACAGGTCTTTTTTGGACGATCGGTGTGACAGTTTCGGAGTAATCGTTTTTTTTCTGAAACGCCATCTTTTTTTTGAGACTCGCGAATTTCTTACGGGCCGTAAGGCACACATTAAAATTCAAACCGCGGGCCGCGAGGGGTTAAAGTGGGTGAATCAGTTCGACAATATAAGCAACCTTTGATTAAAAAAAAATTACAAGTTTATAAATCATATTGATTAAAGAAAAGTTTGAGAAGCTTTGGGTGCGTTGCACCATCTAGAGGTAGGTAGAATATCGCTTATAAACAATATTAGCGATATTTTACATACTGCTAGATAGCGCATCGTGCTCATAGCTTTACATACTATTAAAAAAAAAACAAGTTTTTGAAATATTATTATATTTTTTTTTGTTGGGGTTTTCTCTAAAAAATCTTTTTTAAAACTTGCTTAGTTCGCTGTACCGATTCCTACTACAAGGATGTCACTAATTAAAAACTCACCTGTATGTAGAATTGGAGCTACTGGAAGCTAATGTGCCCATTCTGTTCAGGGCTGGTCACACTCACGGCTCAACACCCATCCGGCAGCCTCCACGCATGAAGTGCGAGCCTGGGCAGGACTCTGGCCTTAGGGCTAGTTTTCCTTAGGAATCAAACTTCTGGCGCTCCTGGACGGTCTGCGCACCGTGCGGCATAAGCCAATCGATTGTGCATTCTGACTAACAGTCGGGTGAGTCTGGAAGCAGTACTGTTTCCTATAGAGCGGGGATGGTTGCGGACCTTACGCCGACTGCTTTTGAAACGACCATCGGCTACCCGATCCTGGGTGAACAGCCGGGCAAAAGATGCCGTGGTCCGCGATAGATTCGGTTTACACCGTTTCACAACTTTGTAAGGGAGAGGACCGCGCAAGTGACCTCGAACTCGTAACCAATCGAGAGACCGGAGTATCTGGTCGTAATTGGAAGTAAGGGCGGGAGTGTAAGCTCGCTGGGTAACACACCCGGTTATCTCGCGGTTAAGGCATTGGCCTCTTACGGGCATGTGGCGGAGTTTGACGGTGGACTGTTTTGTCCAAGTCTTCTGCGCTCACTTCACGGGAGGTAGAACGACTAATAGTTAAAACTTCCTGAGGTGACGGATTTGCCCGTTGTAGTTGACAACTCTATTTGTATGTAGAATTAAAATTATGAAAGGCTTAAAAATGTACATTAATAGTCAATAGGTTCAGAAAAGGATGCAGAAATGGCAATAAAAGACCCCTCTTAATTTCCTGGCCTACCAACCGACAAGGAGGAAAAGTGTAGATGGAAATATCCATTTTGAGCCTTCCTAAGACAATTAAGACCATTTCCAGATTGAAGTCTGTCTGTGTGTATTCGTCCTTACGCTTAATCCGATTGTGTTGCAATTTAGTATGCAGGCATCATTTGGTCATGGCAAGAGTTGAAAAGATTGTGGTTGAAATCGGTCCACCGGAGGAAGGGCACTAGTCATAAATCAACCTCGAAATATTGAACTTAGACACTTGAAATTTGGTATACAGATGCCTTGTTGGTTGAAGTATCTCATATACAAGCTGTACTAATAATATTTAAATGCCCCCATATATTTTGAACAAATATTAAAGCCGAGCCGGCCAAGGCTAACCGAGAAACGAACCGCGCCGTCTGAGGCAATTGCAACGGGTCCCAACCGTGTTCGTCCGCCGGCTGAGAGAGGGCACTCATCGATTTTATTTATGAAATAAATATTGAAGATGAAATCAGTCCTTGGCTACTTGTCGGAAAAGTCTTGGGGTGACAACCGATTTCTATACAGATTTTTGAATAAGGAAAGTATTGTGAACGGGCTAAATTAAGACCACTGCACTGCACCACTGATGCACTGGAGATGTGGTGTTGGCGTAAAATGCTAGAAATCCCATGGACAGCACGCCGCACCACCAAATCTGTCCTGGAAGAACTCGGCATCCAAGTAAGGCTCTCCACCGTATGCATGAGAAGGGTCCTGCAGTACTTCGGTCATGTTGCCAGGAGAACTCGGAGAATCTGGAGAAAATGCTTTCCAGGGGTCAAGTGGAGGGAAGAAGAAGCAGAGGCAGATCACCGGCCAGATGGAACGAGCTCATCAAAGAAGTTACAAAAGGGTCAATTCAATCTGCGACCCGCCATGCAGAAGACAGGTCAAAGTGGAGGAGCCTCGTAGACAAACTGTTGTCTAGTGGCCACGATCCTCAGTAATGAGGGACCGACGGAGAGAAGAAGAAGAAAATTAAGACCGTTTCCAGATGAAAGTCTGCTGTGTCCCTTGCTGAGTTGGCCACAAAGACCCATTCTGTTTCAGGGTCGGTCACACTCACGGGTCAACACCCATCCGATGGCCTCCACGCATGGGGTGCGAGCCTGGGTAGGACACTGGGTCAACCAGTCTCCCCTGGGAACAATCCTCTGGCGCTCCTGGACGGTCTGCGCAACGAGCGGCGCAAGCCAATCGATTGTGCTCTCCGACTAACAATCGGGGGAGTCTGGGAACTGTATTGTTTCCTATAGAGCGGGGGTAGTTGTCTACCTTACAGCGACTGCTCTTGAAATGACCATTGGCCATCCGATCCCGGTTCAGAGTCGGGCAAAGGACGCCTTGGTCCGCGACAGATTCGGTGCACTCCGTTTCACCGCTTCGTAACGGAGAGGACCGCGCAAGCGACCTCGAACTCGGAACCAATCGAGAGACCGGAGAAATCTGGTCACAATTGGTAGTTAGGGCGCGAGTGCCGCCCGCCAGGTAACATACCTGGCTACTCGCGGTAAGGCGTTGGACTCTAACGGGTTGTGGCGTAGCTAGACGTCGGATTTGTTATGTCCAAAGTCTTCTACGCTCACTGCACGGTCGATAGAACGAACAATCGTTAAAACGTCCTGCGGTGACGGGTTCGCCCGTTGTGGTTGACAACTCAATATGCCTGTCTGTGTATTTCTTCACAGCAGCGCCCAATCCGCTTATTCCGATCAAGCTGAATTTTGACACGCAGGCTTTTGGCAATACATATTACATAAAGACTTACTCGGGGCTGAACACCGGAACGCCTCCTTCGTTGTTTTGCATCTGATGGAACCCCTTTAGTACGTGAAAGCACATTGTTATTTCCACCCACCGCTTTTCCGATTCTTCAAAAATCACTCCGATCTAGAACGCATGAACAACATGTGATCACCGCTGCAAGATTAAAAAATAGACGCTCAAGTCATAAGCTGTCTATAGGATATATTTCGGGCTTAAATGTCAAGGGTGAATGCTAAAGTGAGTAATTTAAGAGAGAACTCTTACAACAAAAAAAATATTCAATTACATCCTAAAACCTAATTCATACAATGGTCTAGAGCAGTGGTTTTCAACGGGTATGCTGCAATTATCCTTCTGGCATGCCGCCACGTTTTGGAGTAAATTCTATACCATTATAAATGGGATAGAAAACGAATTTACCGCGTGAAATTTGTAGCACCCGACGTTTCAGTGACGTTGCAGCCGCCGTTGTCCAGGGTAGACTGAAGAGCTGTCAATCCGTTGTTTCGCGGGTAGGCCGCATACCACTGCCGCCACTGCGTAGGTTATAACAGTGGTGGGGGGCCGGGCTTGAAGCGCAAATTTTAAAAATCCGTCTTGCACACAACACTCACTGTATCCTGTCTTACGTCCTTGCGTTCAGAGTTCGGCGGCGGGAACATTTTAATAAGAGGGTTCCACGTAGAAGAGAGTTTGTAACCGTCGTCTCTATTGAAGTTCGGGGTTCTTCTTATTTCAATGGCTTCCCGGATCATGCGAGGAAAGTAGAACTGTTCCTTGGATAGCACAATGGGATTTTGAAACTGCATCCAGTGGTTACTTCCGCTATCCAATATATGTTCGCAGATCGCCGATTTTTCTCGCTGAACATTTTTAACATTTTAATGGAACACATCAAAGCTGTTAAAAATGTTCAGCGAGAAAAATCGGCGATATGCAAACATATATTGGATAGCGGAAGTAACCACTGGATGCAGTTTCAAAATCCCATTGTGCTGTCCAAGGAACAGTTCTACTTTCCTCGCATGATCCGGGAAGCCATTGAAATAAGAAGAACCCTGAACTTCAATAAAGACGACGGTTACAAACTCTCTTCTACGTGGAACCCTCTTATTAAAATGTTCCCGCCGCCGAACTCTGAACGCAAGGACGTAAGACAGGATACAGTGAGTGTTGTGTACAAGACAGATTTTCAAAATTCGCGCGCTCCGATCCCGGCCCCCTACCACCGTTATAACCTACGCAGTGGCGGCAGCGGTATGCGGCCTACCCGCAAAACAATGGATTGACAGCTCTTCAGTCTACCCTGGACAACGGCGGCTGCAACGTCACCGAAACGTCGGGTGCTACAAATTTCACGCGGTGAATTCGTTTTCTATCCCATTTATAATGTCAAACAACCGCGATAGTCTTCGATTTTATAAATTCTATACCAGGTAAGGAAACGCAACTTTCACATTTGTGGACTTGCTCAGCAATAGAACTTGGTGCACGAAGCTTTTGTGGTGGTTTTATTTATTTCCTTAGCGTCATTATTAATTTTAATGCAAGTATGCAGGAGCGAAATGAGAATATGCTGATATCATCTATGAAATGAAAGGTTTTAGCGATAAATTAATTCTGTGGAAATGCAAATTTCCATGTTCTATTTTACAAGGCGAGATGTAGACTCGAAATAGTGACTGCAAGGTTGTTCAAAAGGATTCATTTTTATACAGTTACAGTTATACAGTACCGTGCGAATTCATTGGAACAAAGAGTATTTTTCTTCGAAAAGTGCTTTATTGGACATAAACATACAAAAACAGTACTGGTAGTTATGGATTGTTAGTTTTAATATAGAATGTATCATCCTTTTGCGTTGATAACACCTTTCACTCTTGTAGGCATAGAATTTACCAGGTTTTGACAGCTTCCTTTCAGTTCATCATCGTGAAACTAGATTTGAATTACTGCACTGATCATCTTGGTTTTCGTTGTACAATCCATCTTGGAGAGTCGTTTTTTTGCAAATGCCCAGGAGATTTTCGATCGGGTTGAGATCGGAGGAGTTTCCGGGCCATTCAAGTAGGTACAGTAATTTGGTTCTGTGTAAATAACTGTTTCACTTTTTTCAAAAATGGTATAGGGCGAGATCCTGTTGAAAAATTCCCTCTTTGGAAGGATAGACCTTGTGAAGCATCCATATCATATGGTTTGATAAGATGTCAATATATTGGTCCGAATTTGAATTAAAACCAATATATTGACCCATGCCCCCCCCCCACCCTTCTCGACTCATGCCACTCTTCGAAAAAAGTAAAACAGTTTTACACACAGAACCAAATTACTGTACTTGAATTGCCGGCAACTTCCCCGATCAAAAACCTTTAGGCCATTTGCAAAAAACGTCTCTCCAAGATCGATCGTACAACAAAAACCAAGATGATCAGTGCACTACTTCAAGTCTGGTTTCACGATGATGAACTGAAAGGAAGCTGTCAAAACCTGGTAAATTCTATGCCTACAAGAGTGAAAGGTGTTATCAACGCAAAAGGAGGACACATTAGGGCCGATTGCGGTTCTTCCCGTATTAAAATAAGATCTCATGTGGATTCCATATGAAACCACAGAAGGATCTTTATATCACTAAGTTCGGAAAAATCTGAAAAGTTTCTTACGTTTCGTATATTTTATGTATACCTACATATCCTTATTTATACCCTACTACTAGTTTTCTACTAGGCATGGTAGGCTATAGCTCTCTTAAGTTGCGTAGAGAAATGCTCTCCATGGCCTACGTTTTCAAGCTGATTAGGGGAAGAGTTGATAATCCTAGCATGCTAGCAAAGGTTTGTCTCTTTGTTCCGGACAATTATAATCGTGCTCGCACTCATAATTTATTTGCGGAGCCGTCCTCACGCACCAACCTAAGTCGATGGAGTCTGCTTACCCGAGCTTTGCGGCACATAAATACGCTATGTTCGACAGCGCCAGACTTTGATATTTTTACAGCGAGCCCGCATCTCTTCAAGGTGTGGGCATTGCGCTACTTGTTTATGTCAGAATAATATAAACTGTTTTCACTCTTTATGTACTGTAAGTTTTTTTATTCTCAATGCCTGTATTTGTATTTAGCGCTTATTTAAACATGTTTTGTATGTACTTGTAAGAATTCTATTATTTTTTATATTTATGTGTATATTTCATATCAATGGATTGGTATAAACTGTAATGTTGATTGGCTTATGAAATAAATAAATAAATAAATAAACAATATATTATAATATAATATTATTTACCTGGTAAGGAAATTGGAAGTAGATATCATCTTTATTAATTGCAATTTGTTCTCTCTGTGTCATGGAAAACTTGCTGATGGCCGAGCGAAGTTCAGTTATCGTTTCTGGTACCACTAAGTCATCCAGTACATTAAAATCACCGTCTTTAAGCGCTGTAGATACTACCTAGAATTAGAGATCATATAGTAATAAATAAATATAAATGGAGCTGCCATGAAATTCACCGACCGGAGTCGGGCACATCGTTATACTAGCTCCTGCCCGGCGTAGCCATCGCGATCCCTGCAGCACAGGGGCGGACCGTGCGATTGTGGGGCCCCGGGCTAATATTACTTTGGGGCCTGCCTAATTAATCAACTAATTGCCATTTTGCCAAAAAAACTGTTTTCGATAATGATGTCTAGGTCACTAGGTACACAATGGGCCCGATTGCGTTTCTTTGGGAACTAAAACTAAAATTAGTCCAAACGAACGAGACAGAGCAATACGTCAGAGAGGAATATGAAACGAACGATCGTCGATAAATACTACCTGCCGAACTTATACTCGTCGAAATAAATTCGAGCATATTTCGTGCGGTGTAAGATTTGACCTTGGCGGGCAGTTTTAATGCGAAAAAGTGACAACCGGTCATCTCACACTCTGCTCTAGCGTATTGCCCTGTCTCGTTCACACGGAATAATTTCCGATTTTAGTTCACGAAGAATCGCAATCGAGCCCAATATATTTTAAAAAAAAGAGGACAATCCAATATTTTATTTGTTTAATATGACAGACACACAAACACAACTGACACACACAAACATTTAACTTTTCACTAAGATAGACAAAACAACATTAATACTAATTGTAATAATATCTTAATTAGTAGCTTAATTAAGCAAGTAGTAATATTATTTGTAGAGCTAGTTAATATAAGTAAAATTTAAACATTCATTACTAGTTACCTATTGACAAGGCGCTATCCTCGGTAGGAACATACATAGATGTTATTTCTATGAATAAAGATTTTTAAAAAAAGGTATTGCAAAAGAATTTGTCGCTAGCGGTCCGCCCCATCCACCGAGAAATTGATACATTTATTTATTTATTTATTTATTTTCAGGAAAACCAACAGCTAATTATAATTTAACAATGCCGGAGTAACATAGCAGAGAGCCAATTAAAGGTTTTCACGTTTAACCCCTCAAGCACGTAACATCCATTTGGGGACATGTATGGCGGCCGCCTAACAATCCGTAACATCCGATTTTGGATATCGCGCTCGCCGCTGCGAAAAATGCAATTTACGATTCGAATCGTCGTACTTTAATGCTTTCTGACCGCGGGACGACATGGCCAAATAATCTTTCATTCGCCGGCCAACGACGATAACATCGACCGCCGATTTAAAAACTCAGCATTAGACGTCAAAACAGCAGTGTCGATCGGCCCCCCCGCGGCGGCGTATAGGTTCCGCGAAGTGTTTGTTTTGTGAAGTGTTTTGTGGATATAAGTGCAGTGTATACCGGATAAAAGTAAGTAATTTCCCTTTTTAAGTAGTTTAGCCATTAGGATTATTCAATTTCCACAATCAATTTGCTGTTTTTCACGAATTTTCGAAGAAAACACTTTGTCAACAATGGCCAACAATGTGAAAAAATGGCCGTTTTTATTTTGTAATTTTTGTGAAATATCCCTATATATCGCGAAACATGACGTAATGTCGCTTTAATTTACTAATAAAATAGGTATTGCTTCATTTACATCCTAAGTTATCACATAATTAGGCGTATTTTGAACATTATATGTTGTTTTTCTAATATGGCTCGCGAAAATGAAACTTGTTTTGATAATTACTATGAGAGAAAAAAGTGCGATTTTCCATAGTTTTTCGATGAAATGTGACTCTTTGGAGTATAGTAATTAGTTATTAGACATATAATAAGTCTATGATAAGACAATATAATTGAAAAAATCTAACGAATTTTATATTATGGGCATTCAAAGTTTATTATTAGGTTCGAACGCGGAAACTCTCAAAACTTTAGATTTTTCTATAATATCAGACAAAGGTCAAAGTTCTGGTGTGATTTCTAAGAAGAAGTGATGTAGTAATAAAGTTATTTTGAAAGAATTTCATATAAAAAAATACCATAAGTAGTCACAAATTAAAAATTAAAAAAATTTTTTTTTACGAGAATAAATAAAATTTTTCTTGGCTGAATAAATAAATATTTTTTCCGTATTTTTGTATGCAAATAAGTAAAAAAAAAATATCGTTTTGGTAAAGCATTTAATAAAGAACATAACTGTATTTACAATTTTTGATATTTACAAAAACTGTATTTACAAAAAAATCGAAATGATTTTATAGGCGAGTTTTTTTCAGTTTGCCAATTTTGTAATATTTATTCATTATTATCTTAATTGTTTTACGAGATAAGGTTATAATGTTTTATATGTCAAATTTCAATGCGATCATTTTTCTCTTTATCTTTTTTTATTCCGTTTAGTGGTTTATAAGTTATGATCGTTTTTCTCAAGGCCGTTGACTCGCGTCGATTTTTTGCGCGCGAATATGTCGCGCGCAAAAGTGATAGGTGTTTTTACCTCGCAACGTGAGGGGTTAAATAACGTCGTAGAAACATATGTGATCTTTCAATTAAAGCTATCGATTAAGAATGCATCAAAAATTATTCAACAATTAATGCTAAAAAATTCACTGTTCAGCCGCTGCCTAGCTGAGTTAACACTCGTACAGAATAGATCAAAGTCAAAGCGTTTAATCATGTCATTGAAATTGTCACTTGTTCGCCACAGAAATGCATTTTGCCTATAGTTGGTACCAGCATGAGGAACATGAAGAGCAGGGTTAAATCTATTGAGTTTGGAAGGAACATGGAGAATAATTTTATTTAGTAAGTCAGGACAGTTAATATTATTGGAGGTAATTTTTAGCAAAAAGGTTAAGTCCGCGGTTTCACGCCGTTTAATCAAGGGGAGGATATGAAATTTCTTGCATAAATTGAAATAGTTAGATGAGCTGTATGGGATTTTCAGACGGAAGCAGAGATATTTCATGAACTTCATTTGAATGCGCTCGATTCTGTTTATATATTTGTCATAACAAGGGTTCCATACTTGAGATGCATATTCCAAGATGCTTCTGACAAATAAAGATGTAATATTATTTGTAGAGCTAGTTAATATAAGTAAAATTTAAACATTCATTACTAGTTACCTATTGACAAGGCGCTAGCCTCGGTAGGAACATACATAGATGAAGCTTGTTCGCTGCGAATGACTGCGTTTGCGAGAAAATACACTGAAAACAAGCGGCGGGGAGTCCCCCGGAATAGATGCGAGAATTTGATCTCAGGGTTGCTAACCTTATGATAGGATTTTTTAAAATTTGAGATTGTGTTTTTATTCACAATATTGTCCATTATTTTCAATGGAGGCTGGAGCCCTTTATATCCAAGGGGCCCTAGGCTGCAGCCCAAAAAGCCCTTATATAGATCCGCCCCTACTGCAGCAGTACGGACCGAACGACGCCGCTTGATATTACACTTCTGTCTAAGGATTTTTTTCACGGTTCAAGACTATTCTACCATATTTTGGTTGAGAATTAGCTAAATTTAGTTTTTTTTTATTTGATGTAAATTTTGAATTGTTCTTGAAATATTTTTGAGTTCGCTTTAATATTAATTTTACTTTGGGATAAGTGTAAGCGCGCACACCTACCCTATAGTAGTGCATTCACTTACCCCACACCGTGGGGTAAGTGTATGAAAATATATAGTGCTAGTTGTTTGTTTGGAGTACAGCAGGGCCGCGGTTATCCGAGCCCCTATTAACCGAGGTCGAAAAAGCCATGGCCAGGCCATGTTTTTACCCCCCCCAATGACACTCCTCTGCTCCAATTTTACTTTGCTGTACTGTATTTTATAATTTATGTATGCATGTATTGTTACCCCGGTTAGACAGAAGAAGTGTGGGCAGACCACCGGCCTGATGGTCTGATGACATTAACCCCTCGAGCGCTGACGTTTGAATTGTAGTTTCTCTTAGAGAACGCGAAGAAGAAGATTACATCACAACAAAAATATAGCGTTTCAGTAAAACGACGATTACTCCGAAACTACTATTATTGGATCGTATAAAGAAGACCTGTTTTATGTTCCTGTTGAAATTTGCTATTAGATACGTGTAACGTCGTTTTGTAAAGCAATAAGCATTATTCAGAATTATTTGTCAAAGTTGTGGTACAGAAAAAAACTGCCTTGTCCAACATTTCTATGTTTTTTCTGGAAATAAATCACCCTATACAAGAAATTGTGAATACTTTTATAATAATTATAATATGCTTCATTCAACCTATGACTTCGTTTTACTTATACCCATACAAAAATAAAAAAATATTCGGTGTTGAAAATCAACATGAATATTGAAGTTTTTGGTTTGGTTTGGTTCAATCATAGACTAAAAAATGGCGACTGTATGTAAAATAATGAACCAACTAGTTAACGACAGAGAATCTTCTCCTCTTTTCGCACATACCACAGGCCGTATGATTTGTGTGAGGTATCAAGGGTAAATAATTGGAAAACATCGGCGCCGATCTCGGCTGGGACAGATATCCCCTTTGCCGCTCTACGGTAATTTCAATTGTGGGACAATTGTCCCGTTTGCCGCTCAAGGGGTTAAGGAGACAGCAGGACCAGTCTGGATGAGGGAAACGGACAACCGATCCGGATGGAGAGTGATAGGAGAGACGTATGCTCAACGGTGGGCGAATGCGCGCTGATGAAGAAGATGCATGTATTGTATTACATTTGTAACTGACTACGGTATTACCACATTATAGGAAACTGTTCTACATTGTTGATTTCTTAATGTCACTCGACTATTTTCATCACGCTGATTCCGAATCTGCAATAATCTTTCTTCGGTCTTAATAAATAAGCGATATATAGGCACTCAAAGAAGTGCCAAACCCATACATTTCGGTAGGTTTTTTTTAATCATACATAAGACGGTTTAATCATACACCTATATGACGGTAGGTTACGATATTATTTTTTTTAAAAACAGCTGTCTTTTTTTTAAAAAATAATAATAATAATATTAACCCCTTGAGCGGCAAACGGGACAATTGTCCCACAATTGAAATTACCGTAGAGCGGCAAAGGGGACATCTGTCCCAGCCGAGATCGGCGCCGATGTTTTCCAATTATTTACCCTTGATACCTCACATAAATCATACGGCCTGTGGTATGTGCGAAAAGAGGAGAAGATTCTCTGTCGTTAACTAGTTGGTTCATTATTTTTCATACAGTGGCCATTTTTTAGTCTATGATTGAACCAAACCAAACCAAAAACTTCAATATTATGTTGATTTTCAACACCGAATATTTTTTTATTTTTGTATGGGTATAAGTAAAACGAAGTCATAGGTTGAATGAAGCATATTATAATTATTATAAAAGTATTCACAATTTCTTGCATAGGGTGATTTATTTCCAGAAAAAACATAGAAATGTTGGACAAGGCAGTTTTTTCTGTACCACAACTTTGACATAATTCTGAATAATGCTTATTGCTTTACAAAACGACGTTACACGTATCTAATAGCAAATTTCAACAGGAACATAAAACAGGTCTTTTTTATACGATCCGTATAGTAGTTTCGGAGTAATCGTCGTTTTCCTGAAACGCTATATTTTTGTTGTGATGTAATCTTCTTCTTCGCGTTCTCTAAGAGAAACTACAATTCAAACGTCGGCGCTCGAGGTATTAATAATAAAACGCTTTATTCTTACGAAAAGGCAAGCTTATTGCCTGCAGGCAATATTTTAGAGCTAACCTATACTATTGTATAAACATTATTTGCGAGTAGACTACAAATTTATTGTAAATTTGTTTTTTTTTGTCTCGAGATTTTATGCGTCTGAACCTTTTTTTTAGCATTACAATGATCGAATCTAGTATTTTTTTTTTTACATATTTGAGAAAGGTTCCAATATACTGAAATAATTCCCTGACTATATTTAAATATGTAATAGATGTATTCTTTGGTATTATTGCAGTATAGGTACCTCTTCTAGATTGTTGATTTTTTAACGTCACCAGACTATATTCACCACGCTGATTCCGAATCTGCAATAATATTTATTCGGTCTCAATAAATAAGCGAGATATAGGCATTCAAAAAAGCGCCAAACCCATACATTTCGGTAGTTTTTTTTTAAAAATAATACATAAACACCTATTTGGCGGTAGGTTAGGTTAGGTTTTTTTAAAACAACCTTAAAAACTGAGGTAAAAAAAAAATTTTTTTTTTTTTTGTATGTAAATTTGGTTTCGAAAATTTACGCGTCCAAAGCTTTTTTCTTTCACATTTAGCATTACAATGATCTAACCTAGTAGTATTTCTTTGTTTTTTCGATTTCTGAGAAAGGTACCTATACTGCAATAATTCCTATTCTTTTACTTCATTGCCTACATTTTCATTCATTTTAAACTTTACCATATGTTTCCCCCTCGATTTATGACATAGTCCGTGTCATTCGAGTTTTCAATTATCCGAGGTACTCTTGGTACACATTACGGTATTATTGCAGTATAGGTACCTCTTCTAGATTGTTGATTTTTTAACGTCACCAGACTATATTCACCACGCTGATTCCGAATCTGCAATAATATTTATTCGGTCTCAATAAATAAGCGAGATATAGGCATTCAAAAAAGCGTCAAACCCATACATTTCGGTAGTTTTTTAAAAAAAATAATACATAAACACCTATTTGGCGGTAGGTTAGGTTAGGTTAGGTTAGGTTTTTTTAAAACAACCTTAAAAACTGAGGTAAAAAAAAATTTTTTTTATTTTTTGTATGTAAATTTGGTTTAGAAAATTTACGCGTCCGAAGCTTTTTTCTTTCACATTTAGCATTACAATGATCTAACCTAGTAGTATTTCTTTGTTTTTTCGATTTCTGAGAAAGGTACCTATACTGCAATAATTCCCACATTACCTCGGATAAGCGAGGTCCAATAAATAAATAATGGCCATAGGTTCATTTTAGTAAACACTTTGGTTTTCCACAATACCAACCAGAATGTAAACTACGCACACTTGACCCGGGTCACTATATTGGAGTGTTTTGAAGACTAGATTGTTTCCTTTAATTTTATCTGCAACCAAATGGAAACCGCAGATTACTAAACAGTTTTCCACCAACCTCGACCGCTTGTTTCGAACCAGCAATGAAATCAGGCAGCGAAAAGTCGTTATCCATATGAGGCCTTATAATAAAATACTCGAAGACGAAATTCTTGAGGGTCTTGATCAACGAAGGCCAAACAATCTCCGGGAAGCTCATCAGAGGCGGCATAAAGCGTCCCTCATGCTTGGAAGCGTCCTCGGAGTAGTTTCTTCTGGTCGACACGCAACAAACTCTGTTTGAGGTTATGCCCGAGAAACGAGCATTTTTAGCGGTGTTAATCAGTAAACGAGGCGTCTGGCAGACGCTCAATCGTGAAATTATCCGCCTACACGCTAAACTCATCGCAAAATACACATAAAAGCTATAATCTCACAGGAACAGAAAAATACACCGGACTATTTTGATTTGACAGTTTTTTAACCATAAGCAAACACTATAGAGTTGAGCAGTTAGCTTGGGTAGCGTTATCGCAGCATCTTAGTTTATGGTACAAAACGCGAATTCTCGCAGAAAACTATTTTCACCTATTATGCAAATGCAAATTATTATTGCATAAAAACAATATTTGTCTACTTGACTTAAATTATATATCATTGCCATGTACTCCTGACAAATTTTGAATCCCCTTTACTTTTTTAATTTAAAAGTTGCAGCTGTTTTCTTGCAAAAACATACAAAAAAGTTTTTTCTGCTTAACGAGTATTAAATGATGAAACCGCCATTCATTCCTTTACTATATTTTTTTGTAAATGTTAGATTGCGTATTTACGTAAACGAAGTTTTAAATAAATGTCAGAGAGTTTTAAATAAATATGTCCCAGAGACTCTCCTTAACCCTTAGAGCCAGCAACGGTAAGAAAACTAAAGACGGCATGTTTTTGACCCTCGAAAATTTGTTTGTAGGGGGGTGTTGGTGCACCCATACTACAGTATACCAACCAGTAGCTTTACTCTCGAGCTACGAAGCAATGCGGGAAGAGGGGGCAAGGAATGTGGGCAGAGGGGTCCGTCCCGACGAACGTGAACATTTAGCATTACGGCCAGGTAAAGGATGGCGACGCTTTCGAGCATTCGGACATCTGTGTAGGCTGAGTAGCGAAACATCTGGCGAACAAATGCGAGCCCTTACGACTCGTGTCGTATTCGTTTTGATTTCAATTTTGTTCTATGAGAAGCTACTGTCTTGGGTATACTGTGCCCATACTAATGTATAACTGTGGCTTGTTTAATGACGGGGACTTTTTTCCGCATGTGATTGCATAATTGCACAGACGTACCATAATTGCACAAATCGTACGAATAAAGCGTTTCATTATTATTAATTGCATAAAATGCGGATATAGGCGGCCGCGAATCGTCACAGCTAAAAAACTGCTAATTGGCGGGAGTGTCCATCCAGGGGATAATAAAGGAGCGAAATAGCAGTACCGCTCATCATTACCTGCAGCTACGAGCCGGAGACGAACTGTCATTTTTTTCGACGTTTGGCTGTCACATTTTCTGGTTTAAAGTTTACTTTTTGCGAAAAGTACGAGATAATGCTGTTAAATTCGTTCCAATTATCGCTCAGATGCTCTAATTTAGTAATAAAAACATGTCTAACGAACGTTTCTTCGCGTAGTTACGCGATCAAAACATCAACATCCACCGCTTCAGGTTAGGATTCTGCGGACGTTTTATTTTTTTTTCGATTTAATTTTATGACTTTATTGTGATGCGTGATTGTTTCATTCGACGCAGGTGGAATTGTCGGCCTTGGAAAAGGTAAAAAGGTCGCGAAAATCGGTTCGGCCATCGAGAAAAAGGAGTTGGAGGTCGAGATGGACACAGAGAAACTAGCAAGCTTTTTGTGCGGGAGCAATATCTATGTTACAGGGGAGGACGTTAAAGTGAGTGTGAATATTCACAGTTTTCATTTTCTTTACATACTGTAGAATCTGCGTTATATGTACGATGCATAGACGCAGCAATCGACGTTTGTAAATCACAGAGAAACTGGATTTAATATTTATATGTTAATCTAAAAAACTGTCTGCCTGCACGTTCTGCAGTTGAACCCAGTGGCGTAACTAAAATGGGCCCCAGTGCAAAATTGAACGAAACCCCCCCCCTCCCTACTTACTTACATTCATTATGTATGTGTCAACATCGATCTGTCAATCAGAAAGTAATTACTCTTTTCTATTATTATTAGTGGTTTTTTCTAAGTCAACGTGCAACTAGTTCCGAAAACAGTATAAGCGCCATCGAGTCGTCAAAATTGTGATTGATTTCATACTGAGGATCGTGAGTAATCGACAATTTATTATTCTGATACTCGGCTAATTCAGCTGGTCATTTTACTATTTACAAGAAGATCAATAACCAATCGCGATCGCCGTCGCAACGCATCGCGCTGACGTCAATCCCAGCGACGAATCAAATGCGATCTGACTAGAGGCGACTTTACCGACGGTCTACCTCGAATGAAAATAGTAATCGGCAATTCCGTCATCGGCGTAAATCGACTTCACCTACTTGTCATGAAATAGGGAGGAGCACTATTGTCTTCACAAAAAATATCGTACGATATATTTATTGAGCCGCAAACTTTACAAATAAGTGGACTATTGGACATTTCATTATATTTCATCTTTTATTTCTTAAATATTTAATACCATGGATTGCGGAAAATGCGAGAAATCTATAACAACTAAAGAGAAACTGTCCTGCGTGCACTGCCGAGAACATTATCATTTAAAATGCGCCAATATGTTGAAAATGAACTATAATAAACTTACAGAAAAAAACATGGCACAATGGCAATGTGATCAATGTAGTTCTTTAGATCCAAGGACTGCAAAAAATATGGGTTTGGATATTAGCAATGGAGTGGCCACTGAAAGATCACCTGGACCTGTATTATCCGAAAAAGATGGTTTGACGTTTTTTGAGCAATTAAAAACCTACCTCGACGAAAAACTAATATGTCTGAGGAATGAAATTCGAAGCGAAATGATCTCTGACCTCAAAGACATTATAGGAAATCAAATAAATAGGGAGTTGCGTGAAGTAAAGTCAGGCTTGATGGCACTACAATCTCTGCAAACATCACTAGAATTCCTGTCAAATCAATATGATGAAATATCTAAGAAAATGAATGAGAAAAACACAAAAATTACTGACCTTGAGAAGGAAAATTTATCTCTTCGTGCAGATGTCACAGATCTGAAGTCACGAGTCTCCCAGATCGAGCAAAAGAGTCGTAACTGCAATATTGAACTGCAAGCCATACCAGAACGCCGAAACGAAAATATACAGGATATGCTCCGAAATTTATGTAAAAGTATTAATGTCCCTATTCAAACTGAGCAAATAACCGCCTGTCACCGAGTAGCTCGCATGGACACAAGCAATAACAGGCCTAGGAATATTGTTGTATCCTTGAATAGCATTAGGATGAGAGACGAAATCCTTGCATCCGTACGAGAATACAATAAGAAATATAGAAATAATAAAATAAACACTTCTCACTTTGGAATCCTAGGAGACCATAGCACTCCAGTTTATGTCTGCGAACACCTATCTCCTGAAAGAAAGGCGATACATGCCGCATCCAGAATATGGGCTAAAAATAACAAATGGGAATTCGTCTGGATCCGAAATGGCCTTATATTTATGCGAAAAAATAACAACACTCCAGCAATCAACATTAAAAATATTACGATGCTACACACTTTGAAATAGCAATATTACTACCACAACGCAAGCCTTAATTAAGTTAAGATATAAAATTCAATTGCTATAACATCTATTACCAAAATATTCGGGGGATGCGATCTAAACTACAAGAAATAAACCTAGAGGTGTTAAACAACAACTATCATATAATTTGTCTGACGGAAACTAATCTGAACTCTGGTGTATACGATGGCGAAATATTTGATTCACGTTATGTCATATATCGGCGAGATCGGGAATCCAGTGCATCCGAATATAACAACGGGGGCGGAGTTCTGGTGGCTGTACTGAATACAATCAAGTCTAGAAGAATGCCATTATGGGAAACGGAAAATGAAGATCTATGGATACAAATAGAGCCGAATAATTCTAAAAAGAAGGTTCTAAATATATGTACAGTCTATTTACCACCTAACATCCCGATTAATAAATTTCAATGTTTTACTTCAAAATGTCAAGAAATCTGTATAAACTCAGAAATACAAAATCAAAACGTCATCATTGGAGATTTCAATCTACCGCATATCAATTGGAACAGAATCTGTGAAAATGGAGGGGATATAGGCGAAATACATTTTTCAGGGCAAAAATCCATAGCCCTACAGGAACTTATGTCGACCGGTAACCTCACCCAATCTAACTATGTCAAGAACCCTTTCGATCGAATTTTAGATTTAATATTGTCTGACAAAGACAATATATGTGTTAAAAGTTCCACAGCAATAAGCCGAGTCGACGCTCATCATCCACCGCTAGACATATATCTGAAACTTGCATATAATGTCGAGCTGGTTCAAAATACTGCAACAGCTCGATATGATTTCTTTAAGGGCGACTACAAAAAATGTACTGAATTATTATCACTAATTAACTGGTATACATGCCTAACGGGTGATGACCCAGATTTATTAGTCGAAACATTCTATTCCAAGCTGTGGGAAATAATTAAAATAGCAATACCATTCAAGAGCAAAAGACCCTCAAAATATCCTGCATGGTTAAATACATCCTGTATAAAGTTGCTGAAGGAAAAAGAAAAATTCAGAAAAAAGGCAAAAAGGTACGGCAACGCGGTCGACTACGAAACATTTTCTTTGCTGAGAAAAAGAGGTAAAAAAATGATAAAAGAAAGCTATAATGACTATATTAAGACAATTGAAGAGTCTCTAAATAAGACAAGTAAACCATTCTGGTCATTCGTAAAAGCAAAAAAAGCAAAACCAGCGATACCGGATACTATGTATTTTCAATCCAAAACTGCCAACGATGGATCCGGAATAAGCGAGTTGTTCTCGGAATACTTTTCCTCAGTTTTTGATGCTAACCCAGTGCAGCTGACTCAACAAAGTGTGTGTGTTTCGAGTGCTAATTACTCGCTATGCAATATTATTATTAATAAAATAGATATTAGAACTAAGTTAAAAATGTTAGATGATAGTAAAGGTCCAGGTCATGATGAAATCCCTCCCTTATTCATTAAAAAATGTTCAGCAGAAATCGTACAGCCATTGCACATTATATATAATAAATGTCTTGAGATAGGAGTATTTCCATCGCAGTGGAAGATTGCTAATATCATACCGATTCATAAATCCGGAGACAGGAATTCAGTATCTAACTACAGACCAATAAGCATACTCTCCTGTTTCGGAAAGATATTCGAATCTCTTGTCTGTGATCATGTTACACGACATTTTAAACATATAATCTGTCCGTACCAGCATGGATTCACCAAAAACCGATCGGTGGAAACTAACCTGTTGGAGTACAACCAGTACATTTCATCCGCGTTTAATAGGAAACACCAGGTGGATGCCGTGTATACCGACTTCGCTAAAGCTTTTGACAAAGTTAATCATGACATATTACATATGAAACTTGCAAATAACGGTATTCACGGTAACCTACTTAGATGGATGAAGTCGTACCTATCAAATAGGACACAAATTGTTCGTGTGAAAGGATATACATCGATCCCTGCCTTAGTTAAATCTGGTGTGCCTCAGGGATCAAATCTCGGACCACTTCTATTTTTAATATTCATTGATGATCTCTCTAAGAGTCTACGCTGTCGGCATCTAATGTATGCAGATGATTTAAAAATATTCAAAGAAATACTGACAATGGAGGATTGCAATGCACTACAGAAAGATCTTTGCGAATTGAAAAAATGGTGTGAATCTAATAGAATGGAACTGAATGTTGAAAAATGTCAAATTATTCGTTTCACTAGAAATAAGCAAATTAAAGACTACCCTTACTCTATCGGCAATTCAACACTAAAATCTACAAAAAGTGTAAGAGATCTAGGAATACTTCACGACGAGCACCTGACTTTTAGAGAGCATATCAACAATGTAGTAAGTAAGAGCGAGCGAACACTGGGTTTTATATATAGGGTTACTAAACCGTTTAAAAATATTAACTCTTTTAACTTGCTCTATAATTCTCTTGTACGCAGCCAACTGGAGTTTGGTTCCATAATTTGGAATCCATACTATGAGGTGCATTCGGAAGCGATAGAGTCTGTGCAGAGGAAGTATATGCGTATGGTAACCTATAAAACCGGCCTATCACGCACTCTCTACTCTTATGAAGAGCGTTTAAATTATTTTAAGATTTTTACTCTTAGAAAGAGGAGAGAGTGCGGAAGTCTAATGTTTCTGCATAAACTTTTTAACGGCGGGATAGACTCACCAGATTTATTAGAAGCGTTAAATTTCAACGTACCATCCAGGCGACTGAGGCAGCACTTAACATTTCACCTTCCCACTTCGCAGACAAATCAATCTTTCCACAATCCTATCTCACGTACATGCCGGTTATACAACACTATAACCGATAACATTGATTTCTTCAACCTGGGACCATTAGTAGTTAAGTCCATTATAAATAACGTATTATGAAACAAATTGATAATTTACCGTATGTTTTTAGTATTTTTATTCCAGACATTATTCGATCTATTTTTTTTACCATTTAATTGTTTAACTGTTTTTCAGAATTCACTATAAACTTATTTCTAAAATTTTTAATTTTTGTTTTGATAATTTTTATGTTTTTATTATTTTATTCCAGACAATATTTGATCTATTTTTTACCATTTCATTGTTTAATTGTTTTTCAGAATTCACTGTAAACTTATTTCTAAAATTTTTAATTTTTGTTTTGATAATTTTTAAGGATATTAATTTTTGTGCTGATAATTTTTGATAATTTTGATAATTTTGTAAATCATGAGATACGGCACATACGCAATTATAAATTAAGCAAGCGGAGTACGCATATAATATTATACCCTAATTAGAAACAAAGTAAAAATGTTAGCGATAGCCATGTAATATTAGAGTATTGTTTGTGTACCTTTTATAATAAATAAATAAATAAAATAAATAAATTATGGAATATAGGATTTAATTACTGTATACCTACCTACATTTCATATTTATATTGTAGCTACATTATATATCGGTGTATTCATTTGGGGACATTGCGTCGAAAGTATTGCGGACCAAGTTCCCAAGAACTTCAGCAGAACTTCCGCAGAACACACATAGAAACATTGTTGCGGGAGAATGTTCCAAACATTTGTTTCTATGTTAATATGATGCTTTCCTGTTAATCTAATTTTTGAATTATATTTCTTCACCCTTGAATATTGGTAATTAAAAAAAAATAGTTTTTATTACTTTATTTTAAGACGAACTACTAAGTGTGAACCTGGTAAGAAGACTAAAAAATACACACATAATGGGCTCGATTGCGTTTCTTCGTAAACTAAAATCGGAAATTAGTCCGTGTGAACGAGACAGGGCAATACGCTAGACGGATTTTCAAAATTCCCGCGCTTCGAGCCCGGCCCCCCACCACCGTTATAACCTACGCAGTGGCGGAAGCGGTATGCGGCCTACCCGCAAAACAACGGATTGACAGCTGACAACCCTGGACAACGGCGGCTGCAACGTCACCGAAACGTCGGGTGCTACAAATTCGTTTTCTATCCTATTTATAATGTCAAACAACCGCGATAGTCTTCGATTTTATAAAATATCACTATTGTATTCAATATCGTCATGCATTTTCGTTGGAAGGTCCGACGCCATTCGCCGCTTCGGTGTGTCGCTTGCGGCTGCCAAGCGACTTTTCTGGCGCGGTACGGTGATAGACGTTTCTATGGCTCAGCGATAATTTTCTTAAATATGGCGAAGTTTAAATATATACGAGATACTCCAACCAAAATTTCACAATGTGATTTCGGGCCAACGAGGTACCTGTGTACCGAATTTCAAGTCTCTTAACCCTTCAGGCCTCGGACCTTCAGCTGATTGACAAGTCGATGTCCCAAAAAATTTTTGTAAAAATTAGTAAAAAAAAATGAATTATGATACTGTCTCACCAAAACATTAATTACTGCCAAACCACTGTACCCATAATTAAAATAAAACATATTAACATAATAAAACATAATAAAATAAAATTAAAACGGGGTCGTCACGCTGAATCGTGTTGTGGCCAATATCGGCAAATTGGGGCTCTAGGGGTTAAGTCCAATAATTTGAGATCGAAGTATGACCAGTGCACCCTCTGGTGGACTGATTTCAACCAAAACTTTTTTAAACTCTTGCCATGACAAAATGATGCCTGCATGCCGAATTTCAGCTCAATCGGATTAAACGTGTGGGCGCTGTCGTGGAGGAACACACATACATACAGACCGACAAGACAGACACACCTCAGTCTGGAAATGATCTTAATCGTCTCGGGGGGTATCAAAATAAATATATCCATCTTGGGCTCAAAAAAATGACACTAGGTACATCAGTCGCGGATTCTCCCTGATTCTCAACTTTATTTTTTACCCAAAAAATTCAGGGGGGACTCGCCCCCTGTGTCACCCCCCCCCCCCCCTGGATACATCCTTGGCCGTAACTTAGTGCTCGTTTCTTGAACAGTATTTGTAGGTATGTTTCAACTTACTACTTTTTTTTCTAGCTTAAAGCTGACAGCGAATATCCCGACTGGCTCTGGAACCTTCGGACTGGAAGAGCGCCGACATTGGAAGAGATGGATCCCAACAGCAAAGAATACTGGCTAAAAGTAAGAAAACTCGGAATGAGGAGAAAGAATAAACTAATTAAACTCAAGAAATTCTAACAATGTAAAATTAACAAAATAGTCGTTATTAAAATGTAAATTACGCTTTACTTTGTTTTTTTTTTTACACTACTACAAAACCTTTCTTAATAATCGACAAAGCTTCAGACTGGATTCTGGAGGTCGACTCGGTCTCTTTCTCTTCTTCTTCTTCATCAGCGCGCATTCGCCCACCGTTGGGCATACGCCTCTCCAATCACTTTCCACCCGACTCGGTCTCTAAGCAGTATAAAATCCCTGAATGTCTCGGATGCACAGCCCTCCGTCCAGGTATAACTCTTTAAAGATGGCCCTTATTATAGAATTAACTATTCCATAGGAATCAAATATCTCAAAAGATCACGAGTAGAAACTAAATAAATACCATGATATTGCAAATGGTTTCACCCGGAATGGCTTCACTGTTCACCTTCACGCGGTGGAAGTAAGCGCTCGAGGCCTGCCAGCCGAATCTCTGTTTCACCTCTTTAAAGATCTTCATAAAATAATCAACTTCTTGCTAGAAATAAAATCTAAAATCGCAATTTCCGCATCTCAAGAGCTCACACGGCTCGGTGGCATAGTGGTAAGGTCCCGGGTTTGATTCCCGGCTGGGTCACCATTTTCCGTCGGGATCAAATTAACGGAATTGCATTTTCAATTCAGTCGATCGAATGCAATGACAAGACACACATCTACACACATGTTACACAAACACATACATATAAACACGTCACAGTAGGGTTGGTTGTAAGAAATTATCATATGACAATAAACCCACACATTGTGAAATTTCACAATAAAGAGTAGAAACATGTGGCAAGATAGCTGTCCTAAACCTCCGTTTGTATTTTATTTATTTATTTACCCAAAAGACTGGTGTCTTTTTGCAGAACCCGCCTTGTGGCCTTAGTAAAGTAAAGTAAAAGTAAAAAGTATTTATTTCCAATACAACCATACAATTGTGTAGGAATGACAGTAATTAATCTTAAACTAGTTACTCAATTTAGACAAGAGATGATATACAATATATAGCTTTAAACTTACCAATTTACAAAAACATAGACTATATGATAACAGTTTACAACAAAACAATTAACGGTAAATAATATGTATTAGATTAAATGGGTGATACGATGCTATGTATTTTCAAAATATTTTAAGAAGTCGTTATGGGCATACATGTTGATTTTCAGCAGATAGACTCGGATGGATCTCTTGAAAATATCGATGTTTTTAATTGCTTTTAATCTTTCGGGCATTTTATTGAAAAGTTTGAGGCCTAAGTATCGACTAGTCGCCTGGAACTTGGCAGTACGTTCTACGAACGGTTGGAGATACAGGGTTTTATTCCTGGTGTCATGCCGATGTACTTTCTCGTGGGATATGGCCGAGCTCTTATTGCAATATTAGTGGCGACATCTTCTAGGTGGACGCAGTGCCGGATTAAGCCAGCGCGGGGCCCGTAGCAAATTCTCTCAAAAGGCCCTTGGTTTGCATTAGGTTCTTAAGTTTAGGGTGTAAAATAAAATAGAACTTTTTGATAGATCCCTTTTATTCCTAAAACAAGGTATTAAATTATAATTTTTGGAGGAACCGTGTAA
The DNA here is from genome assembly GCA_944548615.1 of Micropterix aruncella. Lineage (NCBI taxonomy): Eukaryota > Metazoa > Arthropoda > Insecta > Lepidoptera > Micropterigidae > Micropterix > Micropterix aruncella. Next base: position 20,569,197 of record OX155972.1, read on the forward strand.
TCCAAAAATGTTTACAAAGAGAAATAAAAAAATTCGGCGCCACAGCCACGGCCAAAACTCCGCAGGAAAATTAAATTGAGGAAATATTCAACTATCACAGTTTCAAACATATTCGACAATATAAATACAAAAATAAAATATATTTACAACAGTGGTACTGTACAATTTTGTACAATTTACAATTTTCACATATGTACAATTTTCTTTTTCAACAAACTGTGTGAAATTTTGCAATGTGGACAAAAACTACAATCTAAGATGTGGGCAAAAACTAAAATCAGACCGTTTTTTATATAATTCACACCGACAGATCAGCAATTATTGTACGGCGCACCTTTATTAACGAATACTAAATAAAATCCAAGAAAAAACTCCTACTTTACTCATAATAATTACAAAAAAGGAAATGCACCGCTTAACAAAAGTAAATAAATAGTGCCCTATATTTTTCGCCTTATTGAGCAATGCTTACAATTCGCTTCATAATATTGCGGCGTGGGCCCGAGTATGGGAATTAATATCTACAATCTAAGAAAAAACGACCTCACGCACTTTTTATATGTGATGTATAATATCATCAGCTATGTATAGTAAAATTTTGAACTTCCTAAAGTGGGATTGTCGATACCTGCCAGACCGAAGTTTGAGCAGCCGCCTCGCCGATTAAATATAATCATCGGCGGGGCGCGGTCCTGAGTTAAAGAATTAATATCTCCAATTTAAGAAAAAACGATCTCACGCACTTTATATTTAATGATGTCTAATATTATCAGCTATGTATGGTAAAATTTTGAACTTCCTTAAGTGGGATTCTCGATGCCTGCCAGACCGAAGTTTGAGCGGCTGCCTCGACCACGACAATTCTCAAACTCGGGCCAGAGCCGCGCCAATAACTTTATGTAATGGTCGTGGCGGCTGCTCAAACTGTCTGGCAGGCATCGAGAATCCCACTTTAGGAAATTCAAAATTTTACTATACATAGCTGATGATATTATTCATCACATTGTAACAAAAATCCAAATTTGCGTGACATGTTCTGTTTCAAAAAACATGTTGCACGCATTGCAACATGTTTCGCTTGTATTTCTCGTGTTTTGTTATATTGGTCTTACTCAGTTTTCGAGTTGTTGCGGAATCATGGGTCACAATCTCAAAACAATTTCCAAAACCAGATAAAATTGCTAAAAGCTTTGACAGTTGGATCTGTCATAATAATGATAGCCGTATTGCACAGCCCAATAAAAAAGTGACCCTTCTGGTGTTCTTGCCATGACAAAAAAAAACAAGGGATTTACTTAAACAATCGAGTTCAAAAACAATTTTAATAAATATAATAAATATTACCTAAAATATTACTATTTTAGTGAACATGAGTAGCTATGAGTTTTTTTTTAAATCTCCTAAAGTTGGTATAACTGCAGGCAGTCCAGTCTGTCCAATCTGGTCACACTTCATTGAGGGCATCATTCTTTTCAAAATGGCGCGAGGAAGAGTACTTCTAACTCGCGCCGGGCGACAGAAAACCCGTTAAAAGCCGGGTGATCCGCGAGTGGTGTGCACCAGATGTGCGGCGTTTTTAAAGTTATGTGAACAAGGTCTCATTTTTCGGTAAGCGTTTAATTCTTTTCGGGATTCAATTAGATAAACGAGTTTTGTAGTAATGGGGTTTTTTTCTTTTGGTCACAGAGTGTTTTTTCCTGTGCCGCTTTTTTTATATTACAAATTATGTAAATTCGACTACACGAATCGGCCACCGTGCCCTGATTTTTTTCTCGCCTGGATGTCCATTTGAACTGAAATACGACATTTGAACTGGAAGTCTGTACCACATGTCTGACAAAATCGAAGGAGGAAACTACCTGCAAAATAAAAGGATCTTGTTTTATAACTTTACATTGTAGTTTTATTTTAAGGTTGCGAAGGTTTATTCTCTGTCCTGCCAAATTTAGTGACAAAGTAAATTCTTTCCCCGACCCTGTGGTTGTTTTTTTAATTTTCGATCATAACCTAACCTATAGTATTTTTTTCTTTTTCGCGTTTTGAATAAACGCGATGGCGCTCTTGTTTCTTTTGGTATAATGCGATTGGATTAAAATCGTACGTTATAACATATAAAAAGTGCGTGAGGTCGTTTTTCCTAAAATTGGAGATATTAATTCCTAAACTCGGGCCCGCGCCGCGTCGATGACTGTATGTAATGGTCGTGGCAGGCAGGCAAACTTCAGGTCAGGTCAAACTTCGGTCTGGCAGGCATCGAGAAACCCACTTTAGGAAGTTATTTTACTATACATTGCTAATGATATTATACATTACATATAAAAAGTGCGTGAGGCCGTTTTTTCATAAATTGGAGATAGTAATTAACAAACTCGGGCCCGCGCCCCGCCGATGATAATATTTAATGGGCGAGGCGGCCGCTCAAACTTCAGTCTGCCAGGCATCGAGAATCCTACTTTGAAAGTTCAAAATTTTACTATACATAGCTGATGATATTATACATCACATATAAAAAGTGCGTAGTCGTTTTTTTTTTTAAATTGGAGATATTAATTCCCAAACTCGGGCCCGAGCCCCGTTGATGATTATATTTAATGGGCGAGGCGGCCGCTCAAACTTCGGTCTGGCGGGCATCGAGAATCCCACTTTAGGAAGTTCAAAGTTTTTTATACATAGCTGATGAAATTATACATCACACAGAAAAAGTGCGTGAAATCGTATTTTCTTAAATTGGAGATACTAATTCCCAAACTCAGGCCTGCGCCCCGCCGTTGATTATATTGAACGTTTTCCGATTGGCCTGTTGCAGGCTGCAGCGATAATTTTACGTTTAGGCAGGCGTGGGTGCGCGGAGCCCCCCAATGCGCGGGGCCCGTAGCATTTGCTACTCTTGCTACGTGGCTAATCCGGCACTGGGTGGACGTATTGTAGTATCACGCAGTTTACCCTGAAGCCACCTATGTTTTGTATTGTAGTATCACGCAGTTTACCCTCAAGCCACCTAACAAGTCACCTATATTTGTATTGGCCGCACCCAACAATTCTTAACTTATGTAGCAAACGAGAACAGGTGTTTTAATGTGGCTACACGCTACTATCTTGATTACATAGCATATGCTATCTAAAATAAGTCGTAAATCGCACATCTAGGTACAAGCGTAAGCCTAGTTAGATACAAGATGTGCCTCGGGTTGCATTAGATTGAGATGAATCAATTTGTAGCTTTATTTTAATTGAAGTCATTATTTTTCCTTGTGTAATCTTATTTAAAATATATGTAAAAATTAAACAAATAAATAGGATTGCTCAACTCCATACTACGATTTGGCAGCTAGAATTTTGCTATGAAACACATCAAATATATGGCACTTATTTCCAAATGTTCATGGATCTTCTCTTATGTTCAATAAGGCGGTGTTTGTGGTATGGCTGTATGGCGGCGCAGTATCGATGGCGTTCTGAACATGCCTTTACTGTATCCTATCTCGAAATAAAATATTTTTAGAACCATGAATAAGTTATAAATAGGATAGAAACGATTTTACCGCGTGAAATTTGTAGCACCCGACGTTTCGGTGACGTTGCAGCCGTCGTTGTCCAGGGTAGAGTGAAAGAGCTATCAATCCGTTGTTTTGCGGGTAGGCCGCATACCGCTGCCGCCACTGCGTAGGTTATAACGGTGGTGGGGGGCCGGGCATGAATAAGTTCTCGCTGTTTTTTTGACAAAATAAATGCTTTATTTAAAGTACAAGGTAAAAAACATTTCACTCAAAGTATTGCCCATTACTAGACACTACTTTCACCCATCTTTCTGGTAGCATTTGTTTTGCTAGTCGGAAAAATGATACGTCTTTTGAGGCTATCCAAGAATCGACCCATTTTTTCGTATCTTAATAAGAATGGAAGCACTGCTCAGCCAAGCTATGTGCCATCGAACGGAATAGCTTTCAAGCATTTCTAAACTGTTTCACCCCTCTACTTGTAATGATTTTCCAAGCTCAGTTAGCGTCTGACACAAGTCTTCATTCAGAAATTCCTCCAATTCTTTGTCTTCAAACTTTTTTGGTGCGCCAGAACGTTCTTTATCTCCAAGATCAAAATTGTTATTTTTGAAGCGTCCGAAACCAGTCTGCATTTCGTTTTTGACAGAGCATGCTTACCGAGAGTCTCAACAACAATTCTGTGTGCTGCAGATTTTTTTTGAATAAAGGAAGTGCAATGAAATTCCTCGCAAATGCTCTTTGTTTAGCACAAAACTCAACATTTTCAGAATTAAGAAAAAATACTTGTTTACACTATGGCAAACTAACATACACTGAAGTTAAATATTACTGACAGTACTACGCTACAGATACGTTACCATCTGAAATTACATGGACTTAGTCAGGGTAATGCCAACTGTTTGGATACAGCGAGAACTTATTCAAGGTATATAATATTATAACAAACTATTTTTTAAATCATAGCTCTTATTATTCTAATATTATTTACATAAAGATGTCAATTTTTAATTTAGTATACAGGTTTCACTATGTAATAATTACGCACTTTAATGTTCACATAGACTGGCATTCTATCTCTCTATGTTATTTCTGCGATGTAATCAGCCTATATATATAAATGCGATAGATGGGACTAATAATTGAATGTTATTGGGCTTTTTTATAATCAAACAGTCCTTTATAAAAAAGCATTCATTCTCAATGTTATTGTAGATGGCCAAATAAGGTGCTTGTAGGGACTTAGCAACGATGCAGAGAATAATAAATTATTATTTATTCTGGACAGGCAGCTTTGCTGATACGTCCATATCAGATCTTGTAAAGCTAAACAATATTAACAGTATAATATAGACATCTTGCGGTGTCGACTACAACGGGCGAGCCCGTCACCACAGGACGTTTTAACGATTAGTCGTTCTGTCGCCCTGCAGTGAACGTAGAAGACTTTGGACAGTACAATCCTACGTCCAGCTATGTCACAACCCGTGAGAGTCCAACGCCTTACCGCGAGTGAGCCAGGAATAAACCCAGCGGGCTCGAGATACTCACGCCCTCACTTCCAATTGTGACCAGATTTCTCCGGTCTCTCGATTGGTTCCGAGTTCGAGGTCGCTTGCGCGGTCCTCTCCCTTACGAAGCGGTGAAACGGTGTGCACCAAATCTATCGCGGACCAAGGCGTCCTTTGCCCGACTCTGAACCGGGATCGGATGGCCAATGGTCATTTCAAGAGCAGTCGCCGTAAGGTAGACAACCACCCCCGCTCTATAGGAAACAATACAGTTCCCACTCCCCCGATTGTTAGTCGGATAGCACAGTCGATTGGCTTGCGCCGCTCGGTGCGCAGACCGTCCAGGAGCGCCAGAGGTTTGATTCCCAGGGGAGACTGGTTGACCCAGTGTCCTACCCAGGTTCGCACCCCATGCGTGGAGGCCATCGGATGGGTGTTGACCCGTGAGTGTGACCGACCCTGAACACATGGGTCATCGTGGCCACCTCATCATGGGCCCATTAGCCCCATGGGCGCATTAGCTAGTATAATATAGACAATATTAACAAGTTTTTAGGTACGAATCGAGTCTGTTTTTAAATTGATTGACAGAGCTTGCACTAATCACTTCAAGTGGTAGTTTATTCCACTTGTCCCCCACTCTATTTTGCAGAACGTTCATAGTTAGTTAGTTTAGTTAGTTTGTCTGGGCTTTTTCCCGCACTTGACCTCTTGATTGGGCCGTTGTGCGTGGCTCATGTTTCTATTTATGTTACTCCAGCCAACCCAGGCTGTCCCAGAAGGTTAGCAGCCTGTTTGGGTTGCTACAGGCCTCCGGGACAGATGCTGGAGATTGTAGTATTTTTGCCCGTTGCTCTGCCACGCTCCTGCATTCCATGAGCACATGCTGTGGCGTTTCTTCTTCCTCCATGCATCCTCTGCATAGAGGGCTGTCTGTCACACCTATGGTAAACAGGTGTTTGTTTAGGGGACAGTGGCCTGTCATAGTACCTATGACTTTACGCAGAACGTTCATTTTGCAAGACTAAGTTTTTTGTTGTGACCTCGAAGATTTGTGTTGACGTTGAATGACAATGTATATTTCTCAGTATAACATACGTTTTTGTGTACACTCAGTAATGACTAATATAATTCAAAGAATATCATTTCGCGTCTTTCAGACTAAGCAATATTTTATTTATAAACATTAACTCCACTATTCGTATTAGTTCACTCGGTTTACGGGTATAAATAGAGCTCAATTTAAATATTTAATTTACTTCAATAACTTCGATCGCTCCTGTCATATTGTTTCTACTGGTAAGTCATGTCTCTCATTTAACTTGTAACAGTAATTAAATGGTTTAAATATTAATACGGTGTTTTATCTACTCACTGATATGTTCGAGGCACAGACTTAATAGTGGTTCAAGGTATCAAGACAACTCGGATAAGTACTCTGGTCGTCGTACACACATCGCACCGTCGTACACACGGTGACCCCGACGTGAAAGCCTCTGCAATATAATCCACCTAAAGGATCCCCTTTCGGACCCATAAAACAGATGCCTTATTTTTTTTTCATTTTGAACCTTTTGGTGGCTGCGGAAGATGAATGACGCAACTGAAGTGATTGTCTCTTCGATTCTGGGGTGTAGTCAAACCGACATCCGAGGGATATTTGTGGCGGTATAGTTCTGCAAAGTCAAAAATGGATGACCGCACGACGGGAGTTGGCGGGAGCGCGCGACTACCTCTCCATCGGAATAATTTACTGTGATTGAACAAAATGGCCGACGAATACGCGGGATCAAACAAACTGACCGTTAGGACCCCCACTACACACCAGCCGCACTGACTTCGAAATAAACAAAATCCCCCGGCCTTAGGAGCCCTTGTAACCTTACTTTCTGGATGATACTCGTAGATAGGTCACATTTACAATTTCTCATTTAAATCATTCATATTCCCTAGCAAGAATGTAGGCACCGTCTGTGAGACACCTACGTCAGTACTTAAAGGTTAATCATCCTTCAGCATGCACATACCTTGCTCGAAGCTATTCACAGTAGGTCATGTACAGTCCGTAGTAAAATTCAGGTTAAAATCAGAAGTAGAGAATTATACGCCTGAGTTATTCTTCACCGCAGCATTTATGACCAGATCAAGGGTAGGCTAGGCAACCCCAGTTTAAGTCTAAATTATAAGGCTTCCTTATTTAGAGGGGGGGGGGGGGGGGGGACATTGTCCGTCCCTGAAAATTTTAAGAATGAAATAAAGTCAACAAAAATTGAGAATCAGGGAGAATCCGCGACTTGTACCAAGTGTCAGGCGCATAGTTATATCCGGCCGGAGAACTGTGCATCCTAGACTTTCAGGGATTCGATACTGCTTAGAGACCGAACCGACCTCCAGAATCCAATCCAAATCTGTCTCAATTATTGAGAAAGGTTTGGTAGTGGAATGTTTTTTGCTTTTAGAGCCATCCCGCTCAAACTGTATTGGGGGTTCGGAGGGTACTGTCAGACCTGTTGTTGGCACAATCCACAGAGGCTAATAGGCTCGCGAATAACATCAAGGACTTTGCCGTGGCGGTAAGGTCTACTTTTCGTGGAAAGCGATAATATTCTGCAACTCGATGAGGTAGTTAGTTAGTTAGTTTGTCTGGGCTTTTTTCTCGCTTTTTTCTTTGGCCTCTTGATTGGGCCATTGTGCGTGGCTCATGTTTCTATTTGTGTTAATGTTACTCCAGCCAACCCAGGCTGTTCCAGAAGGTTAGCAGCTTGTTTGGGTTGCTACAGGCCTCCGGGACAGATGCTGGAGATTGTAGTATTTTTACTGAAACGCCACATGCTGTGGCATTTTTTCTTCCCCCATGCATCCTCTGCATAGAGGGCTGTCTGTCACACCTATGGAAAACAGGTGTTTGTTTAGGAGACAGTGGCCAATCATAGCACCTATGACTTTACGGATTTTGTCCCTTTTTAATCTGGTGAGGTTGCGGGCAAGTTTTTTAGACGCTTCCGGAACCGCGTTCTTTGTTTGCCTGCATCCTGCATTTTTTTTCCATTCTGTAAGGTGGGTTTCATCGGTGTTCCTGCGTAGCCATGGGGTATGGGTATCAAGGGTCCATATACTATTTTCTTTGATCCCCTTCTGGCCAGTTCGTCTGCCGCATCGTCGCCCAGTGAGTCGCAGTGCCCTTTAATCCAATGCAGGGTCACTTTCTTTGACCCTGCAATGGATTGAAGCGCATTGTGGCATTCCAGTACAAGGACAGAGGTGATAGTATTTTTTGCTAGCACTTGTAGCACGGAGGCACTGTCGGAGACAAAACTCGATGAGGTAAGTAAACTTGCAATCGCCGTCCGGTCCATTTGCATAATTTCGCTCAATTTTAATCTGTCAACAATGTGGACGCAGCGACACGCTCTGGCCATTGATATTTTCACATAAATCTCCTGTGGAAAGTTGCCCCATTTTACCCCGACATTACCATATGAAAAATCGATTCGGCCTACATGTCTCACATTACCGATAGTTTAACTAAGTGGTCGTGGAGATTTTGACCCATCGAACACTTGCTCCCAAGATAGAAATCGAGGGACGTTTTCCTTGATCTGATCTGAGGCTGCCTTGTTGTCCTTGATCTGAGTCTCCCTTACAGACAACTAGAATATGTCTAGCTGTGCAAGGAGTGTTCCTACAAAGGGGACATAAACTATCATCAGAATAGCTTCCAAAGCTACTGGGGTCTGGAAGTGACGATGGAAGTGTATTTAATGAAATCGTTGTTGTGATTTTGTTGAAATCGTTGACTTTATTTAGAATTCAAGCCTACTAGGGGGGTGGGGGTGGGGGGCAGGGACAACACAATGATGCCAATAGTTTTGAAAATATTTCCTTACATGGGCAGTAATGCATCACCTGTTAATTTATCCAGTATGTTGGTGCTAAAATTGTCCAAACCAGTTTAAGGCTGTCAATTTCGTTTGTATAGGAGTCCAAACTTCTATTGTACTCGTATATCCTCTTTGATTATTAAGAAGTTTGCCTTCGTTTGAATGGAGTAACTAGTATTCATTACAAAGGGGTAACTAGTGTTCATTTCAATGAAGTTACTAGTATTCATTCCAATGGAGTAACTAGTATTCATTCCAATGGAGTAACTAGTATTAATTCCAATGGAGTAACTAGTATTCATTCTAATGAAGTAACTAGTATTCATTCCAATGGAGTGACTAGTATTCATTCCAATGCAGTAACTAGTATTCATTCCAATGGAGGAACTAGTATTCATACCAATTGAGTAAATAGTAGTCTTGAATGACTAGTCAAAGCTGGAGTGACTAGTAGTACTATAAGTGACTAAACACAAGTGACTAGTAACATTCAGAGTAACTACTTAGCCGAAGCCTCGAAGTGACTAGAAAGACTCGGAGTAACTGGTCGACTCTAGTGCAATTCAATAATAACAGGAATCCCTTAACATATTTATAATGAATTTATAAATTATAACATATTTATAACATTTATAAATAACATCGTATTTTTCATTGATACAACATTAAATTAATGAAGTATTCTGCTTTATAATAATTTTATTAAGTAGATTTTATTATTCCTGTTTAATTCATTCAATATAAAATGTTTTAAACTCGTCGAAAGCAAAAAACAATTTACAGCCTCTCTTCTGCAATTCTTCGTCATCCGATTCGGGTATTTCGAACTTAAGTGCGTGCATTTCACCATTCTCGAAACATTTATAACTGCATATTTTCCAATTCTTCACGTTCAATCCTTCATTTTGAAAATCCAGGCGAGCTATCACTTTCGCTAAGTTCTCCGCTTGCCCCTTGAGCCACACCCTTATTTCCACGAATTTTACGATCAAGTGCACCAGTGTGACGTGAAAGTTGGAGCCGTTCCATAGTTGCGGTAATCCTGTCACCGTCGCTTCTAGCCATTTCACCGTGGATTCATTTCCGCAGTGAACGTGCAGTATATCGCGGGCCGCCGAATATCTATCTATTTTTAATTTCTCGTTTCCGTTGTATGCGCTCAAGGAGCGAGTAATGTGCTCTATCACGAGTGAACGTTGGTCATGGTTCATACGGCCTTCGCCGTAACCGCTGCAAACGGCAACCGCAAGATCCATCTCATCTGTAGTCGCATCCTTCTCGTTTGTAGTCAAATCAGTTGTGTGTGTCTTATTTGCAGTGAGATCTGTGTCATTTTTAGTTACATTTATGCTATTTGTATTCAAATTCGTCTTATTTGTGGCCATAATTATCTTATCTCTAGTTAAATGTGTCTTATTTGTGGCCATAATTATCTTATCTCTAGTTAAATGTGTCTCATTTGTGGTCAGATTTGTCTTATTTGAAGTCTCTCCGATAGTCAAATTCATATTATCCGTCATAAAATCAGTCTCACTTGTCAGTAGATTCATTGTCGTCAGATTTGTCTCACTTACAGTTGGAGCCATCTTATTTGTAGACAAATCCGCCTCTTTTGTAGTCTTATTTGAAGCCAAATCTGTCTCATCTAAAGTTAGATCAATGACTGCATTCTCTGCGGTGCGATCTACAACAGTGCGGGGATATTCTCTCTTTTTCTTCATTGTCTGCCCAGTTTCTGCACTTGGTTTATATTCTGTCCATTCATTCTTGGTGACTCTCGCTATTCGTTGCCTAGACCATGTTCTGGATTCGAATTCAGTTCTCCTATTCTTATAGGAGGAAGGATGTTCTCTATCTCTCTCTATTCTCTTACCGGTCTGTGATCTGATTTCGAATTCAGTTCTCTGATTCTTGACAGAGGATGGATGTAACCTAACTCTCTCCATTCTCTTAACGGTCTGTGATCTGCTTTCGAATTCAGTTCTCTGATTCTTGACAGAGGATGGATGTAACCTATCTCTCTCCATTCTCTTAACGGTCTGTGATCTGATTTCGAATTCAGTTCTCTGATTCTTGACAGAGGATGGATGTTCCCTATCTCTGTCTATTCTCTTACCGGTCTGTGATCTGCTTTTGAATTCAGTTCTCCGATTCTTGACAAAGGATGGATGTTTCCTATCGTTCTCTATTCTCTCACCGGTCTGTGATCTGCTTTCGAATTCAGTCCTCTGATTCTTGACAAAGGATGAAGAATTTTCATCACCACATTTGACAGACAAGATTCCGTTATCCAATGTATCGCTAGTCACAACTTTGTGATTCACATTATTATTATAAGATTTTAAAGAATTTTCAATTTGCTGCATTACCAGATAATGGACTTCAAGAATATTCGTGGGTTTTAAGTTGGGTTGGTTTGATATCCCCTTATGTATGGTGATGGTGCGTAATTTATCTCTACACTTTTGGATAGGAAGATCGTTGATCGTGCTGTGAAGCCATCGGAACGTCAATTTGTTCGCGCAACAAACATACACGAGCCCATCGCGTATATTGAAACCATTTAAAAATACAAGCTTGTCGACGGGTCTAAGGGAATTATAGGCAGCCCTCGCGTGCTCGAGACTACCTTTAATGTATGCACACTGTTTTTCGTCCATTTTCCTGTCACCGTCGCCCCAGCCGATTGGAAACGTCAAATTTGACAGTTTTGCAGGAACATCGCAGTCGTGCGCCTGCTGTAATTCATCTTGCTTTTTCGCTACAGTTATAATCACCGAATTCAAGCAATATTTATCTCCGATCTTTTGTGGTGGTATATTTCCGATGATAACGCTCAACCACCGGAATGTTGCTATGTCTTCGCAGTAAGTATGCAAAATGCGGTTGTCCAACTCAACGATTTTGTTGATTTTTACTTTCTTCTCAGTGTCCGGGACGCTGTTGTAAATGTTCAACTCTTTGATGATGTGTAGCTTTGCAAACGAGGTTAATCCGGGGCGAGCGAATCCTTCGGCATCCTCGCAGGAAATCCGTGCGGAAAAATTCGTGTTGGATTTAACTTCGGGCGCTGGAATCACGCGGAATTTATCCCCTTTCCAATCGGGAAGCCTATATACAGTCTCCTTCAGCCAGCTCAGCGTTATTTCGTCTCGGCAAAGAGCAAGAAGGAAACCGTCTGCGTGCAACGCAGGCCTTCCGTAAAACCTTGCTTTCGCTTCGTTTAGAGGATTTTGGTTGTGATTGTGGAGAGTCAATTTGATGGAGCGTTTTGCAAATGCGAATCTTCCGTCAAACGTGAGTCTTTTATCATCACCGCAAACGATGGCGGCGAATAAATTCGGAGTATCCGTTTCCAGTTTGGGTTCGATCAATGTTTTTTTTAGCGACATCACGCGGAAACTATCTCCTTGAGGCATGCTATACACGAGATCTATCAACCATTTCAACATTGGCAGATTCGCGCAGTGCACGTGCAATAGACCATCGACTACGTCCATACTACCCACGATCGTGTATTCCATCCGTTTTCTCGGATTGCTATTGTGAGCGGCTAACGCTTTTAAGATGTGTTGGTGTACGCATGCAATTAGCTCGTAATTCATTCGTCCGTCACCGTCCCCGCAAGCGATCATAATTTTCAGAGCGGAATCATCATCACTTTCGGTATTAGTCGCTGTATTTGTCCGTTCCGCTTTTTCGTGATTTTTCCACTTCATTTTATTGACGGGAACGACGTGGAACTTTTTCCCGTTCCATTCCGGTAAACTGTCGACTTCGCTGCGCAGCCACTTAAGCGTCGCCTCATCCAGGCACTGCGCGACGCATACCCCGTTTTGAACTTTGATCCTCTCTCCTTCCTCCATCCTTAATTTCAGTTCATGGCTAACATCGGAGTTGTACTTCTGGAACGCGTCACTCAGCTGCCTTTTTAGGAATACGTTTCGTTCGTCGTGCACGCGCTCTACGCCATCTCCGCAGACGATTGCAACAGGTAGCTCTGCGCTGTCCACTTGCGGATTCTGCCCGATGGGTGCGGATACCGTCTTCGTCATTGCGATGGCCGATTGCAGTTGATTTGCAACATCGAATAGTTCATCCGTTCTGTCTGCAATGGCGTCAAAACAACCGGGTGGAGCTGAGTCCTGCTCGTTTTTATTCTTTTTACTGTACATATTATCCTCTGATGCTTTTCTTTTCCGCTCCAGCGAAGTACTGTCAACGTCGTCTAATTCTTTACTAATTAACGGTACGAGCAGCCTCGATAACTCGAACGCTGTTGTTAACATACGGTCGGATACCTTACTTTCCAAAAAATCTTTTGGATCAGCCATAAAAGAGAAGTGACTTCCTTCCGCTTCCCTGGATGTTGTATGTGTAAACAAGGCCGCAAAACCATTGGAGAGATTTCACTGAAAAAATGTAGAATTATCACTCAATAACTGTACTCACAACATTTTTGTTGCATGACAATACTTTCGCTCTTTATACAGTAATTTATTGCCAACTACAGGGGTCATGTTTTAAAGCGGAGCCCCTAGGTTGGCAAAACCGCAGTTGAAGAGGCCATAAGAGGAAGTCGAAAGATACACTCGCGAATATAGTTTATTTTAAAGACATTTAAATTCAAGGTATGAAACAATAAATTATACAGGCAATTATTCCGGTCATACCACACCATAGTGATGATTCAGCCCGGTGGCATAGTTCGCCTGATCTTACAATGTAAGATCAGGTGACATGCCTTAGATCTATGATCGCCTGATCTTACAATGTAAGGTTCCGGGTTCGATTTCCGGCTGGGTCACCATTTTCCATTGGGATAAAATTAATGGAATCGCATTGAATTTAATTCTTTCGATCAAATGCAATAACAAAACATACATGGTACACTCACACTTACATACATGGTACACTCACACATACATATAAAGACTTTACAGCAGAGTTTGTCGTATGACAATAAACCCGCCCATTGTGAAATTTCACAATAAAGAATATAAACAAACAAACATGATAATAGTATTTTTTTTAACCTGGGACTCCAAATAATTAAATCCATTTCAGGGTATAAATTATGAGACACATAGATCGATAATGTACTGTATGTTTTTATTTTCTATTATTTTTTGAGACAATATTAAATATCACCAAATTCATTTATATTATTTTTATTCTGAATTTACTGTAAATTTATTTGTAAACATTTAATTTTTATGATAATTTTACAGATCTCTTTTTGTTTCTTTTTGCTGTAGTTTAATGGCATACTGAATTGTTACTATTATTTTAAATAATTTTTCTGTCACATATATATAAAATATTTTTTGTTGTTTTTCTTTAATAATTTTAATTTTAATTTTTTAGTAATATTTATAGCAACGGCTTGAGAAATACAACTTTATATCGATGCCTCGAGCGAGGAGTTAGACCGGCTTCTTGCCAGTACCGGATTACCGGGTAGACTACTCAAAGGGTAGCTTACGGGTAATTACCGGGTAGATTACTCAAAGGGTTAATAATATTATTAACCCTTTGAGGACCATAAGCTTTGCGGTAGAGTACGGATTTTTTAAAGTGAAAGGGTTTTGTAAAAGTTTTGTAAAAATTGATTTAATAGGTTTTGTATAAATTGATAGGACAATTAAATGTCCCTGTGGTCCACAATGATAAAAAGTTATTAATTTTCCAAAATTTGATTATTTTATTATTTATCTCTAAAATCATACATACTAAAAAAAACATATTAAAAAAAATGACAATGAAAAAGTCGCCATAAATATTTTATTTATTTATTTAAAATCACCAGAGTTTGTTGGTCATTTGCGATATTTTAAAAAATGCAGTATATTCCTAAACATTTTTTATTGCTCATATTAAGATTCTGATGTCTTAAATATACCTTATAAATTATTCGTATTCGATAATTTATGAAATGATTTTTGAAGTTATGGGACACATATGTCTCACGGTTTTTAAAGTGTTAATAATAATTTTAATATTATTATTTTTTTATGAATCGTCAGTTAACCCATAGGCAATAATTAATTTAGCATACGGACGGTAGGTACACATAGGATATGCTCCGATAAAAAAATGTTGTGAAAATATTAGTAATAATTAAAGTATTTGTTAGAGTACATATTATACCAAATAAATAAATAAAGTATAGTAAACATATTTTTAATGTCCATAGAATCTGCGACTGTATAATTTTACTGTTTATTTTCCTCACACTAGTTTTCGATGCAATACTACAATAACTATAGTTCTTTCAGCCGTGGGATGAGCGTAGAAGACTTGGGGACAAGACAATCAATTTCACTTCAATTTCAATTTATTTCCAAAAAAAATCCTTACAGATTGTAGAAACTTAATATCTAGGTACATTTAAATTACAGTCTATTAGTCCGTTTTTAAAATATTTACATTTATCACCACGTACATACAGTTACTTCATTATTGCTTTTAGGGCATCAAAATCATTTTTACGATTTATTTACTAAAACCACAAATTAAAGTAATCAATAAAAATAATCAAGAAATAAAAATCAGAAAAAGTCAGAATAATTAAAAAATGCTACTTAAAATTGTCAAGAAGAAAAAATGGCCAAAAAATTTGAAAAATTATGTAAAATTAACAAACTCATCGATCGAGTAAAAAGCTTTGTCTAATAAGAATTCTTTAAGTAACTTTTTTAATAAGCTTTCCACTTGAATTGTTTTTAAACTTTCTGGTAGCATGTTAAAGTAATATGGCCTGGAGTATTTTGTGTCTTGCCTTGCTGTGTTTAGTTTAATACGTGGTATAAAAATGTTTAATTTATTTCTCGTATTTTTAGTATGTGTATCTGAAAACTTTTTATAATGTGTTTCTTTATTCTTAAAAAATTCAGTCAGTAACTTAAAGAGATAGAGTGAGGTTAAGGTGAGGATTCTTAGCCTTAGGATCTAGGCATGCAACTAGGGTTATCGACTACAGCGGGCGAGCCCATTACCTCAGGAAGTTTTAACGATTAGTCGTTCTATCTCCCTGGAGTGAGCGCAGAAGACTTGGACAAAACAGTCCACCGTCTAGCTCCGCCACAAACCCGTAAGAGGCTAACGCCTTAACCGTGGGATAGCCAGGAGTGTTACCCAGCGGGTTTACACTCACGCCCTTGCTTACAATTGCGACCAGATTACTCCGGTCTCTCGATTGGTTACGAGTTCAAGGTCGCTTGCGCGGTCCTCTCCCTTACGAAGCGGGAAACGGTGTATACCGAATCTTACGCGGACCACGGCATCCTTTGCCTGGCTGTTCACCCAGGAACGGGTAGCCGATGGTCGTTTCAAGAGCAGTCGCAGTAAGGTCCGCAACCACCCCCGCTCTATAGGAAACAGTACTGCTTCTAGACTCCTCCGACTGTTAGTCAGAGTGCGCAATCGATTGGCAATGCCGCACGGAGCGCAGATCGTCCAGGAGCGCCAGAAGATTGATTCCTAGGGGAAACTAACCATAAGGCCAGAGTCCTACCCAGGCTCGCACTTCATGCGTGGAGGTTGTCGGATGGGTGTTGACCCGTGAGTTGACCAACCCTGAACAGAATGGGTCTTCGTGGCCAACTTAGCGAGGGCCCCTTAGCTCTCAATCTAGGCATGCAGGAAGGTCTTACGCCCCTGCGGACCATTCTAGGAAGGACCAATCTAGGAAATTGCCCCTTCTTAACTATACACATCACAATTAAGGTGGCAATTAAGGGTTATCCCCTCTTTTCACACTAGATTGCCCCTGCGGCAGGCGTGTCAGTAGCCCGCTTTAGATTTCCTTGTAACAATACTTGTTTACAATATACCAGACATTTTTTACAGAAGAGACTTATTTATTACCCTTTTTTGTATTTAGAATCGTAGGGATAATTTTACGCTTTGTGGGTTTTGTTATTTTTTTTTTTGTTATTGTACTCAAGCGTACTCGAATGTACGTAATACGGCTTGTTGCGTTTGGGCGATAATAGGTACAGTCCGCGCGCGAGCTCCGAGGAATCGGGAGCTGGCGAAGATGGCGGATTACGCCGCCCTCGACCGTTGCTCCACACCCCGTGCTCTCCCAGTACTAGTACTAGGAGAGTGCGGGGTATGAAGCAACGGTCGGGGCGGCGTAATCCGGCCGCTTTCCTAGCCCCCGATTCTTCGGAGCTCGCGCGCGGACGGTAGGTGTTTGACACTTCTTTAAATGCCTATATCTCTCTTATTCAAATGAATCTGACAAAAGATTATTGCAGTTTCGGAATCAGAGTAGTGAATATAGTTCTATTCTATTCTAATATAGTCAGGTGACGTAAAAAAATCAACAATATAGAGCTGGTAGCAATACCTAATAAATACCGAATATACTCGGGTGACGTTAATAAATCAACGATGTAGAACTGGTAGCAATACCTAATAAACACCAGGGCAATAATATAATACTTACCAACGAGTGTTGGCAGTTTTTTAAGATATTGGCTTGAAAAACGAATAGTTTCTCTTCTCCGTTTGACATCTATAGCACATAGGCATATAATCGTAGGTGCTTTCCCTGTAACGAGAATATTTCAGTTGTCCATTTTCAGACACTAAAACACTGGTATTTCACGACAATAAGTATGACACAAAAATAAATAGGAGAACGAGAAGTTAGGTTACGTCGTGTCAAACCAAATCTGTCTTGTTGACAGTTGCTTTGTTTTTTCCTTCTCGCGACTTGAGGGGAAATCATATTATCGGACGCGACTGAACAGTATGCACAGTCGTTTGGGACGCGGCTTGTAGGGGGGCGCCAGTTTTGCATGCGGCAATTTTGCACAAATGTCACTTTTGACAGGTCCAAATTTGTTGAGGGCAGATTTGCAGGAGGCAACCTTGCAGGAAGCAACCTTGCAGGCGGCAACCTTCAGTACAGTTTTTAAGTTTTTCTGTTAGGTTAGGTTAGGTTAGGTTTTTCTTTCCCTAAAATCGAAGTGACATTAATTACCGGCATCCTTGTAGTGGATGACTTTTATACATCAAACTAAACATTAAAAAAAATGTTTTAAGTTTTTCTGTTAGGTTAGGTTAGGTCATTTTGACATTTGCAAAACTGCCTTCTGCAAGATTGCCTTCTGCAAAACTGCCACCTGCAAGAATGCCGTCTGCAAGATTGCCGTCTGCAAGATTGCCGTCTGCAATTTTGCCTTCTGCAAGTTTGATGGGACCCGGCTTGTAGATCTCTATTGGACGTCCAAAGCCTCATGGGCCGTTTACACTCTCGCGCGAGGCGCGAGGCGAGACGCAAAACAAACGGAACAGAGGCAAAGCTTCTAGCAAGTAGGTACGCTCGTTAGAAGCTTTGCCTCTGTCCCATTTGTTTACTGATATGGTTTTGCGTCTCGCCTCGCGCCTCGCGCGAGAGTGTAAACGGCCTATCAAGGTTACGTCCTTTGGTTACGTCCACGACTGACGTCCGATAATGTGCACGGCTCAATAGAAATTCATTACACAGATAACCTTTTAGTCCGATAATATGATTGCCCCCAAAGATAATTTAATAATGATTGCCCCCATGATCAGTGATTGCCCCTTTATTCGGCTAGCGGGTAGTTACAACTTCTTCTTCTTCTTTTTTTCCTTATGGCAAGGGTAGTTACATGATCAGTGGCTAGCGGGAAGCAGGACCATCGATATACGATTCCTTGTATATTTTTTAGGTGCCTACTCAGTAACAAAAAAACGAATTGCAATAAAAATCATACTAGCTCTTTTCACGACCTCCATTTTTTAGCCACATATGGCTCTGCTTTTTAGTCTGAATTGTTTTAATATCGTATTCTAATAGGCTATATGCCCTGGGGCCCAAAACTGTAAAATGCATTTGTCCATAGTTAGATGCTCGTCTGATGCTCGTTGGTGCGGCGCGGGTATTTGATATAAAGCGGAAAAGAAATTAAGCAGAATATAATTATAATATTATGAATTTTTGAAAGTGGACTGTTTTCATAGGATATATCTACAACTGGTCTGAAGGGAAGGAAAACCAAGGAAAACACGCACTTACTTGGATACTGTGCCGGCGTGTCAGCGACTATTCTTCAGGCCTGGTTGCAGTTCTTGAGGTTGTTCTATTGTCCGAATCACACACTTAAAACATTAATTGTTCACATTAATTTTAATAGCGGATATACGATTTTTCTGGCTCGATTTTACCGCGCGTCCATCGGTCATGACATTTGCCAGCGCCATCCAAAACGTAATTGACGGTATGCCATTCTTTGCGATATTAAATGCGTGCTAGGATCGGACGGGATAGGTAAAATGTTGCCAATGTTGCAGTATAATTAATTAATATAAAAAAAAAAAAAAAAAAGAAATTATTAAACTGGCGTTAACACTCCCCCCCTTAAAGGATCACCTTTAAGTAGAAAACACTATACAAAATGCGGGACATATAATGTTATGCAAGATAAATTAAAGTAAGTTTTATATATAATATACGTAGATAGCATAAATTACTAAATATGATTACTTAAAAATACATAAATTACTATATATGTGTAATATAGAGTAAATTACTGTGTTGGTAAGGGGCACAAGCGTGTCACTGGTCGAACGAGTGTGCCTTTTGCGGTTTTTAAAGTGACAACCCGTACAACATCGTCCTTTGAAGGATGAACTCTTTCGATTATACCTAAAGGCCATGAAAGTGTTGGAGAATTATCACTATTTATTATAACGACTGTTCCGACCTCAATTGGAACAGAAGGTTTATTCCATTTTTGCCTCACCTGCAACTGATGTAAATATTCAGCCGTCCAGCGCCGCCAAAAGGATTGAACTAACTTATCTAAAAAATCGTGTCTTTGTAGCAGATGGTCTGCGGTTGTTTCTACATAAGGTGCGGGCAGAGAGCGGAGCGGTAAAGTATTTAGAAAATGAGCTGGAGTTAAGGCTGAAGGCTCGGAAGGGTCAGAGCTTAGTACAGTAAGAGGACGCGAGTTTAACAGGCACTCTACCTGTGCCAAAACTGTTGTTAACTCCTCATAAGAGAGGATTTGTTGTCCAATAACCTTAAACAGGTGATTTTTAACTGATTTGACAGCACTCTCCCAACAGCCGCCAAAATTCGGAGCCGCGGGAGGTATAAATTTGAACTCTATGTAATTATCAGTGAGTTCTTTCTCGAAAGAAGTGCGGTATTCCTTTGAAAGAAAGTCATATAATTCCCGTAAATAATTACGTGTACCTAAAAAGTTCGTTGCATTGTCGGAATATATATATTTTACTGGGCCGCGACGTGATAGAAAACGTTTTAAAGCGGAGAGAAAGCTTACAGTGCTAAGATCAGTAGCGATATCTATGTGAATAGCGCGCGTAGTTAGGCAAGTAAATATACACATATAAAAATGCCTTTCGACTCTTGATACCACGAGCGCGTATGGGCGTGTAACTTATGGGTCCTGCGTAGTCGCAACCTGTGTGAATAAAAGCCTTTTCGGATTGAGTTACACGTTGCACCGGAAGATCCGACATTAACGGGAACTGCGAACGCGGTTTTGCCTTAAAACATGTATTGCATCTGTTTATTCTTGCGCGAATAATACGTCTAGCGGCTAATATCCAGAACTTCTGCCTTAATATTGACATAAGAAGCTCAGGCCCAGCATGCAAGTGTTTTTTATGGTGATAATCTATTAATGTTTCGACAATTGCATCGTGGCGCGGAAGAATAATGGGGTGTTTATGTTCGTACTTCTCGGCTGAGTTACATAAACGACCACCTACGCGAATGATGCCATCACTTAAAAACGCTTTAAGTTTCAAAAATGCGGGAGAGCTAATTTTATTAGCTTGTAAAAGTTTAATTTCTTTCAAGAAATGTCTATTTTGTATGTCGCGGATTATAATTTTCTCAGCTGACTCGAGATCAGTTGCAGTAATTGACAGTGACTCTGTGCGCGGTAACTTCTTAATGAATCTGCCTACATACACTACTACACGCATAAGCTTACTCCAAGAGGAGATGCGGGACGCGAGGTCCTGAACAACTGATTTTACTTCAGGATTTGACGTTACTGGAGAAGCGATTATCTTCTCTTCAGGTAAGTGTTCTACTTCAATGCTATTAATTTTATTTACAGGCCACAGCGAAGGATCTAGTGCAAACCAAGGTGGACCCTGAGACCAGAGCGGATGGTGAAGTAGCTTTCCCGGTGATAGACCACGTGATAAGCAGTCTGCTGGATTGTCAATTCCGGCGACATGAAAAAAATGTTTAGCGGGAAAATTATCGAGCGTCTTAATGACGCGATTGGCCACAAATGTTTGCCAGCGGTGCGGTGAGGAATTGAGCCAGCATAAAGTCACTTTAGAATCCGTAAACGCATATACTTCAAAAATAGAATAGCGGCGATTATAGGTATCATATACTCGTCTTAGTAGTTTGGCTAGCAGTTCAACAGCACAGAGTTCAAGCCGCGCAATAGATAATGACTTGACTGGAGCAACTTTCGATTTAGCACAAACAAGCTGAATGCTTACTGGCTGGTTAGTGTTACTAGTATGTGAGTACACAACTGCCCCGTAAGCGCTCTCTGACGCGTCTGAAAAGCCTACTAGACGGAGAATGCTACCTTCAAATACGCCTAGATGGCGAGGTATTTTTATTTCGTTAAGTTGTGAGAGCTCTGAGCAGAACTTATCCCACGTTTTTATGATATGACCGGGAGGTTCGTCATCCCAATCTAGCTTTAATAACCACAATTCCTTTATTAATAGTTTCGCGAATAGAACGACAGGCGCTACGAAACCCATAACGTCCCATATTCTTGCCACAGTAGCTAATATAACGCGTTTAGAGCATTTTCTGTTAGGAGCGGTAATTTTAAATTCAAAATTATCATTAATCTGTGACCAACTTAAGCCCAAAATCTTTTGTTGTGCTGTTTTATCAAACTCTATAGGTTCGTTAGCTCGATGCGTTGCGGGGATGCGATGTAAAACCTTTTCACAGTTGCTAATCCACTTAACTAAATCAAACTGCCCGCATTTGAACAGCTCTATCAGCTGATTAGACGCCGATATTCCTTGTTCTTCTGTCATTATGCTAAATACTACATCATCCATATAAATAGAATCCCTAGTTATTTCTTTTGCGAGAGGAAACGAGTCGCCCTCATCATCGAGTAGTTGCCGTATGACACGAAGCGCATGGAATGGACTGGACTTAAGTCCAAAACAAACCGTATTATACTGATAAATAGTAAGCGGATCCTGTGGATTAAAGCGGTAAATAATTCGTTGAAAACGACGATCTCGAGCTTTCATTGCGATCTGCAAAAACATTTGTTTACAATCCGCGGAAAGTGCTATATGGAATAGCAGAAAATTTAAAAGAATAGTAAACAGATCGCCCTGTAAATTCGGGCCACAGTGAAGGACATCATTTAGTGATATTCCAGAACTGGTCTTACAGCTCGCGTCGAGAACCTTGCGGAGTTTGGTCGTAGACTTATCTTCACGTACTACGCCGTGGTGAGGTATAATATAAGCGGGATAAATATTGTCATCATCAGCGGGTGCGGGGGATAAGTATCCTTTCTCTAGATACTCATTAATCACTGCATCATATGCAGAGCGAAGCGCGGTAGATCCCTCGAGTTTTCTTTCTAAGCTCAAGAAACGCTTCTTGGCGGTTTCAAAAGAATCTCCGAGAGAGAAAACGTCCGAGCGGAAAGGTAACGCAACTGTGTATCTTCCGTCGGTCTTTCGTTCAGTAGTATCGCGAAAGAAGTGTTCACACTCAATCTCTTCCGGAGACTCAGTTGGCAGTATAGCGATAGGCATTTCATCAATATGCCAAAAGCGTTTAATTAATGTATTTATTTCTGATTCAGTCTCATCCCGTAATGTGCTACAGCAGGCTACGGTTAGTTTCTCGCGGTTGGATAAAGCAGGAGCAGTTCCCATGATAACATAACCAAGCATGGTTTGTATAGCTCGTGGAACTGCAGCAGAATGACTTCTTACTACATCTGGTAACAGAAGTCGTGAAAATAAAGAAGCACCGATTAAAACATCGATCTGTGCTGGAGCGTAGAAATCCTCGTCTGCGAGCGGAAGTCCATGAAGGAAAGGTAAATCAGTGACGTCTACGGGTATAGAAGGCAAGTTATCTGTTATTTTTTCTACCACAAGCGATGAAATATTATATTTTACGTCTTTGTTGTACTTTGAAGCAAATTGAAAATTAACAAACCCCTTCGTATATTTTTCAGAACCACCGATACCTCTTACCGCTATATTATTCGGACTTATATTTAAATTAAGCTTATTACAACAATCTGAAGTCACAAAATTGCTCTGAGAAGCAGAATCTAATAAACATCGTATATTGTGTTCTATGCCACAAGCATCATAAACAATTACGACTGCCGTAGCAAGTAACACCGTAGTATGCATATTACATTGCGTGGTAAGCACGCGATCATTTTTAGATACGCTTGCGTCAGTGTGGGGCGAATCGACAGTAGACGTTGAACATAGCGCGAGTGCAGAGTTATGTACAGCGTTTGAGGTATAGGTGACGGATGCTGATGGCTGCTGCTGGTCTGATGGGGTCGCGCACGGATTTGCTTTTGTAGATGACGTCACAGTATTAGAATTATTTTTTAAATTAAAATGTAATAAGCTGTGATGTTTGCCATTACAAGTCCTACACTTAGAACTTGAATTGCACTTCCCTGCTCTGTGCTTGCCACTTAGGCAGTTAACACAGCCATTACGCTCCTTTATTAATTTAAACCGATTGCTTGGAGTCATAATATTAAACTCTGGGCACTTATAAAAGTTGTCATGTACAATATCCTTACATAAACACTGATATGCATCGGATACAGCGACATATGTCTGCGGTTGTGGGATTTTGACACTTCCTTTATTATGATTGTTCGATCGCTTCGTATTATTATTATTATTACCATTTAATTTTGCACATAAGGTCGAACTCGATTGCCGATTTAAAATGTTCGCTTGTTGTTTTACAAATTCAATTAAACTTATTAAGGAAGGAATATTTTCCTGCCGCGAATGCAATTCAAATGCGCGCACTGTTTCTGGATCCAACCTATTTAATGAAATATGTAAGAATATAAAATCGGTTAAATCCGGAATTTTTAAATTCTTTAACGCATTTATGGCGGTGGCGTAATTATCTAGAAATATTTCTAAATTCTGCGCTGATGCCGTAGAATATGATTTTCCATCTAATATTTGGTTTAGGTAAGTACTCGCTAGCAAGCGTTTATCATCATATTTGTCTTTAAGCGATTTTATAATAATTTCATAATTATCTGAACAAGGAGTAATCCCGGAAAAAGCTGATTGCGCTTTATTTGATATTTTTCCAAGTAAATAGTATAACCAATCCGCATCAGACAGAGTTGGATTGTCATGCACGATGGACTTAAAACTATCATAAAATCTTGGCCATGTCCGAATGTCACCATCGAATGCCATTAATTCTATTGGTGGCAACGTCGGTCTGCTTCTATATAGCTGGTTGGGATTTTTACCCGGTTTGCATAAACCCACTTAACTTGTGAATTTACGCGACCCCTTTTGTGCTGGGCAATTACCCCTTCGATTATCTTCAATGGTTTTCACCTTGGACTGTATTCAAATGGTAATCACTCACCAGCTAGGTTGGTTTTTCTCTCAGGGGTGGTTGTCTCGAACGAGTGGTGGATTCCAACCTCACAAGGAAATTAGTTCGGCGAGAGGCTTCCGTGATAGAACCTCACTTTCCTCAGGTCACGCAGGATAAGCTTCCGTCGAAAATAAACACTTTTTATTCGCGAGACTTTCTTTTATTCGGTCACTTATCTTTACTTTTACATTGAGTTCCGAGTACTTATAATTTACACTAAGTCCCGGTGCTTGGGTCGCGGCGCGTTAACGCTGACCCTTTGCCAATTTACAACTGAAGCTTTCGCTCTTTTCTGCCCTCGATCGCCTTACATTTTTTTTAAGATAGCGACCGCCCTTACCTTTCATTGGTCTATCTCCTTCCAAAAATTTCTAAACACACCCCCATAATTACACCGCACACGTATTATCCAATCACGAAACAGGGCGCCTAAACAGATGCAACCCCGTTTGAAAGAGACATCGCGATCATGCTTCCTCGCTTGCACGCTAGAGCGAGAAGCGAATACACTAGTTGTCTCTGTCGTACATTTAAACATTTTATAGACATATTATTTGCTTAATTTAAAAGAAAAGAATCTACCCTAGTACGGGCATTAACCTAGTTGGGTAGTTTTTTAAGACATAATTTTTGTACTACTTTCTCTTAAATAAAGCATTATTATTATTATTATTATTATTATTATTCTCGTCGCAAACGCCACCTTTCCCGAGTACACATTGTCTTAAACATAGGTTAGTCTCAGATCATTAGTAACAAGTTAATATTAATGTTAGATCGTTAATTAGGCTAATTAAGTTGTCTCTCCTAGCGCTTTACTTTACATTAAACGAAATACTATATGCTATGCTTAAATTAATTATTCATGCAATTTTCTTTACATTTTAACCTATATTATTTCTAGGGTGAATTGTGGGATTTGGAGTATGTATGATTTTTTGTAACGTCCACAGTTTTTATTTCGTAGTCTTTTGCCCGTCGCCTCGCTCGTGAATTTATCGTTAACATGTGTAGCTAAGGAGTCTTTCTCACGATTTATTTTGAATGGAAACGGTGGTCGGTCCATGGAGAGTCGAGTTTCAGGGTCGGCAGCTCGTTTATTTTATAGCCCCTTTCTGTCCTTTCCTTTGAGTTATTAGCTATTTTTCAAGGAATCTCATATCCTCGGCGTCCGTGACTAATTATGTTTCCTACCCTTTGTAAGAGGGTCTCACTTTTTGGGAAGATTTATCGGCGTTGGCGTCCGCTCTGTCGAATATTCTGAACCATTCCCCCCCCCCCAATGGGCTCTGAGCCTCATTGGCTCCTGTCTCCATCTATTTGGTTTACCTAATTTACATTTTATTTACATAATCCAGTCTTATTTTTACTCATCCACCTATGGGATTCTACTTAGCTAAATGTTATGTTCAATTTTTTCTTATTGGTCTAGTGAGGTGACAGATCGTTTCTCATTCAACCTATGAGAATTTCTCATTATTCTACTTAGGATACGTACCGCTTTCCGTTAACTTTCGTTTTCATCTCTTACGAGACAAACGTCAACTTGCGTTTTCACTTTTAAATTCTAGCTAGACTATTTTTATTTTCTACTGTGTCGAATAGACTTTCGCTTTTTCCACTTAGACATTAGTGACATCTGTTTCTGCCTGGTCAGCTGTTGTATGTATTTTTACAAGTTTACTGACAGGGCGCTTATATATTTTCCCGTCCACTAATAGGTCTACTATTCGCACTTGGCCTGTTTTGTCAGGGAAAACTTGAGTCACCCGACCTCTGGCCCACCTTCCGCGTTCTAGGGAAGGATCTAACAGGACTACTAAGTCTCCGATTTTTAACGGAGTTCCCTTTGTCGCCCACTTAGGTCTTTTAACCAACAATGGAAGTACTTCTTTAGACCAGCGGTACCAGAAAGCATCAGCAAGTATTTGCGATTGTTTCCAGTGATTTTTGTTAGATAACTCAGTTGTATTATTCTGACCTACCGCTGTACTATCATCTGCATGGCCTAATAGGAAATCAGCAGGTGTGAGTGGTCTCTCATCCCGAGTATCTAGAGATATATACGTGAGCGGCCTGTGGTTCATCATCGCTGAGACTTCGCATAATAATGTTCTCAGCACGTCTTCGTTTGGTGCTCGCTCCTTTAATATGGCATATAACGATTTTTTTGCCGTTTTTATCTGACTCTCCCAAACTCCACCGAAATGGGGTCCTGAAGGAGGGGAGAAACTCCATTTAATCTCGTCGGCACTTAGACGATCCCTTATTTCATGGTTGTCGATAGCTGACAAAACTTTTTTTAATTCAGCGTCCGCACCGCGGAAACCAGTGGCATTGTCGCTCATAATTTCCCGCGGCTTCCCCCTGGCTGCTATAAAACGTCTTATAGCTAACAGGGCCGAGCTGGTTGACAAATCTCCAGCTAGTTCGATATGGGTCGCTCTCGTGTTAAAACAAGTGAAAAGTAAACCATATCGTTTTTCCACTTTCTTTCGATTAGTGACGAAAAACGGCCCAAAGGCGTCCAAACCTACAGTGTGGAAACAGCGCCTTCGGGTGGTTATTCGCGCGGATGGGAGTTGGCCCATTTGCGCGGTCATAGGCTTCGCGCGCCGGATAGTGCAATAGACACATTCTCGTGAGATCTTTTTCACCGTTTGTCGCGCCCCAATGACCCAAAACTGTTCTCTTAGCACTGATAAAATTAATTCAGCGCCGCCGTGAGCATTAATCTCGTGTAAATGTTTCACGAGTAACACCGTGAATCTATCCTTACCGTGTAATATATATGGCCTTTTTGTGTCGAAAAGTGTGTCTTTAGCATTTTCGATCCGGCCTCCTAGCCGTATTAACCCTTCCGCGTCGATATACGCGTTCAATCCGAACAGACGGCTGTCTTTCGGCAATATTTTCTGATGACGTATCAGGTCTATCTCGTGTGCGAAAATTCGATGTTGTGATTCCTTGATCAGAAATTTTTTTCCGGTTGCGACATCGTCGCTTTCGAGTACTTTTGACGTGTTTTTTTTTCTACACAGATCTATAAATTTTGTCACATATGCCATGGTTCGACTCGCCCGCATGTACTGGGAAAATCTACCTATGTCAATTACGCTTTCATTTTTTCCTGTCGTTGTTAGTACAAGTTTTGTCTTAAATTCTAACAATGCTCTCTCTTCCGGTTTCGGATCGGTTGGCTCCTGGAGCGGCCAGTGTTCTCTACTGCCACGCAAGAAAGCAGGTCCCGCGAACCATCTACCTTCCGGGCTTAAATCTATCTTGGTGGTATTCCGTGTGCCATCATCAGCGGGGTTGTCGCTCCCTGCTAACCAATGCCACTGTCTTGGAGACGTGAGCTCATCGATCACACCTAGTCTATTGGCTACAAACTGGAGGTGACATTCCTTTTGTGACAAAATCCACCACCACACATTTTTAGAGTCTGTCCACATAAAGACGTCATCGAAACTTAATGCGCTTTCTTGTTTTATTTTTGAGGCCAGTTCAGCACCTAGCAGCGCCGCAGTCAGTTCTAACCTGGGGATTGTCAGTTTGCCTTTCAAAGGTGCCACTCGAGTTTTGCTAGCCATAAAGGATACCTTGTGCTCGCCGCTACAGCCTGTGATCCTAACATATGCAACAGCGCACATCGCCTTTTCGGACGAATCGCAGAATACGTGCAATTGCCTTTTTTCACCTGCCTGTTTGGTAGCGCCATTGTAACGTGCGATTCGCACACCTTGCGCTAATCTCAGTTCTTGCAACCACCGGAGCCAATATTTAACGACATCGCCCGGGATCTCGTCGTCCCAGGCCACTCGGCTACTCCATACCTGCTGCATGATCAGTTTAGCTCTTATAGTGAGCGGTGAAAGCGCACCCATTGGATCCCACAGCTTCATTATTAATTTTAGCGCGTCCCGCTTCGACGGAATCTTATTTCCCGTCGTCAGATCTTCGCTGAGGCGGTCCATGCTCACATTAAATGCTAACTGATCAGAGGCAGGTAACCACGTCAAGCCTAATATACGTTGTGACGTCAACTCACCCTTTTCCAGAGATACTTGCGCGAGCGCGCGGTTTTCTTCTGGTATCCCGGTTAAAGCCTCGTTTTTATTTGAAGCCCAACCGGACATAGTGAAATTCCCAGCTTTATGAATCAAATTAATTTCCCTGATGACTTGTTTTGCTTCCTCTAACGTGTCTACTCCCGACAGCAAATCATCAACGTACGAATCGCGCTCTATTATTTTTACAGCCGCTGGGTACTGGTCCTTAAACCGAGCAGCGTTTTTATTTTTTACGTAGATCGCGGAGGCCGGGGAGCTACAACTACCGAATATTAGACAGTCCATTTTTAATATTTTTGGAGGACTTTCACGCTGGAAACCTCGCCAGAGAAACAGCTGACTGAAGCTATCTTCCTCTCTCACTTTTATCCGAAGATACATATCTCGTATGTCGGCCGTGAAAGCGATTGCATTTTCACGGAATCGTAATAAAATTCCTAATATGCTATTTAAATAGTCCGGTCCACCTAATAACATGCTATTCAGTGATCCGCCTGCGCCTGAGGACGCAGCGTCGTGAACGACACGAATTTTGTCTTTCTTCGCGGGGTGAATAACCCCCAGGTGCGGAAGAAATAACACTCGAGGGCGGTTTTTTAATTGTTTTTCCTCGACTTCCGAAGCATACCCCTCAGCTAGATATCTCTCTATCTGCTGGCAGTATTTTTCTCCATAACGACGGTCGGAGTCCATTTTCCGTTCCACTGACCTCAGCCGAGTCATTGCCATGTCTCGGTTATCTGGTACGGAAAAGTTAACCTCTTTCCATAACAGACCTGTTTCCCAGACTCCATTTTTTAAAGAAGTAGTATCTTCTAAGATTTTTTCAGCCCTAACATCGGCCTGAAGCTTTCGCTTTTTCTGTGGCCAATCGTACTCTAGCTTCAGATTTTCTTCAAGTAATTTATCTAAAGAAGGTTCATTTTCCTGATTTAAGCATAGCGCCGGGTACCTAATTTCTCGTTCGAGAGTGTTATTGCCGCCGATAGCCACCCACCCCAGGAGTGTTTTAGATACCGATAGGCCCCCGTCTACCATTTTTAATCCTCTAGAGACTATCAGTTCCCAACAATTAGCTCCCAGGAGCAGGTCAGGTTTTACGGTCGTCGCCTGAGTCGAACGCACCATCCCTCCGATCGGCCTCTGCGCACTTATCACGCTTTTGACCTCCGGTAGATTTAGAGAGGCTACGCTGTAAGCTCGTACTACGTACTCCTTCTTACCTAAATCTCCCCTTACTTTGAAGGACACCGCTTCGGCACTGCTATTACTCTCTCTCATATTCCCGATTCCAGAGAGCTGTAATCCCTGCGTCGGGCCTCGAATCCCTAGTTCTATTGCCACGCCCTGATCGATGAGTGAAACAGTCGCGCCTGCGTCTAACAACGCATATAATGTTTTTCTACCCCTGGTTCCAAACACGGTTATCGGCAATACTTGCAGAATGACCTGATTTTCAGATACTGCGTTCGCCACTACCTCGGAGCTCGCGCGCGGCGCCGCCGCAATGTCCGCCTCGTTTGCAGGCGGCGGGGCGGTCAGCAGATAATGATATTTGCCCTTTGGAAACCGTTTATATGCCGAACACGATTTTCGGCCGTGGTTGTGCCCTAAACATTTGAAACACCTACGCATTTTCTTTATCTCATCCCAGCGGCTTGCTAAAGTTAGATTTTTAAATTCTTCACATTTATTTAAATAATGGGATTTCTCACACCGAGGGCACTTAGGTTCCTCTTTGCCCTGGGTATGTAAAATATATTTTTTAGAGCCCGTTTCTTTCTGTCTCTTGTCTCGCGGGTTATCATAACTTTTCCTAGGGAGCTCTGCGGTACACAGACCGGCGTCTTGTGCGCTGATCGCTAATTTCTCTAACCATAATGCGAAATAAACTAATACCGGATCTTTTAAACCAACCCTTCCCCTATCAGCTAGCCACAGTGTTAATAAGTTCTTTGGCAATTTTGCCACAAGTGAAGCCAATAAGTCTGGATTATAAAGATGTTCTAATTTATTTACCGATTTTACGGTCGCGACCAGATTTTTTATCTGGCACGCAAATCGCATTAAACCGTCTGCATCTAGACTATCAGATAACCCTTTTTCTCTCCTCAAATCCGCTATCGTTCTCTGAATGATTAAATTCGTATTACCGAATAGAGCTTCTAACGTGGTCATGATGTTTGTCACGTTGTCAGGACTTAAAAGCAAACCTGTCACTGCCTCGCGTGCTCTACCCTTTAATGCTGTCTGCAGACGCAATAAGTTTTGTGCATCATTTAAATGCATTACGTCTGTCGACTGTTTGAAGATAGCTTTGAAGGCTACGAATTCTAAAGGATTCCCGTGAAATGAAGGTAACTCTTTTGCAAAATGCGGTTTTGTGGACGCTACAGAAAAAATCCTACATACCTCTTTTATCATTTTTTCGCTCGAGCTGCTAATTCCATCGCTGCTCGTACCCAGGTCTGTATCAGCGGCGGCCTTTACCGCCGCCGCCGACACCGCCTTGGTCTCTGCCCTCTCCCTGGCGTTGTCCGCAGCTGCGGCGCCGCCCGCATTCGCCGCGCCGCCCGCATTCGCCGCGCCGTCCGCCACCGTCGCGCCGGACGCCGCCGCGTTGCCCGGTTCCGATCGCCCGCCGTCTTCACGCCGCCGTGCCGCTTCTGATGCCGCATCTCCATTTTCTTCTGCGAATGTTCCCCCCCAGGGTTCTGGTGACGTCTCAGCAGCTGGAGTTTGATACTCGGCCCATCTCGACACTCTGCTAGCTGCCGTGTTGTCCCCCGCGACGTCGCGATCATTTTCCTGACTGCTCGTTTCTGTCCCGAAGGTTTCGGAGACAATTTCCAGCATCCTCATAGCATGCCGCGAGTCTTCTTCCGCTGCATCCAGTTCTTCCTGCATCGCCGCTCGTTGAAGGCTCATGTCAGCTTCTTCTTCGATTTCTTCAGCCGCTCTGCGCGCCGTGCGCCGCGCAGCCACTTTTTTCAGTTCTGCATCCAATTTATTCTTATCCGCCTTTTTCTTGGCTTTCTGGAGGTTCACTCTTCGAAGTTCTTCAGATGCTGCTCGCAGTTCCTGAACGTGCTCGCTTCTTCTGCTGCTCTCTGACCAGGCGCGCGATGAAGGTCTTGGATTTTCGGATTGCGTGCTTTTCGAATCCATATTTTTATTTTTCTTTTCTCGTTCTTGATCCAAAGTCACTTTTCTTTCCGATTTTCTTTATTCGGCTTGACGGAGGACCACGATGGTTGGGATTTTTACCCGGTTTGCATAAACCCACTTAACTTGTGAATTTACGCGACCCCTTTTGTGCTGGGCAATTACCCCTTCGATTATCTTCAATGGTTTTCACCTTGGACTGTATTCAAATGGTAATCACTCACCAGCTAGGTTGGTTTTTCTCTCAGGGGTGGTTGTCTCGAACGAGTGGTGGATTCCAACCTCACAAGGAAATTAGTTCGGCGAGAGGCTTCCGTGATAGAACCTCACTTTCCTCAGGTCACGCAGGATAAGCTTCCGTCGAAAATAAACACTTTTTATTCGCGAGACTTTCTTTTATTCGGTCACTTATCTTTACTTTTACATTGAGTTCCGAGTACTTATAATTTACACTAAGTCCCGGTGCTTGGGTCGCGGCGCGTTCACGCTGACCCTTTGCCAATTTACAACTGAAGCTTTCGCTCTTTTCTGCCCTCGATCGCCTTACATTTTTTTTAAGATAGCGACCGCCCTTACCTTTCATTGGTCTATCTCCTTCCAAAAATTTCTAAACACACCCCCATAATTACACCGCACACGTATTATCCAATCACGAAACAGGGCGCCTAAACAGATGCAACCCCGTTTGAAAGAGACATCGCGATCATGCTTCCTCGCTTGCACGCTAGAGCGAGAAGCGAATACACTAGTTGTCTCTGTCGTACATTTAAACATTTTATAGACATATTATTTGCTTAATTTAAAAGAAAAGAATCTACCCTAGTACGGGCATTAACCTAGTTGGGTAGTTTTTTAAGACATAATTTTTGTACTACTTTCTCTTAAATAAAGCATTATTATTATTATTATTATTATTATTATTATTCTCGTCGCAAACGCCACCTTTCCCGAGTACACATTGTCTTAAACATAGGTTAGTCTCAGATCATTAGTAACAAGTTAATATTAATGTTAGATCGTTAATTAGGCTAATTAAGATGTCTCTCCTAGCGCTTTACTTTACATTAAACGAAATACTATATGCTATGCTTAAATTAATTAATCATGCAATTTTCTTTACATTTTAACCTATATTATTTCTAGGGTGAATTGTGGGATTTGGAGTATGTATGATTTTTTGTAACGTCCACAGTTTTTATTTCGTAGTCTTTTGCCCGTCGCCTCGCTCGTGAATTTATCGTTAACATGTGTAGCTAAGGAGTCTTTCTCACGATTTATTTTGAATGGAAACGGTGGTCGGTCCATGGAGAGTCGAGTTTCAGGGTCGGCAGCTCGTTTATTTTATAGCCCCTTTCTGTCCTTTCCTTTGAGTTATTAGCTATTTTTCAAGGAATCTCATATCCTCGGCGTCCGTGACTAATTATGTTTCCTACCCTTTGTAAGAGGGTCTCACTTTTTGGGAAGATTTACCGGCGTTGGCGTCCGCTCTGTCGAATATTCTGAACCAATAGCAATGCGGGTTTTGGTACATCATTATTGATATTAGATTTAATTCGAGATAACACAGATTTTATGTGCCAATACATATCTTCAAATGAAGTCAATGCCTGATAATCAACCTCTGATCCCATATTTATTTTCATATATAATAAATTATACTCGTTTAATGCTTTCTCAAACTCATTGCGCAAATTATCAATGCATATTGAAGCGTCGAGTAGAATGTCATTATCGTTCTCGTTCCGTATATTTTTTGATCTGTCATAAATTGTTTGTAAGCGTGAAAATATAGCATTCCGTTTTGCTAATGCTATATTTAATAACATGACTTTCTCATCGTTTACATCAGGAATGTCCTCACCGCGGTCTATTTCCGGTTTTTTAGGCATATCGAAAGGTTAAACCCAAAAAATAATTAGACAAAAAACGGAGGAAACCAAAATAACCACTCGACGACGCAGTGAGCAGGCAAAAGGCAAAGTACGCAAAATATATTGTGCAACTAAGTAATTATATATATAAATATTTCGGAATAACTGCAGTATAGGAACCTCTCACCAAAAAAAAAAAAAAAAATATACACTAATAGATTGTAGCATTTTAATGCTAAATCTGGAAGAAAATTGTGTCGGTCGCTATAAATAAGCGAGATATAGGCATTCAAACTTTAACATTTATATGTAAACAAATAGGCTAAAATGGCCCAAAATAAAATTCACCCCGCTATATTCACCACGCTGATTCCGAATCTTCCATAATTTTTATTCGATCTCAATAAATAAGCGAGATATAGGCGTTCAAATTTGTTATCCCAATGTCAACAAAGTTGCGGCCATTTTGTTTGTACTTACCGTGTTGACACTTTCGAGTATATCGTAATATCGATAACAATTAGCGATATTACAGAAATTATGACAATTTGGAGAGTTTTAAGATTAATTGAAATATGTTGAACAAAATCGATTGGAAAAATACATATTTTCGCGAAAATTAAAAAAGGGCACTATTTTCGATGTCTTTTCAATGACTTTGCGTATTGATGACAGAAGATATCCTGAAATGTCGTTTGTTTCAGGTTACCTTTAGTCATCAATACACCAAGTCATTTCGTAAAATCTACGAAAATTGTCCAATTGTTTTAGATGATCGCTAACACATGGTGTTAATTTGATATTGAAGAAATTTAGTTTGTTTCAGTTTACCTTTTGTCATCATCACCAAAGTAGATTTGTAAAAACCTCGATAAAAATCCGAATTATCGCTAACACATTGTTATGTTAACATCAATAGCGCCGCAGGCAAAAATTTTTTTTCGAATTTCGCGCGAAATTCGAAAAAAAATTTTTGTCTGCGGTGTTAATTTGATATTGAAGACATTTCGTTTGTTTAAGGTTACCTTTTGTCATTATCACCAAAGTCATTTAGTAAAACCCTTGGAAAAAAAACGAAATATCGCTAACACATTGTCATGTTAACATCAATAGCGCCGCAGGCAAAAATTTTTTTTCGAATTTCGCGCGAAATTCGAAAAAAAATTTTTGTCTGCGGTGTTAATTTGATATTGAAGACATTTCGTTTGTTTAAGGTTACCTTTTGTCATTATCACCAAAGTCATTTAGTAAAACCCTTGGAAAAAAAACGAAATATCGCTAACACATTGTCATGTTAACATCAATAGCGCCGCAGGCAAAAATTTTTTTTCGAATTTCGCGCGAAATTCGAAAAAAAATTTTTGCTTGCGGGGATATTCAGATATTTAGGAATTTTCTATTGTTTCAGGATACCTTTTGTTATCAAAACGCAAAGTCATTGAAAAAAACCTCGAAAATAGACTATTTTTTTTTAATATCGCATATGTTTTTTCACGACCATGCCATCATTTTTCTAATATCGCAAATTGTTATCGATATTAGAGAACTCGCGATATATCGACTAAGTATATTCCGACACTACTTCTGAAGCAATATGGCCGTCTTTTTGACGTTTAGTATGCAAATTTTAAATGCCTATATCTCGCTTATTTATTGAGAGCGACAAAAGATTATTGCAGATTCGGAATCTGCGTGGCGAATATAGTCCGGTGACGTTTAAAAATCAAAAATCCAGGAGAGGTTCCTATACTGCAGTTATACCATAAAAATAAATATGTATGCGGAATTGTATCGGATTTGAATGTAAATACTAATGCGTAAATACCATTGAACTAATAATATATATGTGGCAACGCTATTCCGTGGCAGTATATGTATAATTAATTATAAGTTTTTTATTTTATTTTTTTTTTTTTGTATTTTATATTTTATTAGAATATGAGCGGTGAAATATACCTAGTTTGCGGTGCGGAAAATAAATGTAATATATATGATATGAATTATAAATTACTAGAAGTATATATGTATGTAGGTTATGTTTTATGGGACGAGAGATTTTAATTTTGTGAATTTTAATGTTAAGTATGTGTGATTAAAACAATATATTTAAAATTAAATATAAATGTAGGTACATAGATACAAAATCCAGGTTCGTACGGACCAAATGGTGCGGCGCGGGTATTTGATATAAAGCGGAAAAGAAATTAAGCAGAATATAATTATAATATTATGAATTTTTGAAAGTGGACTGTTTTCATAGGATATATCTACAACTGGTCTGAAGGGAAGGAAAACCAAGGAAAACATGCACTTACTTGGATACTGTGCCGGCGTGTCAGCGACTATTCTTCAGGCCTGGTTGCAGTTCTTGAGGTTGTTCTATTGTCCGAATCACACACTTAAAACATTAATTGTTCACATTAATTTTAACGCGGATATACGATTTTTCTGGCTCGATTTTACCGCGCGTCCATCGGTCATGACATTTGCCAGCGCCATCCAAAACGTAATTGACGGTATGCCATTCTTTGCGATATTAAATGCGTGCTAGGATCGGACGGGATAGGTAAAATGTTGCCAATGTTGCAGTATAATTAATTAATATAAAAAAAATAAAAATAAAAAAAAAGAAATTATTAAACTGGCGTTAACACTCGTCTTTTTGAAGAACGTTAGCTTTTTAGGGTTAATGTGACTTAAAATCAAATCAGATCAAATAATGTTTAATGTTTTAAACCTTATAAATAGATGTTTAGACATTACTATACAATACTCTGGATAAATGCTATTACATAATTTGATTACATTGCAAAATTAAAAGAACAACTAGGGTTGTCGACTACAGCGGGCGAGCCCGTCACCTCAGGGAGTTTTAACGATTAGTCGTTCTATCTTCCTGGAGTGAACGCAGAAGACTTGGACAAAACAGTCCACCGTCTAGCTCCGCCACAAACCCGTAAGAGGCTAACGCCTTAACCGCGAGATAGCCAGGAGTGTTACCCAGCGGGCTTACACTCACGCCCTTACTTCCAATTGTGACCAGATTACTCCAGTCTCTCGATTGGTTACGAGGTCGAGGTCGGTTGCACGGTCCTCTCCCTTACGAAGCGGTGAAACGGTGTATACCGAATCTATCGCGGACCACACCGTCCTTTGCCCGGCTGTTCACCCAGGATCGGGTAGCTGATGCTAATTAGCTGATGCTAATTAATTAGCTGATGATTAGCTGATGCTAAATATGTAGCTATTGATTATCTGATGCTAAATAATTAGCTGATGCTAATTAAAAGAACAACACGAGTGATAATGAATTCGATATAAGTATATAAAATCGATACTAGAGGTTTCTGAAGACACTCACCACCGATTGCTCACCAAACCGTTGCCAGTGCGATGCACCGGGGCCCAAGGAGGGCCGAAAATAGAACTTCTGCTAAGATCGACGCTCCATCCAACTCTACTAAGTTAAGTCCAAAATTGCAAAGAAGCTAAGGAAGCCGAAAAATGCGATTGATGATTTTGCAGAGTGCAAACTAAGTCAAAAAACATTCTAGAAATGTATTTGTTATATTTTTTATAATACATAATGTAGTTAATTAAAGTTTTATTTTTATTTATTTCCATAATTCAAAGTACAATTTACATAAAGAAAATCCTTATTCTAACACAAAAACATTTTATAATAAGTGTACATATTTTACCTAGCTTAGAAAGGAAATTCATCTTTTGACATCGGTTTACCACCTCGCTAGGTATGAACCTGTGTTGAGGTGGTACTAACATCGGTAAATTATTTTGAGACAAGAGGGCAAATCTTATCTAATACCTGAATACAATTTTAAAATTAATGTTAAAATTATGTAGGTATGCAAAAATTGGCGCATTTGTAATAATATTGTGGGTATTTTTGTCTAACCAGTTTCGCACTTGGTAGTTCTACTCAAAATAAAGTAATATAAACTGTCTTTTTTTTAATTTTATTTCTCACTAACATTTAAAGGTGAAGGAGAAATATAATTCAGTAATTGCATTAACAGTAAAGCGTCGTATTAATATAGGAAATGTTTCGAACATTCTCCCGCAAATATGTTTCTACGTGATGTTCAAGACAATGCCCCTAAATAAATACGCCGATTTATAATGTAGCCACAGTAGGGCGGTGTCGACTACAACGGACGAACCCGTCACCCCAGGCAGGTATAACGATATGAGATCGTTTTAAGCCATGGGATGAGCTTAGAAGACTAAGAGACAATACAAATCTACTGTCTAACTATACCAACATGCCCGTCAGAGACCAACGCCTTTGGCAAGGCACAGGGAAAGGTTACCAGCGGCCAGCCTCGCTCCCTGACTACCAGTTTGGAAGGATATCTTCGTATGGAATTAACCATCAGGATACCTCCTTCCTCCCGACTGGTTACAGGTTCGAGTTCGCTTGCGCGGTCCTCTCCTTCACGTAGCTGTGATACGGTGTCTACTGAATCTATCGCGGACCACCGCATCTTTTCACCCGGAATCGGGTAGCCCAAGGGTTGTTTTAAAAGCAGTCACCGTAAGGTTGACAACTACCCCCGCTTTATAGGAAACAATACTGTTTCCAGACTCCCCCGGCTGTCCGTCGGAATGCACAATCGATTGACTGACACCACACGGTGCGCAAACTGTCCAGGAGCGCCCAAAGGTTGCATCGTAGGGGAGACCGGCCCGCAGGTCAGGGTCGAAACACAATTCTGGGCTAGCTTTAAAACTGCCTTCTTTTCTCTACGCCAACTAAGGAAAAACCAAAACTTAAATAAAATTTCAGCATCTCTGGCGTCCAGTCATACAACATTACTTTCCAGTGCATTGGAGGAGGAATGCAAGTCTCCAATTGTTGTCCAATCATTCTGGCATTGAAGGCCAATAGCGTGAGCCATACTATTGCTGTCGTAATCTCCCCGCAAGAGAGACTTCTTCAAGTCCACATCGCTCATGGTTGTACTGCCATACCCCAGACCAGTGCCATTCTGGCTGATTCCAGTAAGGAACTTTTTGTGGAAGTCAACACGGGCTTGTAGATCATTTGACTCACTACGGCCACTTACTACGTGCTTCGATATTGCCGGATCCTTGGAATTGCTTGAATAGTTTTGTTCATTCACCGAGAATATACAGCAAAATGCTTAATTAATACTCTAAGGCAAAATGAATGAAATTTCATGAACATAACCAACAACATACAACTCATATGACATAAGGGTTAGTGTTGTCATGTCAAATTATTTTTCCTTCACCCGAATTATTGTCTACTCTTTTTGCCAGACTGTACTTATCTTTTAGCGATAAATAAAGATTCAAACTGTGTATCGGCTCATAGAGCACTTTAAGGAGAATAAAAACAATAACTCATCTTAGGAAGTCGTATAATTACAATAACAGAATTATGACTAACAATATTACAAAAATATAGTATGTTGGATGTACGCTGATTATTTCTTGTCGTGTTGTCCTCGCATTGGTAACGCTTTATACTGGCCAAAGGCGAAGGCCAATTTATATCCCCTCCTAGTCAATTCTTCAGAGTCTGATGTGGGTATTCCAAACACTATCGCATGTCTTTGCAAACATTCCAGATATTCATATTTCCGGACGTCCCAATTCTTCACGTTCAGTCCTTTGTTTTGACTGTCCAAACGCGTAATCACTTTCGATATGTCTTCTGCCGCGCCATCGATGCATACCACGGTTTCTACTGTACTATATGCGTGTTGTTTGAAAAGATGTACGGGGATGACCTGTAATTTTGCACCGCTCCACAATTCCGGCAATTGCGCTACAGTCGTTTTTAACCACGTCGCAGTCGCTTCGTCGCCGCAGTGAACGTGCAGCAAACCGCGAAACTCCTCGTATCCGTTCACGTTTACTTTCTCGTGGGCGGGATTGCGGTTGTGAGCGTCCAACGCACTTGCCACGCTTTGCGTTACAAGCAATAGCTGAGAGTCGGACATGAGACCTTCACCGATTCCGCAGAAAACCGCAACGGCGAAATTTATCCCAGGCGCCGCGAAGGCGGTTTCAACCGGATTTTCAACGCTTTTCGACGCATCTTCTTTCAATTCTAAATTAGCGCCTATCCATTGCTTCGGCACTTTATGTATCACATCCCTTAACCAGCGTACGGACGTTTCATCAGCGCAGTTGAAATTCAAACATCCGCTTTCTAACTGGAAGCTGTTAAATTTCAATTTTGTCTTATTGCTCTTGTTATAATCGCTCAACTCTTTCGAGATATGCTTCATTATAAGAATGCGCATGTCTTCGTCGATTTCAGTGTCTCCGCAGCCAATCGTAACGTTCAGATTGATCGGC
Organism: Micropterix aruncella; assembly: GCA_944548615.1. Lineage (NCBI taxonomy): Eukaryota > Metazoa > Arthropoda > Insecta > Lepidoptera > Micropterigidae > Micropterix > Micropterix aruncella. Next base: position 20,609,246 of record OX155972.1, read on the forward strand.
TTAGCATATGGATATACCTCCGTAAAATAATTCTCTCCGTTGTCTCGTGAGATTCGTGCGACGATATTGCGCAACCAGTCGGTAATCGTTGCATCTTTGCAGCAAACGCAAAGCTTACCTCCGCGCACCGTTACAATATTACACATATTTATCTTCTCCGCATTGCTCGAATCAGCGTTGTAAGCAACTGCGGCGTGTTTTAGCTCCCGCTTCAGGTTCAGAATCATTTTGGGGTCCATGCGTTCTTCTGTGCTTTTCCAGTGTATTAAGACAGGCTGGCCGGCGCGTGATTCTTGCGTTGTTTCCGCCGTTTCGTTGAGAGATATCAGCGTCACGGTGTATTCTACTCCGCTCTCTTGAGATAAACGAGTGATGGAACCGCACAGCCACTCTAACGATTCTTTACTCGCGCAACAAACGCGCAATTCGCCGTTACTGCGAAACGTAACGAGCACACCTATTTTGCAGGAGCTCATCGAATTGTGAGTTTGTGCGGCGGATGTGATACTTCGCTTTAAGCCTTCGGCTATTTCGCCGACCATACGCTCATCGTTTTTCCGGTGTATAATAGCTACGGCGGCTTCCATGCAAACCTGCGGTGTTTTTACGGGTATCTTTGCTCTCGTATCAACTAAGTAGTTTTCTCCGCTCGTTCGGGACAGTCCCGCAACTGTTTCCCGCAGCCAATGCAGCGCAGTTTCGTTCTTGCATCGAATGTTCAGCTTTTTGCTCAAGGAAATTTGCGCATTTAGATTTATTTTCTCCTTGTTTTTTGAATCGGCATTGTGAGCATCTCTTGCAGATTCGATGCTTTTTCTCACGTACTCAAACCTACTAGGTTCCATGCATGTATTTCTATTATTCCAGTGAATCCAGGTGTTTATATATGATTTCTCAGTTTTACCATTTATTTCATCATTGGCTTGGACACTTAAAATATTATTTCTCTGATCGTTTGAAATTTCAACGAAGTAATTTTCTCCACTTTCTGTCACAAGGTGGCCGATGACATTGCACAGCCACTGCACTATCGAATCATTCGCGCAATAAACGCGGAACTTCCTCTTGCGCGTCCTAATGTACAAATCTATTTTATCCTTGTTTTTTGACTCAGCGTTGTGAGCGTCTCTTGCAGATTCGATGCCTTTCCTCACATACTCGATCCTACTAAAATCCATGCGTGTCTCTTTATTATTCCAATGAATAAAGGTGTTTACATATGATTTTTTAGTTTCATCGTTGATTTCATCATTAGTTTGGACGTACAAAGTTTTATTTTTCAGATCGTTTCGAGTTTCAACGAAGTAGTTTTCTTCGCTTTCTGCCGCCAGATGGCCAACGACATCGCGAAGCCACTGCACTATTGCTTCACTCCCGCAAAGAATGCGGAGCTTCCTCTTGCGCATTATAATTTTTAGATTTATTTTCTCCTCGTTTTTTGAATTGGCATTGTGAGCGAGTCTTGCAGATTCGATGCTTTTCCACACATACTCGCGCCTTTTAGGTTCCATAAGTGTCTCTCTATTAATCCAACGAATCCAGGTTTGTATACACGATTTTTCAGTGTCATCGTTTAAAGGTTTTACGCGGATTTCTGGCTGCTGTTCAGTTTCCACAAAGTATTTTCGACCACTTTGAGACAGCTCTCCGAGGACATTACTCAACCATTTTACTGATGCGTCACTGTTGTATCTTAAACGCAACGTCCCTCGCCATTCGTCGACGTCTAGTTTAATCTTTGCAACGTTCTGTGGAATGCCATTGTAGTTGTCCCGCGCATTATCAATGCTTTTCCTTAAACGTTTCAATTCATCGGGTTCTAAAAAAATCTGATCATGCGTGCGAATCCGAGCGAACGTCGGTTTGGTTTGGACGTTTGAAGTATTATTCCTTCGATCGTTTAGAGTTTCAACGGAGTAATTTTCTCCACTTTCTGCTGTCAGGTGGCCGACGACATCGTTTTCGTGCTCCGGGAGTGAAATCACTTGGAAGAAATCTCCGTGCTTTCCAGGCAGCCGCTCAACCGTCTTCCGTAACCATTTCAACATTAATTCATTCTCGCAACGCACCTCCAAGAGGCCATCTTTTGCCGTCATGTATTCGATGTTTATTTGTGCTACTTTCGATGGATTTTGATTGGGGTCGAACGATGCAAGGATGATGCGGTCTTTAACAAACGATAACTGCTCATCGGTCATGCAACCGTTGTCTTTTTTCGCAGCAATCGCAACAACTATTGAATCGGATGATCTAATGATCGGAGGTACTTCCTTTCTCTGCTTGTTCTGGGTTCCGCTATCGGATACACGGTTGAAATTTGCAGTTTTGCATGTCGTTTCATGTGGTGAAGGTAATTCATTTCTCTGCTTAATCCGAGTCTCACTATTTCTCATTGCCCGTTTTGTTTCTTGCGGTGGAGATAATTCATTTCTCGACTCATTTTGAGTATCGGTAATACATGCACGGTTCACATTTGTAATCTCACTTTGCGTTTCTTGTAGCGGAGGTAACGTCTTCTGAGCTCTGCCATTAGATGTATGGTTAAAATTTGTCATTACCCGTTTTGTTTCTTGCGGAGAAGATAGTTCATTTCCCGACTCGTTTTGAGTATTGGTGATAGATGCGTGGTTCACATTTGTAATCTCATTTTGCGTTTCTTGTAGCGAAGGTAACGTCATCGGAGCTCCGCAATAAGATGTATGGTTAAAATTTGTCATTACCCGTTTTGTTTCTTGCAACGAAGAGGGTTCATTTCTCGACTTGTTTTGAGTATTGGTAATAGATGCACAGTCGACATTTGTGATCCCAGTTTGCGTTTTTTGTGGCAGGGGTAACGTATTTTTAGCTCCGCTATTAGATGTATGGTTAAAGTTTGTCATTACCCATTTTGTTTCTTGTAGCGGAAAGAGTTTATTTCTCGACTCGTTTTGAGTATTGGTAATAGATGCGCAGTCGACATTTGTAATCTCACTTTGCGTTTCTTGTAGCGGAGGTGACTTGTTCTGAGCTCCGGCATAAGACGCATCGTTGAAATTTGCTATTTCCCGTTTTGTTTCTTGAGGCGGAGAGAGTTTATTTCTAAGCTTGTTTTGAGAGTCGGTAATAGATGCACTGTTGACATTTGTGGTCTCACACGGTACTTGTGTTGGAGGTAGCTTGTTTCGTGTTCCGTCATGAGTTGCACGGTTGGAATTTGTTATTTCTCGTGCACATCCAACGCTTTTCTCTAAATGTTTCATTTTATCGGGATCTAAAGAAAACTGGTCATGCGAGCGGATCCGAGCAAACGTCGGATTATTTTGGGTGCTTAAAGTATTATTTTTTTTCTGATCGTTTAATGTTTCAACAAAGTAATTTTCTCCACTTTCCGCTGTCAGGTGGCGGACGACATCGCGCAACCACTGCACTATCACATCATTCGCGCAACGAATGCGGAACTTATTCCTGCGTATCCTAATGCAAAGATTGATTTTCTCCGCATCCTTCAAAACAGCATTGTAAAAGCTCTCAGCGCGTTGGATACTCGTCTTCAAATATGAAATTCTATCAGAATCCATGACAGTATACCTATTTTGCCAAACGATCCAAGCGTATTGATACATTTCTGGGGGTGATTTGTTTTCGGGTTCTGGGAGCGAAACCACATGGAAGAAATCTCCATTCTTTTCAGGCAGCCGCTCGACCGTCTTCCGCAACCATTTCAACGTTAATTCATTCTCGCAACGCACCTCCAAAAGACTATATTTCGTCACCATGTATCCAATGATGTTTACTCGTGCTACTTTCGATGCATTACGATTGTGGTCGTACGATGCGACAATGATGCTGTCTTTAACAAACGACAACTGCTTGTTGCTCATGCGTCCGTTGCCTCTTTTCACGGCAATCGCAACAACTATTGAATCGGATGATCCCATCGGAGGTACTTCCTTTCTCTGCTTATCCTGGGTTACGCTATCGGATGCACTGTTGAAATTTGCAGTTTCTTGTGGTGAAGGTAATTCATTTCTATGCTTAATCTGAGTTTCACTAATAGATGCATCATTGAAATTCCTCATTTCCAGCTTTGTTTCTTGCTGCGGAGACAAATCATTTCTCGACTTGTTTTGAGTATCGGTAATAGATGCACAATTCACATTTGTGGTCTCACTTTGCGTTTCTTGTAGCGGAGGTAATGTCTTCTGAGCGCCGCCATTAGATGTATGGTTGAAATTTGTCATTTCCTGTTTTGTTTCTTGCGACGGAGAGAGTTTATTTTTCGAATCGTTTTGAGTATTGGTAATAGATGCACGGTCGACATTTGCTACCTCACTTTGCATTTCTTGTGGAGTAGGTAACGTCTTCAGAGCGCTGCCATTTGATGTATGGTTGTAATTTGTCATTTGTCGTTTTGTTTCTTGCGGCGGAAAGAAGTCATTTCTCAACTTGTTTTGAATATTGATAATAGATACTTGGTTGACATTTGTAGTCTCACACTGTGTTTCTCGAGGTAGAGTTAGCTCGTTCCGAGTTTTGCCATGAGATGCATGGTTGAAATTTGCCTTTTCACTTTTCGTGTATTGCGGTGGAGAAAATACATTTCTTGGCTTGTTTTGAATTTCGATTATAGATGCATGTTTGACATTTGTAATTTCACATTGTGGCGTTTCGTATGCTGGATTTCGCTGATTGAAAACTGGAGGTGATTCGTTTGCGATAGGTATCACCTTATTCACCGAATTCGGCATCACTGGTGGCACATGTTGTAAATTGTTGTAAAATGGAATGGACGGTGGGGCTGGAATGGTGGAGTTCACCGGGACAATATTTGATTCATTGCCATTTTTTTCGTAAAGATCAGATGGCGAGTACCAATCGTCGACACCGGGTGGCGCTGGTTCTTGCTCTCTTTTCCTCTTTGTCCTAATTTTGTTTTCCTTAGGAGGATTTTTGTGGGATTCAGCTTTTCTTTCATAAAGATGAGATGGCGAGTACCGATCCATGGAAGCATTTAGGGAGTAACGATTCACAACAGCAGATGGCGAGTCACGATCCACGACACCAGATGGCCCCGATTTCTGCTGCACTTTTCTTCTACTTCTAATCCTCTTTTTCTTAGGATGATTTTCGTGTGATTCATCTGTGTTTCTTTCATAAAGATTAGATGGCGGGTAAGAATCCACGACCCCGGATGGCACGTAGCGATCCACAACGCCGGATGACGAGCAGGCATCCGCGACGCCGGATGGCGAGTAGCGATCCACGACACCGGATTGCGAGTAGTGATCGACAACACCGAATGGTGCCAATTTCTGCTTTTTACTCCTCCACCTTCCAATTTTTTTCTTCTTCAGAGGATATTCATGTGGCTCCAGAGCATCAGATTTCCTCTTCCGAAGTGGTGTTTGTTCCGAAGAATCGGAGTCTTCTAGGTTTAGAATCTCCTGTTCGATTATCGGCGTAAGCAGCCTCGTTAACTCGAAAGCTGCAGCTAAGATGCTATCAGGTACCTTAGTTTTAATCGTTTTTTTTAATTCAGCCATAAGTGAAGGGATTTTAAAGTCATCCCTCCCGCTTCCCACCCGCCATGGAGTCCGCAATCGGGGACGTCGAAAGTGCTGAAAAGCGCATACGATCGCCAGGAGTGCGGGAGGAATCTAGCCCCCGAAAGCGGGCGACGCGCGAGTCGTCCGGGGCCTCCTAAGGCCGAGACCCGTTGGGCTGCGCGCCGCGTCGCCCCAAAAGACTCGCCCGGCCGACCGTCGGACCGGTCGACTCAGCCGCTTGATCGGGATCGGGCTATTTCCCGACCGCCCGTCTGAGCGGAACTAGGGACCGAAGAGGAGTGTCGCTCGCACCAAGGAACTGACCCGCCGAGGGTTGAGCTCAGCCTCCAGGATTACTTTGTCCCGCCGTACGGGTCGCCGCGCACGGCACAAACACGCGGGTGGCCAATCACCACAACTTGAATGATGGGTCGCCGTTTCCCCATTTATAATCATGGGAAAAACAGAGTGGAGGAGACACATTGAGGGCACTGCAGGCTTCTCGCTTGGAGAAGCTGCTTTTCCTGCAGTGAAGAATACATAATGAAGAATACGCTCCCCGCGCCCCCCTTATGTATCCGCCACTGCAGGAATAGCTAATTGGGACTAGCATCTCAATAATAAACATACGGATTGAAGTGGGCATTGAAGGCTCAATCAACACTTATGCATTCTAGGCAATAGGGATGAGGCAATTTGATATACTAGAAATAGTCCAGTGAAGAGCAACGTCTTTTAACCCCTTGAGTATGATACGACCAAATCTGGTTCTGAAACAATTATCCGTTGAGTATGATACGACCAGATCTGGTTCCGCGTTTTTTTCACTTCTTTGACGTTCTCATATTTTTTCATAATTATCTAATTGTTTTACAAAATGATATTTCAATATTCTATATTCGAAATTTCAATGCAATCATTGTGCAGTTGTTCTTTTTATGATTGGTGTAGTAGTTTCGTAGTTATAGTACTTTAAGGTCGATGTCGCCGAAAATCCTGCAAAAGAGACAGATGCATCCATGAAAATACCCATTTACTCCAAGGGTTAAAGCCTTTTAACTTTAGGCATCTAACATAAGAGAAAAGTTTGGCGGCTATTAATTTGACCACTCTGGAGCAAAGCAGGGCACGAAGTGATTTAAACGAGACACATAAGATCCTGGCTGCATCGTATGACTTTCCCGGGTTGCAGACAATCTACACCATGAACACCAACACACATCTGCGCAGGTTTCATGCGAAACTCCAGCATCAATTATTCCATTCAAGTCCCAAGAAATATTTCCTCAGCAGTAGATTGGTAAACGAATGGAATGCTCAGGCTGCCTGCCTATTATATAACTATAAAAATAATGATTTGTGAAATGAGGAGACAATGGACCGTGTCCTTAGGCAAGGAATCGGGTACGAAAGCTCTGCATTGAGGGCCAAATGTGGATTCAGGTAACTGATTAAGTAACCCCGAAACTCCCGTATCGAAGGTATGAGAAGGATAGTGTATTGGGAATGCTCATGTTTGTAGGTTTTGTGGAACTAAAAGCACAAGATGCCTCATCAATCGGCAATTTTTCGGTTAGTTATAAATTTCTAACAGAATATTGCCTAGGATTTGGTTTCGATGGTTGTTCTACAATGGCAGGCAAACACAGGGGAGGGGGTAGGGGAGGGGTATGTGATTTTAATAAGGAGATATTCTTGACCATTATTTTTCATTGCTCGAACCACAAAGTCAATCTTGTGGTAATTGATGCAAGCAAGGCACCAGAAATTAGAAATACTTTTGCAACTATAAAGGATAAGATACACTTCTTCAGAGAATCGTATGCGCAGGAATTGCGCACCCAATCTATCAAGAATGTGTGAGACGAGATAGTCTGACTCAGGGGTTGTGAAAGCGCTAGAAACATTGTCGACAGAGGGAAATTATACCACATGAGTATAATGGAAGTAGCGCTGATCGTTCGCAGAAATCTAGCCGTTTCGAAGTGAATGGTGTGCATCACCACTATCCAACGAGATCCCGTAGCATGCTACGTTCGGTAAGTCATGCATTATCCAAGTCGGAGAGGCTAGCCTATATCGCCGGCCCAGCGGTTTACAACAAACTCAGCGAGAACATTAGGCAGGCGCAATCTCTTGACGTATTTAGGAGACGCCTTAAGAGGTACCTCACAGATAAGGAGTTCTACTCACTGGAGGAATATTACTCCAGTGAAGTCTAAAATACTTTGGTGGCTAAAGTGTTTATTGATTTCTTTGCATTTTGTCTTGTATTTTCTCTTTTTACATTATTCTTGTGTTTTTTTTGTTTATTGTTATTTTTTCCTTACGATAAAAAAAAATGTTTGTTTGCTAATATGTATGGATGTTTGCCAATCTGTATCTGACTTGTATACCAGTATACTAATAAAATGAATATGGATATGATGTACTCCTCTAATTCAGATCCTGGGAACGCCATTGCAAGAGTCATCTTTAAAAGCTCCGAATGTAGGGCCAAATGCGGATGTAAGTTAACTAATTAACCAACCCCAAAACTCAATCGTCGAAGGTATGATAAGGATAGTGGATTGGGAATGCTGATGAATGGGGAAAACGGCGAAAGGGTGGTTCGCCCGCTGCTTTGGTTTGCCCCTCAGAGGGAGGGGTCTAACGGTGGCGCCAGACCTGGGTCTATCGTGAAGGCAGCAGCTGGACTTGCCTGGAGGATCTCAGCCATAGTACGCTACCCTCCAGGCCGAGCTCTCCTTTCCCACGGACAGCGAGAGAGGAGAAGGGAAAGTCGACGTTCAACCAACGGTCGACTTTCACCCCACCATGACAATACATTCTAAGTTGTTTTTATTTTTGTAGTTAGTCTCGAAGACAAATCAGGTCTCGAACCTGGAAAAAAATATATCGGTTAACGAATAAGTGATAATGGGTCAGTGAATAATGATCAATGTCAAGTTTTCACGGCCCGGTGGTATAGTGGGTAGGTCGCCTGAACTCATTGTAAGGTCCCGGGTTCGATTCCAGGCTGGGTCACCATTTTCCGTTAAGATCTGATTAACGGAATTGCATTTTCAATTCTGTCGATGGAATGCAATAACAATACACACACTTACAGACATGTTACACGCACACATACATATAACACGTCATAGTAGGGTTGGTTGTAAGAGATTGTCATATGACCATAAACCCGCCCATCGTGACATTTTCACAATACAGAGTATAAACAAACAAACAAGTTTATGAAATTTTTAGCCAATTTATTTTTTTATTTACTAGCTTAAAAATGACATTTTAACAAGGGTTTGAATAAGAAAACAAAATATTTAGTTTGTAAACCAAATACATTTGAGTTTCTAAAAAATCATACATTATATCAGAACAAGTAAATGTATTAAAATCAATAAAAAACACGACTGCCATTACAGAAAGTGAACTATTGAATTTTTAACTATTTTTATTAGTTTTTTAATAAATATTTGTGGTTTATGTATTTATCCATATATATATATACATATTATATATTTCCGGAACGTACTCAATAAGACCTTTCATTTGACACTAAACTTGATAAATTAATGTTAATTTATTGACATTTGGACATTTAGAAAACTACTTATTTGATATTTGGACAGTTAAGGTACCTTATGACACTCGGGATGACAAAACGATCCTAACAATACTACGCACTTTTAAATCGGTTCAAGAATTTGGAAGTTATAGTGGAATAAAGAATCGGAAAACATACATAGATGAACACATTAATTCCAGTCCCTACATCCCGGTTCCATCATCTAATCAGCTCGATGGTACCATACTATAGCATTGTCACCGAATTTACATAATTCTGCTAAATTTCAGCTTAATCGGATACCAGCAAGTGGTTGGAAAATGGTTTGTAAATTTTGAAACGGAGTACTTACATACGAACATTGCAAGTAAATATACTGTCTATCTCGGAAAATGGCCATTATCTTAAAATTAACTGTTCCATGAGAATCAATTATCCCAAATGACCACGAGTACAAATTAAATAAATACCATGATCTCGCAAATGCCGTCACCCGGAACGGCTTCACTGTTCACCTTCACGCGGTGGAAGTTGGCGCCCGTGGCCTGCCAACTAAATCTCTGTTTCACCTCTTTAAAGATATTGGTTTTTCCCGAAAAATAATCAAGTCTTTTCTAGAAAAAAAATCTAAAACCGCGATTTCCGCATCTTAAATTCTATGGCTTCAAAGGGGAATGGGTGGTAAGGTGAACGCTCACATGTGGCAAGACAGCTGTCCTAAACCTACCACAGCCGGTCGTTAGACCTGTAATCCACCGATCTCCCACAGAAGTGTAATAATAGTATATATGATGGGCTCGCCTTCGTTTGGTGAATTCCATGGCAGCTCCGTTTGTATTTTATTCATGCACAACAAAAGGAAGGGAGGTCCTTCCAGCCAAATTTCTTAACTTGTAATACTTCTTATAAATATTTTTATTCAAGTTATGGATTGTGTCCGGAATCCACCGCTCACCCCCCCCCCCCCCCCCCGGCCCCAGAAGTGTAATAGTATATTGATGGGCCCTAATTCGGTCGGTGAATTTCATGGCAGCTCTGTTTGTATTTTTTTTACTTGTAATAATAATATTTGAGTTTCTAAAAATAAAAAAAACATTTTATTTAAATTAAACCTTAGAAAAAAGCATTCAGCCTCAACCGGAGGGTGATCGATGTACCCCTTCTCTGGACCTGACTGGAAAGAATAATCAATTGCCCCCGCGTAGACCTTGATCATTCTTTCCCATCACACCTTTTCTTCTGCCTTCATTTACGGGCAGGCTATCTACCTTTCGAAAATCGATTCATGCTTCGATTCGTTTGGGAACCAGCCACAAGATGGCATTGGTAACCCATATTATATCCACCAAAAAAATGATAGTGATCGTTCTATCCCGTAACCCATCATACGTATTGAAATCACTTACCTCTTTGTTACTCTCACGTGTAGTACATTGGCCTGGTACTCAAAGTACCCTGATTGGCTGAAGCTGAAAACTTACCTCTTGCTGATCCAGGATTTATCTCGCCAGATAAGTAGATTTATTACTCAGAGTCGACATATATGGAGAAATATTACTAGATGGGATTAACCCTTCAAGCCCCGCGACTTCGATATCGAAGTTAACTGAACGCGTCCAGGAAAAGTGATTTGATTGGGTTTTTGGTGTCATTCCGTATGCAGTTGTATTTTATTTAAATGCACGATGATACAAATATCACCGTGCATTTAAATAAAATACAACTAAATACGGAATGACTCGAAAATCCCAATCAAATCACTTTTCCTGGACGCGTTCAGTTGACTTCGATATCGAAGTTGCGGGGCTTGAAGGGTTAAGGAGAATCAGTACGGAAATCTAATAGCGCAAATATTAAAAAAAATAAATTTATAAATTGGATTATGAGCCAAGAGCGTATGTCTATACTTTCTATGCAGAATGTATATACTCTATATCTATAGAGCGTATGTCTATATGATAGATATTTTAGTACAAGGGTTGTTCAAAAAGTAGGTTTCCCTAATTGTCAAATTACAAACGATACAGGAAGTTTATGAGGGCAGGGAATTTTAGTTTGGGTATAGTGGCAGCACTTGCATTCGGTTTGGTGACCTTCAAACGCTCACATCTCATTCGATAGCTGAACGCCATGGAGACTCCACTTCGTTTTGCCGCCAACTGTGAAATAATAATAATAAATAAATAAATAAATAATAAACTCTTTATTTGCACTTAATTAGTATACAAAAAGGCGAGCTTATTGCCACATGGCAATGTCTTACAACTAACCTAAACACAGTGGTACATGCGCGCATTGTGAAAATAAAGATTATTACATAACATACAGACAAGTGGAAGAATTTAAAACTAATACTCTAATAATAAATACAAACGGAGCTGCCATGGAATTCACCGACCGGAGTCGGGCCCATCATAATACTATTTTTTTTACACTTCTGGGGGGTGAGCAGTGGATTCCGGACTTACGAACCGGCTGTGGTAGGTTTAGGACAGCTGTCTTGCCACATGTGAGCGTTCCCCTTACCACTTATTCACTCCCCCTTCGAAGCCATAGAATTTGAGATGCGCAAATCGCAGTTTTAGATATTTTTTCTAAGAAAGAGTTGATTATTTTTCTGGAAAGGCCAAGATCTTTAAAGAGGTGAAATAGAGATTTAGCTGGCAGGCCACGAGCGCCAACTTCCACCGCGTGAAGGTGAACAGTGAAGCCGTTCCGGGTTACGGCATTTGCAAGATCATGGTATTTATTTAATTTGTACTCGTGGTCTTTTGGGATATTTGATTCCCATGGAACAGTTAATTCTACAATAAGAGCCACCTTCCGAGATACAGAGTAAAGAGTTATATCTGGATGGAGGGCTGTGCATCCGAGACTTTCAGGGAATTTATACTGCTTAGAGACCGAATCAACCTCTTCTCGATTATATAATTTAAAACTAAAACTCGCCGGAATATCAACGAGCCTCTTCGCTGATGATGTTAAGCTTACTGCAGACGCTGTTTTGAGTTGTGGAACGTTAAAGAGAAGCTTTAGATGAAATCACAAAATAGACTCAAGACTGGGTTTCTAAAACCAACCCTAAGAAATGCACAGTTCTACACCTTGGTAAAAACAACCTTAAAAATGACTACCAACTTGGATCGATCAGCTTAACCACCACAAATGCATAGAAAGACCTTGGTATAACGATAACGGACAACTTGAAATGGGCAAACCATATTGAAAACATTGTAAAACAGGCAAACTCACTTCTATATTTGGTAAAGAAAGCTTTTCAAGTATTGACGATACCGACATTTCAAAAAATTTACAAAACCTACATTCGTCCTCTGATCGAGTATGGTTTTCAAATCTGGAATCCTTATTTTGCCAAGGACATCGACCTGCTTGAAAGTATACAACGTAGAGCGACAAAACTGCCAAAAACCCTAAGAAAAACACCCTATGAACATAGATTAAAAATCCTCAAACTGACAACTCTGGAGCAACGCAGACACAGAGGAGATCTCATAGAGACATACAAAATACTGAGGCAACACTACGACTGCCCAGAGTTGGAAAGCATGTTTGTGTTCAATTCAAACCATCACTTAAGAGGTCACAGCCTGAAACTCAACGTTACAAGCTTTTCAACTGAAGCAAGAAAGCACTTCCTGACAAACAGAATCGTGAACAGCTGGAATAAACTGCCCGAGGAAGTTATTGAAGCACCAACCATAAACGAATTCAAAAATAGGCTTGTTATATATTTAAAAAATGATATATAAAAGAAAAAAAAAGAAACAGCAACACTAGTGAATTTCATAGATATGAACACATCAGCGTTAAGCTGCTAGTTCATCAACAAATAATAATAATAATAATAAATAAGTAGTATTTCAAGAGTTATTTTAATGATATCTAATACCTACTTCAAAATCATGTTGAAAAAAAGTAATAAAGAAATCAAAATAGAACCATAAAAATATTATTAAAATAATAATAATAAAATACAGTAAAATTAAAATTGCAATGATAATCAGAAAATAGCATAGAGGTAATAATTAACAAAAATAAAAAGCCAGTAATAAGAAGCAGTAATTACAATAGTCAGGTTGCTTGCTAGTCAATAAATAATACAGAAAAATAAAGATAATAAAAATCCTAGAAGCAACAAATAAAAAGAGATTTAGTTGTCAGGTTAAATATGAGGAGGCGTTTAATGGAGAATAACGGCGATGAGAAGCTCAATCTCATGTCTTCTGCAACTAACTAGAGTCGTCAACTACAACGGTCGAACCCGTCACCTCAGGAAGTTTTAACGATTAGTCGTTCTATCTCCCTGGAGTGAGCGCAGAAGACTTGGACAAAACAGTCCACCGTCAAGCTCCGCCACATGCCCGTAAGAGGCCAACGCCTTAACCGTGAGATAGCCAGAAGTGTTACCCAGCGGGCTTACACTCACGCCCTTACTTCAAATTGCGACCAGATTACTCCAGTCTTTCGATTGGTTACCAGTTCGAGCTCGCTTGCGCGGTCCTCTCCCTTACGAAGCGGTGAAACGGTGTATACCGAATCTATCGCGGACCACGGCATCCTTTGCCTGGCTGTTCCGATGGTCGTTTCAAGAGCAGTCGCCGTAAGGTCCGCAACCACCCCCGCTCTATGGGAAACAGTACTGCTTCCAGACTCTGGAAGCACTTTCCAAAACCGCGATTCCTTTTTTGCCATCAAAAATCGAATCACACTGCGGAAGACATGGGAGCTAAGGGGCCCTTGCTGAGTTGACCACGAAGACCCATTCTGTTCAGGGTTCCGGCGGCCTCCACGCATGAAGTGCGAGCCCAGGCAGGACTCTTGCCTTAGGGCTAGTTTCCCCTATGAATCAACCTTCTGGCGCTCCTGGACGGTCTGCGCACGGTGCGGCGTAAGCCAATCGACTGTGCACTCTGACTAACAGTCGGGGAAGTCTGAAAGCAGTACTGTTTCCTATAGAGCGGGGGTGGTTGCGGACCTTACGGCGACTACTCTTGAAATGACCATCGGCTATCCGATCCTGGGTGAACAGCCGGGCAAAGGACGCTGTGGTCCGCGATAGATTCGGCATACACCGTTTCACCGCTTCGTAAGGGAGAGGACCGCGCGCAAGCGACCTCGAACTCGTAACCAATCGAGAGACAGGAGTAATCTGGTCACAATTGGAAGTAAGGGTGTGAGTGTCGGTCCGCCGGGTAACATTCCTGGCTATCTCGCGGTTAAGGCGTTGGCCTCTTACGGGCTTGTGGCGTAGCTAGATGGTGGACTGTTTTGTCCTCAAGTCTTCTGCGCTCACTTCAGGGAGATAGAACGACTAATCGTTAAAACTTGCTGAGGTGACGGGCTCGCCCGCTGTAGTCGACAACCCAAGTTGTACATGACTAACAAGATTAATTATTAGGTAATAAGAGGGAATTCATGAAAAAAGATATTGTTAATATTTCTTAACAAAATCAACCAAAAAGATGCGGTGCTGTTTTTGCGTGCGAAGGCTGGCTCCCGACCGGTTAACGATAGGTTGAATGATCTTGACATTTTTCTATGTCACTAGGTTCCAAGGGTCTCGCTTGGTTCCAAGGGCCTCGCTTGATTCCGAGGGATTAGCTTGCGCCCTAACAGTCATATGCAGCGGCATCCACAATCTATCTCCTGCTCAAAGATTGCACAAATGGGGCTATTTAGAGTCTGCATGCGTGCTGCGGTCGAACTCCTGGCTCCATTCCATCCGCAATCACTCTAATCCGGATTCATTACAATGTTTCAACAAAAGTTTTCGACATTTTGATTTTAAAAAAAAAAAACAAGAAAAGAAAAATGGCCAACGTACCAAAGTTTAGATTCCGAACAAAAAACAACAATGACAGGTTACAGTTTCCGCAATCATTCACCATCAACAAAACCATCAATAAACTGGAGAATAAAAAGACGAAATAAAACAAAAGTACATGCGGATGGCACAGGACACAATAAACAACAATGATCGGTGCACTGATAATAGATCGGTGATGAACAAGCTGCCAAAGGTAATATAATAATGCAAGCTGCACCACAGACTTATTAGGGAACAGCTGCAATTAATTCCTATAGCAGTTAGAAAATTGTTTTTGTTTGGCAGCTGACAGATAGAGTTGAGCAACTGGATAATCGATCCAATCATGGCACAACCGTTTTCGCACCCATCAAATCCACAAGGGGCAAACATATTACCGGACGCGTCCGTCAGCCGCGGCTTATGGACGCGACTTCACGCGACTGAAAGGTTATCTGTGTAATGAATTTCTATTGAGCCGTGCACATTATCGGACGCGTCCGATAATAAAATTGCCACTTTAAGGGCCAGACGCGTCCGTAAGTCGCGGCTTACGGACGCGACTGAACAGTATGCACAGTCGTTTGGGACGCGGCTTGCAGATCTCTATAGGACGTCCGAAGCCTCAAGGTCACGTCCGCGACTGACGTCCGATAATGTGCACGGCTCAATAGAAATTAATTACACAGATAACCTTTCAGTCCAACAATAAGGGGCAAAACACACTATCGGACGCGTCCGTTAGCCGCGGCTTATGGGCGCGATCTGTGTAATGAATTTCTATTGAGCCGTGCACATTATCGGACGGCAGTCGCGGACGCGACCTCGAGGCTTCGGACGTCCGATAGAGATCTGGCAAGCCACATTCTAAACGACTGTGCATACTGTCCATAAGCCGCGGCAGCGGGGGGCGCCAGTTTTGCATGCGGCAGTCTTGCACAAATGTCACTTTTGACAGTTCCAAATCTGTTGAGGGCAGATTTGCAGGAGGCAACCTTGCAGGCGGCAACCTTGCAGGCGGCAACCTTGCAGGCGGCATTTTTGCAGACGGCATTCTTGCAGAAAGCAAACTTGCATACAAACCCGAAGTTAGCAACGTTTGAGAATGGCGCATTAGGACATGATTACATGAATAAAATAATTTTATATTATTTTACAAACCAAAAATAAAGCAGTAAAGCGGTCATATGTTATTAATTTTAAATTTAGAAAAAGAAGTAGCAAATTATCATGTCAGGGTAAATTAAAGTGGTGAATATTTTTACCTCTCCACATTTACCGGCATCCTTGTAGTGGATGATTCAGTACATCAAACTAAACAAAAAAATGTTTTAAGTTTTTCTGTTAGGTTAGGTTAGGTTAGGTTTTTCTTTCCCTAAAATCGTAGTGACATTAATTACCGGCATCCTTGTAGTGGATGATTCAGTACATCAAACTAAACATTAAAAAAAATGTTTTAAGTTTTTCTGTTAGGTTAGGTTAGGTTAGGTTTTTCTTTCCCTAAAATCGAAAGTTGATTGCTAAGAACCGCGATGGAGAGGACACTCAAAGAAGTGGACTGGTTTCCCTACCCTGACATATTATAGAAACGCGGCTTTTGTCGATTTCTACTCTGGTAACACTAAATTTTAAATACGATGTTTTGCTTCTAACTTCATTTTCTGCAAAAATGCCGTCTGCAAAAATGCCGACCCTCGAAACGTCAGTTTGACATTTGCAAAACTGCCTTCTGCAAGATTGCCTTCTGCAAAACTGCCGCCTGCAAGAATGCCGTCTGCAAGATTGCCGTCTGCAAATCTGCCTTCTGCAAGTTTGATGGGACCCGCGGCAGCGGACGCGTCCGATAGTGTGTTCGCCCCTTTACCCTGCTGAATATTTAGTACCTCTCCTTTGGTCTATTATTTATTAATGCTAATCAAGAAATTTTTAGTCTAGCAACGATTACGCGGTGGGTGGGTGGGCGAGGGGCAGTGGCGCAACTAAGCCGGTGCAGCCGGTGCGGCGCACTGACAACGACGGTAGCTTAGGGGCCCAAAATGGAACTTTCTACGATCGACGTTCTATCCAACACAGCTAGGAAACTAAGAAAGCCGAAACAATGAATCCCCAAAAGTAATAGATGATTTAATAGAGCGCAATTCAAGATGAAGTCGTTCTAGAAATGTATTTGTTCATGTTTTTTATAATATCTACATTAAGTAGTTAATTTAAATATAATGTATGTAAAATATGCAAAAAATAAATAAAATACAAACCGAGCTGTCATGGAATTCACCGACCTAAGTCGGTCCCATCATATACTATTATTACACTTCTGGGAGCAAACGGTGGATTCTGGACTAACGACCGGCTGTGGTAGGTTTAGGACAGCTGTCTTGCCACATGTGAGCGTACACCTTACCACCTATTCACTCGCCCTTCAAAGCCATAGAATTTGAGATGCGGAAATCGCGGTTTTAGATATTTTTTCTAGAAAGGAATAGATTATTTTCCTGGAGAGCCCAAGATCTTTAAACGAGCACAAACTTCCACCGCGTGAAGGTGAACAGTGAAGCCGTTCCGGGTGACGGCATTTGTGAGATTATGGTATTTATTTAATTTGTACTCGTGGTCTTTTGGGATATTTGATTCCCATGGAACAGTTAATTCTACGATAAGGGCCATCTTCAGAGATAGCGTAAAGAGTTATATCTGGACGCAGGGCAATGAATCTGAGACTTTCAGGGAATGTATACTGCTTAGAGACCGAATCGACCTCCAGAATCCAATCTGAATCTTTCTCGATTATTGAGAAAGGTTTTGTAGTGAAATGATTTTTGCCTTTAGAGCCATCCCGCTCAAACTGTATTGGGGGTTTGGAGGATACTGTCAAACCCTTGTTGGCACGCGCCACTTAGAGGCTAATTACCTCGCGAATAACAGCAAGGACTTTGTCGTGGCGGTAAGTGTACCGTCCTTGATCTTAATTAAATTTCTAATAATATTATGTAAGTATTATTAGGTTTACCAGTTTTGCATTGGGTAGTTTTACTCAAAATAAAGTAGGTAATAAAAACTAACAATTTTTTGTTTATTTCTCATCAACATTCAAAGTGAAGAAATATGATTCAGTAATTAAAATAACAGTAATGCGTCGTATTAATATAGAAACAAATATTTCGAAGATTCTCCTGCAAAAATGTTTCTATTTGATCCAGAGTGTCCCACTGAAGTTCTAGGCAATGTGGTCAAATGAATACGCCGATTTTTAATGTAGCGTCAATATTAACATGGAAAGTAGTTACGTATAGAATAATTACATCCTCTACGCTCCAAATTTAAATTCATAGTGACAGCATATTTAAAAAAATTCTCAACAATAAATATTAATTATTATTAATTGTAGTGAATAAAGTGCAATTATGCAGTCTAGATTAATCTGCGGTTGGCACAGGACGCTTCCCGAATGTACTCGATCGCCGTTTGCATATCGGTCTAATTATAATGGGAAGCAAAAGTATATAGCAAAAGACCGAGTCAACGGACCTTCTAATGAACTCTTTAAAGAGGCTCAAGTTTTGGATGATAGGTTATTATTTATTAAAACTGCACTACGTTGGGTTGCATCTCGCGGTTAAGGCGTTGGCCTCTTACGGGTTTGTGGCGAAGCTAGACGCCACTAGACGGTGGACTGTTTTGTCCTCAAGTCTTCTGCGCTCACTCCAGGGAGATAGAACGACTAATCTGACACACACAGTCAAATACCTAGGCATTGTAGTTGACAATAAATTGCGATGGGAAGAGCAAGTCAATGCAGTGTCAAAGAAAGTGAGAATCCTTGGTTATACTTTCAAAGAGATTAGAAGTGTTCTGGATCGCAGGACGCTAACCATAGTGTATTTTGCATTATGTGAAACCCTTATTAACTATGGTATAATTGGGTGGGGTGGGTGCTGCAAAACCCTCCTGACGCCACTTCTAACAGCGCAAAAATGTATTTTAAAAATCATGCATCGCAAACCATATCAATATTCTTCTAATGATCTCTTTAAAGAGGCTCAAGTTTTGGATGCTAGATTATTATTTATTAAAACTGCACTACGTTGGGTTTTCGTGGCCAAACAAAATAAATCTTTTATTATTACGCACACGAAACCCACTAGACAACACCTGAGTGATAATTTGAATGTACCTAGGATGAAGACGACTTTCGGACAGCGACACTACACTTTCATAGCTTTTAATAAATTTTAATAATTAGCATAGACTTTATAATAAATTAAGCAGTGACATAAAAACCAGCCCCAAAGTCACGGCTTGTTAAATTCTTTGACTCAGAGGGACTTTTCTCTGATCATCAATACGGCTTTAGACAAGGTCGAGGGACAAATGATGCCATTAATTTCGTTACTCAATCCGTAGCTAAGAGTATTGACCAAGGGAAAAAAGCCATGGCAATTTTCCTCGATCTGTCTAAAGCATTTGATACTGTTTCACATGCGATACTTAAAAAAAAGCTCTTTGGATATGGTTATACAGGGATGCTCGAATAAATGGATAGAAAGTTATTTGAAGGACAGGTCACAGATTTTAGTGATTGACGGCAAAGAAAGTGACAGTGCCGAAATATCCTTTGGTGTACCTCAAGGCAGCGTACTTGGCCCTATTCTCTTTCTGATGTACGTCAATGATTTGTGTGAATTGCCTCTTGGCGATTATGCAAGAATTGTCTCCTTTGCTGATGACACGGTTATCCTCGTTGAAGCAGAAACATGGGCTGAGGTACTAGTAAAGGCACAAAATAGCCTGGACAGTGTGAAAGCATGGCTTGATAGACATGTCCTAACTCTGAATGCCTCAAAAAGCAATTTCATTGTGTTTGGATTACGTCCTGTAGTCATCACACCTCCTCCATCATTGACAATCCACTCTAGCCACTGTAATAGGCAACCATCCTGCGCTTGTTACCATATCCAAGAAAAAACCGAAGTCAAGTATCTGGGTGTCCTAATAGACTCTAAATTGAGCTGGGATAACCAATTATTACAACTCTCTTCGAGGTCTCGGAAACTAGTTTTCGTCTTTAGAGAATTACGCAACGTCCTTTCTAAGAACTCCCTAAATATGGTTTATATGGCCCTGTGTCAGGGTTTATGGGTACACGGAATAATAGCTTGGGGAGCATGTGTAAAATCTGTCTTGGATCCTCTAGTGAAAGCCCAAAAGCTTTTGTTGAGGGTAATCAATAGAAGGCCCCCACGATATGACTCCAACATGCTATTCAAAGAAAGTAATGTGTTAGACATACGCCAGCTGTTTGTGAAACAGTCACTCATGTTCTTCCATCGAACCTCAGATAAACGACTACGAAGCCAGCAACACCGAACTACAAGAGCATCTGCAGGTCTGAATTATGCCGTTCCCCGAGTTAATTCTTCATTTGCCCAAAGACAATTCAACTATATAGCACCTAAAATATTCAACCGCCTTGATGACAAAATAAAGGAAATAGAAAATACCATTTTATTCAAAAAAAATATTAAAAAATGGCTTGACGACATAGGTCGTTCAAGGACAGAGAAAGAACTGCTGCAAGTCATATCTTAAAAAAAATATATATATTTCTGCATAACTTTATTATTATACTATATAATATGATATAAGATATTAAACAAAATGTACTATATTGTAATATAATGCAAAAGAATAATACTATAATATATTTAGATCGTTATATTTATATATTTGTGTATGTATGTATATGTATGTGTGTATGTGTATATGTATCTATATGAGTACCTACGTCAGTTAGGCTTCTCCACCTAAGTCAGAAAGTAAGTCGTATGCCCAGATACAGGCTATATTTGGCCTAGTTGGGTATACGCTGAGCATGGTCATGTGAATGTGGGCCGTTGTTTCTTCGCACCATTACTTGTTATGACCATTTTTATGCGTTTTATAAATATGTTTGATACAAATAAATAAATAAATAAATCGTCATTGTTTAAAAGCAAAATAAATAAATGGCTGTTGCAAGAAGAGCGTTTATCTATCCATGCCATGATCGATGTAATAGAATAAGTTAAAGTTGACTTAACATATATTGTGTTTATATTTATGTATGTATGTGTGTATATGTGTATTCTAATATATTTGGTATTTCTATTTCCTATATAATATTGTAATTTTTATAATTTTTTTATTATTATATATATTTATTATTATTACATATATTTTTTTATAATAATAATTATTATTGTGTTAGGTTGGTTCATCGACCCTCGTTTTAAATGTAAAAATATAAATTGCTTGCCTTGGAACGGGTATATCCCAGTTGGGCAGCACTAGCCAGTGAATGAAAGAGGAAAGTTTTTGCCATTTGTTTTAATATTATACTTATTGTAAATGGTTAATTTGATAATTCCAATAAAAAAAAAATAATAATATCTAACCAAAACATCAAAATTTGATTTCGGTCCAACAAACCAAATGTCTACCAAATTTTAAGTTTCTAACTCCAATATTTCGAGATTGATATATGTATTACTAGTGCGCCCCGTAGTGGACCTTATACCACCACTGCTATAAGGGTGGTATAAGGGTGCTGTCAAAGTATATTTAGCGTAACTCTCCGAGCGCTCGCACGTTTTAATTAATTGTAATTAATTTAGGGCCTAAATAAAAAATGTGGCTAAGCGCGACGCTTGAGAATTAACCAGTCAATTTAATGAAATTAAATTAAAACACACTCACCGCTTACAGTGTAGCAGTTTCGCGCCTGAAAGTTTTCGAAATCAATATAAAGCCTTAATGTCCAAGGCAATGAGTAACTTTTTTGAGTTTATATTGTAAATTCGTTCCTTATCGAGGGATTCGCTTAGATACTTTTTTAATTGATATTTATATATTTTTTCAAAATCATGAAACTAAAATTCTTTATATATGGTCGTTTCCAAGTATCATGTCACCTTAATCAATTATTATTATTTTTTTTAATTTTTTATTTAGGTAAAAACAGTCATATACATTTGTGTGAAAATAATAAATAATACAAACAGACCTATATTACCATTAATTACTTCAAAACATTATAAATAGTAGCAAAGGGAAAATTACAATCAAAATTAGGTACACTAATAACTTATAAACTTATAACAATAAACCAAGCAACCGCAATAAACAGCCGCGATATCTTTACTCGATTATGACGTGGTCCCGTAACCGGCATGTCCATTCAACACGGGCACGTGAACAACTTGCTATAATACCCAAGCACAAAACTACACATTTCCAGTGCAGCTTTTCGTATTATTCTGCGGTTGTATGGAATCGGTTGGGAATGGCTTTGCGATCGAAATCAATTGCAGTATTTAAGGACCACTTTAAAAGTTTATTATTAAAGGAAGATATTTAGATGTCAATTTGATTTTATTTTAAAATAAGTTACTATTGCTAATTGGATTATTACTATTGTCTTCGTATATTTATTAATTTGTAACCTGAATATTTAATGTTAAATATTTTGATTTTGATTATTTTTGATTTATTATATGTAGATTATTAAATTTATGTAATTACGTTATTTTCTTTTAATATCATTTGATTTTAAATATCTTGATTTTGATTATTTCGATTTGTGTATTTATTTGATTATGATTATTTGGATTTTTTGTTTTAAGATTTATTTGATTTGGTTATTTTATTTTAAAAATCATATACCTATGTACCTATCAATAATTAATAGGTGTGTCCTGAAAACCAGGATAAGAGATATCCTGAGGATACCCC
This sequence comes from Micropterix aruncella, assembly GCA_944548615.1. Taxonomy (NCBI): domain Eukaryota; kingdom Metazoa; phylum Arthropoda; class Insecta; order Lepidoptera; family Micropterigidae; genus Micropterix; species Micropterix aruncella. The sequence goes on from OX155972.1 coordinate 20,631,930, forward strand.
TAATTTGCAGCGTTTGTAGCTTTATTTCATAGTCTTTGTCTATTTATAGTTTTAATTTTTAATCTGTGTGTTCTTGTTTTTTTGTTGTATATGTTTTTATAACAGCTGAAAATAAATAAATAAATAAATAAATAAATAAATAAATAAATAAATAAATAAATAAATAAATAAATAAATAAATAAATAAATAAATAAATAAATAAATAAATAAATAAATAAATAAATAAATAAATAAATAAATAAATAAATAAATAAATAAATAAATAAATAAATAAATAAATAAATAAATAAATAAATAAATAAATAAATAAATAAATAAATAAATAAATAAATAAATAAATAAATAAATAAATAAATAAATAAATAAACCAAACCAAACTAATGCAACCAAAACACAAAAAGTTTTACTTAAAAACAAATTAAACTATAAGCTAATGTAACAACAAATGGCCTATTTTTTCTTAAAACTAACCAACGTGTCGGAAAATATGTCGAGGTAATTCGAAGCTTTATCATAATGTAAACATTGACCGTCTGAAAAAGGTATTTTTCGCATAGTTCGTGTGAAAAGAGGGTATATAAAATGTATCTTTTGAACGAGAAGAGTGAGACCGAGGAATTTTAAAATGAATTTTGTCCAAAAGGGGTGCAGAATTAATATGGGTATTTAAAATTTTATATAGGAAGATATTGTCCAAGAAGGCACGTCTTGCATACAAAAAGTGTACTTTGTGTTTTGTCGCTCTCTCTCTGCATAATCCGTAGACATGTTACCTGTCCGAAAGTCCAATGATTTAAAAAATCTCTTTTGCACCCTCTCAATCCTATCTATATGAACAGCATATTGGGGATTCCAAACTACGCTTCCGAATTATGTCAACTACCCTAAAGATGTAAAATGAAGATGATTAAAATTCCGATGGTGCGCTGTATTATCGATCTGTTGTTGTATTGTATCGGCGTCTGTTTGGGTAGTTGGTTGGATATAATAACAATAGGTAGCGGGCGCGGCGCGCGTATGGATCGGCGGCCCACGTTGGGAGCCATTCGCTATTGTTCCTCTTAGCGCGCGGCGGGGGCGCGTCCCGGCAATCGCTAATTGGGCGCGTGTAAACAGAGCCCTATGCAAACCGGCCTCAGGGCCCAGCCGCAGCCACCGCCACTACCCTTCCACCCATTCATTGTTTGACGAACCGGCTCACCTATTCGCTTATTGGCTACCTTCATTATCGCATCATCGACGCTTCGACGCACTGCCTAATTATTATTTGACATCTATCGACAACGTTAATTCTAACCTTTCAAATGTCATCGATTATATATCCTATTAGAGATTGCTCAATGCAGTACTGCAATTTAGCATAAATAGAGCTATGACAACGTATAAATATAGATTCGGGCACATTGATGTTTTTTCATCAGGTAAAACTGACTTTAAGGAAACCACTAAAAAGTCATATCGGTCCTTTGACCTCCCTATTTCATCTGATGACTATTAATCCCTTAAACGTGACATGAATAGTTTTTTGTAATATTTTTAAAAATATATTTTTGGTACAAAATAATTAATAATGGTTATAATCTTAACTTAAAATTTCATTCTCATTTGTTTTTTGTTCTTTCTCTTAGTCTATCCATAAATCACTGCTAAAGAAATGTAAGTATAAATAAGGTATAATAACGGAGATATGTACTGTACACATAGTATTAACGGTAAATAGTTGTAACATATAATTAGTCATAGTTTTATTGTTATATTTTGTATTTGTTATATATAAACGCTGTTTATTAACCGAATAAAATAAAATAAAATAAAAGAAACGCAACGTATAGATGGCACTCATTGCAGATTACTCCATAGTTGGCATCATCACAGAACTTGCTTACCACTATTAAGAATAAGAATAAGAATAATTTATTTTCAAAAACCCGATCTGGGTATAGAAATTACATATCTCATGGTATTTCTACAAATAAAATTACATTTCAAATTACTCATAAAATGATAAAAAAGGTCTATAAAAAACTAATAATTGAAAAAAAACATAGAAATTCAAAAATTTAATAACAAATATTGATTACACTACGCAACAAAAAAAAATGCTGCTGGGTGAAATTAAAGCGAGTTTTATGTAATATGGTGCGCCGATGCCGATTTTGTAACCCAAAAATTTGTAGCACTTATGGATTTAAAGTTATAGCTTAAAGTTATATGATAATAAAAAACTGTACATGGGTTAATGTTTAGGGAGCTATGGAGTGGGCCACGAAGACCCATTTCGTTCAGGGTCGGTCATACTTACGGGTCAACACCCATCCAGCGGCCTCCTCGCAGAAGTGAGAGCCAGGGTAGGACGCTGGCCTGCGGGCCAGTCTCCCCTAGGAGTCAACCTTTGGTCGCTCCTAGACGGTTTGCACACCGTGCGGCATCAACCAATCGATTGTGCATTAGCCAATCTGACTAACAGCCGGGGGAGTCTGGAAACAGTAATATTTTCTATAGAGCGGGGGTAGTTGTTAACCTAACGGAAACTGCTCTTGAAACGGCCATTTAGCCACCCGATCCCAGGAGAAAAGCCGGGTAAATGATGCCGTGGTCCGCGATAGATTTGGTAGACACAGTATCACCGCTACATAAGGGAAAAGGTCCGCGCATGCGACCTCGATCCTGTAACCAGACAGGAGGTAGGAGGTATCCTGAAGGTTAATTCCAGACGGAGATATCCTTCCAAACTGGTAGTCAGGGGTGGAGGCTGCCGCTTATTACCTGTCGTACAGGTGGCGTAGCTAGACTGTGGATTGTTTTCGTCCCAAGTCTTCTGCGCTCACCTCACGGGAGACAGAACGATAAATTTCGTTAAAGTTGACCCGTTCGCCCGTTGTAGTTGACAGCTCCAGTTGCCTTGGGACGTGCTCTGCCCAGCCCCACTTCAGTCTTTTTTTTTCTTTTTTTATTTTTTTATTGTTGCAGCAGGGGAAACTCTCATGGGCATCCTGTGACTGGGTAGTGTCGGACTCTTACCGACTAAAACCCCTCCTGCCTTCTGGCGTCGACATACCTGCCTTTCGGCCTACCATCGGCGTTTTTAGTCATTTATTTCTCTACATTCTCGTCATTTTCCTTTATTTTCATCACTTTTTCCATGTATTCTTGAACCATTCCCCATCCCTATTTTGACTCCAGCATTACTGCGGATACACCACACCGTCCACACAAATGATTCTTCCTGCTTTTGCCTGCAACTCATTTCTTCATGTCTCGAATCTGGGGCAGACAAATATGGTATGCTCGGCGTTGTCACTTGTGCAAGTGCAGTACATACAGCTTGCACTGTCCCTTTTTTTGATGCCTGATATATAATTCATAAAAACTGCGTGGCCGGTAAGGCATTCCACCATCCTGTATGTTAGTGTTCCATGCTTCTTTCAGTCCAGATCTTAATATTGGGGATTAGACGGTGTGTCCAGCGGCCTTTGCCAGACTGATCCCATTCCCTCTGCCAGTTTGTCAAAGTCCTCTCTTTTGCCTCCTTAAGCATTTCGGGGTTCATTTCGCAACCCCATTTTGCCTTCCTTTCGAGCGCCAATAAATGCACCGGCACTAGACCTGCCAGCACAAGAGCGGCCGCTGTAGAGACTGTTCTATAAGCGCTGCATACTCTCAATGCCATAATTCGTTGAGCAGTAGCAACGCTCAGTAGCCCCACTTCAGTCTGGCTATAAGTTTAATGACGTCTATCACCCCCGTGCGCCTTCGTATCTCTTCATTGCGCACTCTGTCGCGGAGACTGATATCCAGTATTGCTCTCTCCATTGCCCATTGGCATATTCTGAGGCGGTTGGCGCCGCTCTGCGTTAGAGGCACTGTTTCAAGGTCGTACGTTGCTACTGGCAACTAGGGCTGTCGACTACAGCGGGCGAGCCCGTCACCTCAATAAGTTTCAACGATAGGTCGTTCTATCTCCCTGGAGTGAGCGCAGAAGACTTGGTCAAAACAGTCCACCGTCAAGCTCCGCCACAAACCCGTAAGAGGCCAAAGCCTTAACCGCGAGATAGCCAGCAGTGTTACCCAGCGGGCTTACACTCACGCCCTTACTTCCAATTGCGACCAGATTACTCCAGTCTCTCGATTGGTTACGAATTCGAGGTCGCTTGTGCGGTCCTCAAGAAGCGGTGAAACGGTGTATAACGAATCTATAGCGGACCACGGCATCCTTTGCCCGGCTGTTCACCCAGGATCGGGTAGCCGATGGTCGTTTCAAGAGCAGTCGCCGTAAGGTCCGCAACCACCCCCGCTCTATATAAAACAGTACTGCTTCCAGACTCCCCCGACTGTGTCCGACAATCGATTTGCTTATGCCGCACGGTGCGCAGACCGTCCAGGAGCGCCAGAAGTTTGATTCCTAGGGAAACTTACCCTGAGGGCCAGAGTCCTACCCAGGCTCGTTCTTCATGCGTGGTGGCCGTCGAGTGGGTGTTGACCCGTGAGTGTTACCAACCCTGAACAGAATGGGTCTTCGTGGCCAACTTAACAAGGGCCCATTAACCATCGTTGCTACTGGCAGTACGCATTTCTCATAAACTTTCCGCTTTAGGTTGATGAGCATCGCTGGGTCTCTCGGGATGTGGGCATGGTTTCCGAAGGCCGACCAAGTCAATCCCACGCGTCGACAACTTCTGCACGTTGGTTGTCTTTGCCCAGTTTGAGTTTGTGGCCAAGATAAATGTAGTGATCGACGACTTTGAGTGTCTGGCTCTCAACGGCGATCTGGACTGGGTCTGGGCTAAGGTTCTTTTTTTCTGAAGGTTCATCTTCAGACTCACTCTCGCTGATGCTGAGTGGATTTCCTCAAGCATAGTCTTGAGTTGTGATTGGTCACAGTTAAAAACCTAATAATAATATCACAGGTAAGGACTTACTAATATGATATTTATCGAAAAATGAAAAGCCCTGTTTTCAACATGACCCCGGATAATATCCAATTGTGTATTCATCCCAATTTAGCATGGTATTATATTATGCGCCATTGTCGCGTCGTCTTGTATTAGAAATAGAATTCAGAAAAGGTCTAGCAAAAAGTGTATAGAAGTTGTGTCGCAGGCGGAAGCGGGCTATTGGCCAATAAATAATAGGGAAAGTGGCAATTCACAGATGAAGCAATCTCTGCGCATGGCTCCGAGACAATATTATCAAATGTGCAGATACTAGCTAGATACACGGAGAGGAGTATTACACTCACGTCGCGGGAAAGACACAGTAAGTGCACAATTACATATATTTTTAAAAATTGGTTTTGTCATCCCAAAACTTCCCCAGCAAATACTTATGAAAGCAAGAACGTATCCATGGTGGGTGGAGGAGGAGGGGGGGGGGGGGGGGCACAGATGACGCCCGAAATTTTTTGAGCAAAAAAAAATTAGAGAAAATTGAGAATCAGGGTGAATCCGTGACTTAGGAGGGTGAATTGCCACTAGCATATATCTGGTAAAGAGGATTGTTTCTCCCGACATGCATTACTAAACATTTTCTGGTAAAATTGAATGAGCTAATATTTAGTAAACCCCTTGATCTGGTCAAGATCACCATGTATTTCGGTTTTCAGAAGAGGATTTAAGGTTTAAGGTTTATTACTTTATTCATTTAATTTTTGTACATTTAGCCCCATTGTTATCAATGGCTAAAATGCAGCTAATGCTCATTGCCCACCTAATAAACTGTCCCGTATCTAGGCGGGTCAGAGTAATTAAAATAAGTAATACAATTTCTGTAACAATTAGCCTAATTAACGTAAAAAAACTTTTTATTTTTATAAATAATGAATGTACTTAATTAAGATTGAATAATATATAATAATAAATAAATAACATTATATTACAAATCAAAACACTAAATTTGTACGAATAATACATTGCAGGTAATACAATATGGCAAATACACATATACGTAAATACGATTTCAATAAATAATAAATGATATATGGTATAAACATATTTATAATTTAATAAAATATATAAATACAATTATAAAAGCAGTGCTAAAAAATATGAAATAATATAAATAAAAATGTGATATGATATATTATTAAAATATACATAATAATTTATATAAATATACAATATTATTTTTAAATTAACCGTTATAGGTACATACGCTTTACAAACCAAGTTTTCAGATTTAGACCTTCCTAATTCAAATAACCGTTTATTAATATTGCCTTTAAACTCTTGATTGTTCTTTAGGTGTTTCCATGTTTCCTCTATGTCATTATATAATTTGGGACCAATGAAAAAAGCTTGTCGTTGCGCAAATGTTGTTTGCACTCGAGGAATAAGGAAATTTTGTTTCCGTGAACTCCGAGTATTGCAGTTTTGCTGCCTTTGATCATGTCTATCTTTGTGTTTATGAAAAAATATTATCACATATTTAATAAACAATTGCTTGACGTCCAGAACTTTAGACTCCCTGAAAAGACGCTCTGAAGGGTAGTCATTAGGTTTCCTATAAATTATCCGTAACAACAGTTTTTGCGTCTTTATTAGTGGATCCAAGGCCTGTTTCGTGCAAGCACCCCACCCTACAATACCATAAATCATAAGACTTTGGCATAGAGCTATGTAGATGATTTTAATTGTTTTCCGAGATAGTACATTGCGCAGTTCACGAAAAACATATATTAGTTTCCGTAATCGATCAGAGAGTTGAATTATGTGGCTAGACCAATTCAGCTTAGAATCCACATTTATTCTAAGATATTTTATGTTATCTACAACACTTACTGAACTTGGGGCCATTGGCATAAAGTCTAATTTTTATGAGTTTTTATTTGTCTTGCAATGTCTGTTTGTTAGTTAGTATGTATGTTTGTTTAGGTTAAATCTTGCAAGCTGAAATAGAACCACTTCCTATTATCCCATGAAGTTGACATTTTACACGTTGGTTCAGTTACGGTCACAATGCATTTTTATAGTAAGCATGACCAGATTATACAACCAGGATCGGCTCCCGACAAGGCTACTCTTCCATGGTCAACAGCACAGACACACAATTATGTATAGGCATTCAATTAAGATAACGTCCTTTCTGAATTTCACCATGACATGACTGCTCTGCACCCAGGGTTGGCTCCCGTCGATGGGACTACTCAACGGTCAACAGCACATAAACGAAATTTTGTATACGCATTCAATTACGATAGCCCGTTCTAAGTTTCACCGCGAAAGGGCTGCTGCACCCAGGGATGGCTTCCAACGAGAGGACTCCTCAACGGTCGACAGAACAGAAACGAAATTTTGTATACGCATGCAAGTTACACTATGACATGGCTGCTGCACTCAGGATTGGCTCGAAATAGAGCATTTTAATAGAAGCTTGTTTTTAAAATGTGTTTACTGTTAACCTATTAACTGATAACTTTACTGGAAGTCACTAAGAAGCTTAAAGTTAGTAACTAATTTTCTGTTGACCCATTCGAGACAACTAGAGTTGTCAACTACAGCGGGCGAGCCCGTCAGGAAGTTTTAACGATTAGTCGTTCTGTCTCCCTGAAGTGAGCGCAGAAGACTTGGACAAAACAGTCCACCGTCAAGCTCCGTCACATGCTCGTAAGAGGCCAACGCCTTAACCGCGAGATAGCCAGGAGTGTTACCCATTACGAAGCAGTGAAACGGTGTGTACCGAATATATAGCGGACCACGGCATCCTTTGCCCGGCTGTTCACCCAGGATCGGGTAGCCGATGGTCGTTTCAAAAGCAGTTGCCGTAAGGTTCGCGACCATCCCCGCTCTATAGGAAGCAGTACTGCTTCCAGACTCCCCCGACTGTTAGTCAGAGTGCACAGTCGTTACCAAGGTCCGCGATAGATTCGGTATACACCGTTTCACCGCTTCGAGATACTGGAGTAATCTGGTCGCAATTGGAAGTCAGGGCGTGAGTGTAAGCCCGCTGGGTAACACTCCTGGCTATCTCGCGGTTAAGGCGTTGGCCTCTTACGGGTTTGTGACGGAGCTTGACGGTGGTTTGATTTGTCCAAGTCTTCTGCGCTCACTCCAGGGAGATAGAACGACTAATCGTTAAAACTTCCTGAGGTGACGGACTCGCCCGCTGTAGTCGACAACTCTAGTATCTGAGACTAATATTTAGTCACAGTGTAACTCGAAAACATGGTTAGTGGTCTAGGGTTAGTAGTCAATTTGAAAATGATACGATTACAGTTACTCTGTTCTTCTCTTCGGTGGCACTATCCTCGGATATAACAAGGTCGTTTTCGCCGAGGCGTCGCCGCGCGCTGCTCAGCCAATATGATAAAAACATTCACTTTACGACGGAGTAGATATTATCTGGACATCGAGGGCAGGGGTGTGGGTGGCGTCGACGTGGAATTAGCCTTTGGGGCATGTCGATAAAGTCATCGGCGACGATCATTACATTACATTACATTTACGTCGTGTCCAATTGGCGGCTAAAAACCGCTCTTGGACGTGTCAAAATATTTGTTTTTTAAGTAGTAAGTGTCATTACTACTTTAATCTTTACTTAACATACATATATTAATTTTTAAAAGTATAAAGTATCTAAGAAACTTTGGAACCTACTAAAAGTTATTCGTCGTAGAATCGTATTACAAAACAAATTAAAAAATAGTCAATAATTCTAATGGCTACCTACTAAACACACAATAATTAAAATAGTCAGTTAAAAAGTTGAATAATCAAAGCAGAAGCCTAACAATTGAAATAGTCAATAAATCGAATATATACGTACTAAAAACTGTACATAATATCATTCAAAGTAGTAAGTAAATTGTTAAATAATCAAACTAAAGCTAAATCTTACATTTAAATACTAAAACTACGTATATAATTATCATTCAAATTGGTACAATATTTGCAAAGTCATGGCCCTCGAATTCGGTCAGATTATAGAAAGCTCCAGGTGTTTGATAGTGGTAGGGAGTAAATTGTAGAATTTAATGCTAAGGTATAAGTACCTCTTCTGTACTTTTGCCAGTCTTGTTCGGCGTGTATGGTAAGAGTGAATGTCCGCCCTAGTTGCGGTTTCTGTTAGGTGCTGTCTGGCATACATTAAGCACTGGTATATGAGCGCCGAATACATGGTCATTATCTTTGCCTTACTGAAGTATGCTCTGCATGAGGTTCTGGGCGTTACCTGATACATGCTGCGCAGTGCTCTTTTTTGCAATAGGAAGATTCTTTTACTGTTTGCGGCATTTCCCCAAAATAGTAGTCCATAAGTCATTAATGAGCCGAAATACGCAAAATACACTGATTTAACTGCCGCGAAGCCACAAAGACTTCTGTTTTTTTTAATTGAAATCGCTTCTAAAGTTGAACCTTCATACAATGTGTTCAATTGTAGTGTCTAGTTAGTTTTTATTGGTGTACGACAGAAAGTGAGGTTTGAGGCTTTTAGGGCGTCTTGAGGGCGGCTACCCGGGGTTGGCTCGAGCGAGAGAGAGGAAACGATTATCGGCGTAATGTTTTTCTCTTTTTCTACATTATGTGTATGCACACGTTTCAATTGTATGCGCTGTATGTTTCCAGAAATAAAATAAAATAAAATAAAATTTCAATAAAAGCTCGTTTTTAAAATGTTTTTTACTCTTAACTTATTACAAGCTTACTTTGCAATGTTATTTAGTTAGTAAGTGTGTATGTTTAGGTTAAAGCTTTTGAGGTGAATTAGGAACACTTCCTCTTATCCTATAAAGTTGACATTTCACACTTTGGTTCAGTTCCGGTGACAATGAATTTTTATGGTAAGCATGACTTGATTCTACAACCAGGATCGGCTGCCAATTAGGCTACTCTTCCACGGTCAACAGCGAAGACACACAATTTTATTTACGCATTCAATTATGAGAGCCCGTTCTAAATTGCACCATGACATGGCTACTGCATCAAGGGTTGGCCCCAGACGAGGGGACTCCTCAACGATTAAGCACAGAAACGAAATTTTGTATACGCATTCAATTATGATAGCCCGTTCTAAGTTTTACCGTGACAGGGCTGCTGCATACGGGGTTGGCTTCCAGCGAGGGGACTCCTCAACGGCCAACAGCACAGAAATGAATTTTTGTATAGGTACGTATTTAATTATGATAGCTAAAGTTTTATCGCGACAGTACTGCTGCACACAACAACAAGGGTTGTCGACTACAACGGGCGAGCCCGTCACCATAGGAAGTTTTAACGATTATTCGTTCTATCTCCCTGGAGTGAACGTAGAAGACTTGAGGACAAATACAGTCCACTATCTAGCTACGTCACAAGCCCGTAAGAGGCCAACGCCTCAACCGCGAGATAGCCAGGAATGTTACCTGGTGGGCCGACACTCACGCCCTTACTTCCAATTGTGACCAGATTACTCCGGTCTCTCGATTGGTTACGAGTTCGAGGTCGCTTGCGCGGTCCTCTCCCTTACGAAGCGGTGAAACGGTGTATACCGAACCTATCGCGGACCACAGCGTCCTTTGCCCGTCTGTTCACCCAGGATCGGATGGCCGATGGTCGTTTCAAGAGCAGTCGCTGTAAGGTCTGCAACCACCCCCCGCTCTATAGGAAACAGTACTGCTTCCAGACTCCCCCGACTGTTAGTCAGAGTGCACAGTCGATTGGCTTACGCCGCACGGTGCGCAGACCGTCCAAGAGCGCTAGAAGGTTGATTCCCAGGGGAAACTGACCAAGGCCAGAGTCCTACTCAGGCTCGCACTTCATCCGTGGAGGCCGCCGGATGGGTGTTGACCCGTGAGTGTGACCAACCCTGAACAGAATGTGTCTTCGTGGCCAACTCAGCAAGGGCCCATTAACTCCCTGGCCTGATTCTGGGCCTGATTCTACACCCAGGATCGGCTCCCGACGAGGCTAATCTTCCACGGCCAACAGCACAGACACACAATTTTGTATAGGCATTCAATTATGATAGCCCGTTCTAAATTGCACCATGACATGGCCGTTCTAAATTGCACCAAGGGTTGGCTCCCGACTCCCGACGAGGGGACTCCTCACCGGTTAAGCACATAAACGAAATTTTGTATACGCATTAAATTATGATAGCCCGTTCTGAGTTTTACCGCGACAGGGCTGCTGTACACGGGGTTGGCTTCCAACGAGGGGATTCCTCAACGGTCAACAGCACAGGCACGAAATTTTGTAAAATGCATTCAATGACAATGACATGGTGGCTGCACCCAGGTTTGGTTTCCAACGAGGGGCGCCTCAATGGTCAACAGCACAGAAACGAATGTTGGTATACGTATTTAATTATGATAGCCCGTTCTACGTTCTACCATGACATGGCTACTGTACCTAGGATTGGCTCCCGATGAGGTAACACCTCAACGGTTAACAGTACATACACAATTTTTTGTATACGCATTTAATTATGGTAGCCCATTATTTCTTCTTTTAGAGCATTTTAATAAAAGCTCGTTTTTAAAAATGCTTTTTACTATTTTTTTTTTTTTTTTTTTTTTGGTTTAATACTTTATTCATTTTATTTTTGTACATTTAGCCCCATTGTTATCAATGTTATAAGTAACTCGGAAAAATTGAACACCGAAATGCAGCTAATGCTAATTGCCCACCTAACTAGGACTAAACTGTCCCGTATCTAGGCGGGTCAGAGTAATTAAAATAAGTAATACAACTTATGTAACAATTACCTAATTAACTTGAAAAAACTTTTTATTCTTATAATAAATGAATGTACTTAATTAATTTTTTAAAAATTATTATTTTAAGATTGAATAATATATAATTATAAATAAATAACATTATAATACAAATCCAAACACTAAATTTGTACGAATAATACATTGTTGGTAATACAATATGGCAAATACACATATACGTAAATACGATATCAATAAATAATAAATGATATATGGTATAAACATATTTATAATTTTATAAAATATATAAATACAATTATAAAATCACTGCTAAAAAATATGAACTAAAATAAATAAAAATATGATATGATATACTATTAATATATACATAATAATTTATATAAATATACAATAATATTTTTAAACTAACCGTTATACATACGCTTTACAAACCAAGTTTTCAGATTTAAACCTTCCTAATTCAAATAACCATTTATTAATATTGTCTTTAAACTCTTGATTGTTCTTTAAGTGTTTCCATTTTTCCTCTATGCCATTATATAATTTGGGACCAATGAAAAAAGCTTGTCGTTGCGCAAATGTTGTTTGTACTCGAGGAATTATTATATTAATCTTATTAATATTAACTTCGGAGTCTTCTACGATATATGGCGGAATTTCAATCAGTTTCGAATTATCGTGTTTTTAGAGGGTATCAGGCTTTTGTTATGAGGTGGCAGTATCCCAAAGTATCCGAACTCTTTCGGTCCGAACTCTTTTGATACTTTGTGAGGCGTACTTTCGGCAGTAGGTACGAAGGTATCATTGTTCCTAATATTGTAGCGAACGATTTCCTGCAGTTCAGACCATAACATCTACTGTGTTTCTAGGGTCGGCCCATCTCACGATTCAGCTCCTATTGAGTAGCCTCCTCGAGAGAGGGACTATCCCGGTAAGGACTAATGCATTCTACGCGTCATGAATGGTAGATCGGTTTCCCCTCGGGATTGTCCTCCGGCGCTACTGGATGTTTTGCGCACCGTGCGGCGTCAGCCAATCGGTGGTGCTTCTAGCATTACTGAAGGAGTGTGGCGACTATGGCAATACACTGTCTCCTAAGCAGCATGAGTGAATGTTGACCTGTTGTCATGCCACTCTTGAAACGACCTATTGGCCACCCGATCCCGAATGGTATGAAGGGCAAAGGACGCCCAGGTCTGCAATAAATTCATACTGAATTTTGGCTGTAATAAAACAGGTAAAGACCGCGCAAGCGTCTTCGGACCCGTAACCAGTAGGGAGGATGGGGTATCTAGATGGCTAAATCGAGACGGTGATATACTGCCCAAACTGGTAGTCAGGAGGCGAGGCTGCCCGCTGGGTCACCTTCCCGGTGCCTCGCCGTAAGGCTTTGGCCTCTGACGGATGTTGATTTTACTGAACGATAGGTTGTACTCGTCCCCAAGTCTTCTAGGCCCACCACACGGGACAGAACGCTCAATATCATTAAAACTTCTTGGGGTGACTGGTTCGTCCACTGTAGTCGACAATTCCAATTGTACCTAATATTATGGGAGTGCCTGACTGCCTGTCCTAGTATACTTCGCATCTTGTTAGGTTTTTGGCATAAATAAGGTAACTAATGATGTTCTTAAGACTGCGCCGAGCAAAATAAGCGAAAACGGTAGTCACGGTTTTGTCGCTGTAATCCCTAATCTAATAATATTTAAATAATATATTTAAGATCTCAACGAATGTGTTCACAATAATAGACCTTCCATAATCAAAAACCATTTACAGTTATATATTTCTATCAACATAAAGTTGGGAAAAAACTTAAGAAAAGCACTCCGGTGTTTTGCTCACTATAAATAAATAAATAGGATTTTATTTTAAATTGACATAATATGACATACTAGATGACAAACGTTCAAGCTACAAAAAACCACCACCGGTATTGTATTAAAAAATGTTCTCTGGTTATTTAAATATGATTTTTTGAAAAGATACCTCGAATCTGCCATACAAATTTATTATGGCCAAATAACGTAACATACGCGAGCGCAAGGGTGAATTATTCAGTCGGATCATCTAAGATCGTATTTTTTTGAAGTTTTGGGAAATTGGGTACACAACGAGTACCTAGTTTAATCTGTTTAATTAAACTAAATGTATTTTGTTTAAATTTAAACGGGTTTTTAAGCTATTGCATAGCTTTTATCGCGGGCCTAGGCCAGCGCGGCGACCGAATGAAGAAATTTCTTAACGAAAATTAATGATTTTAAACTGATAATTACGTCTAAACGAGTACTGCTTACGATTCGAAAAAAAAATATGTTAAACAAGAACATTTTCCTAATATTCTTAGCTTTGAATATTTTAGATTTTGTTGATATTACATAGTGTAATTAATTTGTGAAATTAGGTCTAACTGAACACAAAAACGACTACTACGCAAATACTATCTGGCGTATTATTATGAAACCTGCACCATTTTAAAGATAATTTAATTATCTATCTTTTGATCTACGATTTTTTTTCGAATACTCCGTTTTTTTTGCTTTATCGAATAAAACATTCGTGCGCGGCGCTCTATCGGAAGACGTTTAAATTATTCCGAATCATTTGCTTTCGCAGCCTCAAATGATTAGGAATAATTTCAAAGTTTTCCGATAGAGCGCAGATATCTGATATCAGAAAAAATAAAATAAATAAATAATTATAATTGCATAAGTTGTTAAAAATGCTATGCAATAGCTTTACCGCGGCAGTCCCCGAGTGCCATACGTATTTTTTTTTGTTGAGATTTTAGTGAAGTAATAAAATTTTTGGTTACGTAACTTATTCTTTTTTAAACGACTGCCCGACAAAAAAGGAGTGTAATGTGTTTAGGGTTCATCTATGTATGTTTTCCGTTTCCTTATTCCACCATAACGTTTAAACGTTTGAACCGATTTAAAAGTGTGTAGAATTGATAGAATTGCTATGCCATTTTGAGTGTCATCTTACATTAACTCTCCAAATATCAAGTAAGTAGTTGCCAAATGTCAATAAATTAACATAAATATTTCGGGTTTAGTGTTGTTCGAGTCAAAGGTTTGTTTGAGTACATTCCGGAAATATTTATTTTTATTTATTTATTTATTTATTTATCCCTAGTATTACATGATTAAATTTCCTATAGTATATTTTACATCATTTAGTCGTACATACAAAATGTGAACCCTGGAAATTTACTAAAGGTGCGGCTTCGGCGGGATTTTATCACCTCACTAGGCAGAGCCTGTATTGAGGTGATATTTAGTACTGCGTTCATCTGCCGGGTGTATAGGTAATTTATTTAATCTTGGGAAATCCTACAAGTGTATATTGTATAACTATTATAGTATATAGGTATATATATTAAACAAAAATATTTATTAAATTAAATGAGATATAATACTTATATATGGGGGATATATGAATACAGTTATGAGGCTAATGAGATAATAATAACAATAATAAGTAATAGAAGTCATCTGTGCATCTATTTAATAACGTTAGTTACTAACGACTCACAGTGCTCCCTCGTCGAGTGTAACAACTATAATGTTACCAGTCTTTTGTAGTGAGCGTCATTTTGAATGATTGTAGCTTGGCCTAATTGCGTGGTAAATATGTTATGGAGTTTTTTCGCTAGGTAAATATAGTGTCTTTGTCCAAAGGTCGTTATCATTTTTGGTTGTACATGTCTGTCTTTATGTCTTGTGTCGTGTCTATGGGCGTTACTGGTCGGCTTGCTGTTGTCCCGTTGGAGTTCTTTCCTGTAGCATATCAAGACCTGCCGTACGTATAGCTGTCTTGCATCCAACACCATAAAATCCCTGTAGAGCTGGTCACTGGAGTAGCGGTATGGCTTCCTGTATATATATATTAATAAATACCTAAACCATTCCTATTTCATAAAAAAACAGTAATAGATATAATTATTACAAGTAATTACAAGGAATTACAAGTAAAGTACTACAAATGATTCCAGAAGCTAACGGAAAATCGGGTACCTCAATGAAATATATATTTTTGAATAGCTTAGACCTTCAGGATAATGGTTGATTATGGACAAAAATCGCTCAATACATGGGAAGGGGGTCAAATCGCTTAATACATAGGAAGGGGGTCAAATCGCTCTCATCAATTTTGTTTACACTAATAAACACTAAATTACATCAAGCGACCAGAAATGGTACTAATGTAAAAAGATAGTTCGAAAGAGTACATACAAATGAGTATAGAGGGCGTTAAATTTTATATAATTATTCGAGGTTTCAATCAAATGTCATTAAGATAATGAAAGATGCATATCATCAATGAACCAAATATAAAGAAGATATTTAATAAAATCAGTCTTATTTTGTTCTTATGTTCAATACTTTACTCGTTCTCTCTACCTTGTTATAAATACAATAGGTCGCTTTCTGAAATGGCAGTCGTGTTTTTTTATTATTTTTAATACATTTACTTGCTTTCTTATGTTATATTTTATGTAATGTCGCTGTCACTTATGATATTAAAAAGTAACAAAACGCGTGTACTTTGAGATCGTTTGGCATTTTTGGGTGTGTATTTTTTACCGGAAAGCGGGTATATTTATAAAATTAAATTGTCGATGGCGAATTTTTGCAAACACGTCGATTCATCGACCTCCCTATCTTCGTGCTGGCAGTATGAAGAGTCTATTAGGCTACATAGGTCGGCAGTTACGTGCTGGGTAATCAATTTTTTCAGGTTTATTATACAGCGAGAATAAAACGGGCCTCTAAATCTTGTTTATTCCACTAAATCACTCTATGAAAGTGGAATTATATATAGTGAGGCCCAGGCCTTCCATCGGGTCACCCCTGTCCAGACAGGGGGGGGGGGGGGGTGACCCGATGGGAGTAGGTCATTTTGTTATGGGTGGTATGACATATCTTCGTCTGGATTTAACCATCTGGATACCTCCGTCCACCCGACTGGGCTCGAAGTCGCTTGCGCGGTCCCCTTCCTAAGAAGCCTTTGCCTTATATTATGGGGAGACGTCTCCCCATAATATAAGGCAAAGGCTTCTTAGGAAGGGGACCGCGCAAGCGACTTCGAGCCCAGTCGGGTGGACGGAGGTATCCAGATGGTTAAATCCAGACGAAGATATCCTGCCAAAAACTGGTAGCCAGGGGGCGAGGTGGCCCGTTGGGTTACCTTCCTATAATGGGTGTACTTTTACACTTTTGGACGTTAATCGGTTACATTTTACCTACCAATTATTTCCCAGATACATATTCTTCTGTATTGGATAGAAATTTCACAAACGGAAGGTTAATCCGTTTTAAATTTTCTTACCAAAAAGTTACAATCAATTTGAAAGGATATTATCGTCTAATTTGAAAGGATTTTCATCGCGATATTCCGTCCAAATAAAATACCTCTAATATGGAAGGTTACAATCAGCGAATTCTTCCATTTTATATGGAAAAGTGGTGTTATTTTTCCCACTCAAAATTTCTTACCATTTTAAATGGATTAATGTGGATGGAAAAATATTGTTCCGTCCTATTTTGGTGGGAATATTTTGTTAGAAGGTGATTCCTACTTGGTATAATACTTCCAAATAATTTCCTTATTTCATTCCGTATTAGATGGAAAAAAATCCTTCTAAATATTGGAAGGAATTTTGCAGTTTTCCGATTCGGACGGTAAACAAGGAAGGAAAAGTCCTTCTTTTTGAAAGGAAACGCCTTTGGAAGGACAAAATAAGAAGGTAAGTCAGGATATTTCTCTCAGTGTAGTGCCTCGCCATAGAGCGTTGGACTTTGGCGGGTTCGTGGCTTTGCTGGACGGTAGGTTTGCATCGTACCAAAATCTTCCACGCTCAATTCACGGGAGACGACATTATCATTATTGTTAAACCTTAATGAGGTGACGGGTTCGCCCGTTGTAATAGACACCTCCAATAACGTAAGATGTTCCGTGCAGCTGGGCTGTATTACCTGCTCGTTACATTGGATTGGCTCAACTCACGGTTCAACTCCGGTAGCCTCTTCGAAGAGGGACGAACCTGGAAACGACTCTGTTTGTCCTGTCGGGGCTGTGTCGTCGACAGGTGGGATCAGACCCTCTAAGGAAAGACCTCCGGTTTGCGATTCGTGCGGCTTTTGCCAATCGACTATGCACTTCGGCGAATAACCGGGGGGGGGGGGGGGGCGGGGGGGGGGGGGGAGATGGTCTTTTACGTTTCCCAAGTGGGGCGGTGTCGACTACGATATGTGACCGTTCTTTCAGCCGTAGGACGTAGAGACAATACAAATGTACTGTCTAGCTATGCCAAAACGCCCGTCAGAGAGCAACGTTTTACGGCGAGGCCCATTAGCTCCCAAACGACTACTAAAACCCATTATTTTTGAAACGCCCGGGTCAACACCCGTCCTGCGGCCTCCACGCAGAAGTGCAAGCCCGGGTAGGACTCTGGCCTGCGGGCTAGTCTCCCCTAGGAGTCAACTTTCAGGTGCTCCTGGACGGTTTTCGCGCCGTGTGGCGTTTGTAGCCGCAATCGATTGTGCATTCCGACTAACAGCCGGAGGAGTCTGGAAATAGTAATGTTTCCTATAGAGCGCGAGTGGCTGTTCTTGAAACGACCATTCAGTCACCCGATCCCGGGTTAACAGCCGGGCAAATGATGCCGTGCGTCGGCGATAGATTCGGTAGACACCGTATCACCGCTACGTAAGGGAGAGGACCGCGCAAGCGACCTCGATCCTGTAACCAGTCAGGAGGCAGGAGGTATCCTTATGGTTAATTCCCGACGGAGATATCCTTCGAAACTGGTAGCAAGGGGGCGAGGCTGCCCTCTGGGTACCTTTCCCAGTGTCTCGCCGTAAGGCGTTGGCCTCTGACGGGCAGGTGGCGTGACTAGACAGTGGATTGTTTTTGTCCCAAGTCTTCTGCGCTCACCTACGGGAGACAGAACAATTTAATATCTTTAAAACTTCCTGATGTGACGGGTTTGCCAGTTTTAGTTGACAGCTCAGGGTCTTAGTGGCCACACCGCAAAAGGGCCCATTAGCTCCTAAAGCTCCTCTCCACCCTCACCGTTTCCCAAGCGGTGAGGGTGGTTGTTGGCCTGATATCAGTTACTCTTGAAACGACCCGTTGGCCAACCGATTCCATGTGAAAGACGGACGAATGGCGCCACGGCCCGTGATACATTTGAACTGATTTACCGTTAACATCAGGTATAAAAGCTGTGCTAGCTACATGAAACCTCCGACCAGAGGATGGTTCTTTAAAAAAAAATTGTCTGTGGTTCAATATTTTTTTAATATTTTATTTTATTTTATTTATGTAGGTAAGTAACAGTATGAACTTATAATTAGATAAATTATTAGGTCGACCTGTATGTAACTAACTATGTAATGGAATCTAAGGTAACTAATTTAACCATTTTCGAAGGATCGTAGCGACATGAAAATTGGCAGCTGTATGTAGTTCTGATGACAATACAATAATATGGTACTGTCGAACTGATCTGATGACGGAGTCGGAAGATATGCACTGGAACTTCATGATGGAACATCGTATCATAGCTGTGTTTGGACTTGTTAGAAAGGTCTTGGAATGGAACTTTGACCACGATTAGGTTTCAAGGTCTGATGATGAAGCCGGAAGACAGGCACTGACATTCCATGATGGAATATCGTATCATAGCCGTGTGTATGTGAATATCGTATCATAGCCCAAAAGCGTGTTATTAGTGTTTTTTTAAACTATTAATTTATTTAGACTGAAGTCTGTCTGTGAGTGTATGAGGGTTTGTTTGTGTATATGTGTGTGTGTGAGAGAGAGGGTGAGAGGGTGAGGGTGTGTGTGTGTGTGTATGTGTGAGGGTGTGTGTGTGAGGGTGAGGGTGTGTATGTCCGAGTGAGAGAGGGTGTGCGTGAGTGTGTGTGTGTGTGTGTGTGTGTGAGGGTGTGTGTGTGTGTGTGTGTGTGTGTGAGAGAGAGAGAGAGAGAGAGAGAGAGGTGAGGGTATGTGTGTGTATTCTTCCACGATGGCGCTTAAACGCTTCAACCGGTTGAGCTAAAATTTGGTAAGCAGGTATCATTCCATTATGGCAAGAGTTGAAAAGATTGTAATTGGAATCTGTCCACCAGAGGGCGCGCTAGTCATACTTCAATCTCGAAAGATTGCAGTTATAAACTTGAAATTCGGTAGACAGATGGCTTGTTTGTCGAAACCACGTTTTGAATTTCGGACGGAATATCTCGTAGGTATACAAAACCGCCTAAAATGGGCTCGCACCTCAGCATGTTCGTGAGCGGAGTGTCACAGCCGTGCGCAGCAATATTGTATTGACATTGATTATATAGCGTATTAGATTGCTTCATTCCGCACGACAATATGGCAGCTAAAATCCTACTACGAAACGCAACAAGTAGATGGCACTTACAGTTCCAAAAATTGATTAATATTTTCTTAAGGACATTCTCGGCACTGTGGAATTCGTGGTATAACCGTATAAAGGCGCACTGTAGAAATTCTGGACGGTCTGCGCTCCGTGCGGCATAAGCCAATCGATTGCGCAGTCTGACTAACATATTGAGTTGTCAACCACAACGGGCGAACCCGTCACCGCAGGACGTTTTAACGATTGTTCGTTCTATCGACCGTGCAGTGAGCGTAGAAGACTTGGGACATAACAATCCGACGTCTAGCTACGCCACAACCCGTTAGAGACCAACGCCTTACCGCGAGTAGCCAGGTATGTTACCTGGCGGGCGGCACTCGCGCCCTAACTACCAATTGTGACCAGATTTCTCCGGTCTCTCGATTGGTTCCGAGTTCGAGGTCGCTTGCGCGGTCCTCTCCCTTACGAAGCGGTGAAACGGAGTGCACCGAATCTGTCGCGGACCAAGGCGTCCTTTGCCCGACTCTGAACCGGGATCGGATGGCCAATGGTCATTCAAGAGCAGTCGCCGTAAGGTAGACAACTACCCCCGCTCTATAGGAAACAATACAGTTCCCAGACTCCCCCGATTGTTAGTCGGAGAGCACAATCGATTGGCTTGCACCGCTCGGTGCGCGGACCGTCCAGGAGCGCCAGAGGATTGTTCCCAGGGGAGACTGGTTGACCCAGTGTCCTACCCAGGCTCGCACCCCATGCGTGGAGGCCATCGAATGGGTGTTGACCCGTGAGTCTGACCGACCCTGAAACAGAATGGGTCTTCGTGGCCAACTCAGCAAGGGCCCATTAGCTTCCAGACTCCCCCGACTCTGACTAACAGTCGGGGGAGTCTGGAAGCAGTACTGTTTCCTATAGAGCGGGGGTGGTTGCGGACCTTACGGCGACTGCTCTTGAAACGACCATCGGCTACCCGATCCTGGGTGAACAGCCGGGCAAAAGATGCCGTGGTCCGCGATAGATTCGGTATACACCGTTTCACCGCTTCGTAGGGGAGAGGACCGCGCAAGCGACCTCGAACTCTTAACCAATCGAGAGACTGAAGTAATCTGGTCGCAATTGGAAGTAAGGGCTTGAGTATAAGCCCGCTGGGTAACACTCCTGGCTATCTCGCGGTTAAGGCATTGGCCTCTTACGTGTTTGTGGCGGAGCTTGACGGTGGACTGTTTTGTACAAGTCTTCTGCGCTCACTCCAGGGCAATAGAACGACTAATCGTTAAATCTTCCTGAGGTGACGGGCTCGCCCGTTGTAGTTGACAACGGTATAAATACGGTATAAATTAATAATATAATAACAAACGAATTTTTAAATACCTCTTAATATTTTAATATTATTAACATAATGATGTTCAATTTTTAATTTAGTAAGTATGCTGTTTTAAATGCGATATAATTATGCACTTTGATATTTAAAAAAAACTAATAGATGTCATTCTATCTCCTCGTGTTATTTCCGTGATGTCATTTATCAGCCTATATTAAAAACGCGATAGATGACACTAATTTAATGTTATTATTGGTTAAATTAATAATTTTTTTTCATAATCAGTTCTTTAAAAAAAACATTAATTTTCAATGTTGTTATAAATGGCACAATTACATTGCTATTTTGCAGTTTTAGAAGGGTGCCAAATCGTACTGTGGGTTGAGCAAGCTCTAATACAACATATAATTAATTGTTAGGCATTGCGGTATTGATAAATTTAAAGTATACAAGCTATTAAATGCTGTTTCGAAGTCGGGCAAAGGCATGCCGAAATTGTGTCGACCATCGCAATCTCCCGTCTCATTAAAAGATGCTCGTTTTGTTGACATCCGCGGAACGCACCGGACAATCTCGCGGACCGAGCGCGACAGGGACGCCGCTAGACAGCCAGTACCGCGTTGGAAAGAGACGGAATGTGACGTTGAGCTCAAATACCTGCTTCTTCAAGGGGTAATAAGCCCCGCAACAATAAGCAAGCTCTAGAGGTGGAGTAAGGGTTATCGTACATGCCAGAGGCTGTATATAATTATCGTATCGCATGTTCCAGTAGTTTCGCAAACAATAGGGTCGCGTGTATTTGAACCATTACAACGGCTGCCATCTTAAACGGAATCAAAAAACACAATCTCAATATTAATATTTTTATTTACTTTATTTATATACAGGATGTCCCAGAAGACGACGCCATGCCGGAAGCAAGTGATAGGGCAATAGCAAGTCATACTCGTTAACAGAAAAAAAATCTAAGGTATTTTTAGAATAGAATAGAATAGAATAGAATAACTTTATTGTGCTATAAAAACATAACTTAATGAATATTACTCTGGTTTTATAAAAAAGACAATTTATGCACAAATGGCGGACTTATCGCTATAGCGATATCTTACAGTCAACCATTTGATAAAATAATTCCTAATTTTCACCGTACAATACACAAAGAAGTAGTAAAGTTAAATTTAAAATAAACTTATACAGATACATGTCAGCAACTTATGGTAAGGTTGCCCAGGGAAGGATAAAGGAGAGGACAAGGTGAGATATTTGGTTAGTGGCTGTGTAAAAATAGATGTTTCTTCAACAACTTTTTGAAAGTATGCAGCGAAGGTGCATGCTTGATAGAGTGAGGGAGCTGATTCCATAAACGAGCAGAATGGACTGTAAAAGAGTACGTGTAAACAGAAGAATGATGTATCGGAATAGCGAGTGTGTTATCCCGGCTTGATCGAAGTGGAAGACCGTGGCCTCCCAAAGGGTGGAAATTCTCCTTTAGATAGGAGGGTGAAGTGGGGTTATTGAGTATGTTGTAGAGTAGCGACAACGTATGAACATTTCTTCGATTGCGAATAGGAAGCCAATGAAGTTGCTCACGAAAGCAGCTAACGTGGTCGAACTTTCGCAAATTAAAAACATACCTGAGTAAGATATTTTGCAGACGCTCCAGCTAATTCAAAATAACCTCACTGGCATCTATATAACAAACATCACCGTAGTCAAGTATAGGCGTTAAGAGTGTGAACACAATCATTTCTTTCATTTTTAAAATTATAGGCAAAAAAAACGAGAAAATCAGCACCCTGTGATGATGTTTTAACTCCCATTACTACAAATCTCAACTTTTATACAATTTTATTTTTATTATGTAATTCTGAATAGTGCTTCTGTAAATTGTTGCTTAAAATTTAAACCTAACTGCTCCGGCTTGGAAGAAAATGTCACTTCTTTCCAACCAAGTATCCAAAATTAATACTTCGCCCAATTTTTACTGACTACTAAAAATAAAATAAAATAAGAGAGAGAGGGAGGAGGAAGGGGTCGGGGAGGGGTAGGGGGAAGGGGGGAGAGGGAGAGGAAGGGGGCGGGGGAGGGAAAGGGAGAGGGAGAGGGAGCGGAAGAGGGAGAGGGAGAGGGAGAGGGAGAGGGAGGGAGGCGATCAGAACGGTGCGCAAACCGTCAAAGGAAAATTCTGTGGAAAGCTTTTATATCATATAAAATTCTATATTGTATCAAAATGATGGGATCGATTTACATCAAAGTTATTTTTTTTCGAATAAAAACATTTTAATAAAAGCTTGTTTTTAAAAATGTTTTTTTTATAATAATTAAAAATTATTTTTTTTTTGCTTATTTTTAGAAACGTTTCTAAGTCAGTTTAATTCTAAGGCTGATCATTTTGATTATAATTAAATGCGTACACAATATTTCGAGTCTGAGCTGTTGACCGTTGAGGAGTCCGCTCGTTGGAGGCTAACCCTGGGAGCAGCCGTCCTGTCACGGTGAAAATATATCGTGCCTGTGCTGTTGACCGTTGAGGAGTCCCCTCGTCGGGAGTCGACCCTGGGTGCAGCAGCCATGTCATGGCGAAACTTAGAACGTGCTATCATAATTGAATGCGTAACCAAAATTAGTGTCTGTGCTGTTTACCGCTGAGGAGTGCCCTCGTTGGAAGCCAACCTTGGGTGCAGCAGTCCTGTTATGGTGAGAATTAGAACGGGCTATCATAATTGAATGCCTATACAATATTTTTTGTCTGTGCTGTTGACCGTTAAAGAGTCCCCTCGTTGGGAGCTAATCCTGGGTATAGAATCGGGTAATGTTTATTATAAAAATGCATTGGAACTGAACCATCGTGTATAATTTCAACTTCACAGAATAAGAGGAAGTGTTTCTAATTCAGCTTAAATTTTTTGACCTAAGCAAACTGACAAACATTGCAAGGGCAATAAAAGCTTGTAATACCCCTCCTCTCGCGAAGTAAAAATTCAGCTATCACTTTTGCGCGACATTTTCGCGCGTAAAATCGACGCTAATCGACGACCTTGATACAAACGACCATAACTTGTAAACCACTATACGGATCATAAAAAAAATACTGTAAAATGATCGCATTGAAATTTGACATATAAAAAATTATAAACTGGAATTTGGGAGAGTCGGCCGTTGGTCCCGCAAGGGATGTTAGTGAGTCGCCGTAGTAAAAACATATTTTTAAAAACAAGCTTTTATAAAAATGCTCTGTCCCGAGCCAACTCTACGTGCAACAGCCATGTCATTGTGGAACTTAGAACGGGCTATCGTAATTGAATGCGTATACAAAAATTAGTTTCTGTGTAAATTAGAGGTGATATTTATATCACCTTTTGTATTACCTATCTGGATATCTGAATACTTAGCCCTTTGTAGCCCAAGATCTTCAAACAAAATATAATGTTGATAATGAGATAGGTTTATGCAAATAAAAAAACACGTACCTATATCTCAGAAATTCAAAAATATTTATTATTATTCATTTATTTGACATTTAAGGGAATGTGACATTACTGTAAATTTGAGCTGAACGTATAAAAAAATATTTATGTTGTATGGAAAAATTTGAAGCAATTATTTTGTTTATTATAGCATAATGCTACACTGCATTTTTCGCAAATTGTTTGTGAAACGCCAGTGCACTTGGGAATCTTGCAACGTACCTATCCTTTTTTAAACCCAAATCGGCTAATGACCGACCTGGTCCTGCCTTACTGCCAATGGAGGAACATGTTGCGTAGGGCCCTTATGTTTTTTGGCTTGAATTTCGTCTTCTAAAGACCTTCGACTCTTGATGTTAGGCTTAAGGCCAAGCTCGCATAAGGTCTCGCCTATCTCAAGTCTAATTTCTGCTGAAGACATTTGTTTGCCGTTGAGATATTTTGCCTTCCTTACTCTTCGGTATAATAACCAATAATTTGCCATAGTCAGTTCCAGTAAATGTTAGAACATCCTAACTTGCCATCTTTTGCTTCGAAATTTTGAATGGATAAAATTATATTCTTACCTACAGGTTTCCACGAAAACTACACAATTGTATACACTTTTTATATTTTTTTATCAGTCATTCAACACCTGCCTTAGTTCTAATTTATCACTTTCATCAATGCGCAACATTTAAACTCACATAAGTCCCTTAGTTACGCTATCTATGATTTTTACTCGATACTAAGTGGTAGGGTACAGTAGTGCTAGAGGGATTCAAATGAACTAAATGAATTTTGTCCCTTATTTAGGGGGATTTTAAGGGGATTAGTAGTTTGTTACAGAAATGTCACATGAAGCTATAAAGGGTTAAAATTAATCACATAGGTTTGAGATTAAAATATTGATATTAACGAAAATAACATTTTCAATATTATAAAGAGGTAATGTTGTAAACAATTACTAATGTTATAAAGAGATAATGTTTGTAAGTTTGGAAATTTGTATGTAGGGGGTAATCTCCAAAACTACTCAATCGATTTAAAAAATTCTTTCACTTATGAAAAGCTACATTATCGAAAAGCGCTAAAGGCTATACTTGATTGTGATTGATACTGGGTTTGAGTGCCACATCAAGATATTTGTAAATCAAGTCGGAGTAAAATGAGCTGTTGAGTTGCTTTATCGGCGTGCGCTGACGAAACGGTTTAATAAACGTGAAAACAATATTTTACAAAAAAGTCAGCCTCAAAGACGCCTATAAAAAAGTCCTCGACAGTATACATCCAACTTTTATATTTAAGCTACAGTAACTGCTTTTATACCTCAAAAAAATTGAAAAGTAATTAGCGCTCTCTGTTGAAATTCGCGAGTACCACTACGCGCTCTGTTTAGCTAAACAACAAAATATGAATCGTAATCAATATAAATTATTCTATTATTACGAGTGTTAAATGGTGTTAGAATTAGCCACCCTCTGCGTTTTTAGGTGGTATAGTATAAGATATATTGTTTGATATTTTTCCTTTGCATATTATATTAAAAATTAAGCGCTATTATACAAAAAAAAATGCGAGTAAAACTTCGTGGGCCGGCTTTTGTTGAGAAAAAATAGGAATTAAATATGAATCATTAGGAGATAAAATTAGCCATCTACTGCATTTTTAGGTTGAAGTATTGCTCGATATTCAAATTCAAATTCAAAATTATTTATTGAGTTCAAATTATGAGTACATTCAATTTACAAAAGTCATAACCTAACTAGGCTGCCGCCTGTTCCAAGGTAGACAATTTATTTTAATTATCCTAAGAAATCTATAATATTATATTTATATAAATAAACAAAATCATACATAATGTAACAGAAATATCTTAATTACCTAATAAAAATTCGTAGGAAAATGTCATGAAAATTGTCAATATTATTTTATTTTAAAACATGATAAAAATTAATATATAGTCATATATGTATTAATAAGTATTAATATGTATTTTTAATATACAAAATAAATTCAGAAAAATTAAAATAAAATTACATTTAGAAATAATCAATATTTGTCCTTAGCATTTATTAAAATTACGGATTATATATCGATTAAGCGCTTTCTGTTGGATTTTGAGAGTACCACTATACGCCTACTTTTGTTGAGACAAATTTATTGAAATTTGGACAGGACAACGTATCGGGTCGGGTCAGCTAGTATTATATAATACTATTGAATCACACTTTAATAATACAAATAATCCAGAAATATTAAAATAAACACATTTTACCAGAATCCATAACTGTAATCAGTATGAAAAAGAGGAGAATGAAGTATCGCATATATTGCTACCCTAGTCCTCGGCATGCTATGGAATTAGAGAGAGACGAGGCGATGGGTATAAGAAAGGCGAAGTTGTTGAGTATCCGAGCCGACCAACCGTTCTTCATGTCCATTGAATGTGGCGGTTGCGGCGTTTCGGAAGTCCGCGACAGACGCGCCGCCTCCTGCCTTTCAGCAAGTTCTAGGGCTTGATTATGTACGATATGATTAAAGGTGAACCCGCGATGAATTGATTTATCGGTCATAATTACGGACACAGAATAATATTTTTTTTAGGACAATTTTAATTATTGCCAAATTCATTTCGGGATATTATCTTTCTGAATTTATTGTAAATTTATTTGTAAAATATTGTTATAATGATTTTTAAGGATTTTTTTATTTATTTGTGCAGAAAATTAAGTATAAATAATTTATTTAATGTTAATTTTCTTTCACTATGTACAGAATGGGCTCAATTGCGTTTCTTTGTGAATTGAAAGTGAAATTAGTTCAAGTGAACGAGATAGAGCAATACGTTAGAGCGGATTGTGAAACAAATGATTGTCGATAAAAACTACCTGTTGAACATATACTCGTCGGAATAAATTTGAATATATTTCGTGCGGTCTTAGATTTAGATGATTATCTTTAGTGGGTAGTTTTAACGCGAAAAAGTGACTACCATTCATTTCACATTCCGTTCTAGCGTATTGCCCTGTCTCGTTCACACGAACTAATTTTCGATTTTAGTTCACGAAGAAACGCTTGATGCTTCGATTTGATGCCGCTGATATGCATTTTTAGATGTATTTGGTCAATTTGTGCGGCTGCGTGTTTCCCGTTTCCCTACACAACTCTGTATAATATATCCGTTTTTTTTTAATTTATAAGGTTATATCCATTGCATTATTGTATCTGGAAAAAATGTATACTAAAAAAAATATCACTACTTTTTCTTGGCGGTTCTTTCTAGTAATGGAACTCATAGTAGCCGTCGAAAACAATACCTATTCTAATATTATGAAGAAGTAAAGTTTGTAAGTTTGTAAGATTGTATTAGGGGTCATCTCCGAAACTACTTATCCGATTTCACCTCGATATTTGACTAAAAATTCTTTCACTAATAGAAAACTACATCATCGACGAGTCCTATAGGCTATATTATTTTTTTAATTATGATAAACATTGGTTTTAAATACGGAATTAAATCAAGACATGTTAAAATCAAGTCGGAGAAAAATGAGCTGGTGAGTGTGCGCTGATGAAATGATTTGATGCATATGAAAACAAATTAAGATAAAAACGTTGGCCTCAAAGAGATCTATAAAAAGTCAGTGACAGCATATATCCAACTTTTAAATTTAAGCTACAATAACTGCTTTTATATCTCATAAAAAAATAAGTAGCCTACGTTCGTTGAAAACTTATGAATCCTTACCAAAATAAATTAATTTATCATCATGGCTGTTAAATAAGATAAATTAGCGATGTATTAGTGTCGACTACAACGGGCGAATCCGTCACCCCAGGCTGGCATAACGATATGAGATCATTATTTCAGGCGTGGAATGAAAATAGAAGACTTAGAGACAAGGCAATCTACTCTCTAGCTCCGCCAACAAGCCCGTTAGACGCCAACGCTTTACGGCGAGGCACCAGGAAAGGTAACTACCAGTTTCGGTAAGATATCTCCATCTAGAGTTAACCTTCAGGATACCTCCGTCCTCGCGACTGGTTACGGATCCGACGTCGCTTACGCGGTCTGTACCTGCTGTATTACAGCGGTAATTTAATTTGAATTTATCGCTGACCTGGGCGTCCTTTGCCCTTAGTGCCACGCGGGATCGGGTGGCTCAATGTCGTTACAAGATGCCGCTGCTTAGGAAATATATTTCCATAGTCTCCAGACTCCTTCAGCAATTAGTCAGGGATTGGCATCGCCGAACGGTGCCCAAACCGTCCAATCGCACCGGGATACAATCCCGCTAGGAGAAACCGCTCAACCAGCTTGTGAGGCCTGAGACGCGAGAGTCTTACCCGGGGTAGCCTTCCCCAAGAGGAGACTTCTGAATAGAAGTTGAATCGTGAGTTGAGTCGATTTGACAACAAAATGGATCTTGTGGCCAAGCTGCACGAAACCGTTCGCTTCCATTAGCCATGCTCTGTAAGTTTTTAACACGCTTTTATTAGGTCGACCTGTATGTAACTAACTATCTAATGGAATCTAAAGTAACTAATTTAACCATTTTCCAAGGATCGTAGCGTCATGAAAATTGGCAGCTGTATGTGGTTCTGATGACAATACAATAATATGGTACTGTCAAACTGATCTGATGATGGAGTCGGAAGATATGAACTGGAACTTCATGATGGAACATCGTATCATAGCTGTGTTTGGACTTGTTAGAAAAGTCTTGGAATGAACTTTGCCCACGATTAGGTTTCAAGGTCTGATGATGAAGCCGGAAGATAGGCACTGGCATTACATGATGGAATATCGTATCATAGCCGCGTGTTGTGAATATCGTATCATAGCCCAAAAGCGTGTTTTTAGTGTTTTTTTTAAAACTATTAATTTATTTTGTAGTATAGTTTTAGAGATATCATGAAATTAGTAATGCATGCAAGCACCTCGAATACCTAGCGGGCAGCGCGGAGTGCGGCTGGCCTAGCAAGGTTAGCGTTCAGCGGAAGGCGCCGGGAGGAACAAGACCCGTAAGTTAACGAGTTAGGTAGCGTGCATCTACGGCTCGCACAAGATATTTAAAGGAAGCGTTAAAAAAGCAAATAAACGCTACTCTACTTAAGCCAACTAGATTCAAAAATTTACGCGAAGTGAAGCCGCGGGCAACAGCTAGTCTATACTAATATTATAAAGAGGTAAAGTTTGTGACGTTGTAGGAAGTAATCTCTGGATCTACTGAACCGATTTTGAAAATTTTTTTACCAATAGAAATCCACGTTATTTGTCAGTGTCATAGGTTATATATTAATCCGAAAAATGTAAAGACTTTTTCGTGGTAGTCGGATTTGCAAAGTAAGTCGGAAAATAAGCGGTCGAACGAAAATGTTTCTAACTAACGCTGCCTTAATGATGAGAGATATATGATTAAGTTCTAGAGAAAAGTTGTAGAGCTTGGTAATGCCTACAAAAAAGTCAGTGACAGCATATACGTAACTTTTATAGTTAAGTCACAAAAAGTAGTTTTTTTTTATAAAAAAAATAATTTAAATCGTTAGGTCATGTTTATTGGTCATATTATCAACAATTATGAATTATTATCAAAATGAGTACATTTATCGTCTCAAGTATTTAAAACAAAAGACTTTTCCCTTTTACTGCATATGATTTCCCTTTTACTGCATATATAGTTAAAGAGATAATACGCTAACAAATAAGGCACTCACAAGAAAACACTCACAAATAACGGTACTATAGACAAATTGGCAAGCAAATACATATATACATATGCAGTAAAAATATAACCATTCTTTTGGCAGTCAGGAAATAAATCCTAGCACTCAGTACTAACCGAACCACACTCATAATTTCATCACAGGTAAAAAGTTTTACCGCCCAACGAAGTGGGCACGGGTCAGCTAGTAGTAATATAAAATTTAATGTACTGTTAGCATATGTAGTTACGCAATGTATTTGTACTATATAATTTACTTTTCTTGCTCACCAACCGACCAGGAGGGAAAGTATTGTGAACGCCTAAAAAAATATATAAAGATGAAGATGAAAATAAACAGTTTAAGCTCCCTTGAGACGATTAAGACCATTTCCAGATTGAAGTATGTCTGTATGTTTGTCTGTCTGTATGTATCCCTTCACGATAGCGCCCAAACCCTTAATCCGATTGAGCTGAAATTTGGTACGCAGGCATCATTTGGTCATGGCAAGAGTTGAACAGGTTGTGGTTGAAATCGGTCCACCAAGACGCACTATTTCTTATTTAAATACCGAAATATTGCACTTATAGTCTTGAAATTTGGTAGACAGGTGTCTTGTTGGGCCCAAGGACGTATCCATGGGGGAGAGGGCACAGAGCCCCCTCCCGATTTTTTTTTGTTAATTAAAAAATAAAGTCCACAAAAAAATGAGAATCAGGGAGAATCCGCGACTTATGTGCCTAGTGTCAGGCACGTATGGGGGGGGGGGGGGGAGGTTGGTTGGGACCGGGTGTAGGAGGGGGGAGTGGGATAGTAGACCCCTGGAAATCCGGCGTATTTTCCTTTCATCAAATTCAACTTTGGTGGGTGCAGCGCGCGTTGTTCCCCCGAAACTGAAGTCTGGATACGTGCCTGATTGGGCCCTAATCACATTGTAAAATATCTCATATATAAGCTGCACTAATAGGTTAGAATATCTCATATACAAGCTTCACTAATAATATTTAAATTTCGCCATACATTTAAATCAAATACTAAGGCCTAACCGCCCGAGCTAACAAACGAACTGCGCTGGTCAAGGCGGTTGTGTAACGGAACCCGAACTGGTTCATCCGTCGTCCGAGAGAGGGCCGTCGATTTTATTTATGAAATGAATATTCAGATTAAATCAACCCTTGGTTGCTTGCCTGGAAGTCTTGGGGTGACACAAACGATATCTTAATTTTAACTTTGAAAGCTCCTTTAAAGTATTTTTTTGACGTAGGGCCTTTATACATAACATGTGAGGTTTCTTTTCGATGGTTGTTCGTACACTTTTTCTGGTAGCAGAGTAAGTACGAGTACGATACTTTTCTGTGTAACAAGTTCGAGCTTCGCTAGCCGTTCAGTTCGCTCAGTTCCATTCTTAAACCCGTCGAACGCGGTTTGCCGCCAAAGGCCGCTCCGCCGCGCCGTCGGACTTCGAAAAGTTCGCGAAACTTTTTCCCTTTCAAGAGAGAAAAATCTTTAGTTATTTTTTTCGCTGTACGTTGTGTTTCGTTTCGTTTCGTTTCTTTGTGGTTGTGTTGCGTTTTCGTTTCTGTGGTTTATTATTAATATTGTGTTGTTGTTTTTCAATTATGATTTTTGAAAAAGTTGGTTTTTCCCGTTGACAATTTTCGAGGTAAGAGTGCTGTTTTTCGAGCTACGAGACTTTCTGTTCGAGGCTTAAAGATGGGAACTTGTGACCATTTTGGCGCCACCTTAACCTGCTTGCAGTTGGTGTTCTTTGGAGTGGCCTTAGGAAGCTGGTGGTATGTTGCTTGATATTATTTGTTATATTTCGTATTCATTTTCATCTATTTTATATAATTTTACACATGTCAACAGTTTATCAATAGCGTAGCGACAGAGCGCAAGAACATACAATGTAATATTTTACCACGAAATAAATAAAAAATATTATAGAGAACATCATCTAACGGAATTTGAGACGTACGATTTCCAAAAATATTTACAAAAGAAGAGCCTTATTGTCTGGTTATTTTATCTTATCTGAAATTTGTACTTTTATCAACTGCATCTGGTGGTATGCAGTTTGATATCATTTGTTATATTTCATATTAATTTTCATCTATTTCATATCATTTGATACATCTTAAAGTCACTCAATAGTGAAGCGATTGAGCGCAAGAACGTAAAAATTTTATAACACCAAAGAAGAGCATTATTGTCTGGTTATTTTATTTCATCGGATATTTGTACATCGGATATTTGGTCTCTCTAGACGATCAAGCATGCTTATCAAGCATCGCGTCGGGCTGAGAAGGGATCGTAAACCGCAGGAAATATGCAATTTTTAAAAAATTATTTACCAAAAATGCCTAATTTTGTAGTTTATACCAGGGAGTCACGTTAATAAGACGTAATTAATTGATGAATGACGTGACTCCTAAGTATAAAAATACAAAATTAAGCATTATTGGTAAATATTTTTAAAAATATTGGAATATTTCCTGCTTTTTACGATCCCCTCCCAGCCCGCGACGCGATGCCTGACAAGCATGCTTGATCGTATAGAGATCCCCTTAAATGCAAGATGAAGATGGTGGTATGCAAATTAATATCAATTGTTATATTTCATATTTATTTTTATCTATATCATATAATTGTATACATGTCAACAGTCATTTAATAGTTAAGCGACAGCGCAAGAGCATACAATAGTAGATTGTATCACAAGGGAGCAAAATAATATTTTTACGGTGAGGGCGCTTTTTTGAATCCAGAGCGAAGTAAGGGATTCTAGAGTAGAATCCCGAGCTTGGCGAGGGATTCTTTAGTAGAATACTGAACGTAGCGAGGGTTTAAAAAAGCGCCCGAGCCAAAAATATTTTGCGCCCGAGTGATACACTCTACTTTTCATCACCCTCTATGAGAAAATAAAAGGCGCCTCATATTTTATTGTAATATTATTATTTAATAAAACATAGAGTATGAGTATGCTCATATGGTCTAATGCTTTCAGGAGTTAAATCTATACTTTCACTGTCACTTGAAGAACTCATTTTTCAAAACAAAACGATGAATTTCTTACAATCCGTGAAAATTGTCGAAAACGCTGGCGACAGAAACAATTGACGTTCGCGCGTTTTTAATTTCATTTGTTTTTTTTTATTCAGCCGGCGGCGCGACTAGGGGCCGTCGTAGCAGCCAGTCTTTATTCAAACAATATTTGCGTTCGATTTCTTCGGCGCTGAAGACTAAGATGTTCCAAATTCAAAAAGTGCGCCGCAAAGATAAATTGCGGTGCACTTATTCAACAAGTGAGCCGCAAATATAATTGCGGCGCACTTATAAAGTTTCTTATAGAAAACACCACTTTTGGGCGCACCAAGTCGTCCTTTTCGAATAGATGGGATGAAAATGTTTTACCACGTTAATATTTTATCACAAAGGAATATAAATTGTTATAGAGAACATCATCTAACGGAATCCAAGACGTACGATTTCCAAAAATATTTACCAGAGAAGAGCTTTATTGTCTGGTTATTTTATTTCACCTGATATTTGTAATTTTAATTTATATATGCAAGATGAAGCTGATGGTATGCAGTTTGATATCATTCAATGACGTAATTGAAAAAAAACGGGCCCCAGTCTAAAATTGAACCAAAGGCCCTTCCCCTACTCAACAACCTTTATTATGGCATATGGATGTAATTATGGATGTAATTATTTTATATCTAGCTACGTTACATATGTATATTGTAGCTACATACATTATGTTATGAAACAATTTCCCAAGAACTTCAGCGGGACACTTTAGCGGGCCATTTGTTCCTATAATAATATGACGCTGTACTGTTAATTATATTAATTTATTTATTTATTACCAAGACCAAAAAGAAACATTACATAGTAGGTATTTAAATTTAACATATTTTGTGCCTCTCCTAATTAGGCAGAGCCTGTTTTAAGGAGAACACCTATAATAAAATGGTTATTAAAATAACAACTATATATAAGTACTAAATAACAATGAGTAATAGGTAATAATAAATAATAATAATAATTAGTAATAATATGTATATAATAAATACTTAAATAGAATAAATATAAACATGTGTACAAAAAAAATAATATATATTTTAATATTGCCATAAATGTGTTTTCCGTCTTTCTTCTACCAAGGTTAATATAAGCCATAATTTAAGGCGATATTTTTGCTTTTTCATATTTATTCCCAACATGTGTTTATTAATAATGTTAGCCATTCTAGGAGCAAAAAAGCTGTAGTGACGTTGTCCAAAAGACTAAACGTTTCTGTATTTGAAAGTTTTTCTTGTAACTACTGAATTATATTTCTCCACTTTAGTTTGTGGGAAATAAAAATAAGAATATTCAGTTATTATCACTTTATTTTGAGAAAACACGTGAGAAACTGGTAATAATAAAAATACGCATATATACTATTCTTACGAAGTACACATTTTTGCATATCTCATATTTAAATTAACTAATTAATATATATTAAAAAAAAATAACAAATACATTTCTAAATTGGTTTTCGTCTTGATTTTCACTCTGAAAAGTCATCGATTAGTTATGAGACATCCATTTTTTTCGGCTTCCTAACTACCTAGCAGAGTTGAGTGGAATTTCGATCGTGGACAAAAGTTTCATTTTGGGCCCTCGAGCTACCATGGGCCCCGGGAGCACCGCATCGGTTGCACCGGCTTAGTTACGGCACTGATATTATTTGTTATATTTCATATTCATTTTCATCTACTTCATATAATTTCATATATATCAACAGTCACTCCATAGTGAAGCGACAGAGTTCAAGTCATACAACTTTTATAACATATCAAGTAAATATTTTATCACAAAAAGAACAATATTTATTATATGGAA
Organism: Micropterix aruncella; assembly: GCA_944548615.1. Lineage (NCBI taxonomy): Eukaryota > Metazoa > Arthropoda > Insecta > Lepidoptera > Micropterigidae > Micropterix > Micropterix aruncella. The sequence continues at coordinate 20,667,345 of OX155972.1, forward strand.
CATGATCAAAAGTATGATTTCCAAAATACTTACAAAAGCGGAGCCTTATTGTCTAGTTATTTTAAGTCATCATATATTTGTACTTTTAGTTTTTAAATGTATGATGTATCTTTAATTTGACTATTTAACATTTTAGTGACTATTTTGATATTATGAAGAATAACTTTTAGTGTGGATCCATTCGAATTATTGACTATTTCAATTATTAGGTTTTTATTTTGATTATTTAAGTTTTTACTGGCTATTTTGGTTATTATGATAGTTTTATTAGGTACTGTTGGGTTTAAGTTTATATATATATATAGTGGACTGTGAGGAAGGTTGGTTATTTTAAAGGGATTATAGGCATCATTGTGGAGAGGAGAAGGAATCAAAGTTTACGCACCTTTCTATTTTTCGTGCGATTCCTTGCTGCAATTTCACTCCAAAAATGTCTCCAAATCTTCGGCTGGCCAGCTCACGAACGCGATAATTACTATCACAGCACGATAACGAGAACACTCAAACAGAAGCACGTCTGGTTCGGCCGGCGCGTAAATTCTCACTGATTGGGAAGGTAGGTAGGAATTAAATATATATTATACGGTATAATTGAAAATGGCCTAACCAAGGTACCCATTCGAATTATTGACTCTTTTTGATTGAGCCTTTTGATTGAGCATATTGAGCCTTTATTTTGTTTGATAATAATATTTGACTATGTTTTATTTGGAGTACGTTCCAAATAATTGACTTTTTTAATTCCATTAATTGACTATTTTCTTAAAAATCTACTAGGTAAATTCTTGACTAACCTATGTATATTAGGACAAGAGTAGTAACGAGACTCACTACCTAAATAAATATTTTGATACGTCCAAGACACGACGTAATTATAATGTTATGTAATGTAATATCATTTCCATGAACTTGCATACATGGTGATGATGATGATGATGATGACGTCCTCCTCATCGTGATCCGACGACGGCGACCTCATGGTTGACAGGACTTCTTCGAAGATGCGCGCGGAAGTGACTCTTGAATCCCAGTTTGTTTCTAAAGGTTCGATTACAACGACTACATTAGAGTTCACCGCAGTTGTTGTAAGTATATAATTTAGGTGGGCTTCAGACGAGTTTTGCGCTGTTGGCGGTTCGGTTCGAGGTTTTCAAGCTGGGCTTCCTGAAACTCTTTAACTTTTGTGGTCACCGTGGAGCGCCACTCGCTGCGTTTGTGATCAGCCCTCTCCCAGCACTCAGGTGGAATACCACTGGCGGTTAGGTGCCTTTTTAAGACATCTTTATAGCGTAGATGCTGTCCGCCAACTTTGCGCGCGTCTTTTGAGAGTTAGGCATAAAAAACGGCTTTCGGGAGGCGGTCGTCTTTCATACGCACTACATGCTCACACCACCTCAGCTGAGCTTTCATGAGCATAGCTCATATGCCCTACATTTTCGTTCGTCGTAACACTTTTGTGTTTGTCACACGGTCTTCCCATGTTATCCTCAGGATATTTCGGAGGAACGTCTAATTTCTTAATCTCTTTCCTGTAGAGGCACCACGTTTCGTAGGCATATAACTAAATAGAGTTGTCAACTACAACGGGCAAACCCGTCACCTCAGGAAGTTTTAACGATTAGTCGTTCTATCTCCCGTGAAGTGAACGCAGAAGACTTGGACAAAACAGTCCACCCTCAAGCTCCGAAACATACCCGTAAGAGGCCAACGCCTTATCCGCGACATAACTGTTACCCAACGGGCTTACACTCACGCCCTTACTTCCAATTGCAACTAGATTACTCCGGTCTCTCGAATGATTACGAGTTCGAGGTCGCTTGCGCGGTTCTCTCCCTTACGAAGCGGTGAAACGGTGTAAACCGAATCTATCGCGGACCCCAGCATCATCCTTTGCCTGGCTGTTCTACACAGGATCGGGTAACCAATGGTCGTTTTAAGAGCAGTCGCGGTAAGGTCCGCAACCACCCCCGCTCTATAGGAAACAGTACTGCTTCCAGACTCCCTTGACTGTTAGTCAGAATGCACAATCGATTGGCTTACGGTGCGAAGACCGTACAGAAGCCCCAGAAGGTTGACTCCTAGCGGAAACTAGCCCAACGGTCAGAGTCCTACCCGAGCTCGCATTTCATGCGTGGAGGCCGTCGGATGGGTGTTGACCCGTGAGTGTGACCAACCCTGAACAAAATGGGTCTTCGTGGCCAACTCAGCAAGGGCCCATTAGCTCCCCGTAGGTATATAACAATATGAGTAGGACAATCGCTTTATAGACGGCCAGCTTTGTTTTCAGTTTCAGAGCATGCAATGTCCAGACACGTTGGATTAGTTTGCCATACAATACAAACATAATAATTAATTAGTAAATACAAATCGTTTGCATCGTTGTTGCAATCGTGTTGATTAACGAAGATTACTGATTACTAAGCGAAGAATTGCTTAGAAGAGTTTAAACTTTTATTTAATTAAAAGGGTTATAGGTAACCGCATTTTAAAAATGCTCAAATCGGGAAATTGCTTGATCGTCACTTTTGAATGATTATATATGGCCCAAAACCAGCGTCGTCAGTTATGCATTCAGACTTCGCTAGCGATTGACTCACCGAACGAAGTGTAAAACTACGTGATATATTTTCTAATAATTCAAGAGCCAGCGACAAAAAGTGCAAGAGGTATGGAAAAGTTGATACTGTCAGATCAGACAGTATGTTGGCCATAGATTGCCGGGGTAGAGTCAGCAGGCCAGACTCCGGGACACCTGGCGTTGGCGTACTAAGAAAGGTGTAATTTTAATTAGTACCCCAAAGTGTTTTTAAAAAGCTGAAAAGTCATCAGTAAACAGTGGATACAATAAATAACTCGAAACATATGGTTAGACGGCTTCATAATCGAACGCTTGGCGTCAGCATTTCCATACATATCAACCATCGGTTTATGACGCATCGGTCAATTGGTGTCCCGGAATCTGAATTGCTGACTGTATACATATGGCTTCATCTTACTTCTATCTTCTTTTGTGAACTTTTTTATTTTATTTCTTAGTCTTAATACTTCCATCAAATTTTAAGGATAAATCACCGTCTAATTCATTTGTTAAATTATACATTCTTCGTCGCCTTTCATATTTTCTACACGACGAGTGTAATATGTTCAAGATTCATAAATGTATGTTTTCCGTTTCTCTATTCCACGATAACTTTTAACTCCTCTCCTCGCGGAGTAAAAATTCAGCTGTCCCATTCGCGCGCAACCTTTTCGCGCGCAAAATCGACGACCTTGATAAAAACGACCATAACTTGTAAACCACTATACGGATCATAAAAAGAAGAACTGTAAAATGATCGCATTGAAATTTGACATATAAAACATTATAACCTTATCTCGTAAATCAATTAAGATAATAATGGCGACAAATTACAAAACGCAAACGGCCTCCATCGTGTCGTCATCACTGGACCAAGTGGACGCCTGTCATTCCAGTGTATTAAAACTTGCATCCCCAAAAGGACGCCTGTCATTTGTCGGGTTAAACGCTTGAACCGATTCAGAAGCGTGTGGTATTGTTAGAATCGTTATGTCATGTCAAAAAATCAAGTAAGCAGTTGTTTAAATGTCCAAATGTCAATAAATTAACATAAATATATCGTAATATAAAATCGAAGACTATCGCGGTTGTTTGACATTATAAATAGGATAGGACGAGAAAAATCGGCGATCTGCGAACATATATTGGATAGCGGAAGTAACCACTGGATGCAGTTTCAAAATCCCATTGTTCTATCCAAGGAACAATTCTACTTTCCTCGCATGATCCGGGAAGCCATTGAAATAAGAAGAACTCCGAACTTCAATAGAGATGACGGCTACAAACTCTCTTCTACGTGGAACCCTCTTCTTAAAATGTTCCCGCCGCCGAACGCCGAACGCAAAGACGTAAAACAGGATACAGTGAGTGTTGTGTGCAAGACGGATTTTAAAAATTCCCGCGCTCCGAGCCCGGCCCCCCACCACCGTTATAACCTACGCAGTGGCGGCAGCGGTTTGCGGCCTACCCGCAAAACAACGGACTGACAGCTCTTTAGTCTACCCTAGACAACGGCGGCTGCAACGTCACCGAAACGTCGGGTCCTACAAATTTCACGCGGTAAATTCGTTTTCTATCCTATTTATAAATATATCGTGTTTAGTGCCAAAGGAAAGTTCTGATTGAGTACATTCCGGGAAATACATATACATGTATATGTATGGATAAATACATAGACCACAAATATTTCACAAAAAAGCCGTTATAAAAATAATTGTAAAAACAATAGTCCACTTTCTGTAACGGCAGTCGTGTTTTTAGTATTTTTAATATACATATTAACTTATATATTATTATTACCTACATAATATTCGTAGATTATAACACCGTAGATTAATAATAATAATAATAATAATAATAAAACTCTTTATTGACCACAACAGGTACAAATGGCGGGCTTATTGCCATTCACGGCAATATCCTCCAGCCAACCAGCCGGTAGTAATTTCGTCCTAAATTTTAAAAAAAAATTTTTATACATTTTTTAAAACATTTTTAAAATTTTCATTGACTTCAAAGAATACACACACACATACATACATATATATACATAGGATCAGCTTATATTATTTTGACAGCAGATATAGCTTCAGCCGGGAGCGAAACGCACTCGAACTAACGGTATCCCGTATATTGGAAGGCAGGTTATTCCATAATCTTGCGGCATATACAGAAAAAGAATAGGTGAAGAAAGCTGTGTGATGCTGAGGTATACATAGAGTATTCGTTGACTGGGACCGTAATGGCAGCCCGTGAGAAGATAACGCCCGGAATTCGGATTTTAGGTACGACGGAGTAAGTGGATTATAGAGTATTTTCTGCAATAGGCAGATGATATGCAGGTCTCTACGTTCGCGTATCTTGAGCCAATTTAGTTTAGTACGGAACTCTGAAATATGGTCGTATTTTTTGAGCCCGTACACATATCGAACACAGACATTCTGGAGCCGCTCTAATTTGTCTAGGAGAGCTTCGTGGGCATCGAGGTAGCATATATCCGCGTAGTCAAGTAACGGGAGTAGCAAGGATTGTGCCAGAGTTTGGCGAGTGCTTAAGGGCAGGAAGTTATGTAGCCTCTTAAGGCTATGAAAACTGGCATAAAGTTTCTTGCTGACCGCCGTTACTTGATCATGCCAAAAAAGATTTTTGTTAAAAATTATACCCAAATTCTTTACAGTATTTGAAAAAGGGATTATGGTGTTGTTTAGATTTAGATGTGAGAAGTCGTACTTAGAAAGAGAGTTTAGAAGTTTTGTGCTACCTATAATGATTGCTTGCGACTTATTAGGGTTCAATAGTAGTCCATGATTTGTTGCCCATTGTGAAATTCTAGCGAGATCAGAGTTCATTTTGGAAATGGCTATACTGATATCAGCAGGTTTAACATGGATATACAGTTGCATATCATCCGCATAGAGATGATAATAAGAATTAAGGGATTGTGATATGGTGTTGGTAAATATAGAAAATAACAAGGGAGAAAGAACACTCCCTTGAGGGACACCAGCGGTCAAATCGTACCAATCTGAAAGTTTCTCCTCATATTGAACTGCTTGAGTTCTGCCAGAAAGATAGGAACGGAACCAATTAAGAGTGTGGTCACAGAGTCGTATTATTATTACCTACATAATATTTATTAATATTGTTTTCGTATTTTTGATATATGTTACTATACTACGTTTACTAGGCTTTCAGTTTGAGTAGGTAAGAATGTTTTTCTGCAACTTTTAATCATTTTGCAAAAAAACAATACTGGGTTTATTCATCTTGACTAATTTAATTCCACCGTGTCATTGGATGAAGACGATGGATTAATCCAAAGACATACTAGAATAGATCACGCGACCAGCCTGAAAAATCGATAGAGGAAAAGAAAGAGAAAACTGCATGCCCTTTATTATTGTTTAGTCGCGCATGCGCGAGACATGATTCGGAATTAAAGAATTCCGAATTATTATACTCAACTAAAGAACGATAAAAGCGCATGCGCGACCAGACAAGGATAAAAGTAAAAAAAAAAGTAAAAGGTATTTATTTCCAATACAACCATACAATTGTGTAGGAATGACAGTAATTAATCTTAAATTAGTTACTCAATTTAGACAAGAGATGATATACAATATATAGTTTTAAACTTACTAATTTACAAAAACATAGACTATATGATAACAGTTTACAACAAAACAATTAACGGTAAATAATATGTATTAGATTAAATGGGTAGATACGATGCTATGTATTTTCAAAATATTTTAAGAAGTCGTTATGGGCATACATGTTGATTTTAAGCAGATAGACTCGGATGGATCTCTTGAAAATATCGATGTTTTTATCTTTCGGGCAATTTATTGAAAAGTTTGAGGCCTAAGTATCGACTAGTCGCCTGGAACTTGGCAGTACGTTCTACGAACGGTTGGAGATACAGGGTTTTATTCCTGGTGTCATGCCGATGTACTTCCTCGTGGGATATGGCCGAGCTCTTATTGCAATAGAATTCGCAAAGAGCTTCTTGAGCAAAAATCGCATATACGGTCAATATCCCTAGTTTTTGGAAGTGTTCACGACATGACTGCCGTGGACCAATACCTACTATCGCACGTATGGCTCTTTTCTGGAGAGTGAATACACTGTTGATGTGTATTCACTGTTGTGTGTGAATACACTATGATAGAGGGGGCCATACGCAGCTATCTCTTTTTATCCCGCTATCGCATTCACTTACAGTCCACCTTCGTAGGTACCTACTTCCGCTGTCTATTCTAGTATGTTTTGATTTGATCCGACTATTGGAGTCGCGAAATAGGCGAATCCATCGGTACCAAAACGATTATCAACGTATCTGGTTTAACGACAATTTTGTCAAATAACTATGTAATGACTATATAAATTATTTTGCGGTGGCCTAAAAAATATTCAAAGCCATACAAAAGGACGATAACACCAAGTTTTGGTTTGAGTTTAATTTTGCAGCGCGTAGGCTATCCATCCCGTTAACTCTTAAGTTAATTCGATATTGTTAAATTAGACTGGTAGACGTATTAGTCTACTATCTGATTAATCTTTATCGTTTCCGAGTGAGCAGCGCGTTGTAGTCGCATTTATTTAAAACAATAAAACATAATTTATGGCATTTCTTTATGCAAATTGAGCCCAGCCTACATTTCGATCATTTTAACAGTTTGTCTTTAGAACGGAAGCCATTTCGGTATATATTTTTTTCGATTCTTGTGAGATGTCATACTTGACTGGGTAATAAAATAATAAGTTTCATTCGCTTATTCTTTGGTCCTTTAAAGCAATATTTACAACAAAAAAAACTTCACTCTTGGCGATTTTTTATTAAAATAGGGTAGGGTCAGTCAATATGACATACAATCTTTGTAAATGGAAAAGGAGTTACCTACAAAGAATAGTATTATAAAAAAAAATACACAGATTTCAACCTTGGTTAATTGACTGCATGAATTTAATAGTTAAATTTGATAAAGCGGAAAGATTTTCGTATAAATAATGTTTTACAAACATTCTAAATTGTCATTTTGCCTTGTGAAGTTTCATACAATCAAAATGACATACCAGTACTAGAGAACGTAAGGCGAAGGCAAAATGGCATACTCAAAATACATTTAATTATTTTATTAAAGTAGGTACTAAGTGGCAATGAGTGAATACTTAAATCTATGTGAAATAATACTGAAAAAAGCATGTGAACACGAGCACTATGAAGTGCAAGTACTACAGGCAAATGACATACCCGCTATGTCATTTTGCCTTTTTGGGAAGTTTGTACAAAAATAAATTTTCTTTGATAACCTCAATATTTACATTGTCAATCTGATCTAATTATGATAGCTGAATATGTGTTCAAAACATGGAAGTACAAAGAAATAACGCTAAATACAAAATAGCACTAAAAATCGGAAGGGAAATTGTGCTTACCTTGATTTTTACGAGAGAAAATCACATGGATACCTACACACGCGTGGCGCCTCATTTTACAGCTGTCACTGCCTTGACGTTTATCAATCACAGCTAAGTGTTGCCATATATGTATTGCGTATTTTGCCTGCCATGCCATTCTGCCTGGCTCTCCCCTAGATGACAGAAGTCCCCACACTTGTTAGAGTAAATATAAAAAAAAAATACTACTTCAATAATTAATTATATTAATACCGAGGTTGATAAAAGTAATAATAATCAATCAGAATTACTTGATGATTTCACAAATTATCATATGGACGGTAATATTTTAATAATTAATAATAATATCATATGTACAGTAATGTTTCAAATGATTAAAATTATTATTTATATTTAAATTATAAAATTAATACAAAATATATGTAATAAAAGATAAATATATAATATTACACAAAATATCATATTATATTATATATTAAATACATCATAATTTAGAATAAAATAAAATGTATATTTAAATTAAATATAAATATTTAAATTAATAAAAATAATTAAAAAATAATTACTAAAATATTTTAAAAATACAAATAGTAACAGATTAGTACAAAATAATAGTCAATCGCCAATAGTAAAAAAAAAGGTCACAGTGATATAATAGTCAATAATAGAAAGTATAAAAAAACTTCATTTTCAATATCTCTAATGCCATAAATTGGGTTTTTATTTAAAAGATACTGTACCTTTTTCTTAAAGTGAACCTTCCTAACTCCCTTGATGCACAATGGCAATTTATTGTAAAATAGGTTAGATTGATAAAAAGAAAATATTTCGAACCTTACTCAGTCGCACTTTAAAATGACCTCTTCCTTTCGCCGAATGAATAATATTTGAGTTAGTCGTAGTTGAAGTAGTCGCGATATTTTATCTTGCATACATGATGTTTTGGTCTGTATACGCGGCATACATCGACTGGAGGGCTCTGTCCCCTTATGTACATTAAAATAAAAAAGATACATTCTGCAGTTAATGATATCATTAATGTTTCGGAAATAGTAAAAAAAAAAGATCACAGTGATATCATAGTCAATAATAGAAAGTATAAAAAAACTTCATTTTCAATATCTCTAATGCCATAAATTGGGGTTTTATTTAAAAGATACTGTACCTTTTTCTTAAAGTGAACCTTCCCAACTCCCTTGATGCACAATGGCAATTTATTGTAAAATAGGTTAGATTGATAAAAAGAAAATATTTCGAACCTTACTCAGTCGCACTTTAAAATGACCTCTTCCTTTCGCCGAATGAATAATATTTGAGTTAGTCGTAGTTGAAGTAGTCGCGATATTTTATCTTGCATACATGATGTTTTGGTCTGTATACGCGGCATACATCGACTGGAGGGCTCTGTCCCCTTATGTACATTAAAATAAAAAAGATACATTCTGCAGTTAATGATATCATTAATGTTTCGGAAATAGTAAAAAAAAAGATCACAGTGATATCATAGTCAATAATAGAAAGTATAAAAAAACTTCATTTTCAATATCTATAATGCCATAAATTGGGGTTTTATTTAAAAGATACTGTACCTTTTTCTTAAAGTGAACCTTCCCAACTCCCTTGATGCACAATGGCAATTTATTATAAAATAGGTTAGATTGATAAAAAGAAAATATTTCGAACCTTACTCAGTCGCACTTTAAAATGACCTCTTCCTTTCGCCGAATGAATAATATTTGAGTTAGTCGTAGTTGAAGTAGTCGCGATATTTTATCTTGCCTACATGATGTTTTGGTCTGTATACGCGGCATACATCGACTGGAGGGCTCTGTCCCCTTATGTACATTAACCCCTCAAATGTGAGGCGTCCCTTAAGGGATGCCTTGGCAAAATGTATACAAAATGTATATAAATTTATATAAATTTAAATATAAATGTAAATGTGCGCCGCTTTATAGTAATCCGCTCTATAGTAATGCTATAGCTCTATAGTAAACCCCGCTCTATGTAAATGTAAATGTAAATGTAAATATAAATTTATATACATTTTGCAGTAGGCAACCCGAGCTAATCGCCATTCATTTGAGGGGTTAAAATAAAAAAGATACATTCTGCAGTTAATGATATCATTAATGTTTCGGAAATAGTAAAAAAAAAGATCACAGTGATATCATAGTCAATAATAGAAAGTATAAAAAAACTTCATTTTCAATATCTCTAATGCCATAAATTGGGGTTTTATTTAAAAGATACTGTACCTTTTTCTTAAAGTGAACCTTCCCAACTCCCTTGATGCACAATGGCAATTTATTGTAAAATAGGTTAGATTGATAAAAAGAAAATATTTCGAACCTTACTCAGTCGCACTTTAAAATGACCTCTTCCTTTCGCCGAATGAATAATATTTGAGTTAGTCGTAGTTGAAGTAGTCGCGATATTTTATCTTGCCTACATGATGTTTTGGTCTGTATACGCGGCATACATCGACTGGAGGGCTCTGTCCCCTTATGTACATTAAAATAAAAAAGATACATTCTGCAGTTAATGATATCATTAATGTTTCGGAAATAGATGAATTAGCATTAATGAGCTTATTTAGTATTGCATAAGATAATTAAATTTTAATCCACGTAGCGTATAAATAATGAGGGCCTATAAATTAGATGGCGGCGTCTACATTGATGGCTTATGGCAGGAAGGCAGAAAGGGGCGAACAGATGCGTTTTCTGATGCGTTCCTGCTCGATGCGCCGTTCGCTCACATTTCAAATTAGCCACGCTAGCGGCGAGAAATCAGTTAGGGCGGCACGATATTATTATTCATTCTTATAATATTCTTATAGTATGAAATAAGCATTATATATTGTACTGCTAGAGCGATACATTTAGGGAGCTAATGGGCCGGCCCTGTTGCAGTTACGCCACTAAAACCTATTATTCAAAAGAAAAAACCATCTTAATAACACGGAACATACTACAAATGTACTACGAAAGTTGTCGGGGGGGGGGGGGGGGTAGGGGGGGGGGGGGGTAGGGGAGAGGTTAGGGGGGAGGAGAGGTTAAGGGGGGACACTTTCACTTGTGTTTTCTATATTATAATTCGGGAAAAATCTCTAAAACTGTTAATCACAGTTAACATGGACACAAAGAAATATCTTGCACAGTCTCTTCTCCTACCTTTTCTTGACTATGCAGATGTGGCTTATCTCGATTTATCAGAGGTCCTACTTAACAGAATTGAACGTTTGCAAAATGTATGCATACGATTCATCTTCGGTCTACGTAAGTATGATCACTTATCCGAATATGGGTCACGGTTAAAGTGGTTTCCAGTACGCTAAAGGAGAAATGTTTGTATACTTGCTCTCCTCTATAGTGAGGTACTCTCCCAAACTCCACCATCCTATTTCCACAAGCTTTTCGAACCATTATGATTCCACGGTCTCGTACTTCTTTCAGCCTCTGATAATTTACTCATAATGTTCTGTCATAATACTGATTTCGACTCATACTCTTTCTGTGTCTATGGTGCAAGACTCTGGAACGATCTATACGAAGCCGGTCTTCTTTATATTCAAGAGTTTCCTCAAACATTACTACTTTTTCAAAAAGTAACCACTTCCTCCCTTTCTCTCTCTTTCCTCTTCCTTTTCTTTTCTCTCTCCTTCCTCTTCCTCTCCTCGGGCAGTCTTAATTTTAAATATATTAGTTTGTTTTTTATGCAGACTAACTTAGTTGTTTAATAAGCTTTATTTCCATAAAACGCGCGCATGCACCACTGCACTGTGATAAGGTTATTTGTAAGATATTGCCATGAGGCAAGAAGCTCGTTTTGTTGTGTGTTTAACTGCCAATATACAGTTTATTATTACACGACTGCCCAACAAAAAAGGAGTGTAATGTGTTCAGGGTTCATATATGTATGTTTTCCGTTTGTCTATTCCACCAAAACTTCTAAACGCTCAAACTGATTTAGAAGTATGTGATATTGTTAGATCGCTAGGTCATCCCGAGTATCATAGGGTACCTTAACTATCCGAATATCAAGTAAATAGTTGTCTAAATGTGTCAATAAATTAACGTAAATGTATCGTCTTCTTTTTTCACTAACTCATTTAGCGTCCATTCTGCTCGACTTTGGAACCAGCTTCCGCATGCTATTCGTCATGCAACATCCTTGCCCTGTTTCAAGGCGTTACTGAAAAAACATTTTCTCCCTCAAAATATTAACTAAGAACCAACCCTCCCCCAATCCCCTCCCCCCTTCCCCCTTTCGTTGGGTTGTTGACTGGATAGAAGCATAAGAACTTTGTAATATCTATCATTTTATATAAGCAGTTATTTTTATTATTATTTATCTGTAGTTTCTATGTATTTATTATTATAATATACATATATTATATTATAAATTATATTTTTTTATGTATGTATGTATATTTGGATGTATGTATATGTATATTTATGTGTATATGTTTATGTATGTGAGCTGTATTGATACTTTTATTTAATATTACACGGTTGGCTGTAAGAAATCGTGAAACGATAAGCCCGCCGTTTGTACTAAGTTAAAATAGAATTTAAGTTTTCTTTACCCATGTAATTTTTTTTTGTTAGTACAATAAAGGTATTTTCATTTTTTTCATTTTCATCGTGTTTAGTAGTGATACCACGAATAGTGATTTGGCCGAATACCAAATATTCCGCCACGTTAGCGGCCGGAGTGCCGAATATTCGGCTGCCGAATGTTCGGCGTAAGATGTGTGCGTGGCGTGCGTAATTGTGCGTGACAGACTATTATGACCTGTCTCATTGGATGCCACTTTCCTTGACCTGCGGTTCAAAGCAAGTTTCTTGGGATTGGTTCAAAGGAAAAGATCGAGACAAAAAAACTTTTAGAAGCTCTGAAAATGAGTTTTGATGAGTCTAGGATTGAATCTGGTGGTGATTCTTCTCCACTTCGTAAGAAAATAAAAACCAACAAAAATGATAAAACGATTGAAATACACGACAGTTTCTAGAACTGTTTTGAGGAAGTCGCTACAGATAATATACAAAATGATGAGGGCGTGGAGAATGATTTTTATTTGAAAACTGTTCGCCTAGATCGGACGGCAGACCCTTATAAGTAGTGGTCAGCAAATGAAAAGCAATATCCGAGCCTGACAAAATTCGCAACGATTTATCTATATATCGATATATATCGATCATCTGGGAGCTAATGGGCCCATGATGAGGTGGCCACGATGACCCATGTGTTCAGGGTCGGTCACACTCACGGGTCAACACCCATCCGATGGCCTCCACGCATGGGGTGCGAGCCTGGGTAGGACACTGGGTCAACCAGTCTCCCCTGGGAATCAATCCTCTGGCGCTCCTGGACGGTCTGCGCACCGAGCGGCGCAAGCCAATCGACTGTGCTCTCCGACTAACAATCGGGGGAGTCTGGGAACTATATTGTTTCCTATAGAGCGGGGGTAGTTGTCTACCTTACGGCGACTGCTCTTGAAATGACCATTGGCCATCCGATCCCGGTTCAGAGTCGGGCAAAGGACGCCTTGGTCCGCGATAGATTCGGTTCACACCGTTTCACCGCTTCGTAAGGGAGAGGATCGCGCAAGCGACCTCGAACTCGGAACCAATCGAGAGACCGGAGAAATCTGGTCACAATTGGAAGTGAGGGCGCGAGTATCTCGAGCCCGCCGGGTTTATTCCTGGCTCACTCGCGGTAAGGCGTTGGACTCTCACGGGTTGTGACGTAGCTGGACGTAGGATTGTACTGTCCAAAGTCTCCTACGTTCACTGCAGGGCGACAGAACGACTAATCGTTAAAACGTCCTGTGGTGACGGGCTAGCCCGTTGTAGTCGACACCGCAAGATATCGATCATCTCCTGGCAGTACTGTTTATAGTGATATGCTATTTTCAATAGCAGGAATTGTTTACGAGGCAAAGCGCAATCTTTTACAACCAACCAATGATGAAAAAATGTTTTCATTCTTCATAACCTACTACTAATAGATTTTAAGTATTGATGCAATAATATAAATTGTGATTAATATAGATACATTTTTGAGTGCGTTTTTTTTGTATTCGGTATTCGGCCGAATAATACGCAGTATTCGGCCGAATACCGAATAATAAAAAAGAAAAAAGTGGCCAAATAGGCCGAATACGAAAAGTACCGAATATTCGTAACATCACTAGTGTTTAGTGTCGATTGAAAGGCCTGATTTAGTACTTTCCGTAAACATATATAGGTATCTTAAGGGAGAAATACATAAAACACAATTGTTTCATAAAAGAACCGCAATAGAAATAATTATAAATACAGTACTATTTTTTTTAATGACAGTCGTGTTTTTTATTCATTTTAATATATATGTACTTGTTATTAATTAATTATTCCAAAAACGCCATCGAAACTTCTTGTCAACATGAATGTCAATTTTGCAGTTAGCGATTCACTATTATTACAGGTAATAGTGACGTAAGTAACCACCATCACCGCCAAGCCTAGCCGGAGTGGTCCCCATTCATCCGCACGGCGAAAATTGATCCAAAAATTAACCGCGCATGACTTGCTGTCTATAGCCGCGCCGACACCGCCGGTCCGCACAAAGCAATCCCACAAAGGTGTTCCCACATTTTATAATTCCCGGGCATTTTTTTAATAGGGCAATTATTGCGATTTTGGGAAACGAATAAAAACCCGGCGAAGCAGTAATTTAGTTCGCCGCCTGGCAATAACGCCGGAGTGTATCATTCTTAACCCATGAACGGCGGGCGGTTGCGGAGAACGGATACGTTTTATAGTGGTATTTTTGGCTCGGTGTCGCGGTAACTGTACCACTCACCACTTTGTAATAAAAGTGGCCGTTTAGGTTCAACCCACACACACCGTCTAAATGAAGAAAGTATTAAAAAGTACTTGCCGAACATAAAACCATCTGAATTAGTCTGTTAACATTTCGTCCGGCCTTACATTATACTGCTTTATGTTCGATTAGTAATTTTATGCTGGAGACTTTTCCAGTTTAATATTACTATTATATGAAGTGAAGTTTGATACTTGCCAGTCATTTATTTCATATTCCTCTCTAACGTATTGGCCTGTATCGCTCGCATGAACTCAGGAAGAAAGGCAATCGGGCCCGTTGAGTCTGATGATATTCCTTTTTTTCTAGAGTTTGTGATGATCTCGTGCAACCCTTTTAGGTATTGCATTGAATTATTGTTCTGTAATTTGGTTATATAGTAATAAATTTTGGCATTATGAAAAAGATAAAAACGAATTTACCGCGTGAAGTGCAACCGCCGTTGTCCAGGGTAGACTCAGTCTACCCTGGACAACGGTGATTGCAACATCGCCGAAACGTCGGGTGTTACAAACTTAAAATTTGTTTAGCGTGCAACACCAAATAACTGCGTTAGTCTTTGATTTCATTTCAATTTAGGCTGTTTCTCTACTGTTATTATTATTATTATTAAGTCCTACGTTGGGCAAAAATCCATAGAGTAAATATGTTTTAGACATAAAATTGTTACGTATTAGCAATCTATTTGGCCATCTATAATAACAATAACAATGAATCGTTTTTTTTTTATAAAGAACTGATAACATTATTATTAGTACCATGTATTGCATTTTATTAGTACCATATATTATTTTATTTTATTTTTTTATTTTATTTTATTTTATTTCTGGAAACATACAGCGCATACAATTGACATGCGTGTGCATAAACATAATGTAGAAAAAGAGAAAAACATTACGCCTATAATCGTTTCCTATGAAATTAACAGATTTCCGCAAATTAAACATTTGGATTTCGGCATATTACACTTAAAAATTAATTATAAAATAAACTAAGTACATGTTAAATAGAAAATTAAAATAGAAAACCGATGGGAGAGGTAGGGAATTGGAAGTGATTAGGAAGAAGGAGTTAGACGATGGTATGTGTATATGTATATAGATATAAATAAAGATATAAATAGGTCTTATAGTGGATATATAGATACATATATTTATTGATGTTTATAGATATTTTTAGATATATAATAAATATTTATAAATATTTGTAGTAGCTACTGATATGTTGCATGAAAATTATATAACTAAGAAAAATAGAGGTTAACAAGCTCGTTAGGTGCAATTGATTTGAATAATTCTTTAACAAACGTCGGTTGGTTGAGGTTGAAAATGTCGATGGTGGAGAAACGAGAGTCGTACGTGCACATTAGCCTATAAGCGATGGAATTTTTCCCCCAATTATATGCTGATTACGTCTGAGGAATAATACGGAGTGATAGATTGCCATCTATTAGTCTATCTAAACAATAGCGCGTAATTATACGCGCTTTATACTGTATACCAAATTAAACTGTATACGAAATTAAAATTTACATCTTTATGTAAATTATATTTAAATATTAAGAGATATAATTTAAAAAGTCATTTGTTATTGTGTTATTATTTTATTTTGATATAGCAGTATAGGCGTGTATCCTTAAAGGGGTGAATCAGTACGAGTAAGTAATCAAGTTTTGATATAAATGTGTAGTTTTTTTTTCAAATTTAAAAAGGTAATTTTTTGAAAAATAGTATAAAAAGCGCTGAGCACGTTGCGTCATCTAGCGGTAGGTTAAATATCGCTACTATTGTTTATTTGCGATATTTTACCTACCAATAGATGGCGCAGTGCGCTCAAACGCTTGTCAAACTTTTATTTAACAGTCAAGTACTGTTACAATATTTTTCTGTTTTTGTTTTTCCCTTTTTTAAAATCAAAAGTTGCTTAGTTGCCCTTACTGATTCACCCCATTAAAGTATGCCGGTTAATTAAAACGCTGCCATACTGCAATGCCACGAACGCCGCCATATTGAACATAAGAAAAGATTAATAACATTTTGGAACTATGAGTGCCATCTACACGTTGCGTTTCGTAGTAAAATCCTAGCTGCCAAATCTTAGTGCGGAATTAGCTATTATAATATGCTATATAATCAATGATATTATCTAAGAAAGATTTGAACAATTTATTCTATAATCTGTTTCGATTATTAAAGGTAAGAGAGTCCTGTAAGTTTGCCGTACCAATTCTTGCCGAGAAAAGTATTTGTACGTTTCAACATGCAGTACTCGTACACTGAGAAAAGTATTGGATTGATTCTTACATTACCATTATTGTGTTATTACGGTTCCATACAGAATTACGATGTTTCTATCGTAATGTTGTTGAAATACATGGAATGTTGTTGAAACTCTATTACTCGATTATATGTATCAACATTTTCCTTGCAGTTAATACGGAAATAAGAGTATATTGTAGTTTCAACATGATTCATGTGTCCGAATATAACCGTACGTATACTAATACCTGCTGTCATGTTAGAAGCGAGATCCTAAGGCCGCGACATAATGAAATAACATTATGTTTTAACATTGCGACACGGTAACTACCGTCACGTCAACACCGTTAGGCATCATGTTCATTCATACATATTGACGGTAGTCCGATTTATATACCTAATCCTTGTTAAAACATGCGTATTTCCGTGTATTACTTTCTTATGTTTTTCTCAGTGTAGTTTCGTATTTCTTTACACATTTTTTATAATTCAGAAATTGATGGCGCAACTGTTCACGGGTTAAAAGTGGATGGCAGCAGCTGCCCATCGTTTTGAGGATTTGTATGTATATCATTCAGAACGGTAAAAACGTATTGAACACACCCGTTGGTTATGCCATTAGGGATATAATTATTAAGGAGAATACAGCTGCGTTTAAAATTTCATGGTTTACCTACCCACTGGCCTATCGCATGTTCGTAGATGTTCGTCGACATATTATGCGCTGCGATCCATTGTGAGCCTTGGCGTCATCGAGGGATTTACTTCATATTGTTCTGACGCTGCCCCAAGTACTACACAACTGAAACAGAGAAAGGAAAACGTTCTTGCAATAAAATCATACCATTGATTATATTTGGTATTCGATTACTCTACTCCGTAGTACGATTTGGCAATCCTGCGGCTGCGAAATGCAGGTGGCGCTAATAACATTAACGGCCAAACTAATACCAAGTTATTTGGCCATTATAAAAACCCAATAATTTAACCAATGATAACAATAATAATATTAAATTATTAGTGTCATCTATGGCATTTTATATAGGCTAACATGGGACGTGTTCGATTTCCGGATGGGTCGCCATTTTCCCTTGGGATAAAATTAACGCAATTGCAGTTCAAATCTGTCGATCTAATGCAATAACAAGACACACGCACACACATTACACGCACACAAACATGTAGGGTTGGTTGTAAGAAAGTGGTTGTAGAAACACATTATAGTAGGGTTGGTTGTAAGAAATCGTCATATGATAATAAACCCGTTCATTGCGAAATTTCACAATAAACAGTAGAAACAAACACACAAACAATCATCTCAATGCAAAAGTTTGGCTCAGGTACTACAATATAAAGTGCCCAGGAGATCTACATTGTTTGGACGACACCATTATCATTACCTTGCTCCGAGATTAATAAATATTTTAGGAAAATACATCGATATTTCAGGATTGACACAGGTGGTTCTTAAAAAAATACCTCATTCATTGATTTATTACAAAAATAATAACGGAAACTGAATGTATTCTCATGACATTTCAGAAATAGCAACACATTTTATTTATTTATTAATTTATTTTAAACATTACATGCGGAATTCATAAAATGGTCATACCAAGGGTGCGAAATAAACGGCTACCCACATTGACATGACTATGCTCAGCGCATGCCCAACTAGGTCGAATATAGCCTGTATCTGGGTATACGATTTATTTTCAGACTTGGGTGGAGAGCATAACTGACGTAGGTACTCATACACATACATATACACATATATAGATACATATACTTAAATACACACATATATAAATATATTCATAGATACACATATACACACATGTTTATTATTTTATATCGCATTTATGCAGGTATATTATTTTTAAGAGATGATTTGCAGAAGATCATTCTCTGTCCTTGAACGACCTATATCGACAAGAAGCCATTTTTTAATTTTTTTTATTGAATAAAAAGGTACATTATACCTATACACATAATTTACACATCCTCACTTCTCTGACAATATAAATTTTCTATATGAGTTAATTCAGATTAACAAAAATATTGAGTAATATTTTGTATTAGGATTTATTTTTTGATTGTATTCGAGTATTTTTATTATTTATTGTATATTTTGATTCTTTAATGATATTTTTTTATATTGTTCCTATAAAAATTTGGTAACCATATCTTAGCTTATGAAATCATTAGATTGAAAACATCTTTTTCGTAATACATTTCAAATTGGTGTCTTCCTCGGAACAGGCGCTGCCTAGTTAGGTGAAGCAGAATCATTGTGTTTAAATAGTTTTTATATATTTTCTTGATAAAATAAAATGAAAATGAAATTAAACAATTGATGGATCTGCAATATTTTCCTCCTCATAAATTTTGATACTTTGAATCTTCCATCTTCAGCTTTCCATCTTTCCCTCGTCCACATTTTTCTGAAGAATAATTCCTAAAGAGGAAAACAGCTCTCTATGATTAGCAAATCTGTATTTCATGCCAGAAAGCAAATCGTCTAAATACGGTATAAAAATAGCCCTGTGGAAGTATTCATCGGATGATTCGCTGGGAGGGTTGCTGCTTGCTGCTTGGCATCAGCGTTGTTGGCGATGCATGTTTTTTAAATATCAGCGGATACTGATTTTTTAATATAAATATCAGCTGATGCTGATGCTTATGCTGATTTTGATTAATTACCTAAATAAAATGTATCCAACTATGAATTTATAATTAAAAAGGATAATATCATTAGGTATTTTAAATGAAAATTCAGTTATATACTTTTGTGACTTTTAATTTTCAAAAACAATCCTCTTACATTTTGGTTAGGTAACGTACCATTAACTAACATAGAAAAATAAAATACAATTGGCGGTTGATCACCCAACTTGTTTTTTTTTAAAGGTAAGTTACATTTTAAAAACAATAGCTGAGCTGTCTTTACAGATTACCGTCGATTACGGGAAGGCTTATATATTCAGTATTCAGTATTCAATTTATTAATTCAGAATATACAATAAAAGCATGAATTATGAATTAAAGCTAATTATCGCATATTAGAATTCGTCAGTTTAAATGTAGATATAAAACGATTAAAGCATAAATATTAATTCGACAATAGCGTTGACTAAAGTCGGCTTTACACGGCAGACAAATAAAATTAAAAAAAAATAGAGCTGAATCCATGTACATGAGTATACATATAAAATAGATAATTATTATAAGAATATTAATAGTCATCAAGCACTTTATACAAAAAATAATCACACAATAGAAGTATCAAAACAAAATTGGAAAAAACAACGTATGTATATGATCAGGTATGCATATTAAATATTAACACATTGTAGTCTACATATTAAATATTAGATTCATAATATTATTATTAAACAATAAGAACTAAAATGAGGTACCTGAAAGTTACATATTGTTATTCCCATTTGAAGGAATTGGCATGCTCAAAAAAATCACCCAGCTTATAGAAAGCATGTGTGGATTGTAGCTTTTGTTTAATAAATCTTTTAAACGCCTTTGTTTCCATCTTTCTTGTGGAGAGTGGTAGCTGGTTAAAGAGCTTATAGCTCAAATATCCAAAGGACTTTTGTGTCTGCGTATATAATTCGGGCACTGCTGAATAATTGTTCGCTAGGAACTGGCAAAGAGCTAAGCTCCGCTCTTCAAGGTCATGTCACGAGCAGAATATCGGCAAACAATAAAAATCAGCATTGATTAATGCGGATGCTGATATTGAAACCAATACTGATAATCCGCTGATGCTGATATTCGCAACAACCCTGCTTGGCATCCATCAACTCGAGGAGGCTGTTAAAATACGGAATACGGGGTTCAAATCATCACGAATTTTCATATATTTTTTTAATTATGTAATTGGGAAACATCATAGCAAAGGCCAAGTCATGTGTAGCGGTTCTGCAGATATGTTGATAATGAGTTTTTTCCTTTTGTCTTGGAATATGCTGATTTCGTCCGCCATTTACGTCCTTGCTTCACCCTATAAGCAATTGCACGTCACGTTTGAATGTCCATTCATGCAATACTGATTTTATCCAATCCGATATGTCGGTATGGCCCTTTCACTGTAGTAAGCACGTGTTTACACTATCGACGGTGACCCGTCGCTTTTGACCCGAAACAAGTTGCACTCGTGAGAACAACACTTTATAATCATAGGCTCCGAATCATGCGCCGGCGTCGCCACACCAGTCTACAGACGAAATGATTAATCAAGGCGCATAGGATTCTCTTCACAGTTCTAGAGATACTTGCTATAAGACTATTATTTATTAAATCGGGATTACTGGTGATATTTGTAGTTAATGTATATAAATCCAGATAATACTTAATAGTTTCCAACTACTACGGGAGAACCCGCAACCCCAGGAAGGTATTACGATATTAAATCATTCTTTCAACCGTGAAGTGGACGCAGAAACCAAGGGACAATTACGCCAACATGCCCGTGACCAGCGGGTAGCTTCGCGCCCTCTTTACCAGATTTGGTTAGATTTCTTTGTCCTCCAGTCTGGTAGTATATTGAAGTTACTTGCACGGCCTCTACCTAATATGGTAGCGAACGGTTTCGTGCAGCTTGGGCCATAAGATCCATTTTGTTCTCGGATCGGCTCAACTCACGATTCAGCTCCTTATCAAAAGCCTTCCCGTGCGGAAGGCTACCCCGGGTAAGACTCCCGTGGATCGGTTTCCCCTGGGGGAAGGCCCTCCCGCGTTACTGGGCGGTTTGCGCACCTTGCGGCCGCAGCTATTCGGTTGTGCACTCTGACTAATTATTGAAGGCGTGTGGGTGGGGGTGGATGTTGACTTGTTGTCATGCCACTCTTGAAACGACTTATATGCCACCCGATCCCGTTTGGCATAACGGGCAAAGGACGCCCAGGTCCGCGATAAATTCAAATTGAATTACCGCTGTAATACAACAAGTAGAGGCCGAGCAAGCTTCGGTGCCGTAACCAGTCGGGAGGACGGAGGTATCCTGAAGGTTAGTTGCAGACGGACATATCATGCCAAAGCTGTTAGCCAGGGGGCGAGGTGGCCCACTGGGTTACTTTCCTAGTGCCCCGTCGTAGCATTTATGGAAACCCTTCCAGTATCCAGAACCTTAGTACTTCTGAGCTGTGGGAGGCTTTACTAGCATTAATTCGCAGAAAGTTACCTTAAACCATTTCGCTATTCAGAGCTGGATTAGGGTATTGTTTCCGGTGTAGTAATCAAGACTTCATAATTAAAACGCTTCCTCTACTCAGATCCCTAGAAAGCATAAAAGTACAAAAACTGAAAGTTTTAAAAATGAGTTTGACGACTCTTTCTTGCAATTACAAAACACGTCTTGTAAGTTTAGCAATGTTCTATGCAACAATGAAAATTTTACTTCTTTCGCCTAAGTTTTCGCCTAATGTTAAAATCTTGATGATTACGTTGTCGTAAGTTTGTTAATTACATTATCTTTACTATGCAATTCAGATTATTTTTATTTCCTAATAGCATATCTTTAATCTTCGCTCGTTGACATTGAAATAATCTTCGCTCGTTTCAGTCTGATTAGCGGTAGGAATTTATATCCATAACGCTAGTATTGCGTTAGTAATGCTTCCCGCATTACAAAATTAAAATCTGGGTAACATTTAATCCATCAAATTGCGCGTTCAATCGCTTAAATCCTCCCGCAGCTCAGAAGTACTAAGGTTCTGGATACTGGAAGGGTTTCCACAAACGCCTCGCCGTAAGACGTTGGGCTCAAGCGGGTTCGTGGCTTTGCTGGACGTTAGATTTGTATCGACTCAGTCTTCTACACTCACCTCACGAAAGACAGAACGATCACTATTGACATATCCAAATGTGCATCGCTCTGTTCTAAGTCTACTCGTATTATTCCATCTAACGGCGCCTACGAGCCGTATAAAATTCGTCAATTTCTCGCGCCCGTTTTCATTTAAATCGTGACAGAATTCACGTTATACTTTAACAATAAGTTGGACGTGCGTGGGAATCCGGGCGTTTAAAATAAACGAACTTTTTTGTACGATCTCAGAGCACAATAAAATTCAGGCGTAGTTTATCAAGCACTTTGGCGACGGCTACGGCAATGATTTATTATAGGCAGTGATGCGCTTTGATTTGGAAAAACGGGTACTAATTCATACGAAATGCTCGCTCATGCAATTGGATCGGTCATTCCCAAAAGGATATCTAGTGCAATTTTTTGATAGGCTTTTTTTGACCGAAATAATAATAAAAATAATAATATAACTCTTTATTTCTAATAAAAAAAGGCGACCTCTTGCCTTTTGGCAATATCTATCAGCTAAGCTATAACTTAAGTGCATATTGCAAGTTTTGCGTTGGCTACACAAAATAAAAATTAAAATGATAAAAGAATAAAATTAAACGATTAATCAATTTAACACTTTAAGGACCATATATAATATGTGTCCCATAACTTTTATTTTATAAATGCGAATAATTTATAAAATATATTTTTTTCATGTTATTCCAGTTCCATGAAGGAACGAAACGGAGAAATTAGTTAAGTATAGTGCTGTATAAGAATATCTAACTACATAAAATTACTACTTTTATGTATATGTATAGAATGTATTATGTATAAATGTATATTTATTTATATATACTTTTAATATAAATTCATGTAAAGTTTATGCGATAATCGTATCTATGTATGTATTATATTAGATGTAAGAATATTTATTTATGAATATTTGAACAAAAATACCTTCTGTTTAATCTTCAAAATTTTTAAATTTTAGAATAAAGTAACTACCCCCATCTTGTAATTATTAATTGTAAATACCATTGCAATATAAAGTTTAAAAAAAATATTAAAATAAAATGAAAACCTAAGAGCGGGTATATCATGCTCTTTCGGCAGGCAATATACGATTTCTGTTGGTACCACCTCGATACAGGTTATTCCTAGTGAGGTGGTAAACCACAAATTATTATTTCTGAATCTCTTTCCGAGTTAGGTAAATTAAAAAAACTGTTTAATTAATTATGAAATATTAGGCTAAGAGAATGTTTTTGTAATCAAATATATTTTTTATGGACTTAAATAAAATAAATAAATATATGTATACATGTGTATGTATATGTGTAGATGTATATGTATATATGTGTATGTGTATATATAATTATTTAATATTATTATGTATATTATGTTACTAAATTATGCTAAGTATATTTAAAATTTGTCTAAATATAGAGCTACCACATAAAGCAAAGCTACATTATGTTACACTTACTAACTGAAAAAAAAGGAAAAAAGAATACATTATAAAAGTCTACCTTAGTACGGGCATCACTACAGCAAGGTAGATTTTAATCTTATTAACGTAGTATTATAAATGTATGTTAAATATTAATAAATAAATAAATAAAATATTGAAATATCAGAATCTTAATATTATCAAAAAAATAAATTATTGTTCTAAAATATACCGCTTTTTTTAAATATCGCAAATGAGTTACGAATTCCGGTATAAAATATCGCAAAAATATTCATGGCAACTTTATGGTCTACGACCATAAACAATCGGGCGTTCCTGGAAACCGTGAGTCTAAGCTCACCGGCGAATCCTTCTACCACCGCGTCAAAGTGCACTGTGACAGGATGCCGAGTTAATCTATTCCACTGGGGCTATACCTACAACGAATCCAACATACGACTAGGGAATGTTGCAGGATGAAGATGTCAACCCCTATTACAATTGGCGGATTTACGGGGGGGGGGGGGGGGGGGGGGGAGGGCCGCCCTCCCCAAAATTTTGGACTAAGCACTGGATAGAATGAGCTTTTTAAACTTCTCAGCTTCAGAAGAAGAATGCACCTTCAATTATAAGGTAAGTTTAAATTTGCCCCCTCCCCCCACCAAAAATATCCTAGATCCGCATTTGCCCATTACACACCAGGAGCTACAAGAGACGAACAAAAAGACCACCCAGGCCACATATTTTTGGAAAGACGTGTCCTAACCTGGCCCAAACACGTTAGCTAACTAGTTTTTATAAAATAATACACATTTTTATAAAATAAGTGCTGCAGTCATGTTACGGTGTTACTTAGAACGGGCTATCATAATTGAATGCGTATACAAAATTCTGTGCCTGTGCTGTTGACATTTGAGGAGTTCCCTCGTTGGAAGCCAACCCTGGGTGCCGCAGTCCTGTCTTGGTGAAACTTAGAACGGACTGTCGTAATTGAATGCATATACACAATTTTGTGTGTGTGCTGTTGGCCGTTAAGGAGTCCCCTCGTCGGGAGCCAACCCTAGGTATAGCAGCCATGTCATGGTAAAACATAGAACGGGCTATCATAACTGAATGAGTATACAATATTTCGTGTCTGTGCTGTTGATCGTTGAGGAGTTCTCTCGTCGGGAGCCAACCCAGGGTGTAGAACCAGGTCATGCTTACCATAAAAATAAATACATTGTCATCGGAATTAAATAAACATTTACATTTTCAACTTCATATGATAATATTTGAGGAATTCGTTCAATTCCTCGTGGATCCCATCATCAGAATAGGATTTTGATAACAATGAGACCAATCTGCAAGTATTTCCTTTCAAATAAAAAAAGAATTTATCAAATCGGTTCATAAACGGCAGAGTTCTGAGGTAACAAGATACAACCGAATTAATAACCTCCTCCTTTTTTGAAGTCGGTTAAAAACATTCATTAATATGTTATATAGATGTTCTTATAGATAGCCAAATAAATTTCTATTAGTTTCGTCATCAATGCTATGAGCGCCACATACATTTCGTCGGCGCAGACGGGTTGCCAAATCGTACTATGGAGTTAAAGAAACACTGCGAATGGTGTATATGGCTCTTGGTCAAAGTATATGGGTGCATGGAATTATAGCGTGGGGCTCATGTACAAAAACAACAATGGACCGACTATTAAAAGCACAAAAGTTACTAATAAGAGTCATAAACATAAAGCCTCCTCGGTACAGTTCAAACCAGCTCTTTGCGGAGTTTAAGGTTTTGGATATCTGCCAGCTATTTATTAAGCAGTGCCTTGTAAGCTTTCACAAAACTAAAGAGTACAGAGCAAGAAGTCAACAATTGTATTTAACGAGAAATGCTGGTAAGGAATTTTTCACAATTCCAAAGGTTAAAAGCACATTTGCCCGAAGACAATGTTTTTTTATCGCCCCGAAAGTTTATAACTCACTATGTGAAACCACGAAAAACGTGAAAAATTATGTAACTTTTAAAGGTAAAGTAAAAAACTGGCTTCTAGATATTGGGCGTTCAAAAACTAAAGACCTTATTAATACTGTAGGATGAAAATTTAAAAAAATATGTATTTGTAAAATTGTGCAATATTACATATCATTTTCTTAAACATATATACTAGAATGTAGTGTTTATTCATATATTTGTATATATTATTACTTATTTTCCACTTAAATTTATTGTATATAATGTAAAGTTTACTTTATTTTTAGCCCTTAATTGCATACATATATATTTATTTTTTTCTACTTTAAATTTTACTTTAATTTGTGTAAACAACACATTTGTTAGATTTAGAAATATTTAAAATTGATCACCTTCGTCAGTTCGCGAGTTACAAAAATACAGTTGGTATAACACAGCACAGCCAGAGACAGACCTTCTAGGTCTAGTTGGTTGTGCGATTTCGCCTCATTCGGATATGCTTGCATATTTATATCCATAGAGCTATGTTTTTCGCTATTATAATGTTTGTTCTTAATTATTCCTCATGTACAACAGTATGCATGTCCTTGTATTTTTTTGTTCTTGTACGTTATAAATAAATAAATAAATAAATAAGCAACCTAATGCCATATATAATCAATGGTATTAGTAAACCATGCGTCATTTGCATGGAACCCTCGGCAGTTCGCATTAGTGACCTGTTGAGGTACACAATTTTGCACTAAGCGAATAAAAAAAATCAATAAAAACTAAGTGCTAATGAGTTTGATTACATCGCCCTCGAGATGTGCTTAATTGATAAATGTACCCCGTGCTACAATCCAATTAGCCATAAATAATCACGGCACATTTTTCCACATGGCAAACCCAGCGGGCCTTCCCCTTCCTTTCCTCTTCCTGCAATATGCCCGTCGGAGCGGTAAAAAAAACTTAAATTATTATAACCACCCACTGTATTGTGCCCCTGTTATGGCGGTGAACCACCCCTCCTTTATGACGGATATAATAAGGGGCGCAGTACACTGGATTCAAATTCAAATTTCAAATTCAAAGTTATCGGGTTATTAACTAGATACTCATTTTCTGCCCCCATTTTTCTATTTTAACTAATGGAGAAATGAAATATTGCTTGTAAAATTGCTCTTTTATTTTTGTTTGCATTTTTGGTAAGATTCGGACACTTCAGACACAGTATACTGAATGAACTGAATGAATTCACTGTTGTGCCGCGATTTCGCGCGCCTAGTTTTTAGCATTGATGTTATTAGATCGCTAAACTCCAAATTTAAATCCAAATGTATCAGTTTAGTAGCTAATACTACAGTATACCCCAGACAGTAGCTTCTTTTAGAACAAAAGGCTCGGATATGGTCGCCAGATGTTCCGCTACTCGGCCTACGCAGATAACCGAACGCTCGAAAATGTCGCCAGCCTTTACTTGCGCGCAATGCTAACCGTTCGCGTTCGTCGGGACGTACCCCTCTTCCCACATTCCTCGAACCCTCTTCCCGCATTGCCCTGTAGCTCGAGAGTAAAGCTACACGTCGGTATAGTGTGCTAATACAATGGATTTATTTATTTATTTATTTATTTACATATACATATACATTCAAATTCATGAGCACAACAGAAAATGAAATGACAATTTAGACAATGCCGTCGTATGCTTTTAAAGTTATATACACATAATACATCTGTCTTAGCCCAGGTTACATAGCGCATAAATTAAACGCAAATGATAATCTTTCTATTAAAGTTATATACATATCTGCCTGAGCCCAGGTTACATAGCGCATACATTAAACGCAAATGATTACCTTTCAAGTGTGCTAAGCAAAGAGCAGCCGAGGCCGCCTTGCTAGGCAACCCTGTGTTAAGGCGAGCTCACTTCGGGAGTCACACTGGAGTGCCACGGTTGTGTCAAGGAAAGATCTAAAATATATATTTTTTAATTATTTCTATTTTAATTTATAATCATTATTATTATTATTATTATTTTTTCATTTTATTATTTTGTTATTTTTCTATTTTTTAACCGCAGAATAGAAAGAATCTACAAGCGCGAATCCCCTCTTTTGCAATATAGAGGTGATTGTCGCATCGTATTCATACGAGTTCAGCTCGTTTATATAGGGTATTAGATTACTAAACGCCATAGTACGTTTTGGCAACCCTTCTGTACTGGTGACATACAGGTGGCTCTGATAGCATTGTCCGGCAAAACCAATAGCAATTCATTTGGTCATCTGTAATCATTAATATTTGATAATGAATGTTTTTTATTTTGTAAAAGACTGACTGAGTAATAATACTATTCAATTATTGAGTGTAAAATGGTACTAATCGTCTTAGGACCATTTCATAAATAGGATATTTCCTTAAAATGGATATAATATAAATAGGATATAAATAATAAATAGGATATAATAGGCTTAAATAGGATATTTCCGTCTTCATCCCGATAAAAAAAATGTGCGTTCAACATACTTTCCCTCCTCGGTTAGTAGCCTAAGGAAGTAATATTAGACTCTAACTTCGGCCGTAAGAAAAAAAAACCGACTCCATTTTTTAAAATTAAGTGCAGCAGCCATGTCATGGATATACTTAGAACGGGCTATTATAACTGAATGCGTACCTATACAAAATTTTGTGTCTGTGCTGTTGACCGCTGAGGAGTTCCCTCGTTGGAAGCCAACCCTGGGTGCCGCAGTCCTGTCTTGGTGAAAATTAAAACTGGCTATCATAACTGAATGCGTGTACAAAATTTCGTATCTGTGCTGTTAACCGTTGAGGAGTCCTCCTTGTCAGGTCAGGTCATGCTAACCATAAAAAAATTAATAGTCATCGGAACTGCACAAACATGTAAAATTCCAACTTATTTTTCTACTTAAATTCCAAGATATTTTAGGAGTTTCCTTAATTCCTCATGGATTCCTCCTTAATTCCTCGCGCTTGTAGATTTTATCCTGCGGTTTAGACAATTGTTTAAAATACTGAAAAAGGGAATAAAAAATAAAAAATAATAAAATATATATTTTTAATAATAACAATAATAATAATAATAATATTAATAATGATTATTAATTAAAATTAAAATAATAAAAAAAATTATCTTAGATCTTTCCTTGACACAACCGTGGCACTCTAGTGTGACTCCCGAAGTGAGCTCGCCTTAACACAGGGTTGCCTAGCAAGGCGGCCTCGGCTGCTCTTTGCTTAGCACACTTGAAAGGTAATCATTTGCGTTTAATGTATGCGCTATGTAACCTGGGCTCAGGCAGATATGTATATAACTTTAAAAGCATACAACGGCATTCAGTGGCGTGCCCGGGGTTGGTGAATGGGGCAAGCCCGACATACCTTTTTGTGTTTTTTAAATGTTTTTTATAGTAAAAAAAAGTGGTACCTCTTTCCTCTTCAATCTTCAATTTGAAATTTACTGCTTTTTATCGCACCGGCTAAATTATTTAGATCATCATAGCCGGACGAATTCCAAACATTTAAGTCGTTTGAAAAAAAATACAGCAGTAACAAAACAATTTATTGAAATGGGAGCATCCAACCCAGTGAGTTTTGTACACTGATCTATTAAATTGTCTTTTATGCGATTTACTTGTCTGAGAAATGCACAGATCGGGTGTAGGTTTAGGTCCAGAAATTAGTAACTTCTTTAGCTCAAAACTCAGAGGAATTATTGCAGTATAGGAACCTTTCTCAGAAATCTAAAAAATAAAGAAATACTACTAGATTCGATCATTGTAATTATAAATGTAAAAGAAAAAAGCTTCGAACGCGTAAAATTTCAAGACCAAATTTAAATTTAAAAAAAAGTTTTTTTGAACTAGTTTTAGGGTTGTTTTTAAAAAAACTAATCTAACCCACCGCCAAATAGGTGTTTATGTATTATTTAAAATAAAAAAAACCTAACCTACCAAATGTATGGGTTTGGCGCTTTTGTGAATGCCTATATCTCGCTTATTTATTGATGCCGATTCGGAATCAGCGTGGTCAATATAGTCTGGTGACGTTAAAAAATCAATAATCTAGAAGAGGTTCCTATACTGCAATAATACCAACCAACTAACTACAGTGAAGTGAAGTTGCTCTCACGTTGCGATAATTTGACACGTTCGCTTTCAACGTCATGGGCATGCCTGGCTTTGGCTTGCATAGTAAAGTCCTCTATATACTTATAATTGTTTTGCGTAATTTGCCACTGGTTAGAGTGAGAGGTACACTGATTTTGAAAGCCGTATAGCCCATATGTGCGAGCGAGCGAAGACACGTCGGTACATTGCAGCAATCGCTCGCTGTTTTTACCGACGGCGCGGCGTGCCGCGAATTTCGCCGCGTGGAGCGAGCTGCATCCGCTAGATAGCACTCGTTTGCGCTTGCAAATTAATTTAATTAATTGTTTTTTTACGAATTGTGTTATTCATTTATTTAATTGTTGATTACGAAGAACAGGCAAGCCGGGCTTTTCGGCTTATATGAAGAGACCGCCACTGACGGCATTGTCTAAATTGTCATTTCATTTTCTGTTGTGCTCATGCATTTGAATGTAGGTATATTTTTATTTTTTTATTTTATAAAATTATCCAAAACAATACAATTGATTTTTGCGAAGCAGATAAGATTGCATTTGTGTGGATTTTATCCCCCCACTAGATTGTATATCTGTTCTGGGGTGATAGTATTTAAGACTTCAATTTAATCATAGTGACTTCACTTTCTTTCTTTTTTTTTTTTTTTTTTTTTCTCATTCATTCCGATCGCTCATTCATTCTTATAAATTTTAAGGTTATTATAAATATATAAATGTGTATATAAATAAAGAACTAATATTAAATACAGAAAAAAAACATATTTAAGTTTATAGATAAGTAAAATAAATAAATATATAGATTAATATATAACTAAATTGACCAATAAATTAAGTTAAGTAGCCTAAAAAGGTTTCTTACTGTGCACATATACTTGTGAATTTAATTAATTAATATATTATCTTTTTTTTTTTTTTTTTTTAAACATAATCAACCGAAAAAATATTTTTCTTATCAAGTATCAGGTGACAGATATGGACCGAAGTTTGATCCCTCAAATTATCGACCGATACCAGTATCCGATGTTCTAGCAAAAACTTTGGAAAAAATAGTAATTACACAACTCTGTAATCATCTAGAAACCAATCACATGTCATCCGAAAACCAATACGGCTTCAGATCCAAAAATGGGAAACACAAGATGCAGTACTAAAAATGTCAGAGCATATCACTAAGGTATGTAGACGCCAACAAAAAGTGTATTACTGTACTTCCCGACCCCGCGCAAGCCCCCGACACAGTATCCCATGAAATGCCCCTAATGAAACTTGGGAAATATGGCATCACAGGTATCGAACTAAACTGGTTTCGCAGCTGTATTGGATCCCGAAAACAGCGTACCCGGGCAGGCGATTCACCCAGTAATAGTCTCCACAATAATCATGGGGTCCCACAAGGAAGCACTCCTGGACCGACTCCCCTCTCACTCTACACAAATAGGCCCTGTGAAATGGACGTTGACGCAGGTATACTATCCCACGCCGACGATACTGCCCCCCCACTCGAATCGAACAGCCGGGAAAGTGTATACAACAAGGCAGCTGCCGCAATGAAAAGTGTCAAGGGCTGGCCTGACCACAATCTGTCAACGCCGAAACGTAGATAAAACAAGCTTGTAGCCTTCAGCATAGATGCTCGTCAGCAACCTCCACAAAAATTATAACCTAGTCCTACACGAAAGCGACAGTCTTGATTGTAACTGTGCACAAATTGAGCGTGTGCATTTTGTAAAGTACCTAGGTGTTCATGTCGAATAAACATCTCTGGTGGCAAATACATATCGAAAAGGTCGCCGAAAAGGTCCGTAAACCAATATATATCCTCAGGAGTAGCAGAAATGTTTCAGATATGAAAACTATGAGATCCATACATTATGCCTTGGCACAGTCACTGATGATACATGGCAATATCGAACTAAGGCGGCGCGGCCATACTGCACCTAGACCCACCAATAAAAGCCCAAAAGGTAAATAGATAAATAAATAGATGTGTCAAATACGGCCTAGGTCAGGATGTGAGTCACCATTTCTTCGCACTGGCTTCTACCTTTCGTCATGAGCCACTTGAAAATATATTTCTTCACAGTCAATTTACTAATTGAACTCTGCACTTTAGCCTTCCCCAAGGAGGAGCAGAAGGAATTATAAAGACGCGGTGCCAGAAACGCGTAATGCCTCTGTGCAAATCTCGTATTCACTCGCTGGTGGGATTGTCTATTTTTATTTCGGGTGTCATATGAGTGGTTTAGCGAAGAATGACGATCAGTGCAGCTATGGAAATGCATAACAATATTTCTCACGTATAACTGTCTCACATCCAAGACGTTGAATGCCTTAAAAAGCTCATCGGACGGATATAAATAATGCTTCCTATTAATGACGCGAACTATCGCCTTTTGGGCCTTAATTAACGGGTCCAGGTGCATCCCGGCCGCACCACCCCAGCCAATCTGTCCGTAGGACATAAGCGACTGAGCCAATGCACAATAT
Source organism: Micropterix aruncella (assembly GCA_944548615.1). NCBI lineage: Eukaryota > Metazoa > Arthropoda > Insecta > Lepidoptera > Micropterigidae > Micropterix > Micropterix aruncella. Next base: position 20,700,319 of record OX155972.1, read on the forward strand.
ACTGATCGTAGGGTTTTCACATCTAGCACACCTCTGAGATTTCTGAATAAATAAATAAATTTTCTAATCCTCCCTGAAATACTATTGATATGTACATTCCATCGGAGATAAGGATCGATTTCAATTCCTAGATATTTGATGATATTGACGCGTTCTATTGTATTATGGACAATGTCTTCTTCCAAATTTAATTTAAAGGTGGGCGCTGGTTGCTGTCGAGAATCTATGCTGTAGGTCATGTATTTTGTTTTACCCACGTTCAGGGTTAGCAGGTTGCTATCCAACCAGTTTTTCACTTTTTTCAACGCATGTGTAGCCATATTGTAAACACCTTCCCAACTGGTTGAAGCAAGTATGATGGCCGTATCATCGGCGTATGTCACGATCTCCCCCCCAGTATCAAGCTCACATAAGTCGTTTATATAGATCAGAAACAGAGTAGGTCCCAGAGTGCTACCCTGCGGAACGCCATAACTATTAGAGCACTCTTCACTGAGAGTGTCACCAACCCGAACCCGCTGTGTTCTCTCAGAAAGATAGCTGCGAAACCACTGATGTTCTCTGTCCTTGATGCCTATCTTTATTAATTTCTTAAGTAGGATTTCATGAGAGATAGTATCAAACGCCTTCGCAAGATCCAAAAATATTGCAAGACACCTTCTGCTTTTGTCTAAGTGGTTTGTAATGCATTCCGTAATGCCCAATATGGCATCATGGGTTCCTTTATTTCTCCTAAACCCAAACTGACTGTCCGATAACAGCAAGTTTTTTTCCAGATGAGAGCAGAGCTGATTGTTTGATATGTATATGTAAATGAATAAATAAATAAATACCATCATCAGAACAGGATTTTGATATAAATGGGACCAATCTGGAAGTATATCCTTTTAAATAAAAAAAGATTTTTTAAATCGGTTCATAAATTGCAGAGTTCTAAGGTAACAAACATTAAATTAAAAAAAAAAAACAACCAAATTGATAACCTCCTCCTTTTTTCAAAGTCGGTTAAAAAGAAAAGCGTTCAGTAAATTTAGGGACATATTTTGCCTGGGTGCTTTTCTTAACGCATCTTTGACAGAGTAGGGCGGTGTCGACTACAATAGACGAACCCGTCACCCCAGGCTGTTATAACGATATTTATTTATTTATTTATTTATTTATGGTAAAGTACATAATATGCAACAAGCGTAACAAATCATAATTAATATCTACACTTTAAATAAAACCCACAGCAAGTTGTGTCGCGCTTATAGTGAAGATCGGTCCCATGTCGCCCAACTAAGTAAAAACTTGTTCTAGGGCAAACATTTTAAACATATACAAGTTTTAAAAGAAAACATATTCAAAAGAAGAAAAAAGAGTTTATCGAAAAAAGAGAAAGGTTCGAAAAAAGGAGGAGGTTATTAATTCGGTTGTATTTAAATTTTTTTAAATTTTATGTTTATTACCTTAGAACTCTGCAATTTATGAACCGATTTACAAAATCTTTTCGGAAATAAAAAAAACATTGAATTAAATAAAAATATATATATAAATAAAATGTATAAATATATAATTATAATAAAATAAAATATTGAAATAAATAGATAATTAAATACACTTAACCTTAGGTTAATAATAAGCTATATAGTCATAGCTTAAATTATAAATAAAATTTGTAATATTTGTAAAAAAATAAAAAGTCACAATAAAATTATAACACTAGTAATAGTAAAGTTTCTAAAAAAATAAAATAGTCACAGATAAAAATTAAAATAATAGTAATAGTCACAAAGTGCAGTCAAACAGAGCTAGATAGTTGAGAGTTCTTGATATATTCGGGACCTTCCTGGCCCAAGCATCCACGAGACCAGTTGTTTCTTAAAAATTGATATACTCGGGCTAATCTTTATACCCGCAGGTAGGATGTTATATATCTTAGGCCCTAGATATCTCAAGCTCAGAGTCACAAAAATGTGCAGATTCTGCCAAGGAGCAGAGGAAACTCCCCAGCACCTCATGTGCGAGTGTGGCCCGCTGATGCGTAAAAGATAAACCCACTTGGGTGGTCATTACCTCCAACCTGAGGAGGTAAAACAATCTGGCATCAAAAGCATGCTGCGGTTCTTAAATGACACAAGGCTTGGCGCAGAACTATAGTAGGTGGCGAACACAATAGATCAGCAATGGTCGCAGTGTTACAAGGCTCGTAAAGACCTTAGAAAAGCCCCACTCAACAGATACGATAGGCCCTAGATAATTAAAATTTCTATATAATCATACTTTTAGCCGTGGGATGAGCGTAGAAAACTTAGACCTGGATCTTTGACACAACGTTTTTTTTTAATGAGGTGTTAGTTTGCAGTGCGCTTAAGTCTCGCTGGAGCAGTCATTGAAACGGGGCAATGCCGCGATTGGCAGTGCGGGTAGTGCGTGTGTGCACCCTTCATATTTTCGACGTGGAGATCGGAGGGGTTCGGCCCAATGAAATATAATGCCAATAAATAAACAAGACGGATTTGTCGAGAGAGCGGCCACCAATGTATGCACCGTTTGACAGCTTGTTGCGTGTCGTGAGAAATTTTCATAAATTTTAATATAATAAAACCGGAGAAATCAGTTGAGTCCGATCCATTTCGGTTTCGTTTTCGGTTTTCGGCAATATTCGACTAAAAAGTGGCTTCGGCGGTTAGTCGCTTTTACGACATTTTTACTGTACTCCGCATCGCCAGAAAAAGGTTCAAAAACTGGACCTGAGGCCCAATTTTAACATTGGAGCTGAGGCTTACGCTTGATTACATGGGGGGGGGGGGGGTGCCCATCATGATTACGTAATCATGGTCACCGCATCGAAATTTTTCGGTCTACACCTGAGGGGCTATATTGTTGAAAAATTCAGCATGCTAAATTTGTCTGTGGCCCATGTAAATCAAATGGACCATAGACAAATTTAGCATGCTATTTTTTTTAAGAATTGCCCCCTCTGCATGAAAATGCCGCATTGCCGCGCCGAAGACTTCACGCGCTCGTCTGCGATTGAGTCGTCCAGGCGCCTGGTGCCGTTCCTGCGCGCGCTGGCAAGCCGGTGGCCGCTCTGCGTCGCGGCGGCGCGGCATGGCAGGCGCACCGCTGCCACTCTGGACTAGCGCTCCGCTGCATGCTACAACTCGATCTTTGAAAGATGAACGTGGTTGTGTGGCGCATGAACTATGGCGGATTTACAAGTCGATTTTCCCAAAGCGTATGCCAAAGCCTTTTCATTTCTCTCAGAACCGGAGGCTCAACGGCGGAGCCACGAGGAGTGAGAAATACAAAAATTGCACGGAGGATTCGTAGTTCTGCCTCATTGTGGAAGAGTCTTTAAACAAACAGTTTATAAACGCTGGAACCACGATTCTTCACATTTTCTGCAAATTCCGTTGATTGCGTAATCTTGAGGAGGGAGGGGGGGGGGGTGAGGTCGCTGATTACGTCTGTTGACATGGAGGAGGGGGTGGGGGGGGGGGTCAACAATCCCAAAAACGAGATTACGTAATATGTGGACGGGCCCTTTACTGTATTACTCACTGCGTTGTATTTTTTCATGGTACTTTACGGAAATACTATATTTAGTAAAATACAGTATGTATGTAAGTTCATATAGTATTATAAAATAACTGCCGTATTTTATATTGGTGCATTTTTATTTTGTAGGACTATACTCGATTTAGCGAAACTCGATATTACAAATGCCTGGATATAAGGAACTCTTTATTATCCCTTTAAAAAGAGGGGAACCGAATGGTGTCCATGACAACATATGAAGAAAAAGGAAACAGCATCTTAGGTGCGAGAACGATATTCGAAAAACTTGGACGAGGATTCGAGTTACTTGGATAAGGATTTCCGAAAATTTTCTGAATTAAATTTGGTTAAAAATGATTTTTTCAATAATATTAAAATGCAAATGACCATAATAATTTTACAACTGTAAATAAGTAGTAATAAAAAAACAATTGGTAATAATAAATAATATTTAGTAATAATTATGAATTCATATCAAAATAAGTACATTTATCGTCTCAAGTATTTAAAACAAAAGACTTTTCCCTTTTACTGCAAATAATTTCACTTTTACTGCATAAATGGTTAAAGAGATAAGACACTCACAAATAAGACACTCACAAGGAAACACTCACAAATAACGGTAATATAGTCAAATTGGCATGCAAATACATACATACATATGAAGTAAAAATATAACCTTTCTTTTGGCAGTCAGGAAATAAATCATAGCACTCAGTATTAACCAAACCACACTCATAATTTCATCACAAGTAAAAAGTTTTACCGCCCAACGAAGTGGGCACGGGTCAGCTAGTAAATAATAATTAGTAATATTAAGTATGTAACAGAATGACACGAATGTATTGGAAGACGAGATGTTTTAAATTTTACATAGATAATTTTATAGTGTCACAATTTCTTAAATGTCAACCTACAGAATTTAGAACTTCGCCAAGAACAACATACCACACACTGTACTGTATAAAGCGAAAGTGATATCACCATGAATCCCAACCTCTTTTGGTGTTTTATCATACAAATCGGGCATTATCATTTAGAATTTGAAAGTGCTACAGAATTTCATTTATTTGAAATGTACACAAAATAGTGCACGCATATATAATAAACTAGCTGACCCGGCGAACTTCGAACCGCCTAACAGTCAATGAATTTTGAAAGTAATACAATGAATACAAAATATATATATTAAGTTCTCTACTTTATTAGGATAATAACACAAAAAGAAATATAAAAGCTAAAAAGAATATGTATATTAATCGCGTGTCAGCAAGACATGATTTAATTAAACTATTTACATATGGCATGGGATGCTGAAGCACCTTGTGATATACGACACTTTATCAGGCGCAAGAACAAATAAAGCGGATGATTTGCCGACACGTGAACATGCCACGTACAACTGACCATGAGAAAAACACGGATTTACATTTTGTATGGGATAATGTTTTTTCTTTTATTCTAATTTTTCAACAATTTTCCAATTTTGAAATTTTGAAATTTTTTAATAGTTATTCTGCTATTTGGGACGGAGACAAATACAACAAATCAAAATCCATGGTAAATCGGTTCATCCGTTCTCGAGTTATTAGTGTTGGAACAAACCCGACTTTGTTTTATATATATAGATATATACATATAAAACAAATATGTATGGGATTTTTTTTCCGAAAAAATAAAATTTATTGGAAAATGTTTTTTCTTTTATTTTATTTTTTCGGTTTTTTTTTTTTTTTCGGATACAATATGTTTGGGAAAATATTTTTTCCTATATTTTTTTTAATGTAATTTTCCAATGTTTTTGATAGTTATTCTGCTATTCGGGACGGAGACAAATACAACAAATCAAAAACCATGAAAATCGGTCTAGTCGTTCTCGAGTTATAAGTGTTCGAACAAACCCGACTTTGTTTTATATATATAAATATACACAACATAGTGCACGATATATAATAAATGGCCATGTCAAGAACAGGAATTGTCCAGCGAACTTATCTAGGTAGGTGCCGATTACGTTTCAAATGTACAGAAACAGCGAACGTGCATGAAATACGTGGTTTCATGTTCTCGTATTATCTCAAATAAACTCATTCATATTCCGAGAAAATATTATGCCACAATGGGAATTGATATCTGGCTACCTTTATTTCGCTTAGTTGTCCTGTTCGAGATATTAAGTAGGTTATGTGACGTGAGTTTACATATGTCTACAAGAGTGAATGTATACATGCTTGGCCATACGTGGAATTGTATTCATTGAATGTATACGTATATCGAATGTATATATGCATTTGAATGTATACATGAATTTTGAGATTTAGCGAAATTCAATTTATCGAACTGGTATTTCTTTTTCGTAGATTGCTAGCATCGATTTGCAATATTTTCTTTTAGTTTCCGCCATATTGATTTCGTACTTTTCTTATAACGATAATTTGTAAGCGACTGAGCTGTTTCGCGGTTTATTCATATATGATTAAAAAAAATATATCGATCAAAGGATATACTTTAAATTATACTTTAATTAAATATACGTTAATATTATATGTATATATATAATATACATATATATATATATATATATATATATATATATATATATATATATATATATATATATATATATATATATATATATATATATATATATATATATATATATATATATATATATATATATATATATATATATAATATAAATATATAATATAAATATACTTTAACTTAATATATACTATAAAGGTTTAAATATATAAACATATAAATATAAATATATAAATATATAAATATATAAACATATAAATATATAAATATTTACATATAATATAAATATACTATATATATATATATATATATATATATATATATATATATATATATATATATATATATATATATATATATATATATATATATATATATATATATATATATATATATATATATATATATATATATATATATATATATATATATATATATATATATATATATATATATATATATATATATATATATATATATATATATATATAAGTATATTTATATTATATGTATATATATATATATATATATATATATATATATATATATATATATATATATATATATATATATATATATATATATATATATATATATATATATATATATATATATATATATATATATATATATATATATATATATATATATATATATATAAAATTAGTAAAAGCTACTTAAAAAGTAGCGAAGGAAATCCCAGCTTGTATTGGGAAATGCTTATGTTTGAATGAGATATACTTACGGATGTGCACGACTTTCGACGGTGCAATGTAAGTTTAAAGGTCCTTTGGCAGTCGACTAACGATCACTATTCATCCATATATCTCATAAATAGGGCTTATCCTTATGCAACACAAAATGCCTTCAATTGAGACGAATTAAGTGAAAAAATAAACTATTGATCACTTCGGCAAAGCCGTTTTCCAAATGAAAGTGACATTACGAAATAATTAAAATTTCGAATGCTACCAACATTTAAAATATGATACAATTGGCTGAGTTTATTATCAACGAGCCATTAAATCGAAATAAAAATAAAAAACCTCCATATGCTCAATGAAATGAAAGAAGAAATTTCAATCTTAATTTCTGGCAGAGGAGTTTATAATAAAGATTGTATAATGTTATCAAAATAGGGTAAACCTATATTAAATTGTATAATATTAAAAAATTGTAAAGAAATATTGTAGAAAACAGTATAATATTGTTATATTTGATAAGGTTTGTAAAGAAATCCGTTTATAGGATGATGTTTATCCATCATCCTAAAAACATCATCCTATAAACGGATTTCTTTACAAACCTTATCAAATATAACTATATATATATATATATATATATATATATATATATATATATATATATATATATATATATATATATATATATATATATATATATATATATATATATATATATATATATATATATATATATATATATATATATATATATATATATATATATATATATATATATATATATATACTTTAATTAAATATACTTTAAATTTTGTCTTAAAAACCATATTGAAAATTGTGCAGTGGTAAAGACGTAACCGCCTCAATAGTCTTGGGTTAGATTCACAGTTGCAAAAAGCTGCCATTATGTTACAAGTTTACTCTTCTTCGTTAGGCCATTCCACCGGTACCAATTCGCTATGCTCATCCGAACGGTGACATTAAATGTTTCTAAGGTTGGAGATACAATACGACAAGAAAAGTTCCGTTAGTTTTTAAAAGGGACATTAACCACTGCGTGCCTCCGTTTGGATTGTAATAAACCTCAATCTCTTGAAAAGCAACAGCATGACTGATAGTAATGTTTCTGTACAGCGGCGTTCGATAAAAAATGATAATGAGTATGATAAAGTGTATGATTGTATGATAAAGTGAATGATAATGAGTATGATTGTAATATTGGAGTCCTGTCCACCCTAGAACGGGCTAGTCCCAGTTGGGTGACAGAAACAAATAAGCAAAAGGTTAAGGTTTTACCATTCGGTTCCTGTTATTTTTATAAGCTAATCAATGTTTCATAGTAATTAATTCTTAAATAAATAAATAAATAAATAAATAAAAAGTTAACTTTTATTCAAAGTTCTTTCATTTTTCGACATAGCCACCTTTTAGGTTTCATCATCATCATCATCATCAGCCAGTAGACGTCCACTGTTGGACCGAGGCCTCTCCCATAGAATGCTATGACGAACCGTCTTGAGCCGCCTCCATCCACCTACTTCCTGCGACTTGGCAGTCATCGATCCATCTTATGGGGGGCCTTCCTACACGGCGTCTGCCAGTTCGTGGTCGCCATTCGAGATTTTTTTACCAAACGGTCGTCGGTTCTGCGAGCTATATAACCTAGCCCATTTTATTTATTTATTTTTTATTTTATAAAATAAATCAGTTGGTAGGTATCCCTACTCTTGGTATAGTCAAATTGTTTATACAAGATAATGTGTTATACCTTATGTGGTATAATTATTTTTTATACAGATTGACTATTTTTTTAATGGAAAAAACAATTATTAAATATATTTACAATAAAAATATAAGGTCCTTTAAAAAAATATTTGAGGTTAGTTAGTTAGTTAGTTTGTCGGGGCTGTTTCCCGCAATTGGCCTCTTGATTGGGCCGTTGTGCGTGGCTCATGTTTCTATTTATGTTACTCCAGCCAACCCAGGCTGTCCCAGAAGGTTAGCAGCCTGTTTGGGTTGCTACAGGCCTCCGGGACAGATGCTGGAGATTGTAGTATTCTTGCCCGTTGCTCTGCCACGCTCCTGCATTCCATGAGCACATGCTGTGGCGTTTCTTCTTCCTCCATGCATCCTCTGCATAGAGGGCTGTCTGTCATTATATTTGAGGTGATAAAATACCTAAGTAGGTATAGACGAAAAATACGAATAGTCAAAATATAAAAACGAATAGTCAGTTGTAAAAAAGTCAAATCAGAAATATCACAATTATAAGATTACAAATTGAAATGTCTCAATAGAAATTGCCATTTCAAGTTGCTAATTTTACGAGCTATTTATTTATTTATTTTATTTTATAACAAACTTACAGGTAGTAAATATATGATACTAGTATCTTAAAAACATAATTAAACGAAACAAATTTAGTATCCTATGAATAGTTTGCGATTCTTGCATTACACATTAACATTGAAATAACATGAACACGTTGATAGTAGAAAAAAATATAATAAAGCTAATAATAATATAAGGGTAAGAAAAGTAATAATTAAATAAGTTGTTAATAAGGTTATTTGGATAGAGTAAAATAGAAGTATGAGTAATTGGATAATAATATTTATTATATATAATATGATATAATACAATAGTATGTTATAATATAATAATCATTAATACAGTACATTAGGATGGAAGTTAGTGAAATCTTAAAAAGTAGGAGATAGGCTAGGTATGATCGAATCTTTTATTATATTTATGGAATTATAAAATACATCATATCACTATATCAGTGATATTGGTTCTTCTGCGGATTTCCTCGTTTCGGATCTGATCAAGCAGCGAAACTCCATGCATAGCTCTCTGTATGACTCGTTGCACGACTTTTACAGTGTGTATGAGGCCAATAGTTAGCGACCACGTCTTAGTGCCGTATGTCATCACTGGCAACACGCACTAAGTATAGACATTCCTCTTGAGGCTCTGCGGTATTTGTTACGAGAAGATATGGTGTAGTTTACAAAACGTTGCCCAATCGAGTCAGGCGAGGATCTATGGGGGGGGGGGGGGGGCGGCGGAGGGGGCACCCCCCCCCCCAACGAGGATTGAAAAAAAATTGTTGACAAAAAGCGGGCAAGATTCCTGAATGACGATTACCTACAATCTACAGATTTTATCGTCTACCTACACCGACGATTATACGTCTACACTGACGACTAAACGACTACACTGATACTTTACACTGACAAAAGAGTCTCCTAGGAGTTCGTGCGGCAGGAGTTCTGGGAGAATGCAAGATCTGGAAAGAAAGTTTTAGAAGGGAAAAGAGAAATCATCCCGCTTATTCGTAACCAAAAAATATTCTAGATGTTCTAGATCTGGCCAACGAATTCATCTACCCTGCCATACATCGCCTCATCCTTATCATGGCCTCCTTGCCCGTAAGTGTGGCGACTGCCGAAAGAAGTTTTTCAACTCTGATGCGACTAAAAACCTGGCTACGATCCACGATGGTAGAGGATAGGTTAACAGGGTTGGCACTCCTGCATATTCATTCTGATATTCCAGTAGACAAAGAGAAGATAATTGAAAGATTGGTAAAGACAACACACCGGAAACTGCAATTTGTAATTTAATTCTGTGTTATGCACTATTATGTATCATTTGTTCATTGTTCATTTAGAAGTAAAATAAAAACGTACGAGTGTATTCATTATTTCTTTTCCCTTTTGATAATCCTTAGTTACCTAATTACCTATCTCTATTCAGCATATTGGATGCCCTAAATTCACACTATAATTTATTTTAACTATCTATAGACAGAAACTTACCACACTGTCCGCCCCTCCCCCCCAAAACAAGACGTAGATCCGCGCCTGATTCGAGTTGGATTCGTCTACAGACCTTCTTGTCAAAGTTGAGTCTGCCTAGTTGAATCGTCTGACACAAATAAATATACTGGTCGACAGCTTGAATTCCTTACTGATTATATAGGAAGTTAGATTGCTTAATGCCATAATACGTCATGCCAAACACAGGTGGCGCTGATCGCATTGTCCGGCGAAACTAACAGCAATTTATTTCACCAGAACGTACTATAACATTGATCAATTTTATACCCTACATAATCAATGATAACGTGAAAGATACTATATTGCTGCCTGCTCCCCTAGAAGAAACAATAAAGTATTGGAAGACCGCCCGGTCTCGGTCTACTTATCTAGATTTACGATAGTTCTCAGTCCAAACGGTCGCATTTATGTGTAGTCACATAATACCATTAAGGCGGTCGAGGGCTCAGAGAGTTCATAATTCACTCACGAGTCGAGTGCGCTTTGTACCGCGACACGGGCCAAAATGGCCCGCGTATGACCGCGAATATTCCGAATGGCATTTATCATTCGGCCAGACGCATCGGGACTTAGCAGGGCCGTATCATTGATTATATATGGTATTAGATTTTTCAACTCTATAGTACGATTTGGCAACCCTTCTGAAACGGCGAAATGCATCGACGAACAAAGAGAGCAATTTATTTGGTCATCTATAACATTAGTAATTAATGTTTTATTTAAAGGACTTACTGATTATAAAAATCAAATATTTTTTTACCTAAGATAACAATAATTAATATTAATTATTAGTGCCATGAGATGCCACTAATTATTAGTAAAAGTTATCTTTTTGTAAATAATATTAAAATAATGAGATTTATTAAGTACAAAACTGACTTTTACTGTGAAGTGACAATACTCTCGGACATACAGTATATCGGAAGCCCACACATACGGACAGATATTTGCATGCAAGCTCACACCATCATCCTACCATCTACGTTCAGTGCAAACGTCGCTCGTGAATCGAGCACGCGATCTATGCGACACTGAGCATTTTCCGAAGGAGATGGAACATGTCAATGATGTCCTTAGGAAAAATGGATACGGAAAATATCACGAGACACGCACACGATCTAATACAGACGAAACTCAAAAACCGAGCAGATCAAGAGCATTCTTACCATACGTCAAGGGCGTGACTGATCGAATAAGTAAGATGCTAAACAGATTCGATATAAAAACGATCTTCAAACCGACCCAAAATATAGCTCGATTTTTGAGGCCTGTAAAGGATGTAATACCACTGCAAACCCCGGGTGTGTATACAGTCGAATGCAGCTGCGGTCTAGCCTACGTTGGACAAACGAAACGGCCCATAGCCACGCGACTGACAGAACACATCAAAGCTGTTAAAAACGTTCAGCGAGAAAAATCGGCGATCTGCGAACATATATTGGATAGCGGAAGTAACCACTGGATGCAGTTTCAAAATCCCATTGTTCTATCCATGGAACAATTCTACTTTCCTCGCATGATCCGGGAAGCCATTGAAATAATAAGAACTCCAAACTTCAATAGAGAAGACGGCTACAAACTCTCTTCTACGTGGAACCCTCTTCTTAAAATGTTCCCGCCGCCGAACGCCGAACGCAAAGACGTAAAACAGGATACAGTGAGTGTTGTGTGCAAGTCGGATTTTCAAAATTCCCGCGCTCCGAGCCCGGCACCCCACCACCGTTATAACCTACGCAGTGGCGGCAGCGGTTTGCGGCCTACCCGCAAAACAACGGACTGACAGCTCTTCAGTCTACCCTAGACAACGGCGGCTGCAACGTCACCGAAACGTCGGGTCCTACAAATTTCACGCGGTAAATTCGTTTTCTATCATATTTATAATGTCAAACAACCGCGATAGTCTTCGATTTTATATGTTTTAAACGTCTACTATATTATAAATCTAATCTAAACGACCAAGAGGTAAACGGGAATATGCACTCCCACAATACACGCAGACGAGATGATGTTGTCCTGCCTAAAGTACGCCTTACGCAATCACAAAAGTCCTTTGGATATTCGAGCTTAAACTCACCACAAGAAAGATGGAAACACAGGCGTTTGAAAAGTTTAACAAAAGCTGCAATCCACACATGCTTTCTATAAACTGGGTGTTTTTTTTGAGCATGCCAATTTTAAATCGGATTAACACCAATATGTAACTTTCGGCTACCTCATTTTCGTTTTATTGTATATTATATTTAAAAAAAAAACAACAAAAATAATAATATAATTAATTTAATATTTAAATTACAATGTTTAACGTAAGATACCTGACCATCTACATACCTACGTTGTTTTTTTTTCTTCAAATTTTGTTTTGTTACTTTCTACTGTGTGATTTTTTTAGTATAGAGTGCCTAAAATGACTATATAAATATTTTTATAATAACTATTTATTTTCTATGTATACCCATGAACATGGAATTAGTTCTTTTTTTTTATTTGTCTGCCGTATAAAGTCGACTTTAGTCAACGCTAATGAATATTTCTGCTTGATTAGTTTTATATATCAATGTATTACTGCAACTGACGAATTCTAATATTCGATTACTAGCTTTAATTGATTATTTGTGCTTATATTGTATATTTTGAATGAATTGAATACTGACTACTGAATATGATTTAAAAATTCATAGGTTATTACGTTACTATTTTTTGGCCGCGTTATTTGTGAATGTCATAGAAAAATGAAAAGACTTTTTCGTGGTAGTCGGATTTGCAAAGTAAGTCGGTGAAAAAACGGTCGAATGAAAACGTTTCTTACGAACGCTGCCTTAACGATGAGAGATATATGATTGAGTTTTAGAGAAAAGTTGTAGAGTTTGATAATGCCTACAAAAAAGTCAGGGACAGCATATGTCTAACTCGTATATTTAAGTCACACAAAGTAGTTTTTCATATTACAATAATAATTTAAAAAATCATATTATCAAAAATTATGAATTCTTATCAAAATAAGTAAATTTATTGTCTCAAGTGTTTAAAACAAAAAACTTTTCCCTTTAACTGCATATAATTTTCCTTTTACTGCATACATACTGCATACAGAGATAATACGACATAGGTATTATATGGAAACGCGACCGTATCTCGGGTTGGAACTACTGAAAGAATGCTACCAAATAATAACATTACATCTAATATAGTATACAGAGAAGTTTTGAACAATTAAAATAAACATAATTTATTCAATCATAATCATTTCATTTACTCATTTGAAACCCGGTAATATAGCCAAATCGGCATGCAAATACATACATACATATGCAGTAAAAATATAACCCTCCTTTTGGCAGTCAGGAAATAAATCATAGCACACAGTATTTACTAACCGAACCACACTCATAATTTCATGATAAGTAAAAATGTTTAACGCCCAACGAAGTGGTCACGGGTCAGCTAGATTATTGATATTTGGATATTTGGACAAGCATTTTTTTACATTTGAACAGTTTAGATACCCTGATACACGGGATGATATAACGATTCTAACAATATCACACACTTCTAAATCGGTTTAAGCGCTTAAGAGTAATGGTGGAATAAAAATCAGGATTCATCATTAATACATACCGGTTTTTTTCCGAGTAGTATACTTGCGTAGTTTTATAATTTTCCACAATATTGGATTGGAATAAATTCGTAAGATTCAAAAACGGTAATTTAAACATAGGTAACATTTTGTGGAGTGTAATAATTAAACACTTTGTATATTTACTTTGCTAAATTATTATTACAAATATTTCTCTCCGTCGCTAAGTCTACCAGATCTATTACTGACGGCAGCGAAGAGGAAGATCAAAAAAACTAAACTGTCAAATGATGAATATCAACACGCACCGCTAAACACGGAGTTTTATATTAAAGACGTTGCTTTCTCCTCATATGAGAGCAAGGGGTCACGATTAGGGTTGCCAGGTGAGTCGCGAAAAAATACCGGACAACCTCAAACCGGGGGGGGGGGGGGGGGGGTTATGCTAGGTCGCAAAAAATACGGGTGTTTTATACTAATATTTTTTATTTATTAATCAACATCACATAAATCAACTAAATTAGTAACCAAATATAATGCAGTCATAAAATTGTGGTCACCAAGACTATGCTAACTTTGATAAAGTCTTTATTAAACAATGGTATAATATGAATATTATAATCTACTACTTACTTACAAAATAAAGGTAGGAACTTCAGAAAAAAATAAAATCACCTAAAACTAGATAGGTATGTTTAACAAAAATAATAGGAACTTCCAATGAACAAATAATAAAGTTGAATCATTCTTCTAAAACTAATTTATGTTGTAATGTACCTAGGTACTCTTAGGTAGTACTTACTTACTTATTTTTAACACATTTTGCATTTGATTCAACCGCTTTCAATAGTGTTTTATTTGATACAACAAGTTCTTTAAAATCAGTGCAGCTCGAGTTTATGTTGAAAAAAACACACAGTTCACTTTTCACAGTGTCTAGCCCAAGGCGGTTTCGTTCATTGGTCCATATATTCCCCATCACACTGAAAATGCGCTCGACGAAGGCGTTCGATACGGGAATGCTGCATAAATGTTGGACCAATTTGAGAAGATTCGCTAGTACCCACTTTCCTCAAAATACCGGACATTGTTCTGTCCGGTATGACCATTTATTTTTTACCGGACAGGCCTCGAAAACACCGGACTGTACGCTTAAATACCGGACATCTGGAAACCCTAGTCACGATACGTACCCTTTGACACTCGGGAGGAGAAAACGATTCTAACAATACGACACACTTCTAAATCGGTTCTAGCGTTTAGAAGTTATGGTGGAATAAAGAAACGGAATACATACATAGCTGAATGAATAGATGAATAGAACACATAACACTCCATTTTTGGGCAGTCGTGAAAAAAACACTTCAGTTATTCATGGACATTTATTTAATAGTTTTCAATACATCCCTGCCTTGCTATAATAATAGTCGACTACGTGTTGTGGCTGGTGGTGTTGTGTTGTAGATGTGGAGAGGCAGCAGAAGATTATCGCTAGGAGATGCGGCCGCACGTCGCGTTGGCTGCAATTATAGCCGGCTTAATCATTTACATACTTCTCCAAAGGATTTCGCTGCACGTGCTTTACGTACTATAGAGGAGAGTAAAGCTGGCAACAAAATATACCATAGGTCAGGCACGGATTTAGCATTCTAGCGCCATGAACCAACACTACTTGTGTGTATGCAAAACTTCGTTTATTATTGACATACATAAATACTTATTATATATATTGGAAAATAATTATAATTACATTTAGAATTAAAACAGGTTCTTATAAAATTAAACATCGCCGGTGTGCCCCAAGGTGGAATTTTATCACCTCTCCTTTTCTGCTTGTTTACTATATCCATCTCGGAAATTTGTTATGTAAATACCACTTATATGACGACGACGTTCAACTCTATGCTAGTTTCGCTCCCATGGACGCGGCCAGTGCTATAACCGCATTAAACTCCGATTTAAACTCGATAGCGGTATGGTCACGTAACCATGGTCTGCTTCTTAATCCGTCAAAAACCCAAGCAATCGTCATCGTAAGTCGCTCACTCATTGCAAGTATAAAAATAATCTCCCTCCTATCAATATCGACAACGTCGTTGTCCCTTACAGCAGTTCTGTGAAAGACCTTGGCCTGCTCATTGATGAAAACTTATCTTTGGTAGGATACAACAGTCTTGAAACTCGTCGATATATTTCACTAATTATATTTGCATATAAACTTATTCAAGGAACGATTTATTTGCCAGAGATGATACTATGTAAGTTTGAATTGTACATACCGGTAAATTACACAGCGAGGAGATCGCATCTATTGTTTAATGTACCGTACCACCGTACAAATATTTTTGTAGACAGGCCAGTGGGAAGGGTTATAGCTCTTCTTAATTCCTTACCCACTGAAATAGATATCTTTTGTACATCCCTTTGGCAGCTAAAAAGGCATCTCCCTGCTATCTCATGTTTATCATAATCTGTCTTTTATTTAGTTTTATATTTTTATGTTTTTTTCTTGTTCAATGTTAACATTAATTTAGTTATGTAGTCATTTATTTTTAGACTTACACTCCAGCTTTAATATTCATGGGCGAATTGGATTCATCTGTAATGCCCTTGAATACTATTTGAAATTAATAAATAAATAAATTAATAAATAAATAAATCTTGGCATCCTCAAGTAAGTGAGGTCAGTCGTAGAGTTTTTTCAAGTCTCAATTCTTTTAAACGGGTTCAGAATCTCTTACCTCTTTGTATTAAACGCCAAATGGCACAATCTTTTCTTTTACCGCTAATTAACTACGCTGATGTGGCCTACCTAGATGCGAATGGAGAAGTACTCGATAAGCTAGATAGAATTCAAAACGCGTGTATTCGCTTTGTTTATTCCCTGAAGAAGTTTGATCACATATCAAACTTTCGCAGGCAAATAGAGTGGCTTCCCATTAGACGATGTCGGCATTTTCACATACTCGTCCTACTTTTCCGCGTACTACAGTCAAACTGTCCTACTTATTTGTATAATCTCTTCTCTCCGCTTTCATCACATGACCTTCCATGGCGCTCTCAGGAAAATCTATTACTGGCTATACCTCAGCATTCATCAACTTTCATGTCTAGGTCTTTCGCAGTGCAGGCGGCCCGACTCTGGAATTCGTGTCTTTACCGATAAGACAACTTGAAATCATGAGCGGGTTTAAAAAATCTTTAAAGAGACATTTAGTCAACTCATGAATACCCCCCTCCCCTCCCGTCTCCTTTGCTTGTCCTTATATTCCACTCCTTCCTTCAATATCGAGTTAGCATACGTTACTAATCACTGTTTTATATTTTATACTATGATGACTATTATGTAAGTGTATTCATTTATGACTTGTAAATCAATTTGCCCACATAAACCTTTAGTCACAATAGCCCTAGCGGTATGGCCGGAAGATATTGCCACTTGGCAATAGGCCCACCACATTGTATTCTTTTGTGTGTGCAATAAAGCTTTTCAAACAAACAAACTAAGTAGTTACATATAATATTTTTAAGCGAAAGTAAAACTGAAAGTAGTAAACGGCACTGGACAGAAAAGGTTAAAATAAAAGTAACAAGCGAATCCTAAATACAGATCAGTCACTGGAAAGAAAATGTTCACATATATTTACTAATTTTCGTACCTACTCTTCATATCTATAGGGATATTTTAACAAAAAACATTTACGTAATTTGATTCAAACTTTTTTGTTATGCGGTAAATTTTTGAAATAATTAGGAGCTATATATTTGCAACTGGTTTTAAATTTTGAGGTGCTTTGATAAATGATGACCATAATCATAATAGTTTAGTCCCAGAATGTTTAAATCATGGAAAAAGTCAATTTATGTACAAGAATTTAAGTAACATTATTTAAAATAGGGGACGACGGGGCTAAAATTAGCAACTACAGTTGTCAACTACAACGGGCGAACCCGTCACCTAAGGAAGTTTTAACGATTAGTCGTTCTATCTCCCTGGAGTGAGCGCAGAAGACTTGGACAAAAACAGTCCACCGTCAAGCTCCGCCACATGCCCGTAAGAGACCAATGCCTTAACCGCGAGATAGCCAGGATTGTTACCCAGCGGGCTTACACTTACGCCCTTACTTCCAATAGATTCGGTGAAACGGTGTACACCGAATCTATCAAGGGCCACGGCATCCTTTGCCTGGCTGTTCACCCAGGATCGGGTAGCCGATGTTCGTTTCAAGAGCAGTCGCCGTAAGGTCCGCAGCCACCCCCGCTCTATAGGAAACAGTACTGCTTCCAGACCCCCCCGACTGTCAGTCAGAGTGCACAATCGATAGGCTTACGCCGCGCGGTGCGCAGACCGTTCAGGAGCGCCAGAAGGTTGATTCCTAGGGGAAACAAGCCCTAAGGCCAGAGTCCTACCCGGGCTCGCACTTGGAGGCCGCCGGATGGGTGTTGACCCGTGAGTGTGACCAACCCTGAACAGAATGGGTATTCGTGGCCAACTCAGCAAGGGCCCCTTAGCTCCCAAGGGCTAAAAGTAGCAGGGGCAAGTTGTACCGGATCCTATATCCCTTCAACATAAAGAGATGAACAAAAACAATAATTAAAAAAAATAAATAACACGACCGCCGGTAGAAAAAGTAAACTGTTGTATTTAAAATTATTACAAACAATTTGTTCACGCAGGAAAGCACGTTTTAAGAAAATAAAGTTCTTCATTGAAACGATATTCATTGAAACCAAATTCAATTTACGGATGCTCCGTAACGATTGATACCTCTATAAACATTCAGTGCTTAAAGACGATTGCGCATTATGATGTCCATTATCTACTCAATCAATTTTTCGCAGCTCTATTGACCTACTTGACTATTATTATTCCTTATTCTTTCTATTATTGACGATTTTACAATTGCGTTTTTTTTCCTTCTAACTATTGGCTATTGACTATAATTATTATTACTGATTTGTTTGTGTTTTTTCTTCAAAATATCTTACCGTATGATAATTTGTGAAATTATCCTATATTTGTTTGTTTGGGAGCTAATGGGCCCTTGCTGAGTTGGCCACGAAGACCCATTCTGTTTCAGGATCGGTCACACTCACGGGTCAACACCCATCCGATGGCCTCCACGCATGGCGTGCGAGCCTGGGTAGGACACTGGGTCAACCAGTCTCCCCTGGGAACAATCCTCTGGCGCTCCTGGACGGTCTGCGCACCGAGCGGCGCAAGCCAATCGATTGTGCTCTCCGACTAACAATCGGGGGAGTCTTGGAACTGTATTGTTTCCTATAGAGCGGGGGCAGTTGTCTACCTTACGGCGACTGCTCTTGAAATGACCATTGGCCATCCGATCCCGGTTCAGAGTCGGGCAAAGGACGCCTTGGTCCGCGACAGATTCGGTGCACTCCGTTTCACCGCTTCGTAAGGGAGAGGACCGCGCAAGCGACCTCGAACTCGGAACCAATCGAGAGACCGGAGAAATCTGGTCACAATTGGAAGTGAGGGCGCGAGTATCTCGAGCCCGCCGGGTTTATTCCTGGCTCACTCGCGGTAAGGCGTTGGACTCTCACGTGGGTTGTGACGTAGCTGGACGTAGAATGTACTGTCCAAAGTCTTCTACGTTCACTGCAGGGCGACAGAACGACTAATCGTTAAAACGTCCTGTGGTGACGGGCTCGCCCGTTGTAGTTGACACCGCAAGATTTGTTTGATTATTTAGTACTATTGTCGACATGAAAATTTTACGAAATTATGTAAGAATTTAGATTGATAATATTGGAAAATGTTCATACCTTGCAATACCGACGTTCATACCTTATACCGTAATAGGTATATATTTAAATATTATACTTGTTATTTTTGTTACTTTTGACATAACCAAGTGTAGGAATTCCTATCCACTGGTTTGAAATAATAAAAAAAACAGATTTTTCAATCGATTATGAACACGATATTTGGGCATTTGTACAATTATTTATTTGAAATTTGGACAGTTTAGGTATCATATAATAATAATAATAATAAACTGTTTATTTCAAAAAATAAATAATGCGAGCTTATTGCTTTGCGGCAATGTCTATCAGCTAACCTATAGCTTAAGTTTGTAATATAACTTGTTATGTTGGCGACACAAAAGAATAATAAAAAAAATAAATACGTGTGGCACTCGGGGACTGCCGCGGTAAAGCTATTGCATAGCATTTTTAACAACTTATGCAATTATAATTATTTATTTATTTTATTTTTTCTGATATCAGATAACTGCGCTCTATCGGAAAACGTTGAAATTATTCCGAATCATTTGCGGCTGCGGTAGCAAATGATTCGGAATAATTTAAACGTCTTCCGATAGAGCGCCGCGCACGAATTTTTTATTTGATAAAGCAAAAAAAACGGATTATTCGAAAAAATCGTAGATAAAAAGATAGATATTTAAATTATCTTTAAAATGGTGAAGGTTTCATAATAGTACGCCAGATAGTATTTGCGTAGTAGTCGTTTTTGTGTTCGGTTAGACCTAATTTCACAAATTAATTACACTATGTAATATAAACAAAATCTAAAATATTCAAAGCTAAGAATATTAGGAAAATGTTCTTGTTTAACATATATTTTTTTCGAATTGTAAGCAGTACTCGTTTAGACGTAATTATCAGTTTAAAATCATTAATTTTCGTTAAGAAATTTCTTCATTCGGTCCCCGCGCTGGCCTAGAGGCCCGCGATAAAAGCTATGCAATAGCTTAATAAAAGTAATAAAAATTTCACTTTGAGGGGGGAGGGGGGGTGTGACTAAGAATCTAGAGGGCTTTTGCTTCAATTTCAGTTTGTACGAGTATGATTTAAATAAATTGGGAGCAGTTAGTTTCTAAGTAATATTATCAGAGGCTCTTCCCCCATTTAATGAGACGATCAGAATTACTTGATAATAGATAAGTAGCTAATAAGTATACTTTACAATCTAAGAGGCAATAATAAAGTGAAAATATCTCCAATGGCCCTCCGTTGGCGAAGACCTCCCACGCTCGCCCGGCCGCCGAGATCATCTCCGCAAATGCGAATATTGAGCAGCACTCAACTCCTCCTCAAGTATTGCTCGAGTGTACT
The DNA here is from genome assembly GCA_944548615.1 of Micropterix aruncella. Classification (NCBI taxonomy): domain Eukaryota; kingdom Metazoa; phylum Arthropoda; class Insecta; order Lepidoptera; family Micropterigidae; genus Micropterix; species Micropterix aruncella. The sequence continues at coordinate 20,721,630 of OX155972.1, forward strand.
CCATTAAGGCTCCTTTATCTCCTTTTAAACATCTGTCCGAACGTAGGCATGACCACTTTATGAGCGGCGATTAAGATGTTAGCGAAAAGGATAAGCCACCAAGCGCGACAGATCGGAGATACACTAAGAGCCGACGAAGCTAAAAGCTACGTCTTTTATAACTAAAATATTTAATATACGATTGTGTTCTCGAGTGTTTTTAGGGAAGCTACATTCTAGGGAAGCTACATCCCTATTTATCAGCATCCTTATTTATTAAAAGAGCGAAGAGGTGATGCCGGTTAATTAAAACTCACCTGGTATATATAGATAAATATTAAACTCACCTTTCTATATAAATAATACTACATACATTTTTTAAAATGTCCTCTATTTTTGTATATATGTTATTAATGTCTCCGTTTCTTCTCGACCCATAGTCAAAAGTGACTTGGTTAAGTTTTATTAACTCTGTGACTAGTCCACTGTGAAAGACTTTAATTACCTTTGTCCAGTCTAAAAACGAGCAGTGTGAGAATTGAGAATAATTATTCATCATCTAATCTTTTTAATTATCATTATTTCACATCCCTACCACCATCGTAAATATGTCGTAAATATGATAATTTCAGCAATATACTGCGAACCGCGGCGCAAAATCCCGAATCGATTAGGGATGCCGTTGAACGCCCAGGTGCAGCAGGAAGGGAAACGATAAGATATACGATAATCTCGCGGATTACCACACATTCAGATCCCGCCTAATGTGGTGTCGCCACTTGGATTCGGGCACTTTTATCGGCGGTTTTATACGATTATTTTTATCGATTCCGACGTTTATGCGCACCGGTAGGGACGGAGTTTTATTACTTCGGATTATCGTGCCATACCTTTTGGATCGATGATGAATGGAATACAGTAGAATAAAGGGATTTTATAGGTGATTGGTAGAGAACGGTGCGGTGAACGGTGCGAGAACGGATTTTTTCGGGGTCGTCGGTAAAGTTTTAGTGAAAAAAAAAACATACGTTGGTGACAGCGATCGTGATATCGTGATATCTTGTTCTTTCGTTCCTAATGGTTCCGCGTAGCTTGAGTGATGTTAACCAATTTGTGTGTTATCTTGGCCTGTCCAACTCATGATTCAGCTCCCATTCATATTCTTCTCGAAGAGGGACTTAACCTGTCAGGGCGGCTGCGAGCTCTATCTGCGGCTGTTCCCTCCAGTCGGAGGTCGTTGGGATTCGGATTTGGAGGAACACCTCGGGCGGAACTGGGCTGTTAGTTTACTGTTTGTTTGCTATCGATGCTGCCCATCCGGCGAATAACTGGGGAGTTCTAGAAACGTATTTTTCCTAAGCAGCGGGGGTAGTTGTCGACCTAACGTCATATAATATTGAAATAATCTGTTGACCACCCGATCCCGAGTGACATGATGGGCAAAGGGCACCTCAGTTAGGCACCACCACCATTGTGCATTCCGACTGACAGCTGGAGCAGTTTGGAAACAGTATTGTTTCCTAGAGAGCGGGGGCAGTTGTTAACCTTACGGCAGCTGCTCTTGAAACGACCGATCGGCTACCCAATACCGGGTGAACAGCCGGGCAAAGAATGCCGTGGTCCGCGATAGATTTGGTAGACAGCACCGCTACGTAAGGGAAGGGACCGCGCAAGCGACTTCGATCTTGTAACTAGTCAGGAGGCAGGAGGGATCCTGAAGGTTAATTCCAGACGGAGGTATCCTTTCAAATTGGTAGTCAGGGGGCGAAGCTGCCCGCTGGATAACTCCGGGTGCCTCGCCGGGCAGGTGGCGTAACTAGACAGTGGATTGTTTTTCGTCCCAAGTCTTCTGCGCTGACCTCACGGGAGACAGAACGATCCAATATCGTTAAAACTTCCTGAGGTGACGGGTTCCGTTGTAGTAGACAACTCAAGTTGTGACGCTATACTGTGTCGGAGGAGAGATATTAATATTGTCAGGTTGCCACGACTTAAAACGAGTGTCAGTTTCGAGTGCCAAATTACTTCAAATGACGTCCATATTCACCTGATTGCGCTACAACGGACTTTCATCTCTTTCCGGATCTAACAAACACTTGGGTCGTCAAAGATTTTTACGGATATAACACGGGCACGGATATAACACGGGCACGTATACGAGTATAAAGGGGCAGACATTTTATCGGACGCGTCCGTAAGCCGCAGCTTATGGACGCGACTGAATAGTATGCACAGTCGTTCGGACGCAGATGCGGACGCGGCTATTTAACCCCTCGCGTACCAGACGGCCCGAAACGTCCAGAATTGATATTTACCGTCGAACCCCAGACGGCCCGAAATGGCCAGGCGAGGCCTACCGCTAATTATGTTAGTACAACTTTGACTAATAATTATGAATAATCTTTATTGCTTTACATAACGACGTTACAAATATCTAATAGCAAATTTCAATAGGAACATAAAACAGGTCTTTTTTAGACGATCGGTGTGACAGTTTCGGAGTAATCGTTTTTTTTCTGAAACGCCATCTTTTTTTGAGACTCGCGAATTTCATACGGGCCGTAAGGCACACATTAAAATTCAAACCGCGGGCCTCGAGGGGTTAAGTGCTAAATGTTGCAATTTTATGAAAACAAAATGAAAAAAAAATGCATAACAAAATGAATAAAAAAACTATAATGATATTTCATAGGAAATACATATAATCTACCTAAAAATATTTGTTATTGTTATTACAATATATATTAAAAATATTGTTCTAAATGAATTTAGTTAAAATGTCGTTTGAAGTCAAAGGAAGTAGAGATGTCAAATATCCGACCAGGGTTAAAATTCGTATTATAATTATAGTATTTGTACTATAATTATAGTATTTGTACTATAATTTAATGCCATTTACTATATACTATCGCAAGATCAAGATAGTACGCAAAAATACTATATTTTTTGAATGATACGGATCCATTTTGCTTACATTTTTTTATACAGTTTTTGAGTTTTGCCAAGCACTATCCATTTTCTGTCCATAGACTATAATTTTCTGAGAGCCTGACCCCAACCCTGCAGCTGAAAAGGGTATAGAATAGAACGCGGGAGTGTATTCTCAGGCTGGTCGCGCGGTCTAGTACTTATACTGCAGCTGACAAAAACACCCAGCGAGCCCTGATCTCTATCGGCCGTCCGAAGCCTCAAGGTCGCGTCCGCGACTGACGTCCGATAATGTGCATGGTTTAATAGAAATTCATTACACAGATACCTATTCAGTCGCGTCCATAAGCCGCAGCTGACGGACGCGTCCGATAATATGTTTGCCCCTTAATACGGACAACGCAAGCTAATACCACTAGTACCATATACAATCCATGGTCAATCGTACGATAAATCTGTAAACTACTCGGCATGCCTACCTTGCATTTTACTGCTAAGAAGTACGGAGCGACCGGTCGAGACGGGAGAAGAAATTTCCCTCGCGGGTCGAGTCGCTCCTCGGGGGCGATAAAAAAGATAAAATATTGTCACCGCACAAATTGGAATGTGATTTTGAGAATCAATGAAGACGGCCGACTTGGCCGCCGCGGCCGTTTCACTGTCGCAACTGACAACTCCAGCGCTCCTTGTTTTAGCTCTTATCATAAAACGAACGGGCGCGCGCAATCATTTTGAGTACTCGTGCAGGTACAAGAGGCGGACTTTCTCTCGGGCGAAGATACGGAAACTATGCGGATGCCTCTTACCTTGGCGTTTGTAAATAAACTAGGCTTAAAGCCCGTTAAGGCGACGCCGGGGGTCAAACGTTTGTTTGTTTGTTTCGAATACTTTATTGCACACACAACAACATGGTGGGTCTATTGCAAAGTGGCAATATCTTACGACCATACCGCCAGAGTTATTATACTAGGGATTTCATAAATAATGCACGCTAATATTTTTTACTTACACGTTAATTTTTTTTTCAATATTTGTTTAGTTATTTTATTTTTCATTTTATTTTATTTATTTAGGTAAGTAACAGCATGAACTTATAATTAGATACATAATTCTTTAAAAAAACATGTTCTTACGCCGATTATAACTTACGCCGTTTGAAATTATTTGAAAAATATTTTACAAACTAAATTATGGAACAAAAAATACAATACATCCGTAAATATTTATTACTTGAGAGAAAACGGATCTATACCGCGCGGAAATAATCGACAGTCCTCCCGATGCATTTGTAGATGGCCAATGTAACTTTGCCGAAAATGTAACTTTGCCGGGAAAACTCATCGTCCAAGTCTACGCGGCAAGGACTCATCCCCACCAACCAAAAAATGTCAAATGACCGCAAAAGTTGTATAGTTAACCGCAAACATATACAACATAAATTCAAAATAAGTAAATGGGAATACATTTATAAGTTATATTATATTTATACATACATATTACAAATCAATAATTACTGGCAGTTGTCGCTGCAGCTTAAAGGGCGGTTCGTACTGCCGATTTGAAGCTAATTTTGTTTCTACTATAAATGTCAAGCCCTGTGAATTGATCATTATACGTACGTGGCAATCGGTTAAGCATTGAATTGCGCGTGTAGTTAGAATGTCGTCTCGGGGGCTCGAATAACTGTATACATCGGGTTTAACGTTGCGGCACCTTCAGAGCGATGCTCGAAACTATGTATGGGCTATCCAGCGTCCCATTGATGATGACATGTAGCGTAGTCATATCCGCAGTAGTCCGCCGATCCTCAAGCGATAGCATATTAAAATACAGTCCGTTAACCCTATAAGAAATGAATGAAATATGGGACTCCGATCAAGAAATTAAGACCCGGATAGAAATCGACCGTGCATCATTCAATAAAATGAGAAAAGTCTTTTGTTGCCGGAAAATAAATCTAAGACTTAGAACTCGGATCCTGCATTGCTACATCTGGCCAGTGGTTATGGACGGCAGCGAAGCGTGGACCATAAAAGAAGACACCAGACGGCGGCTAGAATCTTTTGAGATGTGCTACCGTCGAATGCTCCGTATAAGCTGGACCCATTAAGTTAGCAACGAAAAAGTGCTTCAGCGTGCTAGTTCGACCGGAAAATTGTTGCACACCGACAAAAAGCGCAAGATTAAATATCTGGGACACGTGCTGCAGCATAACAGATATCAGCTGCTTCAACCGATATTTATGGGCAAAATTGAGGGTAAACGACGCCGTGGAAGGAGGAAAAAGTCGTGGTTGTGCAATGTCAGAGAGTGGACCGGGATCACCAGTATGGAACAGCTTTTCCGGATGGCGCAAAACCGACAAAGGTATTCAGAGCTAACGGCCAACCCCCAGTAATGGAGAGGCACTTCGAGAAGAAGAAGAACCCTAAAAGCCTGCGAGGCTTACACGCTATCGAAAATTCTATATCTCTCTCTCTAACGGCTGAAGTTAGCGACTTGCGCCTTTTAACCAACTCTTAGGCCGACGGGAGCTTACCGATGGTGCCCGCGTCGTTATGGTAAATCCCGCCATTTTTGTCTTATTGTTCTATACTTACTTACTATTCTATAATCTACTCTCTACCACTGTTAAACAGCTGGAGGACGTAAAAAAAAAACATCAAGGAGATGCTGATAGGCCACCCTTTCTATGATCTGGCCGAATTTGAGGGCCATGACTTTTCAAATATTGTGCTCGTTTAAACAGGGGCGTAGCTACCGCTGTATCTACCGTATCAATTATACGGGCCCCCAGGGCCACGGGGGCTCCCAACCTGACCTGACCTGAGTAGTATGTTCTAAATATTACAACCGGAGAAACTCCTGTCTTCTTCAAACGAAGAGATAATAAACGCTTCCGGAAAACTGTCGGCTAAAGACATCTCAGTTATTCTTTATGACCAATTAAAGGTTTTAAAAACATGCTTAAAATCTGAAATTCAAAAAATTCATTCCATTAAAGTTTTCCGGAGGTAATAACAGCATGCTCTTTATTCTTGACCCTTTCAGTTACAACTGCAACTGCTGAAAGGAGTTTTTCAAAATTAAAACTGATAAAAAATACCTAAAAACTTCGATGGGACATGAACGCCTGTCAGACCTGTTACTATTGTCCATAGAGGCAGAAACTTTAGAAAAACTAAAGTCATCATCAGCTATAAATGATTTAATAAATCAGTTTGCCGAAAAAAAGGCAAGGAGAGTGTATATTTAATTTTAATTGTTTGTAAAAATTTTGGAAAAAGTGATAGATAGATAATTATGATGAAAAAATATTTCTTTTAATTTTATGCAAACATTTTTTCGAGAAATCTTTACCTTTCCTAAGGGACCCCAAACAAATTATTATACGGGGCCCCGCCAAGGCACGCTACGCCACTGCGTTTAAATTACCTAACAAAATAGAGCCTTATTGTCTGGTTATTTTATATGGACTTTTAGTTTTTAAGTTGACTTAGCTTTAATTTGATTATTAAAAATTTTACTGACTATTTGAATATTACCATGAATAATTTGACCACGTATCTTTTCGAATTATTGACTATTTTAGATATTAGGCTTCTTTTTCATTATTTATATTTGTATTTATAGTTTGAAAATCTAGTAGTTGAATAATATTCTTGACCACCTATGTATGAATGTTCAGTAAAGAGTAGTACTGAGACTAACTACCTGACACCATTATTTTGACACGACCAAGAGCGGTTTTTAGCCGTCAATTGGACACGACGAAAATGTAAATAAAGGTACTGTACGCCTGCGAGACCTATGTTTTGGCTTTGTGTAACTTTTAACTATGATTTTGTGATTTTTATTTCTTAAGGTTTTTGTACAAAATTATGTATATTATATTTATTTTGTTAGCTTTTTGTACATTTTATATATATTTTGGAGACTTGGAGCTCCATAAGCCAAATTATCTAAAAATCTACTGATGCGGGTAATAATCAGGCAGTAGATCCTGAACCCAAATAAAGTAAATGCTGCACTTTATGCTCCTACAAAAAAAATAGAATGTCGAAATTGTTGTGCTATGATTGCAAAAAGTCAGTATGTTGCATTGATTTTATAGTGTAAGTTGCGAGCACAAAGTTGACGTTTGTGTAGATTGCTCTAAAATTACAGCTAGTCATTAAAAGTCTGATTACTTTTACTGATTGCCTTAAGAATAAGTAATTAATATAAAGAAATATAAGATTTAATAAAAATATAAATAGTTGATTTCTGAAACCGTTGATTTCTGATTCCGATTTTTATGTTTGAATAGAAGCATATTTTTTTATTTTGTTGTAATAAATAACTGTGATTATAGTTTTCGCTGATAAAATTGTTTTATTATTTGTTTACATCCCATTTTTAAATTTCCTGCGAAAAATTAGGACTTTAGCTGGTATATTTTAGCCTACAGGATGTTATTTACATATGTACGCCTCTGAGAGTTATGTTAGGGTTTTATGTACGTCCAAAATAGATTAGGCTTCTAGGGTTAATATAGTCCCTGCTTGTCTATGACTGAATTTCAATAACTCGGGAGCGCTGTTGTTTCATCCAGAAAACCACTTCTGTTTATCTGTCAAATAGCTTGGGTAACGGTGGTAGAAAGCTGTTCCAGAGAAGGATAACTTCTCTGGAAGAGCGTTCTTTCAACTTCGGGAACAATTCGAAGTCTAACGTTCTTTCAACTTCTAACGTTTTTTTAACTTCGGGAACAAGTCGAAGTCTGGTGGACTCGTGTCTGATGATGCGGCAACACTTCTCATCCGTATTCGCGCAGTTTTTGGTGTACAGCATTGCCGACATGCGGGCGAGCATTGTCGTGGCCCAGCCTCGAGCAACTAAAGATCGGGTTTTGTGCATTTTTATATACAGGTTTTGCATGAAGTTACGATGATACACGTTTTAATATCATAATCAACTTTCGATCTTGATGTCGACCTGTGGTCTTCAACAGTCGCAGTAACCGAGATCCCTGCAGGTTCCATTTATATATCTCGACAATTGTATGTTAGAGGAGCGGAGGGTACTGCCTTACACCTAAATTTAAATGGCTGTCATATTTGTTTTGTTTCTGTCATATTTGTTTACTCAAACAGATGCTTTATACACCCTATTATTTCGAAATTAGTCTAGTTTTACACTTTTGAATGTATAAAAATTGAACGCGCATGTAAGTAGTAATATTTTTTTATACGGTATTGCCCGAACCCTGCAGTTAATATCGTACACTTTTTCTAGAATATGCTATAAAATGTTTTGTGTTATTTTACAAATTAAAAAAATGTTTTCATGTTTTTTCTTACTGGAATAAAATGACAATGAAATACAAAATTACGATGAACAAAATACACCTTTGTACAATCCATCTAGGAGAGCCGTTTTTTGCGAATGGCCCAAAGGTTTTACGTCAGCATTACTCCATACATGTAGTTACTCCAAACAGCGTTACTCCATACTCCAAGATGCACTCCATACATGATAAAAGATAATTGTCTCAGAGGGACTCAAAATGGATATTTCCGTCTTCATCTCGGGGGGAAAAATACATTGCGCGTTCACAATAATGGCCCTCTTCGTTGTTTAATGGGCCTGGAAAGTGAAAACTAAACTAATATTGCTATAGATTGATTTAAAGACAGCACCTAACAGAAACCGCAACTAGAGCGGACATTCACTCTCACCATACACGCGGTAATTCCCTTTTATGCGTGCCCCGAACAAGACTGGCAAAAGTACAGAAGAGCCACTTATACCTTAGCATTAAATTCTACAATTTATTTCCTACCACTATCAAACAACTGGAGGACAAACAATTAAAAAAAAACATTAAAACCCTTTGACTCGCGAAGTAAAAATTCACCCGAGATGCTGATAGTCCATCCTTTCTATAATCTGACCGAATTCGAGGGCCATGACTTTGCAAATATTGTACCAATTTGAATGATAATATATATGTACTTTTAGTAAAAAAGTGTAAGATTTAGCTTTAGTTTGATTATTTAACAATTTACTTACAAATTTTGATGTTACTATGTACAGTTTTTAGGCTTCTGCTTTGATTATTCAACTTTTTAACTGACTATTTTAATTATTGTGTGTTTAGTAGGTAGCTATTAGAATTATTGACTATTTTATTAAATAAGCCTTTAATTTGTTTTGTAATACGATTCTACGACGAATAACTTTTAGTAGGTTCCAAAGTTTCTTAGATACTATATATATTTTTTAAATAATATATGTATGTAAAGTAAAGATTAAAGTAGTAATGAGACTTACTACCTAAAACATAAATATTTTGACACGCCCAAGAGCGGTTTTTAGCCGCCAATTGGACACGACGTAAATGTAATGTAATGTAATGTAAAAATTATTGAACGATTTAGTCTCCGATTGAAATATTTTAGGAAGTAAAATATCTAATTAACTAAAGGAATAATTGTTATTGTATCTATTCAATTACATTTTAGATCTGCAAAGAAGATAATCTACTTATTTATCCATTCAATTAAACGTAGCAATGGATACCTTTCGCTGATAACAGCAAATAGTTGACCGTATCACTCAGATATGGCTGTCACATTATTTGTAATTAATGTTGGCCATTTCTCTTGCGATAATTTAATTCAAATTGAAACTGCTGCGAGATAAGGACTGCGACCTGTTACGCTGTGTATATCCGTATAATATATCGCTTCTGGTAATAAAACAACTAAACTGTAATAATAGTAATCTTTAACGATATGTATGCTTCGTCTTCAATATATGCTTTAACGATATTGACATATTTAACCATCAAAATAGTCGATCCTTTGTAAAAGAGGTACGTGAAAATCTGATTATCAGATCGGATTGAATTAGCATGCACATACAAGCACTCACATGCGCATTCGCACTACAGACACACACACACACACACACACATACACGCACACACACACACATACATACACGCACACACTCTCCATCACACAAACACACACTAACACATAGCGATTTTATCTGTTAGTTATAAATTCTTTTTGGTTTTCCTTGTATTGTATTGTTTAGTATTTTGTAATCCTTATATAGCAAATAATTTAAAACATCATTGGCTTTACTACTGTTATATATTATGCTTATACGCTATTTTTTATGCTGTATGTTTTTAACATAAATAAAAATAAACAAAAATATTTGCCACAAAAAGGCGATCTTATAATACTAATAATAATAATAAAACTCTATTATCAAAGAAAGAAGCAAAAAAAGGCATATACACACCCGTATGCAAATTAATTTGAACACTACTAAATATGTCATAATGTCAAGTAAAATCTGTTTTTTGATGTGGCAATAGAATGCGTGGCGTTAGCATTACTCCATACATGTCGCAAAAATGGTCTATAATGTTGCGCGGCACATTAGACCGATGCGTAATAGTTACCGTCAAAAACGTATTTGCCGGGACTTCATTTTTGTGACATGTATGAAGTAATGCTGACGCCACGCGTTCTTTCACGCGGCCAGTTTAAGGGTTCGGCGCCCAAATGCTTATACCGATTAAGCTGAAATTTGTTTGTTTGTTTTTACTCTTTATTGTGAAATGTCACAATGGGCTAGTTTATTGTCAAACGACAATCTCTTACAGCCAACCCTACTAAGAATTGTTTATATGTATGTGTGTGTGTGTTGAATGTGTGTAAAGGATCCGTCTTGTTATTGCATTCGCCCGACAGAATAAAAATGCAATTCCGTTAATTTTATCCCAACCCAAACTGGTGACCCTGCCGGAAATCGAATCCGGGACCTTACAATGTAAGATCAGGTGATTTAACCACTATGACATTTGGTTTAGCAAGATTTGAAAAAATTGAAAAGGATGTGGTTGAAATCAGTCCAGCACAGTCCTAGCCACATTTCCTAGTCAAATTTCAGCTATTTTTTGTATAAAGTGCTTGATGACTATTAATATTCTTATAATAATTATCTATTTTATATGTACTCATGTACATGGATTCAGCTCTACTTTTTTATTTATTTATTTTATTGGTCTGCCGTGTAAAGCCGACTTTAGTCAACGCTATTGTCGAATTAATATTTACGCTTTAATAATTTTTTATCTACATATAAACTGACAAATTCTAATATTCGATAATTAGCTTTAATTCATAATTCATGCTTTTATTGTATATTCTGAATGAATAAATTGAATACTGAATACTGAATACTGAATTTCGATCTCGAAATATTGGTCTTATAGACTTAAAATTCGGTACACTTCGGCCTTGTTGAGCCGAAATCATGTTGAATTTTTGTCGGTGCGTATATTTGAGTAAACGATTGAATAGAACTATCGATTTTGAGACCCTCTAAGACGATTAAGAGCATTTGCAGTTGGAAGTCTGTCTGTGTGTCTGTCTGTCCTGAACCCCCCCCCCCTCCAGGTCTGCTTGTATGTCTGTGTGTATTCCTCCACGATTGCGCCCAAACGCTTAATCCGATTGAGGTGAAATTTGGCATTCAGGCATCATTTGGTCTTGGCAAGAGTTGAAAAGGTTGTGGTTAGAATCGGACCCGCCAGGGACTAGTCGTTCAATCTCGAAATATAAGACTTAAGGACTTGGAATTTAGGATAATAATAATAATAATTAAACGCTTTATTTGTTTAAGAACGCTTTTTTGTATAAGAACAAAATAGCGAGCTTATTACCTAAAAACAATATCTTACAATAACCTTAACCTAGTGGAATAACAATATGTTATGCGGTAAAAATAAAACCTAACCCAACGGGGTTCATCCGCCGGACGAGTAAGGGCGCTCAACAATTTGTTTTTTGAAATTAATATTCAGATGAAATCAGTCCTTGGCTACTCGCCGGGAAAGTCTTGGGATGACACAAAGGTTTTTTATCGGAAAGTAAGAAGTCTAGCGTCGTGTACCTATACGTTACTATCAATCGCTGCTCCATCCCATATGTATACGAGTAGGTAAACGCTTTCAAAATGATCGTATGTTAATCGTTATTATCAATTTTTGATAATTAATAACGGTAACGGCCGGGGACAAAATAGGTACTTCATTTCATTAACAACAACAAAGAAAATTCCATCGGACCGCAGAAATTTAATTTGAAAATTGAGTACAGAATGTGCATTGCGAGACATAGGCAGAGCCGTACTCAGATTTTAATATCGGCATTTTTTGCTGAATTTTAGTAAACAACATTTTTTTGCTGGATACCGGGTCACCAAGGCATACCCGGCAACGAAGAGGCTGACAGATTGGCAAAACTGGGCACACTGGAATGCCCGGTGAAGCCAGTTGTAGGGGTGCCCTTCGCTACAGGTAAAAAAATCATCAGGGACTGCTTGGAGTAGGAACATCGGGTTTCCTGGAAACAGAGCCAGGCAAAAGCCATGATGGAGCAACCACTACAAAAGAAAACCAAGGCTCTACTTGACATGAGCAAGAAGAACCTTAGAACCACTATCGGTCTCCTCACCGGACACACGACCCTTAGAGCACATCTATTCAACCTTGGCTTGACCGAGAGCAAGGACTGCCGAATATGTGGCGAAGAACCTGAAGACAGCATACACATCGTTGGTCGCTGCCCAGGCCTCGCCGCTAAAAGACATAGTTTACTGGGACGAGCCTTTCTCGAACCTAGCGATCTGTCCAACTTGAAGGTCAGTGATCTACTTGGACTGGTAAGAAGTACTGGGCTACTAGCTGACCACTGACCTAACCACATAGTGGGTAGTTACAAAAGATCTTATAGATCTAGGTGACATCAAGGGCTGGAAACAAGCCCCCCACTCCGTCTACTACTACTACTAGTAAACAACATGTTTACTCTGAGATTACGGAAAGATTTATTATTTTATATCAATACCGATTTTAACACTATTTTTAACAAAAGAGATTGGGCATTTTGTGCCCACCTTTTCAATGGCTGTAGATCATATACCAATGGAAAGATCTCATTATGTATAACATTTATTACTATATCGACTTAGTGTTTCCTATACCCCTAGAGCACCTAACACATCCGGGCATTGTATTTTTAAAAACCAAATAAAAATCGTCGCAGAATACCCGAAACGGTAAGTTACATACGCTGTGTAAGAATAGAAGCTTGCAACGCAGTGAAACAGCGGCAGCTAAAACACGAAAACATATGTATTCTATCGGACAGCAGGTCAGTGTTACAGGCACTGGGAAGCGATAAATTTACATCTGGGCTCATATACGAATGCCACCAAAGCCTCCTCGAGGTATGCGGAAAAGGCAATAAGGTGACACTGAAATGGATCAAGGGACACAGTAACTCAAGAGGAAACGATGCTGCGGATGAACTAGCCCGTAAGGGCTCAGACACACCGGCATACGGACCCGAACCTATCGTGCCCCTACCCTACTCGCACATAAACAACCAATTTGACAACCACTACAAACAACTACATCAAACACACTGGAAAGAGATAGACACCTGCAGACAAACCAAAGAAATAGTAGTGGAATGCAACCACAAACTTACCAAAACACTTCTAAGGACAAAAAGGCCCCAACTACGCAAACTAGTGGGACTGATAACAGGACACAACACACTAAACAAACACCTCTTCAACATGGGCGGAACGAATAGCCCTATGTGCAGAGCATGCATGGAGGCGGAAGAAACCACAAAACACATTCTGCTAGATTGTAAACAGGTAGAAGTATACAGGACAAAACACCTTGGGACTCCAGGCACCCTGCGCGAGGCAGCAGGAAACCGACTTGCGGAGGAACGCCCAGTACAACTAACTAACTAACTAACTACGCTGTGTAAGAGTACAAACTATATATTCCTGAAAAATGGTCGACTTTGTCAGCAGTATATGGAGGGGAAATACTGGAATATGTTGCTTGAACTCTGTAATGTGCCTCATGATTTCATTCCCGCTCTGTTTCCTGACGTATGTAATATGCTAAGGTCAACTGTTTAACATGGTGTGTCCAGTGACCGAACATTAGAATATGCATCTTTTATGGATCTTCACTGCAAATAATCGGCTTCACTGCAATAATGACCCGGCGAACATCGTACCGCCTATCAGTCAATGAATGCCGTATTACAGATTAGCTGAACTTAATTTATGATGACATGAGACAGTAGTAGATTGACTAGTACAGTAGATAATATAATACAATAGACTATTACAGTTATAATATTAATAATATAATACAATAGACTACTACAGCGTTTGTAGCTTTATTTCATAGTCTTTGTCTATTTACAGTTTTAATTTTTAATCTGTGTGTTCTTGTTTTTTTTGTATGTGTTTTTTATAACAACAGCTGCAAATAAATATTTTTTCAATTTCAATATCAAATCAGCAGATTGCAATCTAAGAGTGCTTCAAATTCAGCTTGCAAGATTGAACTAACAAACATTGCATGGTAAATAAAAGCTTGTAAAAAATGAGTGGCGCTCGAAAGTTTGTGAAAATTTTAGGATAAGGTATGCGTCGACAAAGATTATTTTTCTCTTTAGTTTTTTTTTATAGATACATCACATTTACAATTTCTTATTTAAATAAATCGTTTTCCCCCGCACGAATGTATATTTTCCAATCTGACTTCTACCATTGATTACATATCTTGGTATCTATTGTCTTCCATTGATATCCAATGACTTCTATCATGGATATAAATGAATATCAATGCTTCCACATTATTAATTCGAAGTCTCAAAATTATGACACAGCATTAATAAAAGTCTGAAATAATTTATTTTATTGTCCGATTCGGCCCTGTTCAGCGTTTCGCGGACGTATCGAAAAAGGAGATACAGCCAGGCATCTCTCAGCTATCCCTAAGGAAAGTCTGGAATGTCTGCTGGGTGGATTGCTGATTGTAAATGCCTGGAATTCCCAGGCAAATCCCGTCCACCGCTGCTGATTAAATGTTTTCATCCCGGTTATTATCCTGACAAAATGCCTCGATCATATTTTTTACATCTATAGTAATATTATAAAGAGGTAAAGTTTGTGACGTTGTAGGAAGTAATCTCTGGATCTACTGAACCGATTTTGAAAATTCTTCTACCAATAGAAAGCCACGTTATTTATGAGTTCATAGGCTATATATTAATCCAAAAAATGAAAAGACTTTTTCCTGGTAGTCGGATTTCCAAAGTAAGTCGGAAAAAACGGTCGAACGAAAAGGTTTCTAACTAACGCTGCCTTAACGATGAGAGATATATGATTAAGTTCTAGGAAAAAGTTGTAGAACTTGATAATGCCTACAAAAAAGTCAGCAACAGCATATGTCTAATTTTAAATCGTTAGGTCATGTTTATTGGTCATACTATCAACAATTATGAATTATTATCAAAATAAGTAAATTTATCGTCTCAAGTGTTTAAAACAAAAGACTTTTCCCTTTTACTGCATATAATTTCACTTTTACTGCATAAATGGTTAAAGAGATAAGACACTCACAAATAAGACACTCACAAATAACGGTAATATAGTCAAATTGGCATGCAAATACATACATACATATGCAGTAAAAATATAACCCTTCTTTTGGCAGTCAGGAAATAAATCATAGCACTCAGTACTAACCAAACCACACTCATAATTTCATCACAAGTAAAAGGTTTTACCGCCCAACGAAGTGGGCACGGGTCAGCTAGTTTAAAATAGACGGAGACTCCCTATTTATTGTGAAATTTCAAAATTTTTGTTTATTTATTTATTTATTTAAGAATTAATTACTATAAAACATTGATTAGCTTACAAAAGTAACAGGAACCGAATGGCAAAACCTTAACATTTTGCTTATTTGTTTCTGTCACCCAACTGGGACTAGCCCGTTCTAGGGTGGACAGGACTCTAATATTACAATCAAGTTTGCTTGATTGCTTGATTGCTTACAAATGTACAAGTTTTAGTAAAAAGCTAATAACACTATATTGCCCTAAAATGTGGTCTTCAGAATAAAATAAAATAATAGTAATAAAAAAATATTAAAAGATATTATAATAAATAAAATGCAATTCTATTATATAATCGACAATAAATATAATATAAATTTCGATTAAATAATATAAATAAAGCTGTATGTGAGAAAAGAAAGAAACAGTCATTAATATTTAATATATGTTAAGTCATATAGGATTTAATATTAAAATACCTAGCCAAAAAAGTATAATTCATTGACAAAGTCAAATAATTTTTGGTAGTTAGTTCAATGTTAAAATATACTCAATATACATGTTTAAAAATATGTTAATAATTTGTGCACCTAAGTTTTATTAAACTATTAGTTCTAGCATTTGATGTACCTATGGTTAGTCTGTCATGATTCGATAACCATTTCTTTAATTTATTTTTGAATTCCCTAAATGTCACATTCATTTTTATTTCCATATCGATCAGATTGTAAAATCTCGGCGCAATAAAAGAGTAATGTCTTATGATGTTTTCTTTCTGGGTATTATTAGGCTATTTTCTAAAACTTGTCTTTTTGGTCGCCGGTTCGGAATTATTCCTAAATTTGAGTTATTGTCCAAAAATAGCGGGTTTATCGTCATATGACAATCTCTTACAACCAACCCAACATGAATTGTTTATGTATGTGTGTAAGTAATACGCGTGTGTGTCTTGTTATTGCATTCGATCGACAGAATTGAAAATGCAAATCCGTTAATTTTATTCTAACGGAAAATGGTGACTTAGCCTGGAATCGAACTCGAAACGTTACAATTACATGTTGTCAAAAATTGGATTATAAAAATGTTTTTAATTTTGTTTTATCCTACTCGGAAAACGCCTATAATTTAGACCTGATACATATATTGAGATAGATAAATATATTACAGTGTTAATCCACTCGCGTAGGCGGCAAACGCAACAGTCGTCTCACTCCTCGGTGCATGTGTACTTAAAATATATGCATCTCCTACCAGACCATGAGCAGAATTGAATGGAAGAAGTAAACCATTTGGTAAGAACCGGTCTTTTTAATTATACTTTAAACACTAAGCAAGAGACCGCTCAGACAAAGTTGGTAGGAATCTCCGGCAGTGGCCGACAAACGACGGACGGGCATCCTTGTGCTTTCGACCTGTAGAATATCTCTCATAATTGGGGATGTGTGGCCGGAGACTAATTATAGGCTCCGGCCACACCGGGCCAATTGAGATTCCAGCGAAAAAAGATTAGAGTAGGGAAGTGAATGTTCGATATAAATTATTATAAATGATTATATAATATGGTGCAGGCAGGATAGAACGGTTTCGTGCAGCTTGGGCCATAATATCCATTGTATTTTCGGATCGGTCCAACTCACGATTCAACTCTTATTCAGATATTGAAATATGTTTATTTAATTTCGAAAAATCCGTTTAAGGTGCAGAAAATACAGATATGACATAAACGATTCACCGATAATTACGTCTAAACGAGTACTGTTTACGATTCGAAAAAAATATATGTTAAACAAGAACATTTTCGTAATATTCTTAGCTTTGAATATTTTAGATTTTGTTTATATTACATAGTGTAATTAATTTGTGAAATTAGGTCTAACCGAACACAAAAACGACTACTACGCAAATACTATCTGGCGTATTATTATGAAACCTGCACCATTTTAAAGATAATTTAATTATCTATCTTTTTATCTACGAATGTTTTCGAATAGTCAAAGAATAACGTCCGTTTTTTTGCTTTATTGAATAAAATTCGTGCGCTGCGCTCTATCGGAAGACGTTTACATTATTCCGAATCATTTGCTTCCGCAGCCGCAAATGATTCGGAATAATTTCAACGTTTTCCGATAGAGCGCAGTTATCTGATATCAGAAAAAATAAAATTAATAAATATTTATAATTGCATAAGTTGTTAAAAAATGCTATGCAATAGCTTTACCGCGGCAGTCCCCGAGTGCCACACGTATTTTTTAAAAATTTATTTATTTATTTAAATCCAAAATCAAAAATTAATATTGTCGACATAAATAATACAGTGTAGAAAATAGCAAATACTTAATCATTGTTTGCGAATCAAAGAAAGTACAGATTTGATGGATTTTATCGTTCCACTAGACTACAACTTGCGGTGTCAACTACAACGGGCGAGCCCGTCACCACAGGACGTTTTAACGATTTTTTCGTTCTGTCGCCCTGCAGTGAACGTAGAAGACTTTGGACAGAACAATCCAACGTCCAGCTACGTCACAACCCGCAAGAAGCCAACGCCTTTACCGCGAGATAGCCAGTAATGTTACCTGGCGGGCCGACACTCGCGCCCTTGCTTCCAATTGTGACCAGATTTCTCCGGTCTCTCGATTGGTTCCGAGTTCGAGGTCGCTTGCGTGGTCCTCTCCCTTACGAAGCGGTGAAACGGTGTACGCCGAATCTATCGCGGACCAAGGCGTCCTTTGCCCGACTCTGAACCGGGATCGGATGGCCAATGGTCATTTCAAGAGCAGTCGCCGTAAGGTAGGCAACCACCCCCGCTCTATAGGAAACAATACAAAGACTACAGTCTGTTCCGGAGTGATACCATCTTATATTTGTTACATAGTACACATTTTTATAATCTTTCGGTTAAAATAATGAAAATATTTAGCAACATAATTATGAAAATTTGAAGAAAAGACATCTAATGTTAGTTTTTGTTTGCTTTTTCTTTTTCACATATGCATTCATGAACCAAAATGTCTATACGTAGTTCTATAAATAACGTAGTTCTATAAAAAATACGTAGTTCTATAAATAACGGTTTGCACGATTCTCGCTGATTTAAACCCTTAAAACGGCTCTCACTGCCCGTTTATGCAAAATAAATATATCGTTTACATTGACGGCATTGGCCCATAGAAGTATGCCATAGCTCAGGTGAGACTCCACCAGCGAGTAATATGCGTTTATCACTTCTTTTTCATCAACGATCTTCCTTAGTTTGCAAATCGCGTAACAAGCTGACGATAGCTTCGATTTCAGATGATCATTACGGACTCTCCGAGACATTTTCTCATCAATGTGAATCCGAAGCCTCCTCGTGTAAAACGCTACCCCGGGTAAGACTCTCGCGCCTCAG